>HG995239.1:11252500-12502500 GCA_905332985.1 Mimas tiliae | reverse complement strand
TGTAAATAAATAAAAGGTCAAGAAGCTTGCGTCTATTATTGAGGGATATTACTCAGAAGAATTCAAGACGAGCATTGTAAGATTTCAGACAGTGGTGTAAATTCTGATTGTATGCGATATGACTGAGGAATCTTCTTTGTATTCGTTCAAGTCTACTTCTATGAACCTCATAGAATGGAGACCAAACCTGTGAGCAATACTCCAGTATACTGCGGACTAATGAGTTAAATAACAATATCTTTGTTCCGACACGTTTAAGTGTTTTAGTGTTTCTCGCAATAAATCCACACATTTTGGATGCATTATTTCATATTTTGTCTAAATGGGTATTGAAAGTTAATTTGCTATCCATTATTACCCCCAGGTCTCGTATATATTGAACCTGCTTTATGTTGCTACCATTAGCAGTGTATGAACCTAAAAAAAATATTTTATTCCTACTGAAAGATATGAAACTACATTTCTCTGCATTTAAAAACATATTATTTTGCTCGCACCATCTAACTAGTCTGTCAATGTCTTCCTGAATTAGTCTGCAGTCATCTATGTGCTTTATAGGTTAATATCTTCAAATAAAGGTACCTACCAATAAGGATGCACACAGCAAACAATATAATATAAGGCACACCAACATGTCAGAGTGAAATATATCTATAAAAAATTATTAATGTTGTGATAATTAGTTTCTCTACAAAATTATCTTTAAAACAACTTCTTTACTACTTATTAGGTATTAAATTATAAATTACGACAGATGTTCTATAATGGCTTTGAAATTTGTAACAGTGTAATCCATAGAATAGGGTAATCAATAACTCGCCAATACAAAGTTATTAGAATTCACTTAAAGTTATTCGCCAATTCAACGCCATTGTAAACAAACACGAAATTACAAAGGAAGCGCCATTACGTACTAGTCAAAGAAATTGTACATATACCTATATAAAAAGAATAAATATGATAAATATAATTATTTTTCATTATATAACGATAAATCACCAAAATACCTAACATAATATTATTATGAGCAAGCACCCAATGATTGGACAATAACAAATGGTAACTTAACCTTACAAAAATAGTACATTATATTTTAATGTAAAGAAAATGAACTTACATGCATTTCAAAAAAGCCATATTCATATTATTTGTGAATACATAGAACAAAAACCATGACGACTGCTAAATTACATCGTAAAAAAATACATTTCTTTACTGACCCGACGACCTCCCGTATCGTTCGAGCTCCGACCAAGACTCAACACAACCAACCACAGTCCACAAGTCAACAGCTCATATTTAAAAAGTATTAAAATAACATTTGATTGATTAATTCCGCTCTTTGCATAACTTAATTCTTGAATCTACTTCACAGAACACTATTACTCTCACGAGAAGAACAACAGGTTCATACATACGAAATGCTTACACGGGCGCATACTAGCGCTCTCGACCATGCCATTACCAACTATCGGTAGCGCGGGGTATTCAAAATGTGTAGTATATAAAATAGACGTAGATTCGCAAAAAGGATCCATCCAACACGTAGTAAAAATGGCAATACTGATTTTGCTTTTTAAATTTAGCAAAATGAAACCAGTACATATCTCCATTTGAACTAGTTGTTGGTTGAATCCTTTTTGCGAAACTACATCCAAATGTGCGTAGACATATTATATATATTGTTACGTATCTCAACTCCATTTCGACTTCAAGGTGAAGTATTTATTGATTTATCCGACCTCTTTAGTATGGTACTCTTACCTATTTGTTTGTAGAGTGTAGAATTTTAAAAATAAATCTTTGTGTTATATTACGGGCTTTGACAATGGTTGTTTTTATTTCATTAATATTTTATTTATTCCAATAAAATATAACATGGTGTCAGGTGTGGGGTACCATAGTAAGTTGTTTCGTGACTTTCGTAAGAACAAGAGCGTCATCTGTAATTAAAACCTGAAACAAACATTTCATTCTTTTATTTCAACAACACCACATAGGTACATGTCAAATCAGGCGACGACTCGAGGAAGTTTTTATAAGACTGTTCAGGTTGAAGATCTTTATTAAACTGAATCAAAAGTACTCTTTCTTTATTTATATAGCAGGAGCGATCAAAACAATACGAAGATATTTACTTAATTAAGGAGGTTATGTTGTTTATTATAAATGTGCTGATGTTGCACCTGGAGCACATCCTGTTATGTTTTAAAATGATCATAACATCACATTCATTCTAAGAAGGTGTTGTGATTTACAAAATATGCTTAGCTTGCGCTTGGAGTACATTCTGTGGTGGAACGCCATTAGGTACGCATAGTCCAGAATACGTAAGTCCTCCCTCCTTAAGTTCAAAATCATCTGAACTATTAATTTTCGGCAGATGATTTTGTAAATTGAACATTTTAAAATGCTACATAATTATAAAAATTAAACCTAATACTACAATCTATCTTTCTACCTGGCGTTATCCCGGCTAGTGCCAGGGTCCGTCTTCCTACGAAGACGCCTCCACTTCGCCCAATATTAGCATCCTCAGTAGTGAGACCATTGGGCCTCATGTCTCCCTCTAATATGCCAAGCCAGCGTTTTTTGGGCCGTCCACGGCACAGTAGGTACTCCTGGTACGATTTGACACAGGCATGAGCGACCGACGTACTCTTGTGGTTTTCTTAAAACGTGACCGCATCTTAAGCGACTTTACTGAAGTTTATCTGCCACGTCGTGGACACCAAGGCTGCCGCAAATGTACTCGTTACGTATACGATCTAGTCGTGTAACGTTGCACATCCATCGCAGCATCTTCATTTCCGCAACATGGATCTCCCTAAGATGACGCTTAAGTGCAGGCTGCGTAACACACTCGTACAGGAGTACAGGCCGAATGATGGTTTTGTATATATGATCTTTAAGTCTCATTGGTATCTTTCGGTCACAAGTAACGCCTGTGACCTCCCGCCACTTAGCCCAAGCAGCGCCAATACGGGCCTTAACTTCGAGGTCGATGTCACCGAACTCATGCAGTATAGACCCTAGATACTTAAACTTGTCCGTTATCACGGCCAGTTCATTCCCTAACCGGATACTATCCGAGTACGGTAATTAGATATCCGGAGGCCCAAATCCGCCTCCCCTTCCCAATCCCTTATTATCCCTTTCCTTTAAGGTCGGCAACGCACCCATAATTCTTTTGTATTGTGGGCGTACATGGGCGGTGGAGATCGCTTACCATCAGGTGACCCACTTGCTCATTTGCCGGCCTATACTGTAAAAAAAAAGCAGGCCAAGAGTCTCCTTCCACAGGTTCGCCATTCTCTCTAAGCTCTGTTTGTCCTCGTCCATCAGTGCTATTTCATCGGCATATATGAGCGCCCAAGGGGCTGCTCCTGTATATTCTTCGTGATAACATCCAACACAAAACTGAATAGAAAAGGACTCAGCGCCGAGAACTGGTGGACACTTACGGTAATAGGGAAGGGTTTGGTATCAACAGCAGTCCTTACCAGGGACTCGGATCGGAGGTACATGCCCCCGACGATATCAACATAGCCTTCTGGCACACCCTTAACCCTGAGCGCCCACCAAATTGTCAGCCGGAGCACACAGTCAAAAGCATTCAAATCCAAAAAGGCAATTCCAAATGCTGGGTGATCAGCAGTTCGTGGAAGTAAGAGCACCATCTCTCCTTGACAGACCAAAATACCCCGGGAGTCTTGAAAATTTAAATTTGTGAAGGTTTAGCAAGCTTTTTTGTTTTTGGGTACCAGATATAGATGTCACTAGCCTAAAATAATTTACAGGACTTTTTCAGCCCCACGTTTCAGTGATGTTAGCTTGGGATGAAAGCAATGAATTAGGGGGAATTTCAGAATAAATTAATATTTAAAACATTAGTATATATATATATATATATACATACACACTCACGCCTATGTTCCATAGGGGTAGGCAGAGACTATTGAGTACCACAAGCTACGATCCTGACACACCTCTTTCGCCTCTTCCACATTCATACATCTTCTCATACATTTTCGTCGGTTGCGGGTACTCGTGACGTGCCCTTTTCGGAGAATATCAATATATATATATATATATATATATATATATATATATATATATATATGTTACAGCCCTCAGAGACTATTTGAATGTATATGGATGAAGTTTGAATATTATGTGTATTTTATTCACTGCAAAACAAAGGTGTAGTGAAATTAAGAAAAACATAAAGGATCTCCAGTCTCTATACATGTAACTGACGGAAGATTTTTTTCCATTGCACGTAGTCTGACATACATACGCACCCACGCCTAAAATACCCGAAGGAGTAGGCAGAGATGTAATCAGTACACCCACATTTCGCGGAGAAATAATAAGACGGATAATGATTCCTAAAAAATTATACAATATGTTACAAAATCCCTGTTGGGCGTTTGAATTGTGATACATATCAGAATCGATATTCAAACGTAATGAAATAACTCGCATATGAAAATGAGACTATAAAAAATATTAATATTTATTGTTATACTTTCATTATTGTATAATTTGTAAACCGTATTTCAATTGACTACCTCAGCAAGAACAATGACTTGAAGGCAGAACGAGATAGCAAGTTGCGGCGTTTACGTGCATCAAACGCGCCACGCTGCATGCGCACCCATCTTCGTTAATACGTCACATCAGTCAGCTGTTAATCACTTTTCAGATGAAAGTAACGTTTTTTAAATATGTTAATTTTTCTTAGTTACCACTCTTCTGTGTCACTTTTGTTTATTATTATTTTAATTTTACTATTATTAGCTGTATAAATGTCTATCCTCACCACCTAGTAAGGTCCAACCAGGTTGCTCATTGACTTTATTTTGTTATTAGTGTGTATCCAACACGGGTAGAATGTGTCTAATTTTTATACTAAGGCCGCTATTCCACTATCATATTTGAATTATAGATATATGACGTCATATATGATCCTGCGTCACAGCACGCTGTTGAAATAGGACCATAGAAATCGATAGAAATGCGATCATAGAAAATATGAAGTTTATGTTGCTATTACACTGTCATACATTTCTCATATATCTATGAGCTATAGAAGTAGGATAATTTTTATATGATAGTGGAATAGCGGCCTACGGCGTGGCATGAAATAATCAGAAAAATATCAAAATAGTGTTACGCGCCGGTCGCTATAAAGTAAATATATAAGTAATAACTAGAGCGGTATTTTTTCTATTTGCTTTTTGAGGGGATTCTGGAAAAAATTGGTAAAATCATTCCGACAGGCGACAACACCTTAAAGTAGTCTGTGGACATTGGATATGACATTGGACAATCACTGTGTTTTGCTCTGTTTTGTAATAAAATATTATTAGGTTGTTTGAAAATAGAGAATTTGTAGAAATTCTTGTACAATAAAACCATTCTACGTGGATTTGTCTGATTATTAAAAAGAATAAAATATGTATTATATAATGGTCATATAAGATTTGGCGAATTAATCTTCATACCTCGGCGAAATATATTTTATAAATACCAAAAAAAATAACACGTAAGTATAAAATTTACTTTTATTTTATAAGTACAAATTATGATATGTATTGTCAAAAGCGTAATATGCCATATATTTTAAAGTATCAACAAGTTTATTTTATTAGATTATTATTACATACATACATAAATTATTTTCTTTGCCATTATAAGGACGAATTTGTTATTGTTCTCGACCTCGACGTAAACATAGTTAGTATTTTTTATCAATTTGAATGTTGAATCATCTACAGATGATCTAGCTACCAGCCAATTTCTAGAGCAAGTTCTCAACTAAGTCATTACTCATTCTCAATGTGTCGTGTGAATTAGCAGCAACTGTAAATATGTCTATATACTATTTTAAGTTATATCACATTACTGTTTACTAACCATAGATTCGTATAAGTTGAATGTTCAAGTCTTAACCCAAAAAAATCATCTATAAGATATCTCTAGTGTACGGGACTTGGTGTACGGGGTGTATCCCGTACGTATGTTGTGTAAGTGGTATGTGTGTACGTATGTGTTATAGGCCCTTATGTACTGGTGGTTTGCAATGAAAATTGCGGTACATATACTTTAATATATTGTATATGTACAAAAGACACCGGAAGGCCAGTACGGGCAGAAACTGTATTATAGGAAAATACAGCACAATGAAAATTGCTTTGTCTGTGAGAGTGGACTGTATAGGAAAGAAAACACTGAATTTAAACTGTAAAAAGCCACGCCCCCCTTTGGTACTTTTGGTGGTTACTATTCTTCCATTATTTTTCTTCAGCACGAAATCTTCCTGTAAACTGTGTTGCTGAAAGATTTTTGCACGCTTTATATACTAAATTCAGTTCCATCTCGCTCTAACGCATAGTGAGGTTTCACTTAGCGAAGGAGCGAGATGGACCTATGTGTGAGAAAAGGACAAAATATCACGGAATTCCCTATCGTAGCCACCGGCTATACCGACGAGAAGAACCCCTCTGTTTATTTAACCAAAAAACACATAACATAAATTATTCTCACTAAAACATACTACTGTATGTACAACAAATAAAACTGTAACTGTAAACACTTCACACTTTGTTCTCTTAAGAACTAAACACTAAAGAACTAGACACTTATAAACACTACACAAATAGAACTGTTAAATCATAATATTCACTATAAGAACTGTAACTGTCAAGACATGATATCACTATAAGAACTGTAACTGTTAAGAAATAATAATCACTATAACGAAGTATATAATCATTCACTATGTACACTTACTGTCTATGTAGCACAATAACGAAGTATATAACTATTATAACTGTCCACTATGCACTAGTTATTGTCTGTGCTGCACATCTAGTAAGGTGAAAACTAGTGATGTGCTAAATAGTGATTTCACCTCCCAAACTATATTTAGTTTGTCTAAAACTGAATTGACAGTTCGCACAGAATGTATTATGTTACTATGGTTGATAATCAATTTAACCAAATATGTTTGGCATTAAAACTATTTAAGAATATCTTATATTTGCCAAATGCTGAATACTGAATGAATAATTGGCACAATTCTAGTCTTCTTTATATTTATTAATATACCACTTTAATAACTACATTTAAAAGGCTAGGCAGAAAGGTGTGGTCATATTTTACTTATGAACTGGATCTTTTCAAAACCAAGACATCCGTTAATTTTAATCACTCGTTTATTAAGATCGATAAGATTTATGACATCACTATTATTGATTATGAAAAACACTCACTTTTTAATAAACTTTAATAAAGATGTACGTAATTCTACGCATATACGTACGTAACTTGTAATTTAAACACAAATTAACACCTAAAAGAGATTGTGTGCTGAAGACGATATAGGTACCATCATCTAGAAGCATTTTAAAAAGACTTCATCGGTTCACTCGGTTCTTCCATCTATAAATTTGGCTTAATACAGTCAACGATCCTCTTAAAAGCTGTTATCAGTTACACCAACACAAAGTACTAATACATACTTGTTTTTAGTCAAATACAACATATTTTTTGAACTCGTAATCATACTTCATAGAAATCAGAAATTGCCGAACTGACTGCGTCAAATAAATATTGACATTAAACAACTGTTTAATGTTTTTTTAATTATAAAATAATAAATTGAAAGGAGGTCTATAGTATCATTGTTTATCATTTAGTGTTGTCCAAAGTTGAAAGTCGATATCGACATGTCACTCATTCGATAAAAAAGAAAATTCTATAATTATTGTCCTAGTAATGCAATCGGATTTGTTACTATGGGTGATAAAATACTTATACCCTACACTATACATTTTTTAACTTTGCCCATCCCTTTCTATAACATGTTGTATATTGGCCAACCTAATGTCTAGATGTTGTTAAGCCAACTGAAAGCCTGTGACATGGCTTAACAACTGCTGCCAGTTGATAATAGTTGGGACTGACTTTTTATGTGCCCTCTGAGGCATGAAGATGCTCTGTTTGAATACCACTAAGCAGTTTCTGTAGAGTGACCGTGACAAGGGTGCTTAACTCGCTTATTGTTCTGATTAGTGAGAGCAATGGGCTATGAGCGTCTCACACCTCTAGTAAAAACCATATTATGATTCAACAAGTAGTCAATAAATATTTAGCCAAAAAAACACAGGCACAGACAAAAGACTTTGTTTTAAACTATTTATAAGTTAATAAGTGTGTTGAAACTGGGGTCCAACACACATTCCAAAACAAAGCAAAGAAGTTCAGAAATGCACATAGAATAACTAATATGAAGCTTTGAGTCCTGTAGACAGATTGAATGGGTCGGCTCAACTGGGTCATTACCACTATCTAACAGAAAATGGACACAAAGTAGCGGTTTGCTTAAGCGTACATGGGTGGTGGAGATAAATTACCATCAGGTGACCCACTTGCTCCTTTGCCGGCCTATTCTATAAAAAAAACAAAAACGTAAAACATATCTATAGTAATAACGAACGAAAATTGATTTCAATAAGCTAGGTTATATAATTTTTCAGATGTGAAAAATTATACTATTCAGAAAATATAATACTATATACCATGCTTACAGGTCAACATTTACAAAATTCATTGCTTCGTATCGTTTTATAACATAAGGCCTTGGAATATAAATGTAAATGAACATGAAATGAACATTTTTGTTGGATAATATATCAAATTGTTTTTTTCATGTTAATAAGTTTTCTTGTATGTTAATTGTTTGTTTTTTTAAACTATATCTGAACAAAGTAGTGTTATAAATTATTGATAAAGCTTTACATTTCTGTTAGATAAGATCATAATGTACATATTATGTATGTTTAATTTTAAATGAATTAGATAAGTTCTTTGTATAACTAACTGTATTTGTTTCACAGCTCACTATAATACATCAGAATATGGATATAAGTTCAAAATCAGTTTGAAATATGTTCAAAATAGAATCATATGTTACTCCCATACTACTCAGTTATGTTGATAAATATGTGAAGGACTTCAAACCTGCCGATGCACAAGTGAGTCAATACCTACAAACAAATGCCAAAGTATAAATATAATAAAAGCTTCCAAATATATGAAATGAAGTGAAATGAAAATGTTTATTGAAATTCGAATTAGAGTTAGAGCAGCTCAATTTATGCCAATGAGGAACATTATAAAGTAAAATAATTACATTATAATGATTTTTACGCCTGATCCTCATGAGTACAATGATTAAATTAATACTATGAAGATGACTATCAAATAAGATTAGTTATAACAAGACAAAAAATACTTGTTTACAAATTATTAACTTTGGCTTTTAAGCCATATCAGTTTATGGATAGATACATAGTTTTTTTTACTAATACACTTAGACTCTTACAACTAAATAAATAATGTTACAAAAGTATATAAAAAATATGTATTTTGTTTAAAGTAATAGATTATTTCACCATAATAATTATAAGGTGTCAATATAATATGTTAATGATAACATCATCTTAATTTTATTAATATAACTATGTACTGTTCATGTATTATTATTTATTTGCCATTCTATGAAAACAGTTAATTTTGTTTGTTTATTGAAAATGGTTGAAACACCTATCTTTGATGCGTATTTTGTGTTAACATTATAGTATTCCTCTAGAGGGGACATACATATTGCAGAGTCAAGGCGCCTTAACTTGTTTCTTTAAGCAAGGCTCGCCATACAAGTGCCTCTAAAATCCATGAGTTTAATTGTATATTTCCACCGGGTATAGGTATCGCTATGGGGTGGCGGCGTGGCGCTGCACAACTTAGTGCTCAAGGCGGACGTCTTGCAACAGGAGGTTGCGCTACCATTCACATTGGTATCAGGACGAATACACGAGCTTCTCATTCAAGTACCATGGACGAAAATCATGTCCGAGCCAATCATTGTCACAATCGATACAATAGGTAACAAACTGAGTAATATATTATCATTATTCATTCACGTATTATTATAATTTTATTGGCAGCCCAAAGGGATGAGAAGATATTTTAATAAGTGATTCAGTACTTTTTTATAATTTATTTCTCAGAATGTGTCTTAAGTCTGAATCCGCCAACACCAACAGAGGAGAGCCCGCCACCTGAGTCACCTAGGTATGTATAACAACATAATGGATCCATGAGGGCTTAACCTGAGTTCTAGTAGAGCCTTTGTGGGGATAGCACGTGTGGCGTTTGTTCAAAAAGGCATTTGACTTGAATTTTAATTAAATTTAAGTTATGCTCATCAAAATAAGACAACAAGAAACGTAACTCAAGCAAAAAAATTACCCCACCAAAACTCTGTGCAAGGGGGTGGGGCTATAAAAGTCTGTGCTGCTTGGTTATTCATCAATTCATAAAAATTGATTCATGATCTCTAGTTGACACTTACTACGTCTAGTACGACTACCTCGGTGGCGCAGTTGTAATGCGTACGCGTTACGATTAAGATAAAGCTGAGGTCTCGGGTTCGATCCCCGGGTCGGGTAAAATGGTACTGGGTTTTTCTATTACGTAATGCTCAGTATCAGCCCGAAGTCTGGAATTTGTGCCCGGTATAGCGATAGGCTCGCACCCTATCACATCGTGGGACGGAGATACGCTCGGCGAAATGTGGGTGTACTAGTTTGTATTTTTTGTATTTATGGTGGGGACGCCTGCAAGTTGCACAGACGGGTGATCGGCTCACATTAATGGAACCATTTCACCCTTAATCCCAGTTTAGGTGCTGCTGCCTGTACAGCGTTGGCTTGGCTAGATATTTCCATCCCTGGGAGATGGTCTCCACCGTTGAGGTTTCGGCTGCAGCTCAGACGCATTCTGTGGGGCATCGTTGCCAGCTCTACCAGGTTTACACCTTGCAGAATTGTCCACTACTGCCCAGCGCAGTCCACCCATTTATTGTCCCGCCACAGACGATCCTTAGACCTGCTGCGTCATGACCTTCAGGGTGGCCCACGCTCAGCCAATACGTGGTCCGTGCTGGCTGCTTGACGTTGTCTGCCTGCATGCTCTCCCACCCCCGGCGGCAATCCTCCACTCAGGATATGCGTCCCCAGCCTTGCCTTGGCATTAATGGCAGCCTCCACCCTGGAGCACTGGTTTCACTGGTGCTCCTGCAGTGTGCCCCCTTCTATCTTTGCAAACCTTCCTGTTGTCTTGCTGAACCTGATGATCTCTCCCAGTTTTATGTTCTGCATTTGATCTTCTTCTATTCTATCGGTTCCTAGGAGCTCCCATCTTGGCAGAGAGTACATTGGACACTCTGCCAGGAAATGGTGACTGGTCTCCTCCTCTCCACACTCTGGGCACGAGGAGTCGTCGATCTTGCCTATTATCTTTAAATGCCTGTTCAGTGCACAGTGTCCAGTCATTATTCCTGTAATTATCCTGATGTCCTCCTTCTTGAATTGGAGTAGTTGTCTTGTCTTTTTCTTGTCCAATGTTTTGATGAAGAATTTGGACTGGCGGCAGCCATTTATATTTCTCCACCTGGCATTTGTTTCTGCTGCTATCTTCATGCTAATTACTCCCTTTGTAGCCTTTTCCGGTATGGGTAAACACGGTTCTGGTCCTACAAACGTTTCATCAGCTCCTCTAGCTAGCTCGTCAGCCTTTTCATTGCCTTTGGTTCCTTGATGTCCCGGTACCCAGGCAATGATTAGTTCTCTCTCAGCTGCTAGTGCGTTCAGTGCCATTTTGCACTCTTTCACTAGCGCCTGGGTGTACTAGTTACACCTCTGCCTACCCCTTCGGGGATTACAGGCGTGAGTGCGTATGTATGTATCTATGTACGTCTAATTTTTTGCGTGGTGCAGAACGTCGTATCACGATTTAGAAATTTAATATTTAGACATTAACTTTATGAAATAAAGTTGATTTTGAACGTACATTATTTATTTTGCGTGTATGAGTGTTACGTGTGATTACCTTTGTATGTGCAATAATTAAGTGGAGCCGTATTTTTGGCAGATTCATATGAGAGTTATCGTTCTAGTTATCTTATTTCGATGGTTACGCTACTTATAATGTATAATCGATAGAATGTTATAAATCCGTAAAAAAATAGATAAGTTAGAAGCCATCCAAATCTGGCGGTAGGGGGTAAATGGCAGAAAATGTATGCACATTACCAGGCTAATGTGACATCATTGTTTGTAATATTGGTTAGTAGATGTTGAGATGATACTATGTGCCCACCTTTACACATACCAATATTTATAACAAATTTTGATTCTGTTTCAGAGTTGGGTTTATTTTTGTAATCATTTCTGTTATATGTATAATGTAGTATTCAAATTCACGCAAAGACTACAACCCTATTACGCAGACATCCTTAGTGGTAAACCATCGTATTCAGGTGCAACAGTATTATACGAGAACAAACAATGAACGCTCCTCTCAGACCGCACGCTGCACTCCCCGCGTCCCCTCCTCAACACTCCTTAACTCAAGCATTATACTAACATACCTATCAATTCTCTAGTCGCAAGACCCAAGTGGTGGAAGCGCCTCCTGGCTACATGCAGGCTCTGGTGCGGCGCATAGTCAGTAACATAGCGCTTCGCGTACATCACCTCATAGTGAAGTACGTGCAGGATGATATTGTTATGTCCTTCAACGTGAAACACGTGGCTGTCGACAGCGCCGGCCCTAACTGGGAGCCAGCTTTTGCAGGTCCGTATCTGGTACTTGTTATTATTGTTTTTTTCAAACATCATTATTTAATATGTCCTAAATGAAAGTTACTACTTTTTATTAAGCGAGAAGGCTTTATTATACTGGTAAATTCGCTGTTAAAAAATAAGTAATAAACTTAAGCTTGGTTTTACTATCGCTAGTATATTAACTAAATTTTAATTTAATGGGCCAAAAATAAAAATATAAATTAGGCTAATATCAAAAAGAGATTAGTGTGTGTTGTGTTCTTGACTATATGTCTAACGCTTTCCGTCCATATGAATTTTGACTCAACGTCGTACGATGGTTTTTATTACAGACATAGATCAAAACCTACCGGTTATCAGGCGCTTGGTCCATTTAGATGATCTCACACTTTGCCTCGACCGTACCGACTCCGATGGCAAGATACGATTCTACCAGGAACCACTGCTTTATAAATGCCAGCTCTACCTAAGGTGAGTTATCAACTTATCATTTGTTTAACTGTTACCTACTTTGTGAATAACCTGTGGACATTTTAGCTTTGAATTGACTACATTAAATTTATTTCCTTTTGAAAAAAAAGAATTAATTGCTGTAGTGTGTAATTGGCCTCTTTACCAATCCCTGACCGTCAGACCATTTCCACCCACACTTGTATGTACTACTTCACTGTTACATTGCTATAATAACACCATATTGTACTAGTTTTATTGACATTTGAATAGTCAGCAAGATGACTGTGCAATAAACAGCTGTTAGTGTTTAGGTAATTGATGACCTATTATATTATCGTCAAACTTTACTAAACTTATAATATTAGAACTACTATCTATACAACAAAATACAATAACAACAATCTATACATATATTAATAATATGTGACTGATGAATCCGCTATAGTAGCTCCTTCAGGCGAGTCGCGTTCCCGGGTTAGCCAGCGTATATTCAGTAATTTCAGGCCGTCCTAATTCTGCCGACCATCGACGGACGCAATTGTCTCTTGGTGGTCGAAATTATATTTGTACTGCACTATACTTAACGTCAGGTTCAGTGTAGTCACTTTAACGTGCCAGGATAAAATAAATAAAGAGATGACTTTGTAAATACAAGATGCCCGTAGATAGTTGATAACCATAATGAAACTTGGCAATGTATAGATATTATTCCTATTTACTAGATAATTAATAAATTTTTTGACACTCATTGTTTATATAATTCAACGATAGCTATATTTACACATATAGGTCAGCGATTGTATTAGCAAGCGATTGTGATATGCAAAGTGTGCGTAGTAGTAGGGTGAAGTGACGTATTTTCGGCAGGGTACTAACACGGCTGGTGTCTGCCAACACACGGCGCGCGAGCAGTTTGAGCGTGCAACTCAGGTCGACGAAACTGGCATGGAGTGTCACCAGCGACCAACTCACGTTGCTATTGCGTTTGATGAGGGAAAGGACTGCTGTGTACAAGCCACCGCTCCCGGTACCGAAACAGCCTAGCGTCAGTCAAGTACCATTGCGTGAGTTTTTTTATAGTATTTTGTGTGATCATGTAATAACAATTATAGGGGTGCAGAATATTTGTGAGAAATAACTTGCAGTTGGACTTTCATGCCTTTTATAATTAGTCTGCCGTTGGATTAGTAGCATCTGCCAGTAAGTGGTTGTGCAATTATATGAATAAGTCAAGAATTTTTATTTTGTTGTAAGTAATATTGTAGGAACCTTAGGTAGAGTTTACTACTAAAATAAAATATAAATAGCACATAATATAATTCTAAATCCTACTACATAAATATGATAGTTTTTTCGAGTTTGTGAATTTGGATGTTCGATAGTCAATCACGCCTTAACTGCTGAACAGTTGTGGATGACATTAAGCACACAGATAGATTATGACCTGAATTAGTTCATAGACTATTTTTTATCCCGGAAAAGGAAAAGGTTTACACAGGCGGAACCGCGAGTAGTTATATACCGCGAGTAGTATAATAAGTGTAAGGACCAAGTGCCTGCTCTAATAGGGTGTTTGAGTAGTTGGGTTTGTAATATATTTCTAAACCAAACCGTTCTCAGTGGCAACTAATTCACGTTGAAATCAAACGCTGTGTTTTTATTGATATATACGCCCTCGTGTATCAGACTGCACGTTGCACATAACGTGCGAGATAAATTGGCTGGTCAGGAGCGGCTTTTACCTTTTACTTCAGCCGCCTTTTACGTGTCTTACTTTTGACGTTGATCGTTGATCGTGATTCGTGATTAATGGGCCGACCAGGTTATTTTGCACGAATTGTACGTCCCGCACAAAGCTTTGATTCTCAAGTTACAGTGAGTAGTATTGAATGTTGATTTCATAATTTTGTTATTTCCACCAGACGCGACGTCCTCTAACTCGGCGGAGCCGGCTCGTTCTGAGAGTTGGTCGGAGTGGGCATGGTCGTGGCTGCCCACGTGGATAGATCGCGAGGGAGGAGTGGAGGAGGCACCCATGCCGGCCGCGCCCATACCTGTACACTTCACTGCCTATCTTGATGATGTGTCCCTGGTTTTTAAGGTATGTATTGATATTTGTCTGTTACCTTCTATGCAAAAATTAACAGATTTAGATTTATTTGTATCCTATCTAATACTTACATAATTTCTGTTTTTCAATACAGGTAATGGAATTAGATGCAGGAAGTCGCAAACGTTCCCGCGGCGTACTGGAACTGAGCGCGACACACGCAGCAATGAAGAGTTATATTTGTTCGCCGACAGTACTTCGAGTGCGCATCGCAACACGCACGCTAACGCTCCTTTCGCACGGAAAATGCGCATGTGGACACCTCGACTACTACGCTGTAAGTAGATAGAGATATTTGGGTTGAATTTTGGTCTATGGGATAGTGACGTGTCATTAGAGGATTCGATCCCGGTCGATTTTTCTATTCCCGGGATTTCGGGATTATCTACAGTTAATCTCGGGATCCCGGGATAGCCCCGGGATTGTATTGGTAATAGAAAGTGGTAACAAAAAGACAGTAAACCTTTCATAATCAACTCTTTATTTTAAATCGTTAATTATATCTTCAAAAAACAAAACAAAATTATACTTTCTTCTGAGAAAGTAAACATCAAACTGGGCACATATTAAAATAATTGTAAATAATTTATGAAATAGTTTCATAATTGCCTAGTTTGTTTTTATTTTATTTTACAATTAACTTTAAAAAAGTCAACTTCTTAAAACTTATATAAAAAATTCTCGTGTCACAATGTTCGTTCCCCTACTTCTCCGTAACGGCTGGACCGATTTGTATGAAATTTTGTGTGCATATCGGGTAAGTCTGAGAATCGGCCAACATCTATTTTTCATCCCCTTAAATATTAAGGGTGGTCCACCCCAAATTTTTATTTTTTATTTTTTAGACAACATTTTTTGTTTGTATTTTTTTATGATACCGCATTAAAAAATACATACAACCCTAAATTTTCAACCCTCTACGATCAACCTCTATTTTTTTATAGTAATTTTAGTATTTTTGTCAAGCGCGTTTCTCACCGGGGGCGCCCACTAGGCTACTTTAATCCTGGAAATAGGCATTCACGCGGGTGGAGCCGCGGACAACAGCTAGTATACTATAAAAAAGACTATATCATAGGTAGATCAATTTCATAGGTACTCAAATTTTAAATTAAATAGACCAGAAACTTTATGAATTACCTTTTCAAGCCATGAAAATAAAATCTAAGGAATAACAACGCATCCAACGTCTCATCCTAAAGCATACTTCTCTTAATGCATTGTTGTTTTTTAATATATTCATTGATTATCGTCAATTATGAAAAAAATATCTATACTTACACGACGAGAAGCGGATATTTTACACACTTTTACACATAACCCGGCACCGGTCGTTAGCAAAAACAAATGAAATCAGCTGTGTAAAAAAGATGGCCGTCAAAACGTCAAATGAAATTAAGTGCGTTTCGTTTCACGCACATTTTTATTGACTTATATAAAAAAATATTTTAATCCCGAAAATCCCGGGATCCATCAAATTTAATCCCGAAAATTTCGGGACTAAAATACGACCGGGATCCCGGGATCGAATCCTCTACGTGTCATCCATCATCCAATACATTCAAGTCGATAGTGATAGGCACTATATTATTCTCTTTACAATACACATATATTGCAAGACTATCCCCACTACACGGTTCAGCGCCTGGAGTGGCCGCTTCATTGGACATAGTAATATGGTAGGGCCTCCCCTTATTATAAATTACGTTACTTAAACCGACGGAATCTTATTATAGCTCACTTTAATTATAATTTGACAGGCTAATGACGAGCCGACTGTGTACCTTAAGAGGGTTGACAGAGAAGAAGACGAAGAATCATGGAAGTGGCCTGAGGGAGAATTCAACGACGAAACGGTGGAGACTGCAGAAGTGGCCCAGGAAGGCGCTAGAGACACGCCTGAAACAGACCCGGTAACTATTCAAATGTGCTGCCAATTGGTGACAATACTTTATTGTTTTTGCTTTTTCTTATTCCACCTTGTTCTATGTGGCCCATCATAATGATACTAATAATAAATAATACTAGTCTTGTTCCAAAGCTGGACGCGGGCATCCTCCAAAAAAAAACCTCCGAAAAATGTGGCATTTGATATAATTATTGTAATAAATAATATTATAATTGTGGGCTTGAAACCATTTTGCATTGATATTATTCTTGATATTTCGTAATCAATAAATATTTTCACCATTTTTCCATTGTGGATTTTATTTTAGGACAGCGAAACGCAAAATATGGAGCAGTCAGACCATGGACTGCCTGAGGAGCCCTCGCCGGAGCCCAAAGAAGCCCACGAAGACGCTGATGAATTGTGGCAACAAATGGCGCCAGTGGTGTACTTGGAATACACTCACGAACGCTCACCGCCGCACATCTACATCAATCCATACGAGAACCCGCCTCTCGACTTTGAACACAGGTAAGAGGAATGCCAGTTATATCCTAACAGCTATATTCATAATTATCCGATCGAGGCCTGCGGCAGAATATTATTCTATGGTAGATTCTCTAAACGTCAGTGAAGTTTTTATGGCATAATAGCTCTTATTCATAATATATTAAGTCTCAAATTTGAAGAGCAGGTTGAGTGTCAATAAGGTTGAATTCTGCTTGACAAAGTCGTTTACCGGTAAACTGCCAGGACAATATGGATAAACGTTCAAGATACGATTTGTCCGTAGATTATGGATAATGTAATAGATGTTATAATATGTATGTTAGTTGTTAATGTTATTTTTTAACTTTGTTATTATAACTAATTATAAATGAGAAAGGACTATTATAATTATATAAATATCAAATGAAAGAAAACGCCGAACAAGAGTGAAAGAGAGCTCGCACAACACTTTTGAAGTGACCGAATTGCAACCGATACGGCGCACCGCTACGGATGCGTCAGCTTGTCCACGGACTAGCCAGTTCCTACGATGTGCCGGTTATAATCGTCCGTACTAATCCGCAATATGACACACCGTGAGAAGCCAGCATAGTAGTGCAGTTAAATGATGCGAGATAGCGTGCGCCGAGTCAAGGAAAAGACGCAGCCTACTCGAGATGTTATGAGTCACTACGAATAAACGCTATGCGCATCATTCCTGGCTCGTCTGGCGCTATCATACATCATTTAATTCCACCATTATATATATTTTTTTTCATTAATGTTTAAAAAGATCCTGAGCTTGTCTTTGTTGTAGCAAAAGGCAAGTAATATACGCTTTTTGTACAGTGACTGGTCCGAGGAGTGTACCCTGAAGGTTCAGATAGAGCCGATGGAGATAAGGCTATGCACGGGATTGTTGCATCGCCTCGCAGCTCTGCGCAGCATATGCACCGAACTACCCCCGGTGCCGGATATAGGTAACGCCCCTGTCAATAGTGCATGTACTCGAATTAAAACAAATAATAATTTATTATAGATTTCACATTCCGACAAAAAATAAAACCAAACAATTTTGAATCGGCGGTATTGTGTAATAGTCACTAGTAAGTCAATAGTAATGATCGATACCACCAACTCAAAATTGTTTAATTTTATTATTACTTTTTTCGAGTTAGTTTTAATTTTTGTAACAAGGTTTTTATTGTACTATTTTGTAGTGAAACAATTATGGTAGGTATGTAAATTCGTGCATAAAAGTATTTTAGTCTTTCATCCTTGATTTCACCACCTTAACCCCTAACGATTTATTCTTCAAATTTAAATTAGACCACCTTTTGGTGGAGTTATGCGTGAACATACAGACGAATTGGGAACCTTTGATTTTATTTGAGGGCGGTTAATAATACTGACTTAACCTCCATAGCGCATTCAGCTAGTTGCCCACAGAATCAAGACGCCCCGCCGCGGGTTCGATTCTCACAATCAGACAAATATTAGCGTTATGCGTTATGCGAGTCATATTTAATTGTGGTGTCAGTACTATGTAACTGCTGGGTGTCATTATACTGTTATCTATCCCTTAATCGCCCCTTATCAGGGACAGTAAAAAGTGTAACGTAGTACCCTAAAAAGTGCAGTAGTTGCATCTCTGTGCTTTATCCCGTTGAGAATAAATGCGTAAGAGCTCATGTATGTAATATTATCTATAGAATTGCCGATGAAAGTGTTAACAGTAGAAGAATGCGAAGCTCTTTGTGATAATCTGCCACAGCGTCGAATCGCGGTAGAGGCAAAAGGATTACATTTAAGGCTGCTACCGTGGGATCATGCCCCATCAGACAGATCGCTACCGCCACCTTTGGTTTTCGATGTTCATTTACCAAAATCGACGTTGGTCATCAATGGGCCTTTGTATCCTCATAGGTGAGTTTCGCGATACAATATTACTTAATATTTTGACCAAATTTGATTGTGATTTGATTGTTGTGATTAATGCTCAAGGTCTATTTTTTTAAATGTTCTGTCAATATAAATAAATAATATAGTTTAATAATCTACTAACAAGTATGTATTGCTTTGTAGAAGATGGGTGAAGAGACGAACGTCAGTACGGTCATAAAGTTTAACGGGAACGACTTTTCTGTATGTGGTTTTAATGAGCAAAGTCGGTCCGCGTATGCATTATGATATCAATTTGGACTGCATTGAAACTGCAAGCACTGTTGTGTTTCAGTTTGAAAAACATTGAAGCCAGTAAGTGAAACAACTGGGCAATATGAGACCTAACAACTTATGTCTCGGGGTAGTGGATGCAGTCCAGTGTTATGTAGTGCTTTGTAATTCAAAGTTCTGTGTGGTGTTATGTCTGTTTATGGGTAGGGTGGTGCTTACCATCACAAGATCGACCTGTTCGTTTCGTCATTTAGGCAAATGAAAAACAATACATTATACATCTATATTAAATGAGTTTGATATCGTGTCGCAGGGTGTGTTCAGCTGCGTGTCAAATGCCCGACGACGCGGGCCCGCTGTGGCAGGGTGCGAGGCTACACGTGACCGTAGGGTTGTCGCGCGTGCAAGCTGGCGTGTGCGCACCCAACGACACGCAGCCGCTGCCGTGCGCTCGCACCGACCTGCGGCTAGTCATGCACATACTACTGCACAAAGAATACTTCACCAGGAGAGAGAGCGTCGTATTTAGCTACTCTTTCAAAATACGTAAGAGCTTTCATTTATCAACTAAACGAGCGAGTGGCTCATTTGATGGTCGCCGCCGAATATATCGACATTTTGAATCACTTGCTATGGTAATCGTATTATCATATTGAATTTACTTTACTTGACATAATTCAGAAACCGTCGAGGATCTCAATGGTGAAGAGTTTAATATTATATTAAATTTTGGACCCTACTATACTGACCACCAAATGCAGTGTAATCAGTTTGACGTACCAGAATAAAAAATCAAGACTTCTACTAATGAACGCATTGCAAAATTATCTAAAGACGCCTACAACATTACCAACATTAATCCTTCGATACTACGGCGATACTGATACCATAATTGATTTGGCAAAATTACATAATGAATCTTCAAGCTGCCACTTGACATTTTACGTCAATTTCTGTATGACAGTAATATCAGCAACGTCGAACTGACTCATTCATGCTATAACAGTATTGTCTACTGAGTGGCTCTACAGTTTATTTTCTTGAATTTTCTTAGTGACAGAATTCAAGCTATTTAAAAACAGCGGTGTATATTTATTACACTTCATATACATGGAGTATAAAGGCGGACTTAAAGCTAAAAGCATTGACAGACTTCGTAGCGCAGTGGGCGAGTAGCCGTCTGCGAAGCGAGAGGTCGTGGGTTTGATTCCCTTACCGAGACAAATGTTTGTGTATGCCACAAATATTTGTTTCGGGTCTGGGTGTTGTGGAACCGCAAGTCCCTCGTAGACCACTCACGATACAGGTTAACCTAGTGTGGGATCAGGACTATTGGGTGTATTTATTATTATTTATTCTCTACCAGTCAAATTTTGGGTGGTGCAGATATGTACAAGGTAGGTGCAAAGATAATGACACCAAGATACACAAATAACACGTGAGTATAAATAAACTATACACTATTTCGCAGGTGAAGCGAATGTATGTGGGTCGGCAGCTAGGCTGCAGGCCGCCTGGCATGTACCAATGTCGCTGTTTAAGGAACGCGCCTCGTTGCCACTGCGATACTCCACGCTTACTAAAGATGCGCTCCACGACGAAGGTGAGGGATTTAAATAACGTGTTTTCATTTTGCCATACTATCGGATATGACAGTAAATATCAGTCAAAGTATGACGAAATGCAACAGTAAACCTGCCACTTTATGCCAGTTTCACTGACTGCGACTGGTATCATTCCGATCCGGATTCGGCCTATACATGCTAGGCTTCCTACTGATAAAAGTTTATCTTGTTTATCTTTTATTTCTGACTCGTGTTACCCCCGCTTATTGCGAGGGTACACCTACCTGCTTAGACGCTTCCGCTTTGCGCAGTCTTCAGTATTATATTATACGGAGTATAATAGTGTCCGTAGTGAGACCTTGGATTGGCTCTCATGTCTCCCTCTACTACGTCAAACCAACGCTTTTTGTTCCGTCTTCCGAATCGTACCCTTGGTACGATCGGATACAGGCATTTGCAACCGACCTATTGCTGTAGTTTTTTTATAACATGACCAACCCAATTTACTTGACTTTCTTTGAGTTTATTTCTATTTGCTTCCAATAATTACAATAATTTAGCTTAAGTTTAGCATTGTGAGGAGGTTCCTGTCTCTGGGGTCCTAACCGTCGGTGGCTTGGGTTCTGGGCCTCGCTATCGGAGGGTGTCTTATTTTTTTTTTATGTTTTTTTAATAAACGTGTTATCATATTCATTATGAAAGGTGTGGTCATATTCTAGGGTCATTACATACACCTTACAGTAAGTACTTATGTACCAGCTCTTTTAAAAACCGAAACATTCTAAAATTTCACGTTAATTTTAATCACTCGTTTATTAATATCTATAAGATTGACCACATCACTATTCATTATTTTAAACGACGCTCACAGTCACTCACTTTTTAATAAACTTAAACAAAGTGCTCGTAGTTCTACGGACATACGTATGTAACTTGTTATTTAAACACAAATTAATATTTAGTGTTGTCTAAAGTTGAAAGTCGATATCGACATGTTACACATTCGATATAAAAGAAATTTCTATAATTATGTAAAAATGTTCTGTAACACATAGTATATTTCAAAATGTCACAAACAACGTTTAAAGATTACTATATTAACCTTAAGTTTAATTTAATCCAACCAGCCTGTAAGTGTAATTTATTACAGAAGCAGTGGCAGTGGATGTAACAGTGGAAGAATTCGGTGTGCGCGGCTATATCACTAAAAACATGAACACGCATATAATATCAATGCATTCCGCGAGAGCTACCGCTTTTCACAAACCGAGTAAGTATTTTTTCTACAAAACAAGCAGCTTACAGCTTCATATACTGCTTTATTAAAAAATATAATTTAAATTCCTGAGATCCAGTTACTCTTCTCTGGCTATTCTGATCACTAGACGGGAATTATGATTAATCCGTCCTACTAGAATTCTTAGCATATAACATACAAGTCTGTATGAGTCGGCATTCGATCTTTAACGACTTCTATTTATTTTTATGTAAATTGGTCCGCGCAGAGTTCTAAAGGTGCTTGTGTAGTTCCTGTCAAAATCAGTTCAACTGCTTCGAAGATTAGTCTGGATAAACCTAAGATACTTAGCAAATATATTTTTAGAAGGAGGCGAACTCAAACAGGCGTGGCTTTTCTGCGCACCGGACACACCCACTACTTCGTAAGTTTATTCAGATTGCCCTTCATTTTACGATACCCTAATTCTTTCAATTACTGTATAATGCAACGAGATATAAGGACTGAGTGAGACTGACTGACTGACCGTGCCCGGTTGTGGCAGAAGAACAATGAAAGTCGTATAAATGCTGTAGAAATGAGAGCACTGAGAAGTATGTGTGGTATAACTATGAGACATAGAGTAATAAATAGTGAGGTAAGAGAGAGGTGTGGTGTGAGAGAGGATGTAGTGATGAAGATTGAGAAAGGAATATTAAGATGGTTTGGGCATGTAGAGAGGATGGATGAAAGTAGATTGACGAAACAAATATACATGGCGAGTGTGAATGGTACAGTTGGGACGGGAAGGACTCGGCGAACTTTCATAGATCAAGTTGGAGATATTCTCTAGAAAGGCCAGGTCAGGAGTACCCTAAACCGACGTGCATGTTTTTTTTTATGAGAGTGAATGAGGTCAAAGTTGTATGCAAGGATCGTAGCAAGTGGAAATCCGTTGTCTCTGTATACCCCTATGGGAAACAGGCGTGAGTCTATGTGTGTATGTATATAAGGACTGGCAATAAGATAAATATCCACAGTTAGTAATATATATAGTTTTTATTATGTGTGACAGGCCGTACCTCCGTGTGGCGGTACAGTGGTGTTCTAACCCCATTCCCAATGGTTTAGACTACGTAGGAGTCTGGATGGAACCCACTGCAATATGCGTCGACCCGTTGTTCATTGCTTGGCTTGCCTACAAACCGCAGTTAAAGTCGTTCAGTAAGTAAAAACTATTAGATGGTATAGTTCACTCATTCATTACGTTACTTTATGACCGCTCTGAAGCTAGTCACGCCACCTTCCGGTTACTCTTTACTTCCTTCAAAACTATAACTGCTATACCACTCGTGACCAACTTTAGTGCGGCCATAAAGACTGATGAAAACTATAGATGTATTGTAGCCGTCACTATAATGCATCTTAAATAAAAACAAATTAATCTGCGGTATTATAATTAAGACCGGGATGGACGGCGCTCCTTTGGGGAGGATTAAGTCCAACAGTGGACGGCAACAGGCTGAGATATTTATATATATATTATAATTAGTGTATCTTATACAAAGTCAATAAGATTAATTTAAATTACCTACATAATATACAAAACTTAACTCCTCGGTGCAGCGTAGTTTGCACTCTTTTTACAGTAATTAATATGAGGAAGAAATATATTTATTAAAAACATTAAATAATTGCAAAGTCTGTATGAGAAAACAATATTTTGTTTTAGTTTCGGAATCACACTCACTTATCATGACGAAGAGTGTCTCTTCGACGCAGTATTTTTTACGGCGGCGGACCACCCCGCCGGTAAGTAATATTTTTGTACAATAGCACTTAAAGTTTCGTTCGACAGCCCGTACGCAACTGCTAGTCGCCTTCTGCGGTATATAAACGGCGGACGAGCAGAGCGATGCAGTATCTATGTGAGGGGTATAATGTGTCTTGTAAATGGCTTATTCCTTCACCTAGCCTCGCGTATAGCTTAAGAGGTGATGGGCATTTACGCGCGGCTTATAGTTTATCGATCTAATGTTATGTATTAAAGTTATGATTTGTAATTTGTGGTAGTCCTCCAGTGGCCGTGGAGTAAGTCGCTCAGGCTCTGGGGCCGATATGGTCCACCTTAGACCACGAAGCGTGGGCTCCAGCAGCGAGCCTAGCGAGAAGAAGGAAAAGCATCCGCCACAGACGGTGAGAGTTCGAAGAAATTTTACAGTTTTATAATAATATAGATAGGTGGATATTAGTTGGATAATACAATTTTTTAGACGAAGGCTCCTGATAGCTGGTGGAGCGGCGACAAGCTGTTGGATGTGCACGCACGGTTACAACGCATGCTGGTCAACGTGGAGCTGGGGTTGGTGCTGGTGTACGTGACCATGACAACTGCCTCTGCCATTGACTGTGCCACAGTCCGCGATGCCATGGAACGACACGCCAGCGCCTCGCAGGACGTGCTGGCGCTTAGGTATTCAACTAAATATTATTTAGAAACTATACAGGAATATGAGACGATCATAGACGTCTGTCAGAGTAGTTCTTTCTTTTCTATTGGCCTGAATAATGAAACAAGTAGATCGCTCGCCTGATGGTGAGCGCTGCACATGCAAATAGACACAAGCAAAACCACACAGAACTTTGAACTGTTATAAGGAAACGAAATATGAACACTTAGGTTATTATAATACGATCTAAAATTATTTAGGCAATAACTCTTATGGCCGTTCCCAATATTAATCTTCAATTTCACGATAGATAGCTATCGTCAAACATCCGTATTGTTCTATCTACTGCTTGGAATCGTCCCTATTTTTTAGATATGCACGTCGGATACTATGATAGCAATAGATAGACCGACTATCTGGGCCCTCTTGTGCGTTATGTTCATACAAGCTGAGAAAGAGGAACTATTGTTTAATTTATGTTAGAAAATATGAAGATATGATTTAGATTAGAAATATAAGTTTTATCTATAATTCTTATTTTTTACCACTGTAAATTAAATATTAATAACGAGAAGTACTTATTATGTTGCAAAACACAATGTAATAACTAAACGTTTTACTGTCAATTGATTACGGCTCTGAATACAAGTCCTTTGAACAAAAATCCCAAGCGAATTTGGGGGATTTTACTGAAGTGGGGAATTATTTTGATCGCATTAACAAATATTTATAGGTCTCTTGCACTTAATTTAATCATCAAATCGGTGCATTATTTTTATTTATGGGAATTTTAGATTTTTTTTATATTTTCTTGTAGATTTTTACATAATTTATTTAGTTTTTTGTATTGCAGTGCAAGTGCCATGTAAGCCTTGTATACTCATAGCTATTTCTTCAAAATGCGTTATTTATTTCGTTTTTTTACAGCCGAGGATATCTGTTTATCGGTCAAAATCTACCGATAAAGAAAAACTAAATAACTTTATCGACAGATAGCACATAAAAAATATTGGGACGCTTGAACTGTCATTTTCATAGTGTTGTATATCTGTAGTCAGCTATCAGTCCTCTCATCAGTAGACAGCAATGAAGAATAGGATTACCTATCATTAGTAAGTTTATTGGGACGGTAAAACGGAAAATAGATAAAATTTTCTATCGCCGGTATAGCAAAACTAGAGATAGACAGAATATAGGGAACGGCCATTAGTCGTGTCGCCTTACAAAGTAAACTCAACATCGTTATAAAATTTATTACAATTTATAATCATATTAGCTGTTTTGTTTTTTCACATTAAAAAGTCTAAAATTCTAATTCCAATATCAATTTGTTTGAATTGTTATAGTCTGGGTCGTCTACTGATGCATTCCACCTCAGTCACGAAACATTTGTGGCATGAGATAAGACACGACGGCCCCACTTTCACTAGTGGAAGGACAGATCAAAATAATCGTAAGTTCAACTACCTTTTCGGCTTTTCAACTATGTGCACACCTAATGTTACTATCCGCCCTAGTTTCTCTAGCATTCATCTATTTATCAGGACATTTTAAATTATCTGATTAACATCAAGACATCTCTGAGAAAACGTTTTGTTTTTGTCAGCAATTCTAATGATAGCCGACGTTCGTATTCCCGGTATATTAGCGAGGTCATGTAAAAAAACTATTTCCCAAAACAGCAGAACCAGAGTCATTCCCATGGAAGATACGACTAGCCGACGTGTCGTGTTACACCCTGGAGGTGAGAACTGGCAGCCGCTTCACCAAAGAGAAGTCCAGCAGTGGCCTCCGGTCCCAGCTGAAGACACAATGTGTGGCCGCGCCGCGGACCGTACTCGAGCTGGTCACGACTACAATCACATTGTCTGTGGTTACTAAGT
Source organism: Mimas tiliae (assembly GCA_905332985.1). Lineage (NCBI taxonomy): Eukaryota > Metazoa > Arthropoda > Insecta > Lepidoptera > Sphingidae > Mimas > Mimas tiliae. Next base: position 12,475,573 of record HG995239.1, on the reverse strand, counting down.
CGCTACAACTCAAGACTATCGTCAAGAAAGATGTTAAGAAACAAACCGGTGCTAATGTCGATGAGTCGGTGCGTTTTCCTATACACATATTTCATAGTAACTGTTTGGTATTGATATTTAAAAAATGCATTAAAATGGGGCATAATTATATTTATAAAATTATGAAGTGCTTCTTCTGAATTACAACAAGGTAGCTTGATAGATGCCGCCAAATTTATATTTTTAAAAACAACCAATCTTTGTTGACAAAATGGGATCACGTTATTGGTCTTTTCAGAGAGTGAAATACTTTACGACGGGCATGGATTTCAAACCAGCTACATTGAAGGAGTTCGTAAGGGGTCCTGCCAGGTATGCACGATTTAGTACTTATTACGTGTTAATACTAATCCTTATTCAATTAAGTAAAGGAAGAAAGTACTAAACATTTTAAATTTCTAAGATATTACGTTAAAATGAATATAAGTGTACTAACATTAATCTACTGTCTATTATTTATTTATGACTGAAACAGTTATTTTTAATAACTGGTCAATTATTGAAAGTAAATACTTTTGTTTACAGACGCAAGAAGCCATCCGATGTAAGCCAAATATTTTATTTTTCTTTAATTTTATTTTGTTTGGATACTGTATATTGATAATATATTTTTTTATAACATAGCAGACAGAGCAAAAGGCGGAACCACCACCAGCTACCTCAGTTACAAAAGGTCCAGTGGTGTCTCTTGGCGTCCACCTTCATGCGGATACTCCTCCTATCATCGTCAGACTAGAACACGATCAGGTAATAGCATTATTAAATATAGACCATTCCCACTTGGCTAATATCAAAGAAATTCTAGTAAGTGATGCCATTATTTCCGTCGTGTGAAGAGACAATAGTATTTCATTGGATTGTTTCCATATTGATGTATCTTGGCTTATTGAAATGTCCTGTTAGTCATATCACAGGATTATTTAATTCTTTATCTTTTTATGTTATGCGTAAATAGTTCCAGTGTTGGAGCAGCTCGTCTGATCTTAAATGAGGCGCTTTATCCTTGCTTCTAATTTTAGTAGGATATAGTAGTTGAGACTCAAAATTTAATGGAGTTGCGCGGCATTTTAGATTAGATGACCTCTATTATTCTAGGTGCACGTGGTGGCTGCGACACTCCATTGTTTCAAACATATATTGACTTTATTACAACGAGCGCCATTGACAATACCCCGACATGGATTCACGTCACTGGGGAGCTCGCATCGATCGCTTATAAGGTATGCGGTCTATTTTAAAACAACGTCTTTTCATTATTGATTTTTCAGTAGTTGAAATATACTATAAACTTCATAGAGGATTTTTTATTATTAGGAGCATTTTTGATAGATAATTAATTAATAGCATAATAATGAAACTAACAAAATAATTATAAACTCAATTTATACTAAGTAGTTTATAAATTGATAAAGTAACATAAAATACATACGCACTCACGTCTGTAATCCCCGAAGGGGTAGGCAGAGGTGTAACCAGTACACCCACATTACGCCGAGCGTATCTCCGTCCTATGATGTGATAGACGGCGAGCCTATCGCCAAACCGGGCACAATTCCAACTCCTGGCTGATACTGATAATTTCGTAATAGAAAAAGCCAATATCACTTTTACCGGGCCTGGGAATCGAACCCGAGACCTCAGCCTCGTAACACATACGTATTACAACTGCGCCACTGAGGCAGTAACATAAAATATATAATTATATTTCCAAAAAATACATTTGTCAATACTCCGCCTCCATCTCTCTATTGTACATAGAGATTAATTTTAACAGGTCAGTATCAGAAATGGAAGAATTACAAAGTCCGTCCGATGAGACAGCGAGTGAAAATCGGTCTGAACTTATATCGATATTTGAAGCGCAGTCTGTAGTGGAAGGTAAGATTAATTCATTTTCTTGTACAAAACTCCATAAATACGATTTTAAATGTTTACTTTGTTAAATATGTACCTACTCTTAAAACAAAAAGAACGACAACTAACCACCATCAGTTAATGATTATTCTAAGTACCCTGTATCCTCAGAATCTTAATAATAATTAGCAGAGTAGTTTCTGTTAATTTCGTCATTAAATTTAAATTGAGTTAACGACAAATGGTGCCAAAATCCTAACAGTGAAAAGTGTACTTACGTAATTAGAAAATAGACAAAAAAATGTGGTTTCGTAATAACATAAAAGAAAAAAAGCTCTCCAAGAATAGTCAATGCAGGTTTTACGTCAGGAATTAGCATCCGCTTTGTTTCGGTATGCATTTATTGTGCCATTTTCTTTGAAGACTCAAAAAAATTATCGCTGCCTAAAACCTAACGATGTCCCCATAATTATGGGTTAATTTCTTCAAAACGTTCTTTCAACGATTCGCGCCACAATTTGCAATGAAAACATTAATTTTCTTATTTTTAATCAAAGCATTTTATCTTCCAGCGTCGATGAAACTTAAGACTTTCTTTTGGTTCCAATGGGTGGTGAGCCGCGCTACGTTGGTAGTCGCCACTCATCACGCCAAGCTCGCATTCGACATAGACGACATTATAACCACCATGGATCTGCAGACGCACTACAATCAGCTCAGAATCAAACTGGCCTCGGCCTCTGTGAGGCATTATGAAAAGTAAGGACGGCTATGGATGTTTATTTTTGTAATGATTCTTTTTATATATATTTTTGTAGCAGTGATAGCTCAGCGGGGAGTGGTATGGACTGTCGAGACGAAAGTCGCAGGTTCGAAACCAGCCAAAGTGCATACACCTCTGACTTTTCTAAGTTATGTGTATATTAATTGTTGATTATCACTTGCTTTAACGGTGACGGAAAAACATTGTGAGGAAACCTGCATACCTGAGAAGTTCTTCATAAGAATTTCGAAGGTATGTGAAGTCTGCCAACCCACATTAGGCCAGTGTGGTAGACTAAGGCCTAACCCCTCTCATTCAGTAGAAGAGGCCCGTGCCCAGCAGTGGGACGTATATAATACAGGGCTGGTATTATTATTCTCCTTTGTTGAATTGAACCACTTTAACACGGTATATTATTTTGAACTTATAAGGTGGTGGTCTATTACAGTAAATATCAGGGAATTTGTTTATTGTAATCATTTGGTCCCTTATAGAATCCTAGAAGTGAAGAAGGGACGCCAGCGGTTATTATGTTCTGGGATCTTCATCCCTCTGGACATTATTATCGATAGTTGAAATTTTTAACTGTAGGGTTGGCAGTGACGAATGGGCTGCTGGAGTGCTGGGTGGTCGAGTATTGGAGGCTCGCGAACCGACTAACGCTAAAGAGGAGAATAATTTCCTCGCTATTACGATCACGCAGGCGCAGTAAGTAAACTATACCATTTTCTCTAAATCATTATATATATTTTGTTAATTTAAAGGAGTTTGAATTTAATTATATTATTTTTAGAATATCCAACCTACCGCCGAGCTGGAAAGAAGAGCTTCATCCAAAATTATTGGAACACAAAAATGTAAGTTACTAAACAAAGATATTGAGAGATATTGTAATTAAACTATCATCTCACGCATATTTGGCAACGTATTCAAGATTCCTCTGGCATTGTGGGTGTCAGTGACAGGTAATGGAAAGTATTAGTTATTAATTGCTCGTTTGTTTGATTTTTAGAGCATGGATAGCATGTGGGAAATATACGCAACTCTAGCGCCGCTCGAGGCGGTGTTGCGTCCCATTGTTGTTGAACACATCGTGTTGCTCATTCAAGAAATGGCGCCGCGCTCATTCTGTCCTTTACAGGTGGAGGTTGAACCTAGGTAGGTACTTATCAATATACTGTGTTACATACATTTGTTTCATTTCAATCTCATGTAAGTATATCTAATATAGTGCTAAGTGTTGTACCAAAATTAAAGGTGAATAATATCGATATAAAAACTCTATCTTAGTATACAACATTGTTTTAATACAGGGCTAGTACGTGGCAATGGCCGTTCTGCTACGTGACAGCAGGCGGCCTGAGGTTGTTGCTCACATGTGAAGATGAAGATACTGATAAAGACGATACTTTCATGTTTGTTGTACGTATTTTAATGATAACACGTTCATACCTTAATATTAGTCTATTGAAATCTAATGATTTAAAAATTAAATCATTAGATTTCAGTATACTATATAGTATACTATGTAACAAAAACCTTGGTGGCCCTTTTAAGGTCGTGAAGATAGACATATAAACAGCTTCGTAAAAATAGGTAAATTAAAAAATAAATAAACAGAAGCGAGAATGTTCTTTACACATGTTACCTAGAATAATAAAAATCTTTAAAAAAAAAACATCTGAAAAGTGAAGACCAGCTGACTCATGTGACGTATTGACGCGGCGCGGCGCGTTTGATGAACGTAGACGTCGCAACTTGCTATCTCGCTCTGGCTCCGATTCATCGCTCTTGCAGATGTAATCAATCGAAATACGGTTCACAACAGTAAAATAATTAAATTATAAAAAATAAATATGATTATTTTTATAGTCTCATTTCGTATGCGAGTTATTTCATTACGTTTGAATATTGATTCTGATATCACAATTAAAACGCTCAACAGGGTTTTTGTTACATATTGTACATATTAACAGAGTTAACTTCTATATGTGAAGAGAAACCTTTGTATCCCTTTTTAAGCAATTTGCGCACACGGAGTTGAATTTGAGTGTGAGATTTGAAATAGTTAAAATTTATATAGAAGAAGAAGTGCAGAAAGTTATCTATATATAATATCTGTAACAAATCCATTAAATAAAATAATACATTATTTGTTTACCTTTATGTTGTCAATGTCTGAATGTCAAATCTTGAAGCTGAGACTTAATTCAACAAAATTCAGCAAAGTATATTAATAAAGAGGCCTAATTTCGACCACTACGGGACCACTTGTACCTATACATAAATCTGCATGACTATGCATATTGCATATTACGTTAAATGTATTTTTTTAGATTGGCAGAATTTCCGTCAATCCACATCCTGAAAACCCAATTTGTAGGTGAGTGCTGATTTTATCTATTATTGATTAAGGTTTGCTGCCTTGGCCTTTTGATTAATTATTATTTTCTTATTATACGAAATGAAATAAATAGTGTCTTTTAAATTAATTTCCTTTATCATTTAGCGTAGATCAGTTTTATTCTTAGTTGCTAAAATATCAATTTTAATGCTTGATCAGCATTCGTTTAGAAATCAAAAACTAATATAATAAACAGAATATTGAATGTACTTGTGTAAAAAAGTAGTTGACAAATGTTTAAAATAATACAGGCGTGGCGTAAACACTGCTACTGAAAGCGGGTGGATGACGAGCGGTGGCAGCTTCGAAGGTCGGCAGTACGAAGTGTTAGTGAACAATGTGGCCATACGATCAGCGCAGTTTAGCCAGATCGTTAACCAAGAGGCAAGTTCTTTTTTTATCGGCTTATGTTCAGCAGAAGTGGCGCAATGGCTGTGATGGATGATGATGTTCTGATGATGAACTGAAACCATGTGAAATATAACCTTAATGACAATCAGTAATAGATTGACAAAGTCTAAATCTTGTCATCGTTTGAGAAGGTTATTGAACTGCATTCTAAATTAAGACATCACCTACAGCCATAAAGTATCTAGGGAATAGGTGTGCGAGGCTGCATATAATGTAGTACAACTATTTCAAAAAGGGCCATCGCGCTGCTTGGTACACGGTGATACATAATTTATTTATGACAGCAGCTCTGCGATTTTAGTATACTATAATAAAGTTTGCTTTATTTACCAGGAGAGTGAAGCGGAAATGCTGAAGGGCACCGGCGGTGAGAATCCAGCTCTGAAGTGGAGCCAACCGGTGGTGTCTCCTGTTATAACACCTGTCTTGCATTCGTATGTATCTCTTTGGAATATATCAATGTATTCGTTAGGTAACACATATTGCAATTATTAACATAGTTTGTAATGAAAGGATAAAACCATGGACTATTTATTGTGCCTGTTTATTTGGATTGTAATCTGTTTTAGTGTCCAAATAAATAAAAGTAAATGCTAAGAACAACATTTGTTACGCGCGAATTGTTTGTATCTTTTAAATTCACTACAGTAGCGGCACCGTACAATGTACTTGGGACGTATAGAAGCTCATGAAGATTCGTAAATATATATGCACATGTGAAAAACAACTTGCTGTGCAGTCCGAAAATATTCTGAGGTGCCATAGGCTAACTTCGTCAGACCGAATGGTTTGATACTACAAATGAGTCAATATGTGTCTTAACAGCAATTACAAATCATCCTTATGAGAAATAATATTAAGGTTCATTATTTAACGTAGCACTGATATTTGTTATTTTGAGGATCGAAATCGATACACTTGGAAACAATTAAAATTTATAGTTGCTAATTATTACTATTATCCTTTCTTTCTTTTTACTATTACTTATATGTATTATTTCACATTTGCTTGGTACATCTATACGGTTTATTTTAATTGCCAGTTTGACTTTTTTGAGTGTTTAGTGACGTTTTGCACATCCAAGAGGCTAATAGGAAGTTACACTATCTTTTAGTAACAGTAATATATTTTATTGTCATTTGTGATCATAGTGCATAGTGAGATATCGATTTGTTCGGATTCAAAAAAATATTTTCACTAATCGAAAATTACATTATTCCTAAGTAACATAGGATATGTTTTACTGTAGCTTGTGACCACGGTGCCTCCTAGATAACGATTATGTAGTCAGTGGGTGAATATTCTCTAGAACTACTGACCCGATTTTAAAAACTCTGACTACTAGAAAGCTACACTATCCATGAGTAACATAGGCTATATTTTCCTGTCTTTTGTGACCATAGTGCCCCCAGGTATCGATTTTGTAGTCAATTGGCATTAAAACTGTGCTATGGATAAATATTTTAACTTAATCCATACTTCCATACTAATATTATAGATGTGAAAGTAACTGATAGATTCGATATTAGAATTAAAAATTGATAAAATCCATATTGATGTCCTTTTTATAAAATCTTACGTGTGATGTGTGTTACTACTATTATTCTATTTTAATTCGTGGGTATAAACAAAAGTTAATTATTATGATTCGTCTGCATAGCTGTAAAAAATCTAACTATTCGGCTATTGCGGCTTTCTGGAGTGTAAGATACGTGCACTTGGATAGATTGAGTATATTTAAACTATTGCATATTTGTTTCGGTACCACACCCGTCATTGAAAGTATTATATTTACGCCATAAACCCAAATATCCTGCTTTACAGTCCTATTTTCTGGGAGAATGAACTAGCATAGTACATAAAATAACTGTTTCCTTCAAGCTGGAGCGGCGGACATAAATTGGTCTTTAATATATTTATTGATCGTATTTGTTATCAGCATGGACGTAGGGTGCGTGTTGGCGCCAGCGCTGTACGTTGGCGGCGTGCTGGTCTGTGGACCCGCGGTCGAATTGAACCTCATGTCTGACTGCGCCATAGAGTTGAGCATCAACCAGCTAGACCTGGTGCGACGGGTCGCGGCAGATATGTACAGTGCCGTTATAGAGGGGTCAGTGTAATTCACATATTGCTTTTTTTCTGTTGTGTGTACTAATGATATATATACAGTACTACTATTTTGTAAGTTGTGCGCATCAAAAATCTTAGTTTTTTACGTATCATTACGAATATGCAATCATTGGCAGCCCATCCGCACCTCGGCAGTGACTTAATACCTCAGATTTGAAAAATACATAATCTTTAAATCATAAAATGATAATAGGTCATTGATTCAAGATTGGCGAAACGCATAGCTTTAATTGTTTACTGTTCATGAACTTCCTCCTTCAACGTTGCTTTTTTATTACGAACATTACAGACACGATACCGGAGTTCTATTCGACGAGGAGAAACACGCAGTATGTCCATACGCCACGCTTCTGATGAACCGCGAGTCAGAAGAGGCGTCCTTCACATTTACCGAGACGTCAATCGTCGATGGTATGAGTTTCTAATAGCATTTATAAAATAGACAGACCTTTAAAAATAGAATGAAAGTGTAATGTATAGATTAGATATAGATTCACACCTCTATTGCAATTACTTATTTACATTTACTAGTCGTTCGTTATGTAAGATTTTTCTCCTTCCTTTCATTCACAATTAATCTTTTTTATTTTTACTGTTATTTGTCATTTGACTCGAAATAATTATTTTATTTAAATAACATTTATGTCTATTGTTTTGGTTAGACACAGCGAAAGACACAACAAAGAGCCCCAGTGAGACGGGTCGGTTTTTGGCGGCGGATTCAGGCGTAGACACAACTTCACATTCCACATTCAAATCAGGCAAGAACTTCGACGATAATCCTGTCACTACCAAGAAATCCGTCTCGGTAGCATTCGTCGAGCAAATGTTAGTATATTTATATCCTTTATGTTACGTTATTTCCGATAAATAAATTTACCTTAGAATAGAAGCCTGTATAGGTGTCGTTTCACTCAGACTATCTATGGAAACGTGCAATAGTGTTGCTCCATGTTCAAGCTCACTGGCCACTCCTTTGACCTCGACTTCGACGTCAGTCATGTCGTCGTCGTGGAATGTGTCGACATCTCCCGTCTCTTAAATTTCGCACACGTGCCACACGTTGCTGCCTTCGCTTTACATTCTCCTGTCCGTTGTCAATTTTCTGCGAATCGCCCGCACTCCACCGCCGAGCTACAGTATTTCCCTATACATTTCACACTTGTTGCCCATACATTTGATTCTCGTAGTGTTTCAGTATGTGACTGCAACAAAGTCGTGCACGCAGCATACATTCCACCTTAGTAGATTTTTCCATGCTCTATAAACCTTATCTTAAGAGCCGGGGAGCATTCGATGATCACCGTAGTGGAACCCCCCCCCTCTGTAATCCTTCATGAACGCAACTTTTCCCTCTTTCATGAGACGGCCGAAGGATCAGCAATCGTCATTCATTAACTTCTGCTTATGAATATTATTTAAAAATTGATCCCGCTTTGGGTTCCGTAATCAGTGGATTACGGAAATGGCGATCAACGGTATGCGCTGTGGCGGCTCGGTCACTCTGATAGTAGGGGGGATGGCCTCCTACATTTCATCTGCCGCAGCCTCATTTTTTTCCACGGGCTATGCCGTTGGCCAACATGCTCACATCTGTTAGTGCCACATGAAACATCTCGACTACTCGATACTTGCTTGGACGTAGTACTCATATTCGTCTTGCTATTGTCAGTAATTACAGAATCCCCTTGGTTGTCCTCGTCGCCTCGCCTGTATCGTTCTGGTGCGTTGAAACCTCCTCAAGTGACACCTCAGTCGGTGGCATTGGAGGGAACTGCGCTGGATTCTTGTGTGTTTCCATCCTTCTGCGAAGCGCCTCCTGCACCTCCTCCGAGGATTTTGGGGGCGCCTGCTTCTTTTGTTGGCGAGGTTTGCGTGCTATGAATCGCTGTGGGATGAAACTGTTCTCATCGGCCATTGCGTGCAGCTCTGCCATCTCCCGTTCCTTCTTCATCCTGCAGCCACTGACTTTTGCTGACATAGTTATTCTCGTCCGAAATGTCGGAACCAGAGTACCCGACAAACAAAACAATATGGAAATGGCACAGATCAGTCACTTCAGTGTGGGCAGTGCCTCGGAGTTCGTCTGACCAACCGATCGGCAACCCCGTGCGAACACCCAAACTGTTCTGGACACCAACGAACGTACCGCAGCATTAAACACCGAACGCCAGCTGCCAGCTGTCGGTTGTCAACCAGCCATCAGACGCCTCGTTCCTATTACAGCACGCGGTCCTAACCTACAAAAATACGCACTATGTCCTAACCTAAAAGTACCTAATATCTAATGTAAATGGTTTATATATTTACACAGCACATTAAATTCTACATCTAAGCTAAAGTATCGTCTTGTCGTAAAACTGTCCAAAAGGCTTCTAAACTATAAAAATTAAGCACATACCTTCACGAGTCCTGTCTCACTTACCTCCCGGACTCTTATCCCGATTGTACCAAAGTATTTTTTGCCACATTAGGACGCTGCACAACAGCACCGCACTTATTCACCGATTATACTATAAAAATGCTTTGGTAAACCGTATTACAGTATAAAACACGCAGCCCATCGTAACGAGTCCGCACGCTACCGGAAAAACAGGGGCAGACGAGCATATAGTGCAAAGGTTAGTGTGCGTTTAGCGCACAGCACGCAAAAATCATCTGATTGGGTACTATCTTACATTGAGTCTATGTTGGGAGAAAGGTGGCGTAAACGAGTTATTTAAGTATCGTATGTATTTAGTGCAAATCGTCAGTGGAATTCTAACGATGAGTAGGACTTTTTGACTAGCACTATTAGAACTTCAATGACTAAATATTTATTTTAAATTGATACACCGTGGCACCTAAAAATAAAAGCACAAATATTTTTCCAGGGCTGAGGCTTCAGAATACTTGGAAGTGTTCGTGACAATAGGCACTGTGGAATTGTCGCTTTATACCGCGGACGACGGAAGTCCGGAAATAGTAGCGCTGCGTCCACCCCCAGTCGATCGACCTAAGACGCCTGAGCCGCTTGTTCAGGTGAGGGACTTTACCACAAACATTTCTTACTTAACTCCATGGTGCATCTTCACTGTAAAAAAAGCTTGACGTTTTCTATTAAAGCTGAGCGTAATTCAAACAACAGGGTTGGTCTACACGTCCTGTATTTGTACCGCTCAACTCCGCTTTACTGAATACACTCTTTCAAATCCTCGTACATTGAGAAAAGTATAGCGACTTATTATTTATTTATTTACTTTTTAATTGTATGGACTGCGATCCGACGCGACGTGAGAAGACAGCATCGGCTTTATTTCTAATCGTGTTTTATAATGTCTGTTAGAATGTTATCTGCCAAATAACGCAGTAAAAAGCAGTGTGTGTGTGGGTGTGTGAACAAAAGTTTGTGTGCTTAAAGTTAGTCTTATGTTTTCTAATAAGTCCATTAAAGTTTACTGTTATATTATTTACAAAGCCACAATATAATAGGATAATGTTAGAATAGTTTTAATTTGATAGGTTTAATGTTATGTAGGTTGTAATAGAAGAGAGTCGCGAGCCAGCAGCCAAAAATGAGGAGGTAGATTCACCAGGTGGCAGTAGAAGTATCACTGACACTGTGCGAAATGTCGAAATGGGCAAGGCGAAATTAGAACTGACGGTGAGTTTATAACTTGTGAGAATCCCTGGAACTCAAAATCACAAACGTTTTTATTTCTCTATCGCTTATATAATATCCAGTAATACGGCGAACGAAGTAAATAATGTTTTCAGTTTTTTATGTACAGTAACTACTACGATTTAAATGATGAGCTTCGGCAATCTTCTTTTTAGCAAATTAGTATGAGTATGCAACGGATATCCGACCATCCGGTCCGGTTAATCACACTATAGAAAAATAAGTACATAATTTAATGTATACACCGTGATAGATCACCATCACTATTATTTTTAATTAGAATTTTTGTATGTCAAGGCGTATAAATTTATCGTTAATATCGTTATGGGTACTGAACTATAAGTTGAAGTTTTAGATCGGCATAATATATGAGTATTGCTGTTCGGTAAAAATGCCTGTTTGGTGTCAGGTACCCAATCTTGGGGTTGCTCATGATATGTATTTGATGTCAATGCTCGATATGTTTATAGATAAAATATTGTTGAAGTGGATGATATAGTGTCCGTATGTTTACAGACCGTTATGCCTTCTGCCCGAAAATCTGAAGGTAATCTCGCACTACTACATGTCACTCTTCAGCAGCCAAACTTTTATTATTGGAAGAAGAAATCGCAAAAAACAATACAAGTAAGCTATTATCTTAACTTTTTATATACAGTAAAAGCTCCTTATTCGCGCTTCCTTCATTTGCGTTTTCACTATTCGCGGATTAAAAAAATGCGACCCAATTCCTATATTCGCGGCTAAAGATTTCTTTATTCGCGAATCAAGTAGGTACATCGGTACATACACATTGATAAAAAGGATTCCAATATGTAGGTATGCCACCGAATATCCTTTGTAAACGCGTTGTCAAATGGACTACTAAAAAAGTAAAATAGACCTTAATACAGCTATGTCTAAAGTATGTTGTTAAATGATTTCGCCGCTGTATTGATTCCGCCTTTGACACAAGCCGCCTTCGCCGCGGTCGGCGTTTTTGAGAATGCAAACAAACCGAATGAAAAGTACTCAATGTTTAAATTTTATATTTTAAAAAATTACAAAATTCTTTAAACCATTGCCTAAGCTGAAGATAATAATTAATCAATATGGTCAAAAACTTCAATTTAATATTTTTTTTTATATATGTACTTGTTTTTTATTTTGTCACCTAGGAACGTATCCCATATAATTCCATATAAATTACGAATCCATATTCACGGTTTCTGTATTCGCGGCATATTTACAGAACGTATACCCCGCGAATAAAGAGCTTTTACTGCAGAATTACTTTGACACATCTTGTTAGATCATTTTTCACAGGTACATCACAAATGGTACAGTATGTATAATATTGGTCGATAAAATAACATAAGCCTTTATTCCCGAAGGTTTAGGTAGAGATGCAATCATTGCAGACTAAAGAGAGGGGGTGGGGGTTGCGACCCGCTCCGGGTCCCCGGTCTTAGGGGGGCGCCAAATCTCGAAATCTCATAAAATGGCAAGCCTATGCTTACTCAAACTACGGACAAACATAAAAAAAGTTCAACGGGGCGCTAATTACAATTAGTCGGTCACTGCACCCATGGTTCGTCGAGCTTATTTCCATCTCATAATGTAGAGTTAATACGAGGCGAGATTTGCTAGTCTCGGTATGATGATCCGTACCGGCCCTAAACAATCCCAATCCCGGACAACTCATGTATAACCGGACCTGGGGTTTGAACTCAGAACTTTACGATTCCTCATTCTACATACATAGCGACTAGACCAATGAGGCGAATGACAGTTTCATTCTTTTGACGATAATGAAACCAATGCTCCTTTCGTTGTCAGTTGTCGCTGTTCAACGCATGGGTGGGTCTCGGAATGGGCCAAGTGGATGGCCAGTGGCACAAGGTATTGCTCTCTACTGCTAAAGGAGTCCCCGACCCAGTAACTGACATAAGGCCGGCGCTGGCAACTATGAAGATCGTGGCGCCTATCGGTGGTAACTACATTTGTTCTTGTATTTAATGCCAATGGAGCCCTACTGCTAACCCTACACTGTCTGTTTCTCCTTTTGTCCTTCTATCTGTTCTACCTTCAAAGGACTCTATCTGTTAAACTACAATAACAAAAATTAGGGAAAACTATTTTCCTTTGGTCATCGGCCATTCTTCTTTTTCTTGTTTTGATTTAATGGCTCCACCGTTTCATCCGTGAGTTCGCCAGTGTCAGAGTATATGACTTCGATTCTTGACATTAAATTTTGGTTATGAATCGCCGGCCGGAAGTTACCTAGTTATGGATTGAATTTAAAATAATGGTTTTTGCTAATAAAAAAAAATATTTTCGCTATGTACTGAAAATAATAATTATTTTGATATGAGATTTGGAAAGGAGATAGTTTATATATATCCTGGGTAAAGACATAGGGTACTTTTTGTCCTTTTTGTATTGTTGAAAAATATATTCACGCGGGCGGAGACGCGAGCAAAAACTAGTATGCTTGAAGTGAGAAATACCCTTCAAGATCGATAGTTTATGTCTCGAAAACACAGGAAAATATCTTTGACGTTAAATAGTAGTTTTTTGTATTTATTGTAAGGTATCAGCTACATACCTTCATCGTCTAGTAACACGGAGAAAGGCACTGTAAAACTCGACATCGAGAGACCGGTTCTAATCGATGTGTGCATGGACAGACTGAGGCGGATCAAAGGAATATATGGACTAGTAAGTTAAACTGTTCTGTAGGTAAGGTAGGTAGGTAAGCGACTGCGGCTTTACTATAATCCTACTACTATTATAAATGTGAAAGTTTGTATGTTTGTGAGTTTGTGAATTTGGATTTGTTTGTTAGTCAATTACGCCGTAACGTCTGAACTGAGTTTTCGATAAAATTTGCCATTCAGGTAGATTATGAACAGGATTAGAACATAGGCTACTTATCCCGGAAAAGGCCGCGAGCAATAGCTAGTATAAATCTATAAACTAGTCGTATTATGAAATCTGATCTGACTGCCTCGGTGGCGCAGTTGTAATGCGTACGCGTTACAATTGAGGCTAACGCTGAGGTCTCGGGTTCGATCCCCGGGTCGGGTAAAGTGGTATTGGGTTTTTCTATAACGAAATTCTCAGTATCAGCCCGTAGTCTGGAATTTGTGCCCGGTATGGCGATAGGCTCGCCCCCTATCACATCGTGGGACGGAGATACGCTCGGCGAAATGTGGGTGTACTAGTTACACCTTTGCCTACCCCTTCGGGGATTACAGGCGTGAGTGCGTATGTATTATGAAATTATTAGCCAAAATACATTCTGGCTATACAATATTATATGGGCTTCTGCATAGCTTTGCCTTGAATTATTTTTTCTCTACAGATAGACAAAAAAGTCCTGAATTATTTGGTGTTCGAAGAGTCAGTTTCACATAACATACCAGTGCTGTACAAGTTGAGAAAGATGTTGGGTTAGTACTTTATTTTATTTCATATTTGGGTGTTAGTTTGATATATTTTACTTCATAGTGGTCAATACACATATATCCGTGCAGTGTCACGTGACGGCGACGACATCCTGCGCTTTCAGGCATTATTTGCTACATGGAATAGGTGAATTTATTTTTGATCGGTATTTAAAAACTGATTGACATATTGCGACCATGTCGGCGACGGACATAGTATAATAACACTAAATAAATACCACAAGTACTTCAATCAATTTGTAAGCCACATTTTTGTGTGGTTCACAAATATTGGTTCGGGTCTGTGTGTTGTTGGATCGTAAGTCTTTCTTAGTTCTTGATTAGGACGATGATTGTGACTATTGGGTGTATTTATTTATTTATGAGAAACATACTTGGACCTTTTTTGAACAGTACTTGCATTTGCATTGCATTACCACACTAAGAACATATTATGTCGTGTATTGGATAGACATCTCATTGTGGTAACGTTAAGTGCAGACTATGATATCAGCGTATGTATCTTCATGATTTTGCCTAGGATTTCGTTTCGATTTCGGTACGCGAAGTAGGTACAATAGGGCGGTTTATAGATTTATGTCTATGGGCATTTATGGTATAGGCCTTTATTAATAAGTTTTTAATATGTAATACTTTATTAATAACAAAAAAAAGTTTAACAGTTGTTTATGAACATATACTTAAATTAATTGTCAACAGTCCAACAAGCTTTGGAGAGCATCACGATACAGAGCAGTCAGATCGCTGTGTGCGGTATCGAGGGCACAGTCGGTTGGGACGCTGCGACGTTGCAAGTGGCGGCGGGGTTGAGACCGGAGCGGCTCGTGGCTCGGGGCTCGGTGACGGCGCTGCTGGCCGCCGCCGGCCCGCCCGGAGACAGGCGCCACGTGCTCTTGCAACCGCTTATGATAGGGTCAGTTAATATTACCACATACATTTATGGCATTAGGTTGTAACTAAATATACTTACGGGCTTACGTTATTGACTCATTTCACGTTTACACCTGGAAAAACTATTAAAAATGACGTCTGACGTCTGACACTAACGGCTTTTACGATTTTTACGTCACAATCTGGATAATGAAACAAAACCGTTTATTGAAAATGGCTGTTAGTCCATTCGATGCTTGTCTATTTTATGGATTAGTATAATTTATAAATTGGCGCAGAGTGGAGCTTGAAGCAACTTGGGAGGCATGGCGGCGCGCAGAAGGTGGTGTCTCAGCATGCGAGCCCACCATGCGATTAGGCTTCGAATTTGACTACGTCATATTTGACCTTCGCCCTACAGACCTTTCGACATTCATCAGGATACGACAAGCACTTAATGAAATAACAGAGAAAAAAGACACTGGTTTGGTATGTACTGTTAAATTTTATTTATCAAAAATTAAATAGTTATTCGTATTTGTTATTAATTTAAATAGATATTCACAAATTATGTTGATCTTCATATTTATATTTACTTGTTCATGTTTTAGAGGTTAATTGCATATTTTTGTAATAATTATATACGCCATTTGAAATAAATAACTGAATGAATGAAAATAATGACAAAAAAATGACTTTTTTAATGCCATAAGACCTTTCTTGCTCGTGAATGGTAAGAATGAACGAGTTAATTCTAGCTAAACCTACGAACGTTGTTTTGCTACTCTTGAACGATGTTAAAAGTCATAATAATTGATTAAATTCTTTAATATGATTTCGATCTCTTCCTTACAGCAAACACCCGCCCCTTCCACCAACACCGAGACAAACAACAAGAGTCGGTTCAGTGCTACGCCTTCATCAATGATGAACTATGAACGGCGATTGTCTGGGTCCGTGGACACTAATACCGGGGAGTCCGGCGATCACTATTATAAGGATGATTTGAGGTAACTACTTCATCACTATTTCAATCCATGTAGACAACCCATATGAACGTAAAGCTTTTGTTTAGAAACGATGTTATGTCGATGTAAAATCACACGCGTTATGTTCCGTATCATCTGGTGAACTGGCGCGATTACAACAGCGTTGTCAAGCATGTTTACGGTCGTATGTTGCGTCTTAATTATTACTAGTGGTCACCTAGTGATTAAAACTAGACCTATTTTGAATTTATTTCTATTACATTAAATATGAATGTGACATTCAGAAATTACAATTTTCAGTGTGAGCTCAAACAATGAATGTTTTTTTATTTAATTTCATTTGGGACACATATTACCTATGTATAAATAACTTTATGCACTTTTCTTCCATATAAACTTCAAATCTCACATTCGTCCGTGTGCGCATATTGCTTAAAAAGGGGTCCAAAGTTTTTTCTTTACGTATTAATATATGGATAAAGTGTTTGTAGATATTTTTTTTTAATCCATAAAAAAAGCTATTACTTTTACCTGGCACTCCTAGCTATGGAAAAAACAATTACAATTCATATTTATCTGTCTAACGGATGAAGCAACGTACCGCAGTAAAGTCAAACTGTCTTCTATTTTCTATAACTGAGTTTAAAACACTTATCACATAATTACTGTATGTTTTATCATGGTGTACATTTAGGAGTGGCGCCTTCAAGATTGTAAGAGGGGGTCAGCTGCCGATGGCTTATCAAGTTATGCTGTACGGAAGCTGTGTTTCCTGGAGATACCCGCATCCGAGGGCCATCACACGTGTAATCGTGTTTCCACTACCTGGACAGGTACATTTTTGTAATTCTGGCTTGGCAAAGTGACTACGCTACACCTGTAGGTAAGTGCAGTGCAATCCAAGAATAAGTCGACCACGGTGATGTATCTATCGTAGGTCAGAAGAAATATGCCTGCCTTATTGCTTCTTCACACTCCGTTTTAAGGACCCTTTGTTATAGAAAGGAGGAAATACGTGTGCCGGCAAACTATTCGACAGCTTAATGGTCTGGCAGAAGTAAGGTTTTTCGAACTTCTTAGTTCGAGTCGAGATAGAGGAGACCACGAAGCTGTGGTTCCGTAAACCAGCACGTGTGGTTAAGGAATGGTGAGGATAGGATAAGGTCAAACAGTAAAATTCTTCAGAGCATTCACGGTGATGCAGACGATAAAAGACGCTAAGCCAGGTAACGTTCCTACGTAGTTGTAGTGGCTCTAAGTTCTTTGTAACATTTGCATGTTCGTAATACGGACAGTCAGTCTTTGCAATCCGTACCGTAATTTCGGGTTAATTTGGCCTTTAAATGATAGGTACCAGAATTAGCCTATGCTACACGTTAAAATTATATTTTGCTGATTAGCGATATAGAATAAGCATATTCGTTGTTCATCTAATATTATTAGTATGTTATACTCATCTTTATATATATAATTCTACTGTACTTGTGTATGTGACTGAACTCCTCCTAAACGGCTGGACCGATTTGAATGTTTTTTTTATGCGTTTGGGTGGAGCCCTGGATGGGTTAGATTCACAATTAGACCCGGTAGGTGGCGCTGCTGTAGTTGCGGGTAAAACCGCGCGGGACAGCTAGTATGAATATAATATATAGCTGGTTATACACCAAATAGACCGTTTGTGAACTTAACATTCAATTAATATTATTGTTCAGAACATAGAGACGGAGTGTGTCCTCGAATTCTATTCGCCGATGTTGTCGAAGTGGGAAACTCATACATATTTCAAATTACCCGTCGGAGAGCCGAGAGAGATGCAGCTGCGAGTAGTACCACCAGGTGAGACATAATATTCTTCCTGATGTCGAATAATTTCAGAGTAAAAGAGACAGAACACTAATAAGGTTAGTCGGTGATTAAAAATGTTTATAGGTAAGGTCCCTAGTTGTATAAGATTGATAGGCTCGGTGAGCCGTCGGTGCACTAGTTTTATATCTGCCTTGTCCTCCGTGAATTCAAGCGTATATGTGAACATATGTTTAGTGGGATAACGCAACAACAAGCTACCACTTCACTTCGATTTTCTTTGAGAGAGTGGTTCCATCCCAGTCGAACCAGTCCATTCATGCTGTCGACTAAAAGTGAACAAAGGGGATTTTTATTACATACCGCATGATAGGTAACGATGCCGATTTTGTAGCCACAAAGTCTCTAAACCGGACTAAAAATCACTAAAATTCATTTAGTTGTTCTGAAATCGTCTGAAAAGTCGACATGAATAAATGTATTTTAATTTGACAGGAATAAAATTACTCAACTTGGTACATATTTGCATATTTGTTATTCTGTTATTTATTACTGCTGGATTATATATTTATTTTTAAATATATCAAGTACTGGTAGCACTGTCTCAATCCAATTTAATAATGTCATAATCAAATATAGCGCTGTCATATTGTAGTGATAATTTATTCCGATACAATAATAGATTAGCATATTCCAAATCACTAAATTAAAATTAGCGAATTTTAGAGATAATTTAATTTAGTGAGATGTACAACAGAATTGGCACCATTTTCTATTATTTATCCGTTATTATTGTGTCATGTCCACTCATGTCTTTATAAATTGATCATTGTTTTTATTTGTACAGAGGCTGTATTCGCACAGATATGGCGTTTTAGAGCTCTTTTTGACACTGACCGGACAGACCCTCCCTACGAATTTCAAATTGCGAAGTACATGCCCAGGACGGATCCTTTGGTAAATTGTGTGTTTGTGTGCTTGTAATTGTTTAATAAGCAGTTTGTAACCTTATTACATGCCTCGGTGGCTCAGTTGTAATGTGTACGCGTTACGATTGAGGCCAACGCTGAGGTCTCGGGTTCGATCCCCAGGTCGGGTAAAGTGGTATTGGGTTTTTCTATTACGAAATGCTCAGTATTAGCCCGGAGTCTGGAATTTGTGCCCGGTATGGCGATAGGCTCGCCCCCTATCACATAAGGGACGGAGATACGCTCGGGGAAATGCTGCCTACCCCTTCGGGGATTACAGGCGTGAGTGCGTACGTATGAGTGCGTACGTAACCTTATTACATATTAAAAGATATCTGCAATTACTATGTGATGCAAATAAGAATAGGAAAGTTGATCTGTCCACTGTCACTTAAAAATATCGATTTTCTAAGTAAATAAGTTTATTTTTTTGCATACATTACATTTTAACTGCATTATTTAACTTCGTATTAGTGGTACAAAAAGCTATTGGAGTTTTAATTAATTTTTAACACAATTTAGTTAAAATGACGTAGTATGACAGAAAAAAATCCTATTTGTATTTTTATCTCATAATATATTATATTTTGTCAAAATCTC
The DNA here is from genome assembly GCA_905332985.1 of Mimas tiliae. Taxonomy (NCBI): domain Eukaryota; kingdom Metazoa; phylum Arthropoda; class Insecta; order Lepidoptera; family Sphingidae; genus Mimas; species Mimas tiliae. The sequence goes on along the minus strand of HG995239.1, from coordinate 12,455,632 downwards.
CCCCGAGTGGTTGACGTCAGGCAGGCGGCCGGTCGTAAATACTACAAACCAAATCATTCTGTAGCATTTGTTTAAAAGTATGTTGCGCCGATCCCACTGAGCGGGATAAGGTCTGGTGGAAGAATATGTATTTTGTCAATATTTTTATAACTGTCATATTTTTGCAATAGAAACCGATAGTCTCATTTTAACCAGTAGTATTTTTGCACATAAGAGCATGATTCTTCTTTGTGCTCAAAATAATTGGTTTTTGCTTACGATTTTATTTGCTTATTATAATCTACCTACCTTATTTGCTTATTATAATTTGCCTATTATAATCTACCTATACACGCCAATAGATAATTCAGTGTATTTCTGAACGCTTTGGTATGGGTGCGTGATTGTTTTTGTATAGATACAATGTGCGTGTGTCTGACAATAAATATAGGTTAATGCCTCACGCGCCATTGCTATACGTCATGTCATAAAATCATATCGACTATATTTAGAAGCTGACACACACACACGTAGCAACACGTGCACAAATGATTCAATTTATCTATATACATTTGTTGGCAGAGTCCCGACGCGCCGCCAGACCCTCCAAGCAACCGTAAAACAGATTGCGATGTGACAGCAGAGCAGCTGTCTGGTGTACTCAGAGTCGACTCGTATTTCGCGCCGCGCTTGCTGCCTCGGACTAGACTTGTACTACGCCTAGCGTCTTTGGAGGTGCACGCACATAACTCGCTGCCTTATTTGTCTAGGTAAAGATATAGTTTCCACTAAACAAGTGTCCTAGTCATTAAATATCAATCGGTGATCTTATTTTTCATCATAAAATGAGATTTAAGAATCCATAAACCTAAGTCGTTGGCGTAACCGATTTTGACATCCTATTTCTAGACCTTTATTAAATATTTTATGCTATTCTAAATTCTATAGCTCATTTGTCTAACGACAGCGTATTTAGGCTGAGAATCTGTTGTTCGGGGCTGAAATCCCGAAACAGACAATCACAATTTTTGTTTCAGTTTTCGATCCGAACCCCGTTACTAGTGAAATCTCTGCCTACCCCTATTGTAAATTCTACACCACGTCACTCTTATTATATATCGATTTTAGATTATGGCTCCATCGATTTTCAATAATTTCGCCAATGTCTAGTAGGTATTACTACGTCATTTAATGTTGAGTATTCGTCACTCAGTCGTCATTTGTAATTTTTTACGTTAATGGTGTAGTCAGGCGACGGCGTTGGAGGGGTATTACGTGTCGCGGCCGTTGATGCGAAGTCACCGAGTGTTGACGCTCTCAGCACGAGACAGCACGGCACATGCCCAACTGGGATCAGCGGCCGGTACACTGTTCCTGCTCGACACTAATATCTCGTAAGTTTTTACTATTCATAATTGTTATTTAACTGAATAGGATAGTTGACTAGTTTTTTTTTTATTATTTAAATCAATAAGTTACTTTACTCAAAATATATTGCAGAAAGAATTTTATAAATCGGACCAAAAATAAATAAGTTAGAAGCCATTCAAATCCTGTGGAAGGGGTAATTGTCAAATGACAGACGATGCAACCATTGACGTCACTGTGTAAAATGTTCATTATGGTGCACGCGTGCAAGCGAGATAGTGAGATATCCCCACTACGCACCCACTTTTCTTCATACCAACATTTAAAGTCATAACTGCGGGCACATTTCTGAACCAATTTATATTGTGTTTTAATAAAAGGGTTTCTTTTGCGTGTCATTTTCTATTGCTTATAAAATAATGTATAAAATTCAATATAGGAAACTACCCTATTGATCGAGTAGAATAAAATACATGTCGTGAATAATACAGATCGATGGGATCTAGTACTATAAAGTGTGTATGATGGTTTTACGTTACTTACGATTATCTCCTGTTCATTGTCTTGTTTCTCGCTTTTGTTTATTTTTAGTGGCCGACAAAAGAGCCCATGGGTTGTCTGATGGTAAGTAGTTTCCACGGCAAATAAATACCCACAAAAACAGAAGAATCATGGGTGTAATGATGATCTTTAGGGAAAGGAATAGGGAATGGGGGAGAGGGGGATGGTATCAAAGATTTTTGTTATAACGAGAAATGGAAAATTTATATTTTCACTCTTCACTCTCACTCTTCTACATGTTCCGATTTGATGATTTTCCTTACGCGTTAAAGACACCTTCGTGTTCTCAGAAGCTCAAATAACTCTACAATTTGGTATCAATAAAATGATTACCACTGTTGATCCTGGGTTACAGGGGTATTTTAATTCCTAAAATGTTATTTTTTTTCATTGAAAGCGTACTTATAATAATTCTATTTTCTGTTTATTAGGAGCGATATATTAGAAAGCACATCAGGCGCAATGGAGAGATTAGTAGATGGATTCAAGGGCCACGTAGGGTTGTCTCTACCGTGCGGCAACGTTCAGAACATGCGTGTGAGAGTCGGCGCGGGTGACATACGCGTATCATTACTCGTGCCGCGGCTGAGGACATTGCACGCGCTAGCTGCCGATTGGATGCCGGCTATCGATCAGGTTACTTATACTTAATATAAACGTGAACTGTTATTTGACCACCCTGAAGTTAGTCACGATCGGCGCGGCGTCACATCTGTCGAGTTTAGGCTATAGACCGACTTTAATATACTCAATCAGTATCTCCACATCGATCCCGCTACGCATGGAAACTCAGCAGTCAGTAACTATGCGCATTGTTTTTATATATAACTGACTATATCTAAACATGTAAATATGTAGCGGGCGAGTACCCGGCTGCGAAGCGAGAGGCCGTGGCTTCGATTCCCACACCGAGACAAATATTTGTGTGATCCACAAATATTTGTTTCTGGTCTGGGTGGTGTGGGACCGCAAGTCACTCGTAGGTCCTGATACCCACGATACAGGTTTACCTAGTGTGGGGTCAGGACTATGTGTGTGACTGTTGGGTGTATTTATTTTATTTTTTATGTTTACAGTATCTACAAGATTCGCTATCGTACACGACAACACAGCTGTTAGGTGACAAAGTTATGTGCAAGCGTGAGTTGGCGGCTGCAGCGGCGGTCCCTCTCGAGGGCAGAGTTTCCCTTTGGATACATAACAGTTGCGCGTCTGCATTGAGGATCGGACAGGAGGGGACTGATGAGGTAGTGCCTCTAGGTCCTGGAGCGAGACTCGCTTATCGGTGAGTGTAGCGATTATACATGATAATAAAACACCAGTGAAAACGCCCCCCAATGTGGCTTGTTCCGGCGAACCACCTTCCTCACACATACATATTATATCCAGTTATTTCAGGCTGGCATAATTTTGCCGACCGTCGAGAGATTTAATGTCTATGAACAGTCGACATTTAACTTGAACTGCATTGTCACGTGTTGTGTAGTTACAATGAATCATTGACTGTATATTAATATGTATATTCCCTTCGCATGCCGCGATTAAGCGCAAAATTCAGTGCAATTTGCCAAAGCGCACTATAAAATCAATGCGCACCGCGATGAAAACGTTGGTCTACATAGTAAAAATTGACAACCTTGTTTCCTACAAAGACCTACGGTTTTACGTCATATCTACTACATTATCCGTAGAACTATGATAGTCACTTGCCTATGCTAGAATAAATAAAATCGTGTTGATAGTTTAGAAAACGGCACTTAAAACATATTAGTATGAATGTTATTAATTTTTATATCAGGTGGCGCAATCCTACAGCAGCTAAGAAAATACGATTTGCTTTCGCTGGACCGACCACTGATTGGCATTGGTCTAACAGTAAGTAATAATGCTTGTATTTTATTGTTATTTACTGATGACTGTCTCAGAGGCGCAGTTGTAACGCGTACGCGACGACTGCTGTGCTGAGGTCTCAGGTCCGGTCACCGGCTCGAGTAAAAGTGATATTGGGATTTTCCATTTCGGAATGCTCAGTATCAGCCCGGAGTCTGGAATTGTGCCCTGTGTGGCGATAGGCTCGCCCCCTATCACATCATGGTACGAAAATAGAATCGGCCAAAATTGAGTGTACTGGTTACACCTCTGCCTACCCCTTTTGGGAATACAGGTCTATATTATTTACTGATATAGTTTAAAAAACATTTTTATGTCAGAAACTCTAAACAATTAAATTTAATCTGGTTTTATTCAGATAAATAGAAATAAAACATTAACATGATAAGATATTAGTAATAACTAAACCATCATCCGTCAGGCATACCGTTTTCGTCTGGTAGTGCAAGAGTTCGTCTGGAAGACGCAGAGACGCTCGAAAGCAGTAAAGTAACCCCGGGCGCGGGCGTATTCGTGCACGCCAAGGTCGAGGAGACCGGGGCGCGGCGATGTCTGCATCTCGCCGGCAGACTCGCGCTAGCAAACATGTTGCGGTTCGACTTGCTCTATAAGGTGAACTTTTACAATTGGCTTGCATGAAATATTTATATTTGACCAGCTTTTGCTCGCGGCTCCGCCCCCGTGAACGGCCTCTTCCGATAGAAAGTAGCCTATGTCCTAATCCAGGTCATGGTCGACCTTTGTGCCAAATTTCTTGCAAATCCATTCAGCTCTTATAGCGGGCGTAATGGACTAACAAACACCCAAATTCACAAACATTCACATTTGTAATAGTAATGGGAAGTAAGCTTATATTGAAAACGAAAGATATCTCATATAAACATCATTCGCTCTGCGCTCCTGTATGAGTGTGAGACGTGACCTGCACTTAAACGTCACGTTAGGGACTTCTACGTCATGGAAATGAAGATACTACGGTGGATGTGCACAACTAGATCGTTACATACGTTACATAACTAGATCGTATACATAACGAATATATCCGCGGCAGCATTAAAGTTGGTGACGTGGCAGATAAACTTAAGGAATGTTGCCTAAGGTGGTTTGGTCACATTTCAAGGAGTCTCTAGAAGTATATTGCCTTAGCAAAATTGTACCAATGCAAGGGTACGATGGCCCAAAAAGCGCTGGCTTAACGTCTTAGAAGGAGACTTGGGAGCCACTGGTCTCACTACAGAGGGTGCTCAAGAGCGGGCGAAGGTGGAAGTATAACTATAAAATGTCAGAGGTGTGTGCCTTGTAGACGCGGATTGAAGACGCAACATATACTCGGCAGTCCGTTCAACTCCCAGCTATGCTGATGCCTTTTTCACTTATACTTTGTGTTACATGTCAATAATCGTAATCATGTCGACAATAGGTACGAGCTCGGTGCACGGAGTCCAACCAGTGGCGTACAGTATGTTCCGGCGAACTGGTCTCCGAGACAGTCGGAAGGAGTGTCCTGTGCGGTGCCGAGTGCGAGATGGTTCTCAAGTAAGAATCCTTGCTTTATAGTCAGGATGACATACAATATGGGCAATTTCATTTTGTTGGCTTATCTTGTCGTCATAATGATATTATTTATATGGTCTTATTCATAATAAAACGCTTATCGAAGGTATAAAACCTTCATTAGTTAAAACGTATTTTAAGCCTATAGAACGTTCAATAAAATTCTTTATTCATAATCGTTTGATATAGCTCCGTTAACTAAAATAGGTTTATCATACACAATTTCCAGTTTACAGAAAATGATTGATTGATTGAATGATTTTAATATGGTTTGTCTCTGGAAAGACTGGAAACAAACTAAATAAAAAGAAAATTTATGTAGTTTTGGCGGGAATTCTAACAGTGCGGTGGCTCTCTTGATTTAATTATTTCTTAAACTAGTTTAAAGTTGTGTTTGTTGTATAAAAGTGGTGTGGTTTTGTGCAATAATCATGTACGATGATGAATAGCGTATGGAAACATTAAATATAGGAAATTTAGGTGATTTTTGATCAAGGGTATTGATCGACCTTGTGCTTTCGATACGCTTGAAGAAAGTCGTCTTAGAAGCATTGAACTGAAAGGAATTAACACCAAAACTCCAACAAGACCTTGAAATGAGCCACACCCCGTTTCATCGTTCTTGGAATATAAGAAAAGAATATAACCAATGACTTGGCAGCATGGTCTCTGATCTTTCCGGTGCCTTAAGGAACAAACAAACAAAAAAAAAAGAAAATTTCCATCTCATCAATGTCAAATGTCAAGATAGGTAAACAAACAGGAGTTATAAAATTCAACAAGACCTTAAAATCGACCACGCCGCGCCGTTGCGCTGATATTTCGTCGTTCTTGGGAAGAGTTGAAAATATATAATATAGTACTCGTCATTGGCGAAATGTATAATAGGGCGGAGCCGTTGTAAATAAAGAAACATTAATAAAATAAAAAAAAATGTGTCAGTAGACGTAAAATTAAACGTCAAATATGAAACAGCTGACCAATGTGGGCCATGTTTTTCACTATGGAACGCTTAAAATAGGTTCATAGAAGGCATTGATATATTACCTAAAGATGGAGCCATTATTCTACTTCCTAAAGTGAAAGCGAGATCGCGAAATACCAAACATTTTTAAAAGAGAGAGACAAAAGGCTTCTTTTTTGTCCCCGTCGTTATTTTGTTTGTCAATAAGTCAGATTCATTTGTTTGTTATATTGTCAGTCGGTTGGTTTGACATAAAATTGTGAGAAAATATCAGGTTCTTTTAGGATATTGGGAGAATATAGTAAATTACACTTGATACATGTTCAATGTTCAACATCCATATAATATATTTTATTTTAATACTTTGTTTTATACAATGACACATTCTATTTATAAACTATTCAAGCCAGCATCCGCAAATAGGTTTTATCTCTAACACGCCCCCTCAATTTGCTGATGCAGAGCAGAATCTTGAATATTGCTCAAACTACATACATGTAACTCATAAAACATTACAACTGTATGGAAAAATAAATACGTATAAAAATATAACATCTAATCTAAGACACAGACTTTAATCCTAATCCATTAACACAATAGTAGTGTTTAACATTAGGTAATGCCTTAGTTAGTACATCGGCTAACATCATATCTGTGGATAAATGCTCTAAGATGACACGCTTTTCCTTAACAATACTTCGTAGGAAATGATATTTAATGTCTATATGCTTACTTCGCGAATGACCTACAGGATCGTTTGCTAAGTAAAGCGCTCCCCGATTATCAACATATAATGTTATTTTTGACATATCGTTAAGTCCGATCTCAGAAAGCAAACTTTTTAAATATACGGCCTCTTTCATAGCTTCTGCCATACTTATATACTCAGCCTCAGTTGAAGACATCGCAACAGTCCTTTGCTTTTGTGATTGCCACGAAATAGCTGCACCACCAAGCATAAAGCTATAACCAGTATAAGAACATCTGTCCATCAGACAATTACCCCAATCAGCATCTGAAAATCCTTTCACGGATTCGCCAGTCTTACAATAGATCAAACTAAATTCTACAGTTTTCTTCAAGTATCGAAGAACTCTCTTTGCACAATCCCAATGAACTTTTGAAGGACAACTTGTGAATTGCGCCAGCTTGGAAACAGTATGCGCAATGTCTGTTCTAGTACCTGTACTCAAGTACATCAAGTCTCCTATTAGTTCACGATACGGCCACTGTTCTTCACTACATTCATATTTAAATTCTAATTGCAATCCGACTTCCATTGGAGTTGAAACAGGATTACACTGATCCATATTGAATTTCTTTAATAAATCATTTATATACTTTCGCTGAGACAGGATATACGAATTTTCTTTTCGCTCAATTTCGATTCCTAGACAGTATTTAACTAGTCCAAAATCTTTCAGCTCAAATTCTTCACTTAAATCCCGTTTGAAGTTTTGTATCCAGTAAGTGTCTTGAGAAGCTACGAGAATATCATCGACATATATCACAACTATCAGAAGTTTACCATCCTCTCTCCTGGTGTGATACATACATGGCTCGTTCAGTAATGATTTCAGGTGCATTTTCTTAAGTTTCTCATCTAGCCTTAAATGCCATTGACGTCCAGCTTGCTTCAGTCCATAAAGAGATCTCTTCAAACGACATGCATCGCCCCCTGCTTCTAGATTATCTAACATTACCCTGGCACGCTTTCTGACAACAGTCTCTCCAAATTTTATTCCGTAATACTTTATACGTACCGGATCTCAGAAGTAGCTTAGTATCAGTAGCAAAGATAACTGATAATGGTTATGAAGTTACCTTTAAAAGGGATGTAGCTTATGTTACTAATTCTGATGGTGTAGTTAAGTTAACCGCTGATCGTAGAGGTAATCTGTATTATGTGAGGAAAAATATTGAACCTGATATTTTCTCGGCATAGCACTTATATTGTTTAAATGCTTCGAAGACTTTACTCTTCGCAGACAGAAGATAGATTACACACCATCGTGTACTGTCATCTATAAGTGACAAAATATTTCGCACCTCCCAAGGAAACGTTCCGCATCGGACCAACAACGTCGGAATGCACTATCTTCAGCATCTCGGTACATTGTCTCTCGCTTCTGTAAAATGGTAACGCACTCATTTTAGACCTAGAGCAAATGTCACACTGATATAATTCATTGATCTCTGTCATATTTACTTCAATGCCAGATTTCTTCAAAGTTTTTATAAGATCTTTCGTATTCAAATGTCCCAATCAATCACTCATGCCACGACCATACTAAAAGCAGCTGAAGCCTGAACATTATTTTTCCTCACATAATACAGATTACCTCTACGATCAGCGGTTAACTTAACTACACCATCAGAATTAGTAACATAAGCTACATCCCTTTTAAAGGTAACTTCATAACCATTATCAATTATTTTTGCTACTGATACTAAGCTACTTCTGAGATCGGGTACGTATAAAGTATTACGGAATAAAATTTGGCCTGTGCTATTATCATTGGATGACGAAAAACTTATATTACCTTTGCCTCGAATTTTCGTATACATATTGCTGGCTAAATTTAAATTTCCCTGCGTCGGTGTATAAGTGTTATCAAACTTACGTTTATCGTTACATAAATGCGATGTACAACCACTATCTAAAATCCAATCATGTTTATTAACATCTAAATAGTCTCGAGAATTTTTAAACTTCCGTACACAAAGACTGTCTTCGGTATATTCTACCCCATTCTCCTCATACTTCAGAACACTAAAACTATCTTCGGTATATTCTACCCCATTCTCCTCTGTTGTGGCACATCGGATCTCCTGTGTTTTGTTCTTCTTTTTACATTCAGAAGCCTTATGACCAAATGTATGACATTTATAACATTTATATCGAAACATGTGTTTCCTTGATTGTACTTCTGGAAAATATTCTTTTCTCAACTGTAGCTGTTGACGTTTCGTATACATAGCTCCTTGAATACCTTTCGAGCTAGATTGTTTTCGCGAGCTGTCCTCCTCAATAATTTTGATTTTCAGAACATCTGCTCTCGGTAATTAATCTCGCGTCTCCATGGCACATCTGAAATTCTCATAACTCGAAGGTAAACTATACAGCAACATTATCGATAGTAAATCTTCGTGTATGTTTACATCCATATCACCCAACTTATTTACCGCTTCAAAAAAATTTGACATGTGCTCATGTATATCATCACCCTCACTCATCTTGTACAACGTAAGTTGTTTCAGAAGGGTGGCCTTCCTGGCAGGACCCTTAGATGCATAAATGGACTCAAGTTTTAACCATACCTCTCGTGCCGTAATGCACCCACGTATGTGCTTTAGCTCACTCCGACTCATTGACAAAATCAAATCTGCCCTAGCTTTTTCATCACCATTCTCCCACGAACGTACCTGTTCTTCATCAGAACCTGACTTCGGCATTAAACTTGTACCGTTTACATATTTCCAGGCATCATTTTTTATTAATAGTGCCTGTAAGTACAGGCAAAGTACAAAATACAAGTGTATTTTCCAAGTACTAAAATTGTTTCTTGACAATAGTTCAATTCGCACTGCAGCAGTCATTATTATATAATTTTACTTACGCGCTCAGTCACCTATAACTTATGGTAGAACTGGGTATAGTCCTGGGCATAGATCTGGGCCCATAACCTGTGAGAAAATATCAGGTTCTTTTAAGATATGGGAGAATATAGTAAATTACACTTAATACATTACGTTCATAAGCTACAAGCATATTTTTTCATCTATTTTGTCTACAGTATAAATGAGCCGGCTCGACGGAATTGTTACCACTGTCTCTCAGAAAATCGATGCTAATTAACGATTTGCTGCTGCGTTCCATACAGTGAGTGAGATATCCGAAAGCCCAAATCGCCTTCCCTTCTCAAGCCCATAATTATCCCTTTTCTTTAAGGTTGGCAACGCGACCATGATTCTTCTGGTATTATATGGGCGTTCATGGATGATCACTTACCATCAGGTGATCCACTTTCTCGTTGCCCGGCCTATGCTATAAAAAATACATTTTTCGTTAAGAAGAAGTAGTTTTGAGTTACCAACGTTTTTCCTAAATGCTAGACATAGTTGTGTTTTTCGTTACTTTAATGTGAGTTTAAACTTAAAAGATAAGAATTTGACAGTTGTGATATTTTTTCCCAAACATGAAATGGGGAAATATATGTAACGTAGCAACATTTCAAAAAATCTAGCTGTCTCATGTGCGGTCACGCCATGGCTCTATCTATAGGTAATATATCAATGATAGAAGGGTTATAGCTTCTATAAAATAGTGACACTTTATAGTAGAGTTAATGAGCGTTTTAGCGTTATTGAACGATTATGAATAACATTTTTTATCAATCATCTAATAACGGCCTTATAAAGCTCCGATAACTTATTATGAATAAGACCATTAGTCTCTAAAAGAATAGCCGCGACTCATGGCTAATTTCAACCCTGCCAAGTTGAATTGCGATCATTATGATTCTGATTTATATCATATTATGTAAGTGCAGATGTTTATTGGATAAAACTTATGATTTCTAATAATAAGTACATTTTAATTCTTTGTAGAGTTAAACTGACGAACCACGAGACCGGCTGGTCCGGTGATATACCGTTGAAGGAGTGTCCAAAAGAAAATGTTCCATGGCTAGTGAAAGGTACTTATATTAATAATGTGGCGGAAGCGCCTAACTTCACTTACTGTACAATTATCCGTCCATCAGCCTGTATCCGTCTACGGTTGGACATAGGCCTTTCACAGATAGCGCCTTGATAGTCCACCACATTTACCATTCAGCCGCTTCTCGCGTAGTCTGACAGCTCATCCGGCCTATGTTAGCTACTTAACACTTTAGTTCCTCGACGGATCTTCCCATTTAAAGATACTCCAATAATAGCCCGCCTAATACTCGTAGCTCTACGAGGCACCTTAAATCGCTGAATGAGGTCCAACGTTTGAATCCACTTCTCAACGCCGTACGTCGTAACAAGCAAAGACGCACTGGCTAAATACTTTGGTTTTTAGATATTTCGGTATCGACGACGTAAATAGGGACGCAACTTTCGAAAAGTTACGCGTATAGTCAAACGAAGTAACTTGGCTTCTCGGCAATATATGTTTGTTATTGCGGCCGGAAACGAAGATTTGGAGGTGCGTGGTCCAAACAAGAGTATTGCAGTCTCTTGTAATGTAAGAAAACTGTCGTGTGTTGCAGTCTCCTATCTCAATGGTATGCCTCAAAATGTACGGTCAGATGTTTGCAATGATATCTATATTAATACAGAGTGTTTAATTTTATTAATATTTGTTAGTACCTAGTGAGGGCGAGGTACCATACATGTCGGTGTGGTGCCGCGTGGTGAGAGCACGTAGCGACGGACGCATCTTTGCTACCGTGTGGCCGCTCTACGTGTTGCACTCGCATCTGCCGCTAGACACAGATGTGAGTATATGGCCTGTTGGCATACCATTTTCTTTTTGGATAACCAAATGACGATACGAATTTATTCATATTGATACACTCCACAAGCTGTATGTAATACTGCATATAATAATAATACTACTACTTGCTCGTTTGCCGGCCTGTGCTATAAATTAAAAAAAAAATGTAAGCGAATGGAGCAGAGACCGATATAAGCTTCGGTTTCAAGTCCTGTCTATAGGCTCGTTCGCCCCGTCCCGCGCCCGCGCTTCCCGCAGAAGATGACTAGCACTTACGCGTGAACTATATATTAGGGCACTGCAACTAAACAAGTTAATACCATTTCAGGTATTGATATCAACAGAAACAGGATTGTCGACGACGGAGCTCGCGCCGGGACAGACTCGTGCGCCGCCGCTCATACAAACGACGCCAGGCCGCGGCACAAGCACACATCTGCTTGCGCCAGGAACTACCGCCGCCAGGCACAGCTTGTCCTTCCAGTATAGGTACATCACCCCTTAGTGTTTATTCAAAATATAATAAGATAGTTTTTGTTAATTGGCTACAGCAAAACTAGAAAACGACAGAAAACTAAAAACTACTATTACTGAATAATATAATATCGTTCTTAATAGTATACCAAACTTCTAATAATATTTTAAACCATATTTAAAGCACATGATGTATTTAATCATAATTATCTATGATTGAATTAACACACAATATTGATTATTTTGTATAGAAACATCGAATGTCCCGTGACACGGGAGGTAGTGCCCCTCCATTATGGCGTAACAGACACGTCGGTATTCGATAAGAGGACGCCTGTGAATACCGTCGACGAGGTCATCGAAGATATTTTACGATGGTGAGTAATCATAACAACAATTAATGCATTAACACGAATTATCCAAAAGGTAGTAAGTACAAGTGGTTTACAAGGTGGTAGGTCCCTCGTTTGCGAGAGGCCGGCTGGGTTGGTACTACCGCTTTGTCTATTTCTGCCGTCAAGCAACAGTGTGTAAGCACTGTTGTGTTCCGGTTTGAAGGACATTGAAGCCAGTGTAATTACTGGGCATTATGGGACTTAACGCCTTATGTCTCGGGGTGGCAAGCGCAGTCCAGTGTCATGCAGTGCTTTGTTATTAAAAGTTCTGTGTGGCGTTGCTTCTGTTTATGAGCAGGCGTGGCGCTTAACTATCAAGCGAGCGACCTGCTCGTCTCGTCACTCAATCTAAAAAAAAAGTAGTAGATTAAGATTAAATCTTTAATCTACCTTTCGATAATTTGTAACGCACGGCTAGCAGTTTTTATTTTACTGTAAATAAATTATTGTACTACTATTATTAATGTCAAAGTTTGGATGTTTGTGAATTTGGATATTTTTGGTGAAATTTGGCACACGGGTAGACTATGTCTTGGATTAGGATATAGGATACCTTTCATCTCGGAAAATGTCGTTCACGCGGACGGAGGCACGAGCAAAAGCTAGTAATTTCATATAACTAACCAGTCACACTTTGGAGTGGTGATTGTTTGCTCGCTAAGTTATAACGTATAATTGTTTCGTAAAAAAGGTTGAAACGGTCAAGCAGAAGTGCCGTATCATGTTGGCCTTACTCGGTGGTAGCGAAGCACTGGCCCGGAGTTTGGCAGCCAGCTCTGCTACAACCCAGGTGTGACGTCACGGTATGTATCATTTAAAGATGCCACAGTTTTTAATATTGTGAGAATATGTCGAACAAAATTTCATGCTGACTTGTTGATAACCAAAATCTAAAAGGATATAGATATGCTCAGAATTCAGGGATATTTAATCAATATCAATATTTCAAATCAAGGAAGAGTAATTAGACTTTATTATGGTTTAAAGTTTAAAATAACTTTTTATGAGTGGTAGAGCCACGCTGAATCGATCTACAGCATGAATGGGCCGGCTCGCCCGGGTCGTTACCACTGTCTCACAGAAAACCGGCGTAAAGTAGCAGCTTGCTGCTGCGTTTCGTACGGTGAGTGAGATATCCGGAGGCCCAAATTCCCCTCCCCTTCCCAATCCCTAACTTATCCCTTTCCTTTAAGGTCGGCAACGCGCCCATGTTTATTTTAGTATTGTAGGCGTACATGGGCGGTGGATCAGGTGACCCATTTGCTCGTTTGCCGGCCTATACTATAAAAAAAACTTTGTCTTCTATTAAGAATTATTAATGTGTAACGGACAGGGGCCACTAGTAATTGTAATTCATTCTTTTTATCGAACAGTTAATTATATTACATTTATGTCTTATGATTTCAAAGTGGTAGAACCATGATTTAGACAATTTTGTCTACAGCATTTAATGGGCCGGCTCGCCCAGGTTGTTATCATTGTCCCACAGAAAAACGATGTGTAATAGCAGCTAGCTGTTGCGTTTCGTACTGTAAGTGAGATGTCCGGAGGCACAAAGCCCCTACCCCTTTCCAATCCTTTAATCCCTTTATTATATTGTATTGTGCATGTTTATGCGCGGTGGAGAGATCATTCACCATTAGGTGACTCACTTGCTCGTTTGCCGTTCGTTGCTATTAAAAAGCTTTGCTCGTTGTATTTGTGATGTTCAGGTGAGATACCAAGCCGTTCGTGCTGGCGGTGGGTGCTGCCTCGAGATCCAGTTGTGTCCATTGGTGTTGCTCTGCAATGCAACTCCCATAGCGTTAACATTGCGGGCACACGATGCCGCGCCGCTCTGCAAACTAGAGCCGGGCTCAGCAATCTCGCCGCCTTCTGCTGTGCTCAAAGTAACTAATAACATCTGATTAACTCTTAAGCTTAGGTTTTCTAGATATCGGTGCCGCTATATAGTATAATTGGACAGATGTAAAAACACTAATTGACTCTACGGTTTCATATAACGGTTTTAAGAAACTACAACATCTTGTTTCATTAATAGTTCGTTTTTAGTGATAGCAATCGAAGCTATATTGTGGCCGCTCAATGACGACACTGCTATTGTAAAATCGTAAGCTTGAAGGTCCTTTCACACTATCAAGTTGCATTGAAAGTATTTTATTACTAAGCTACTAAACTAAGTAAGAGTGATTGAGTTTGGAGTGCTCTCTAGTTCACATGAGACTACAAATTACCCTAGATAAAACTAATATTTACTATAATAATATATTTACATATTGTGTTTTAATTTTTGATTCGCAAAATCACTCGTGAATTGCCTGGGATTGGAATTTATGCCTAGTATGGCGATAAGTTCACCACCTATCACATCATGAGAAACTTAGCGAAACGTAGGTACACTAGTTGCACCTTTACCTATCCCTTCGGGCATAAAGGCGCGATCTTATGTTGTGGTACACCTGAATTACGTGACACACAATTAGTTCGACTGCTCTTAAACATTAACCACACCACCTAGAACTTTGAATTATAATATTGTACTGGCATGTTTACCTCGTACATAATCCGTTGTCAATGCTACCGCTATTAAAAACAACCGTGAGTCTATACAGTTTGTAACAAAAACTCTGTGGGCCCTTTTTTGGTCGTGAAGATAGACATATAGTAGACAGCTTAATAAAATAGTTAAAAAAAAAAACAGACGCGAGACATTATCTTTACACAGCTGAGGTAACTTGGAAAATAACCGTATTTAAATAATGTTATTTACCTCTAAATTTCTGAGTGTATTGACGAAGCTGGGGGCGCGGCACGTTTGATGTGCGTGAACGCCGCAACATGCTATCTCGCTCTGGCTCCAAGTCATCCCTCTTGCAGAGGTAATCAAGCGAGATACGGTTTACATACAATAACTTAATTCAAATTTAAAAAATAAATAGGATTATAATTTTCGTATGTTTTTTCATTACGTTTGAATATCGACTCTGAAATCACAGTTAAAACGCCCAACAGAGTTTTTGTTACATATTGTGTATGTGTATATACTTAATGTACATTATACGTTGTTAGAAACCGCTGTTCATGTCTGTGGAGATGGGCCGCGAGACGTTTGTGAGCGGTCAGCTGGCTGTGTCCGCACAGGAGCCGGGTCGGTACGGCGCGCCGCCGCAGGGACACGTCACTCTCGACCACGCCGCCGACTTTGCCATACTATGCAATCAAAAGGTTTACCTTATTTAGGTTTTTCCATCCATCCATGCATCACAGTCATCGCCTCATATAGGGTAGTTGACAATTTTTTAAAAAGTGGTTTATATCTTTCCTTACGGTCTATTTTACACAGAATATAAATATTAAAAATTTTCTCAGCTATTATTTTAATGTTTTTTTGCATTTTTTAAATCTTCTTTTCATTTCCCCGCCAAAACGCTCCAATCTGTCATGGCATCCCGAATGACGTCATAGTTTGCAAAACAAACTGTCGAGTGGTTGAGCGTCATATGAAGTGTTTCGGAAATTACCTAATAAAACAAATTCTACATTTTACAAGTACTGTGTAGTGACTGAATGTTGAAATACAATAATTAAAACACAAAATAAACTATTTATTCATGTGCCTTTAACATCAATTAGCCTTATATGGGCCATTGCAGGGAAAATAATAAATCAATAAAAATAGTTTTTTATATGTACTGTTTATGGCAGCCTCCGTGGCGCAGCGGGCGAGTAGCCGGCTGCGAAGCGAGAGGCCGTAGGTTCGATTCCCGCACTGAGACAAATGTTTGTGTTTCAGGTCTGGGTGTTGTGGGACCGCAAGTCCCTCGTAGTTCCTGATACCCACGATACAGGTTTACCTAGTGTGGGGTCAGGACTATATGTGTGCCTGATGGGTTTAGTCATTAGGGACATTTTTTATTCATATTTATGGACTTGTTAACTTACTATAGTTTAAGTAGTTGCCACATTCCAAAAATGCAGAAAATCAATGGAAAAGATCAGGAAAGGAAGTTCATAAATAATCCATATATTTTTCAAATAAATTGGGTTTTAATACATTGGGTAGATTATGCATTAAGCAAGAACAATGTAAATAAATCCAAACATGATTCACTGGTTTATTTATTTTTTTAAATTGCCTCTTCAGCATGCGGTCAACGGAGACACCTGTAAAATAAGAAAGTACCAATGTTGTATATATAGTCTGTTTCAGAAATATTAAGAAATATCTACCACTTCTCAATTATCTCCTGTATTTGTTGTATTGACAGGTCCAAACAAAGGAATTATTTGTAAAGTGGGTCGATAGATGTTAATTTTCTGGAACAGTTTTGGTGCATAGGCTACAATGTGCAGCAGAGAATGTTACAAATTGTATGTGTGTGCATGTGTATCCATTATTATATCAAAGCTTAGTGTAACCACACTCTGATAATGATCAGATAATGATAATGATCCTGATAATAAATAATGAATACATAGGTATGGCATTTCCAAAAGCTTAACAAATTGTCATCTATAAGAGTTGTTACAAACTCATGACTGAATATCACACACAATTTTTCTTCTTATTATAGAATCTGTTATACCTTCTTCAGACATGGCTCACATTATTCCTCATTATATTTAAAAACAAGCTGATGTATTGAAACACTGGCTGTCATGAAGAGAATTTGATGGGTACTAACAACACACAGTCTTCAAGTTTTCTTTGTCTTACCTCTTCCAAAACGGCATGAAAACACATTTAGTTGATGGCAAATTAGGGCTACCTTTGAACATTGCTTTTGCTGTTATATAATATGTATTTTAGACTTATACCAACCTATGATAGTTTTTATTTTCTCCAATAATACTACATAGAAATGATGTTGCAATAGTTATTGTATTCCACAGAACGTATGACGATGTTTTCTTTGTCAACAATCAACGTAACTACTGCATATAATTTCGCACGTACTTTATGTTCCGGGCGTATTTTACACTTTACGGTACAGAGATAACTTATGGCATCATGTCCGTATAACGCTCGTGATCATCTTCAAAACAAATTTTGCCATTAGTTCCGTAATCTAAAACCATCCATTTGTAACTGAATAATTACGATACCTAACCTCGAAAGATAATAATGAACATGAAATTAATAAAGAGATTCTTTCACATAACAAATTAACAGGTAATAAAAAATTAACACTACACTTGTGTACTGTTATACTTTACTTACACAGTAGTATTTAGCTAAGAAGATATTTGGATTTGATGCAGAAAATTCACCCAGCGTAAATCTAAGAGCGTACACATTCATTGTGGGCAAATTACTGCTATTTGCTTGTAAATAACCTGCTTCCTTTGCAACCACTTGTTGTTGTCGTCGTAATATTAAAAACAAATGATGAACATGTCAGAAAACAATGACAAAATAGTATTTTAGAGCATAAAATTACACAAGTAACACATAAATACAGTAGAATTATGTCGTGTTTTGCAACCTTTGACGTCACGCGCTCTGATTGGCGTTCAATGTCACGTGACTAAAGGCTTATATTTTTCAATTTTATTTCTTGAAAATATTAATTAATCTTAATTAATTACACAAATGAGATTGAATTTTGTCATTTTAAGACCATAATCTATCGAACAAAATAAAAATGTATTAGATTTTTTCTTACTGTCAACTACCCTAATGCCTGTGATTTTCAATTTAGAAGTTCCATATTTAATGTTGTCGTGACATACAACTGAGAGTGGTTACGTGTTATGTTCCGGGTATGTTCCGTATCTTATAAAAATTTAGACACCCTAAAATTTAAATCACTCATTTATTACGACCGATAAGATCAATCATATCCCTATAAATTAAGTGAAATGCGTAACCAAGAATAAAAATACCCAAAATGTATGTACAAAAAAACAACAAATGTACAAAAGTCGGATATAAACGTTACTCATTCGATGAAAAAGAAAATGTTTTATTAATGTCCAAACAATGCAATCGGATTTGGTACGTTGCTTAAATTTGACCACACCTCTCTGTAACACGTTGTATGACGCTGACCTGAGACAGTATCTTTAATCATCGGTTTAGCGACACACGATCTGTTAAAAGGTGTTTACGAGAATAGATTTTTTATATAATCGAATTATTAATCTAGTGTCAGCTTAGGACTGTGAAATTTTGAGTTGACTTGAGTCTGGTCGACAATTCCGGCAATAATCTAAATTCTAAATACTTGTGCTAGATTCGAAGCTCAATATATGGGGCTTACCTCTATTCTATAGAAATGTATTTTTGTTTGTACTTTTTTGGATGGTACAGGCAGGATCACTGATTACGGATAATATGACATATACGTCGATCCGTATTGAAATTATGGGTGCCAATTTTTACTATGTGGGCTGACCTCATTGCGGCACGCAAACGAAATACACGTACAAAGTCTATATATTCATGGTCCATAGGCGTGATTTTATATCATGTTGTAAGTTATAGTTTCATTGTTCGTTGTCCAGGTGGCGCTTATGACTATGTATTACGAGATCAAGGAAGATATCAACGTGCTCGGCGTC
Organism: Mimas tiliae; assembly: GCA_905332985.1. Classification (NCBI taxonomy): domain Eukaryota; kingdom Metazoa; phylum Arthropoda; class Insecta; order Lepidoptera; family Sphingidae; genus Mimas; species Mimas tiliae. The sequence continues at coordinate 12,436,398 of HG995239.1, read as the reverse complement.
AGTTCCACCTATGTACTCCTCAATAGGCTCGACACAGATATACTGGTACGTATATTAATTACATTAATTTGTGGGCCACTAACATCTTAGGCCCAAAGTCAATCTGCACGTATTCGGTACACTCTGCTTAGTAAAGGACGAGGCAAAACTTGGTTTCTGTTGCGGGTTGTGGGGGTCATACGGGGGTCGCCCCTATAAATTGTCAATCTACGCCAGGCAGTAACAAAGACAGAATTATGATGCCTTCATGCTTAATTGTGACTACCAAGAGAGCGAATGCTGTACAATATGCAAATAGTTTTTTAAATATGACTTTTTCCATATAATTTAATACTCAAATTTATGAGTAAAGAAGTATAAAATAATATTTGGAATTAATGTTAAGGAATCATTATTTATTTTGTAATAGTGATATTGTTATTGCCACAAACAGGTATCAGCTGTGGCAGTGCCAAATGAATCGGAAGAAGTTTCCGTTCTACGTCCTAAAACGTTTAAAGTTATTTCTCCAACTAAAGAGGGCAGGTAAGATTGATGCCACTGTATTTGGTAAAGGAATAACAAATATTTAAATGGATATAGATTACCTTTTTTAAGCTTCCATTATATGTCTTGCAAGAGTTTTAATTTAAGGTTTTAAGTGATCATCGCCGTTCTCGAACACTAATATTACTAGCGGAGAATCCTGGGTGTGTTATCCAGTTTGGTGACAGATGTTGTCGGGCCTTTGATAAGCTTATGCTAAGTTCTTTTCATTCTTAACTAAATGGTAATAATGCGTATTCATACGTGGAATTAGTTTTTATGGGAATTATTTTCATTTTTTATAGCATCTTTTATCTTAATCGTATCGAATTAACAGTATCCACGGTGTATCGCTGTGTCGATTCTGGTTGCGCGGTCGATGGCGCGGCGGTGACCCGGCGGAACTGCGCACGTACCTGTGCCTCGCGCTGCCAGCGGGTGCGTATCCAGCGTGCGCGCCCGTGCCCGTACGACTCGGTGCCGCACCCGTGCGGAGGCCACTGGCCTTGCTCGATCACAACAATACGTCTGTAAGAATCACATCATTCAACACAAACACATATATCAATACGATTTTTTTTAGGGAAGCTTTAAGCTTTTTTAAACCCTTTATTTAAGGGGCTAATAATAATAACTGTGGACAACGCTTATCATATAGTAATGGATTGGATAAGGATCGAATGAAATAGCCGGCTGCGAAGCGTGAGGCCGTGGGTTCGATTCCCGAGACAAATGTTTGTGTGATCCACAAATATTTGTTTCGGGTCTGTGTGTAGTGGGTTGGCAAGTCCCTCGTAGTTGCTGATACCCACGATACAGATTAACCTAGTGTGGGGTCGGGACTATGTGTGTGAATGTTGGGTGTATTTATTTTATTTTATTAATAGTGATGTTATCAATCTTATCGATCTTAATAAACGAGTGATTAAAATTAACGTGAATTTTTTGGATGTCTTGGTTTTGAAAAGATCCGGTAAATAAATACTCACTGTAAGGTGTATATACAACGTGTTACAGAAAGGTGTGGTCATATTTTAGGGTCATTACACACTCCTTATAGTAAGTACCTATGTACCGGATCATTTCAAACCAAGACATCCTAAAATTTCACGTTAATTTTAATCACTCGTTGATTAAGATCGATAAGATTGATGACATCACTATTAATTATTATGAATGACACTCACTTTTTTACGTAATTCTACGGACATACGTACGTAACTTGTAATTTATAATAAAAACACCTGAAAGAGACTGTTTGCTGAAGACGATATAGGTACCATCCTCTGAAGTATTTTAAAGATTTCTTTGTCGGGTCTTTCATCTATGAATTTGGCTTAATACAGTCGACGAGCCTCTTATAAGCTATTATCAGTTGCACCAACACAAAATACTAATACATAATACTTGATTTAGTCAAATACAACATATTATTGATAAGATTGATGACATCACTATTAATTATTATGAACGACACTCACTTTTTAATAAACTTGAATAAGATGTACGTAATTCTACGGACATAAGTACGTAACTTGTAACTTAAACACATATGAACACCTGAAAGACATTGTGTGCTGAAGACAATATAGGTACCATCCTTAAGCAGCATCAAAGAAACATTTTAAAGACTTCATTCTCGGGTCTTCCATCTATGAATTTGGCTTAATACAGTTGACGATCCTTTTAAAAGCTGTTATTAGTTACACCAACACAAAGTACCAATACATAATACTTGTTTTTAGTCAAATACAACATATTTTTTGAACTCGTAATCATAATCATACTTTATAAAATCAGAACTTGCCGAACTGACTGCGTCAAATAAATATTGACATTTGACAACAGTTTAATGATTTTTTAATTATAAAATAATTAAATGAAAGGAGGTCTATAGTATCATTGTTTATCTTTTAGTGTTGTCCAAAGTTGAAAGTCGATATCGACATTTTACTCATTCGATAAAAAAGAAAATTCTATAATTATTGTTCTAGCAATGCAATCGGATTTGGTACTATGGGAGATAAAATACGTATACCCTACACTATACATTGCTTAAATTTGCCCGCCCCTTTCTATAACACGTTATATATATATTATTCACTTAATATCATTAGTACCAGTATGAACAGACAATGTTACTAAACAAAACTTTCACATCATGGTTCAATATGCTCGGCTACATGCTGAGCATAATTCTTAGTAAATACATAGATCACCGAAATAATAATAAACTCTTACTATAAATCGGTACTTTTACAAAGAATAAGGTCGAGATTAAAAATAGTAATTAAAAAATTAATAAAATTAAGATAACATAAAATATGTTTAACGAAATAAACACATTGAATAATTAGTTTGATGGTACCTACAGATGGCGGTAGTAGTGACGCAGGTGAAGCACGAGGGCCGTTGGTTGATAGCCGTGAATAAAGATCCGTGCCCACAGTTTGTCGTGCACAACCGGTCGCGCGGCTCTCTCATGGTCGCGCAACCATTACACATAAACGATGAACCCTCCACATCGGCTATTTTGGTAAGTCGACTTTTGGCTATAGACATTACTTAATTATATTACCATGTATGGTCAAAGAAGGGCGGAGAGGGCCGCTTTCAGATTTCACAAGTAAAGGGGAGAGTGAGTGACTTAAGCCATATGAATAACTCCACAACTCTTCGAATAATGACGACGGCTAGCGCTATGTTCGTAAATGTACCGGCACGATTTCGCTCACACGCCGCCCACAATGGCCAGTAACGACGCCCTAAGGTCACATGTCACACCCGTCCGTCGGTATCAAAACAAACGATAGCGTTGGATGTACGCTGCGATGTGCTTTTTAATAAAAAAAACGATATTTATCGCAGAACGGATTATTGATTTATTTAGTACCATGCAATACTGTGTTGTATGATGCAGCAGATAAACAATATATTATTTAGTATATTATATTTATTTAGCATAATATAGCAGTATTTACGCACTGCATCCAATCTGAATCCGGGACTATGAGCCGGACTGACAATAATAAGACACTAACAGTATCGTTATTAAATAAAAGGGTTGATGTGTCTAGGCAACAACAGAGTGCTCTGGCACGAAGTGGTGGTGTGTGGTACATACGGACGCGGTGACGCATTATTCTAGCCCCGCACATTGCGAGCGGTACCCGCCGCCATCCAACGCCGCGCCACGCGCTACACACGTGCCCTTCCTCACATTCTCCAAAGCTAAAGGTGAGGCTCTTCGCAGTATATAACAATAGTAAAGAGTGTTGTTTCAAGAGGACCTACCTAATGGGGCTACCATTTTCTTTTTTTTTTATTATTATGTAAATATATTTCAATTCTGAAAATTTTCATATATGTATTTCCTTAATTATGTGTCACAAAATAATCGTGTTCCTAGCCGTCCATTTGTACTATGATTTTCTAACAAATATAATCTGAGTAAAAATATAAATAATAGCGATTTCCTTTAGCCTAAAAGGGCAAATGAGGTAACTCGAGAGCTATGTATTCTCAGTCTGTTCTTAATTTAGGCAGATTCTTAATTTCATGGACTGTGCGATTTGTTGCAGAAAAGGGTGACCCCGACTGGTGTCAGCCAGTAGCGGTGACTGACGGTGAGCAATTAGTGCAATTGAGCGGCGGCGATACAATCAAAATGCGCGTGCGCACCCACCCGCACTCTACGCATATAGAATTGCACGATGTCGATGAGGTGACTGTTTTATTTTACTTCATTGTTATTGAGTGATGTTATAAATAATACTGCTTATGTGGATCGAATACTCAAACCTCACTTGACAACTTGTAAAAAGCCTATTCCTTATGTGTATAGAGACTACCAGAGTATGAAATTTAAGAATTATATATACGTATAACTTGCAGCTTGCTATACTTTGGATAAGCTTACGACATTACGACATCTTTCTTCGCCTCTGAAGATTTATGGTTAATAGATTTTAATTGTTTTATATCTCAGCGCGACATATCAGCTAGTGACATCCGGCGTCGGCTCTTTGGCGCGGTCACCTCAGAATATTCAGTGAAATCATTAGTGGAAGTTGTAAGTGAAAATTCTGTACTAATGTTCCTTTTAGATTGAACGAGATTAGATGTCTGACCTTTAAAAATAGTTACTATAAATAGCACTTTATATATTAAATGCTATAAAGTCGGAGTAAAGCGGTGGTACGTAGCTTATGATACTCTGTGATATTACTGAGTTCGAGTCTCTCATGTTGTGTCATCGATGGACTAATCCAGAAGTTAAAAAGTTTAGCATATAATCATAAATAATAATTTAATTTTTATTTACAGCAAACTCCACCGACGTCTATACATTTGGAACGCATCGGTGCTGATGACAAACGTAAGTTTTAAATATTATTTCCAATACTTTTATAGGTACTTTTGGAGATATCTGGAGGCCCAAATCCCCCTCTCCTTCCCAATCCCCTAATTATGCCTTTCTTTTAAGGTCGGCAACGCGCCCATAATACTTTTTGTATTGTGGGCGTACATGGGCGGTGGAGATCGCTTACCATCAGGTGACCCACTTGCTCGTTTGCCGGCCTATGATATAAAAAAAACTAAGGTGGAGAGTAGGCTTATTTTGTGAATGAAGTTGTATGTAGACTTGCTGCTGAAATGTTTGACTCCTAAATCCGATAATTACCGTGAATAGTTTTGAAACGTGCGCTGAACATAGAACGAGCCCCAGTTTGCAGCGGCTCCGAAGAATCAGCCGCACCGGTGAAAGCACCGCAATCCGTTCCACCCAGATCTTCGATTTGTGACGATATCAACAGCGGGAAGAACTCAGTGTCAACTATGTTACTGTACACAGATGCTAATGAAGTGCCAGGTATTATTGCTTGCAAATACATACCCTACGGTCCCCATCATAGGGAAGTGAGTAAAACTACTGCTACTACTAGGTGGCAAGTCCCTCATATGCCAGGTGCCGCCTGGGTTGGTACCACCTTTATCTGTTTCTGCCGCCATGCAACAGTGTGAATACACTGTTGTGTTTCGATTTGAAGGAATCTCGTAAAATTACTAGGCATTATGAGACTTAACAACTTATGTCTCGAGGTGATGAATACAGTGCAGTGCCATGTAGTTCTTTGTAATTCAAAGTTCTGTGTGGTGTTGTCTGGTTTTGGGTAGGCGTGGCGCTTACTATCAGGCGAGTGACCTGCTTATTTTGTCATTAATGCAAATAAAAAAGGTCGAGTTATCTACAAACCATGATGCACAAATGTATGTAGTAATAGATGTAGTTAAGTTAAGTTAGTTCCTGAACTACGAATGACTTGCGGTCCCACAACACCCGGACCCGAAACAAATATTTGTGGATCACACAAACATTTGTCTCGTGCGTGCATTGAACCCACGGCTTTTCATTTTGCAGCCGGGTACGTGCCCACTACGCTACGGAAATAGGTTTATGGTTAGGCTCTCTTTCATAAGACCTGCGTAATACATCATCGTTTAGTTAGTCGACCATTTGTTCGCAGCGCAAGAAGTAGATGGGTCAGATGAGACTACCGAAGCTGTACCAGACGATACAGTGTCGATAGAAGAGACATCATATGTGCTCCATCAAGAAGTTAACGAACCCGGTAATTCATTGACTGAATCTAAAAAATATAAATTTTTACAATTATATATTTGCATTTTATTTAAAGCAATATTGAATGACTGCATAATGTAATTCACTTCGCCGATGACAGAACCAGATGGAGGGTTCTTACTACCTCGGCCCGATGCGGTCACGATCCTCATAATTGAGGGAACGACTGTATGGATGTATATTGAATGAACGGATAATCTGCATTGGATATCATTTTTTTTTTAATAGCTTGGTTATCAATTGTGGCTTAATTACTAGATAGTGTTGAAATTGATCCTCTGTCGCATTAGATTTAATCTGTAATGATAGATGTGTATGTGAGAAATAAATGGCATCCTTAGTCGTAGTTTGTGATTTTGTGCCACGAATAGAAATGTAAAATATTATCCGCTTATTAAACGGATGTCACATAAAACAGTGTTGGTAAATGATAGTCCGCACTTTGCTGGACTGCAGTTAGGTAATCTGATCCTGTCCAAGTTTGTGATCTTGGTAATATTGTAAATATATTTTAGGAGGTGATTATCAAAAGCGCCTTTTTTTACAGATATGGAGAAAGTTTTTTATATTTTGAAGTTGCCTTAATTTTTGAATATATTACGTTTTGTCATCGACCAACGGACGTCACCTTATGAAAATGACTTCTTTTATATCAGACTGGGAGGAGAGTGGAGCGTTGTGGACGGCGAATGAGCAGATGCGGTGTGTGGTGGCGGGCATCATGGTGTCACTTGCCTCCTCCACGGATGCGCTGCCGCTACTAGCGCTTCACGTTGACCGAGCTGCACTGTTGGTCCTCACTGATAATAAAGTAAGTCGTAGGAGAAACCATACAAATGGTTTAACATTCTATTACCATTATACCTTTTTGAGAAAGGAAGTATTTGGAAAAATGGACAGATACGACTTTGATTAAAATTGAGCATATACACATCAACGTGCGTAATGTCATTTTGCTTGCTCCTCCACCCGCACCATAGTTTATTTTATTTTTTTATGAAAGAGGGCAACGGAGCAAGCAAGTCACATGATAAAACAAGCCTATCATTGGCGTGTGAAAACCCACTTCTAAGCTTTTATACACGTGGACAACGCATTGATTCATTAACCTGAGTCGCACATGAAAACACGCATGTACATCATCGATCGAATAAGTTATTTATGGTTGTTAGTAAGTTGTTTTTGAACATTCCATCGATTTTATTGCATATCAATAACTGTTTATATTATGTTCAACAGAGATCGAAAACAATAGTATCCATAGCGGACGTACAAATAGACAACATGCAATACGAGACGGGTCAGTACGACTTTGCTGTGGTGGCAAGCACCCGCGCCGAACGCACGCTTCATGAACAGCGACCGACGCCTCTGTGGACCATGTTCGCAGAGAAAGACGCATTCGCGACGCGCCACGCCGACGCGAGGCTCCTGCTGCGACTGCAGCACGATAAGTGGAACGTCGTCAAGTATAGGTATAGAGGTGAGTATAACATGGGAAATATGAACCAGTATCGGTTATACAGTAGCAACTTGTATGATGAACTTGAAGTTTGGTATATCGTGTTCGCTTTTATATGTCGTCCCTGTGCAAACTGTGCCTTATACGCGAAGAATAATATGTAACTATGTAGATACACTAACGTCGCGTCAATATCAGGGCTTTTTAATTTAGTCTTATATAATTTGTCATTTACGCTGAGCGAACGAATTTTATGAATATGTGGTTTATTTAAAATGGCACTCAACGTTTCTTGAATTTTTATACATTAGATCATTGTTCACAAGATTCATCATATCAAACTTGCTAGTGATTAACAATACGTTGACTGCGGCACCATATTTTGGATTATCCCGCCTTTTACCTCCCTACACACTAGGCGTGTTTTCCACACTAGCGTAGCGTACACACACGCAATACACCTAGCGTGTGCCGGCCGCATCTACAACGCAAACATAAAAATAACAGTTATGTGCGCGGTAGTGAACGTATTAAAGGTTTTGAATATACAGCAATGTTGTTAATGTTTGTGTACACAGAGCTGACGGAGGTGGAGATCCGCGTGGGACCGCTGGCGGTGTACGTGGAAGACGCGTATGTGACGGCACTGGTGGAGCTGTCGCGGCTGGCGCTACCGGTGGCGGCGGCGTCGGGGACGGCTGCGGGGGCAGACGCGGCGCTCGCGCTCGCTGAAGAACGCTCTCTTGCGGTGCCGCTGCGAGTGCGAGCGCTCCTCATACACCCGCTCGATCTCACGCTCACGCTACACACCGCCGTAAGTGCCCAACATTAACATGAACCAGTACATCGATGTTTCACATTTGTTCATTACAACTTGATTGATGAACTTGTGGACATTATACCCACTCAAATCTAAGAACGTTTTAATGAATTCCGTTTTTAATTTGCAAAATTAAGAATTAAAGTAAGAATTTCAGCCATAAACATCATCTACGACCATCGTTTAAAGAGCACTGGACACGCAATTACTTGGTTTGCAACATACGCTGCCACTACGAGAAACCTTTTTCCAACTTATTTCTCTAATATTATCAAATGCCAATGTTGAACATATACATGATTGATATGTTCCGTCCCTCCTAGGTTCGTATGTACATAGCGTTGGACCAGAGTCCGCTGCGACTGAGCGCGTTCAAATTGCATGACGTGATGACCTCTACTGAACGATTGACACACGCGCTTACTGTACACTATCTGTCTGCGGCCATATTAGGCGCTGGTGAGTAACTATTTGCAGCAGACTTCTTACATATTATAACTACTATTTCAATATGTTATGGGCTGAGGACAAAATTGCCGACACTTGCCGCAAATCTGCGTCGGGCTTTACTTGGCTTGACTGATTAAACGCGTAAGACAGTGTGATGCGACGCATGACAACAACCCTTAAACATTGTCAGTGTTAAAAATACATTGTATTAATAATAGTAATCTAAAGTCATACAATTTTTTATGTTGTCATAATGTTCTATCGAATCAGTCACCTCCTAAAAAAGAATTTTTATTCCAATATTGTTTGACTACCTTATTGACCCAGTGTCAGCGTACTTAGGCTGAGAAACCGCGGAGGTCGTGGGTTACACACAATCACACAATATGTGTCGCACGTGTGTGTTTCAATTTCTGCCCGTTATAGCGACAGGTTCGTCACCAATCACATCATAGGATGGAAATAAACTGTGCGTAACATGGGTGCACCAGATGCACCTCTCATTGGAGGCTAGAGGCGTGAGGTTTTGTTTATGTTTTCAAGGTTGGGTAGTGGGAGGTCTGGAACTGCTCGGAGCGCCGGGCGCGTTGGCTGCTCGCGTAGGCAGCGCCACTGGGGGCGTGAGGGGCGTGGCTTCCGCCGCCGCGGCAGCTCTGCTCAGGTCACTCAGCGCTTGGGCTGGGTCTCTCGCCAGGAACCTCGATCTGCTAGCAGGGGACGAGGAGCATGCGAGAAGAGCGGCAGCGGCCAGGAGAAGACCACCTCCCAGCCTAATGGCTGGACTGGTTGCCGGCATCACCAACTTTGCCATTAATATACTTGGTAACAAGCTGTAATTTTCACCTAATTGCGATAGCTAAATATAATTTAAAAAGCTATTTTCAATACAGATGCTTCCACGAAAATATTTAGATATTGTGTCTTGGTAGTATCGCTATTTTGTTTGAATAGGAGTGCCTTTTGAAACATTATTCTTCAGCTTAGAAACTTTTTATTATCAGCGCAATAATTATGGATTTTAGAGACGGAACTGTATAGCAAATCCTAAACTAAGTGAAATGGGAAAAAATTGTCTAAGAGGTCATGAGCTTGATTTATGAGAAAACAAAAATAGTGTATTATATATTTTTAAAATAGTGTATTATATAAGTACTTGATCGAGAAATCAAAGCTATTTATATTTGAAAATTGTAACACCCCTGTATTATTACACCAACGGATAGATATATAAATAGATAAATAGACAACACTTTATTGTACACCATGCAGAATATTACAGATTAAAATAAAAAACAATACTTGCAAAGGAATGTATTATTGACTATGACAGGAAATGGTTCATGTTTACAATTTTTTATCACTTTTTGGATTTGTCCATAAAAATCAATCCTGAAAATCAACTATCAAAAATCTGTAGGAAAAAATATTTTTATTTTTGTTCAGGTGCGGTGGGTGGACTGGCCCATCATCCGTTAGTAGGCGTAGCAGTAGGTGAGACCGAGAGCGGTGCCGCGGCTCTGCGCCGTGGTCTGCTAGGAGCTCTTACTAAACCGCTGAGCGCCACAGCTGATCTGGTCGCTTACGCCGGACACGGTTTACTCAGCCAGACTGGATGGGATCCTGTGCCACAGGTTCGTTCAAAATCTTCCTTCAAAGAAGTTCCTATACAACGTGTCACAAAAAGGTGCGGGTCGTTACATACACCTCACAGCAAGTGTTTATTTACTGAATCTTATTAACATCTTGACATGTTACAGGTTTATTACGATTGATGTGATCGATACCATCCCTATAAATTAAGGAAAGGGTTTAGCTAGTATAACAATGCTGGAGTGAGACAAAAATTCAGCTGATTAAATATCATTTAGTGTTGTCCAAAGTTGCAAGTCGAATATCGATACTTACGCATTCGATAAAAAGGAAAATGTTTTATTTATAACCTAGCAAAGAAATCGTATTTGGTGGTGCTAAAGGAGGTGAAATACTTATATCATACACTATACTTTACTTAAATTTGATTAGACCTTTCTGAAAGTTGTAACACGGTGTATTAATATACGAGTTACGAGAGTACAAGGTGTTAATCACCCTTATGCAATAACCAATTTATACTTTTCTTAAGTATCGACCATCCGCTTAGTGCCGTCGCTGCTTTCTTCCTACCTATTTTACTCACTTGTATTTATTTACCTACGAGTGCTCTCTGAAATCTGCACTGCTACATCTACGCCGCGGCGCATACGGCCTATTGGCAAATCTTGCACTGCTTTGATGACCCTGGAATTCACGTAACAATATTGAATCTTTTAAACAATGCGTGTAGGCTTATCCAACTATAGTAATTTTATTTTATTTTATTTTTAATAAAGGCACAATACAGAATGCAACCACAAACGAATTAATAAATAATATTAATTAATAATTGATTGGTTGACTGGCAGAGAATGTCTCCAGTATTAAGTCCGCCTATACATTTATGTATGAAGTGTGTAAAATAAAATAAATAATTTAAATTTATAATGACTGCATTACACGGGAAGGGGGACTTATTATATAATATATAATTATTCTAGTTTATCAATTACGTAATTACGTTAATGTAAGGACTACCGAGACGGGAGTCGTGGGTTCAAAATCAAACGTTACACTTCTGATGTATACTTGCATATTTGCCATATATAATATCCATACGATATTTTAGTATGTGAAGTTTATCAACGCCCATTAAGCCAGGGAGGTGGACTGACTAACCCGTTTCTAAAGAAGAGTAGGGTCGCACAAGGCTGTAAAAAGTATAATCATGGTATTATCATTATTATTTTATGGATTACACGTGATATTATGTATGACAGCCTCGAAGCACGAGGCCAAACAACGAAGAGAGCACCAGTGGTTGGCGACGTGACTGCGTGAGGTGGACCTTTCGCCTCGCCGAATTGACAGCGCTCGCTGGCTTCGAGGTGCTGCTAGACAACGCGCCGCTACAACTACTGCTTACACACAAGGTAATGACGATCAGGCGTGAATAGGGTAGTTGATTCGATTTTTTTATTATTTTAATCAATGAGTTAAGTTATGAAAATATTTTATAAATTCATCTAATAATAGGTGATTTAATATAAGCCATTAAATTCAGGCAGAGATTGTCAAATGATAAAAATGTGACGTCACCGTCATTATGGTGCCCGCGTGCGACGGAGATAGTAAGATATCTCCACCACGCGCCCAACTTTGCTCATACCAATATTTTAAATTATAATTTAATGACATAAAACAGCCTAATTTTAAAACCAATTTTACTTGAAAACAATAAAAAAAATGCTTTTGCTTCCGCATAAATGTTTCCTTTTTGTTTTTTATGGCATATAAAATAAAGAAATAAAGGATAAATAGTATTCTATTGAATAACAATTGAAACTGTATCTTTTGAACATATGACTGATATTAGTTATATTGAACGAAAAATATGTGTGTGCCTCTCGATCGCAGTGTTTTCGCCGTATTTCTGTATTTCTGAAAAGAAATAAGGTTTATATTTCTTTATACTCAGCGGCCATTTCGTTCGCCGATAGTAACATCCAATCTTCTAACTACATGTTATATCAGATGTCGCTTATAATAGGTACTTAAAACTAGTAATATCTTATCACAGTTCCTGGTTGTCGCTGATCCTGAATCCGAACGTATTGTCGAGATGATCGACCTACGCTTCTGTTCCTTAGGATCGTATCAAGGACCTATTATTGAGGTAATTATAAGTAAAATAGTCACAACATTTAATTTAACTTGACAAACCTTAAGTTAGACATTTCCCATACCATCTTCGCCTCTTGTCAACCCCAGACACGTAAAAATTGTACTAGTTCCACCGCAATTAGGCATTTTTACATCTGTATGTAAAAGTAACTTAATGAATGGTTGCCTGTAAGAGATTGTCTTGTGCAATAAGGCCGCTAATTGTACTTTTCTTTTATTATTTTTAGTCTTCTAAGCCGTTGTGTAGGTACATTACAGTTTAAACAAATAAATGAGCGACCAACAAGAGTGACCAAAGGATGTGAAACTAGTCAAATGTAAAATATAAGTTTTAGTTTCATGACATTTGTTGCCAAAAAACGTATTCATTTCAAAAGAAAACCGTTTTTTATTGCTCAAGTAGATAGTTGACAGAAGAGCCTTTGGTCCGCCTGATGGTAAGCGGTCATCATTGCCCATGGACTTCAGCAATGTCTGAGCACAGTCAAGCCACTGCCTACCCTAAAACCACATTTTGTCATCGTTTCACCTTTGTTTTGTTTGTTTTTACCATAAACACCTAAAACATGTCGGAAATTAGGTTCATGAGAAAAGGTTTTATTGGATTCTATTATACTGAGTATCGTTTTTAATTCCTGTTCCAGCTGGTAGTAACCCAGCGACGGCAGTCCAAATTAACCGAGGCCAGAGCAGTTGATGATGATGACGAATACCAGGTATGTCTAAAATCTAATTTGTCACATGATTCTTTCTGTCTGGCGTTATTCCGGTTCAATGCCAGTGTCCGCTTTACCTTTTTGATGGTGTATTTGAATCTCTATCTACCCTACCAATGATATATTGATGATATATTTTTGCTCCATACGCCATACTATTTAGCATAACGCCTATATTCCTGAAGGGTTAAGCAGAGGTGCAACTAATGTACCCCATAGTGAGATGTCCCCAATACGTGCTGGTTTCATTTCTGAACTATTTTCGATTTTAATTGTGTTTTAACAAAAGGGTTTCCTTTTCGTATCATTTTCTGTTGCAGTAGGTGATAGGTTTCTTGTATGCGGAAAACTAGATTAGATAAATGTCACATTGTTGCAGATAAGCGCAGCAGCCATGGCGCGTGTAGCCCGATACACCGGTGCTGAAGGCTCTAGTAGCAACGCGGAGAGTCGCGTACTGTCCCTACTGCCGCTGCCGGCACGTTCGCACGCGCTACACGCAGCACTCGCCGCCGCAATCCATCACAACGCCGACTCACACTTCCCACTGCTATAGACCACCAACCGGGCTAACCTTCGAATAATATCTATACCTCTAATGTCACAAGGGCGCCATCAAAACTATACACACGCCGAACAGCCGACCTGGCAAGTATGTCTACCGGCAGTAATATAATACGATCACAATGTGTGTGTCATTATCAAAAAAACGTAATTATTATCTGTGACTAGTTGTGCCGCGCGGTTTCACCCGCAACATCTACCGCTTGCAGCGCCACCTACCGGGTCCAATTGTGAATATAAACTATCCAGGCTCAAATACATACAAAAACAAATCATCGAAATCGGTCCGATCGTTTAGAAGTTTTTGCGAGACTAACGAACAGCAATATATTTTTATATATAAGATAATGGGGACTCTAAAATGACGAACACATTTCAGTGAAGGTTTTTAATACAATTGAACGTTCTGGAACTACGGTGATGGATGTAACAAAGATGATTATCGATAATGAATTGTTTATCTGTACACGGTACAATTTTAAATACCAAAAAATTCAAGGACTGTTTCGGGGCATGCTGATCATAAATGTTTTATCAGGACTTTTTATTACTAAATAATCACAAGGACAGTGATATTTATTTGCGAAATAAAATAAAAATATGGACACAGTACCAACATTTTACAGTGTTAATTTAGATTAGAACAACTATATCTTAGAGGGGAGTGGTACGGACTGGCGAAAAGAAAGTCGCAGGTTCGAAACCAGCCTCGAGAGCATGCACGTCTGACTTCTAAAAGTTACGAGTGTGTTTATTGTTAAATCGCTTGCTATAACGGTGAAGGAAGCATAATTATTGAAAAAAGACCTTACATAGGGTATATGAAATTTTTTCATAAGAATTTCGAAAGTATGTGGATTCTACCAACGCGCATTATGCCAACGTGGTGGACTAAGATCTAACCCCTCACATTCGTAGAGGAGGCCCGAGCTCAGCAATATGACAAATATAATATAGGACTGGAATACACTTCACACACCCACACACACACACACACACCCACACACACACCCACACACACACCCACCCACACACACACACACCCACACACACACACACACACACACACACACACACACACACACACACACACACACACACACAAACACACACACACACACACACACACATTCCATTTCATAATACGCCACTGGAAAAAGTTTTCAGGGACTATCGAAGTTCTAAAATAAGCAACCAAAGATAAAGGAAATGAACTAAGCTATGTGAAATTAAACATACATATAGAAAAATCAATGTTACTGAGTTTGTAACTATTACAATACAAATAGCAAAGTTCTGAGTTTACAAACATTGCTACAGCTGCTGCCTGTGGACAATAAAGTATTATTTAACAACGGATTATAGGATAGGATCGCTAGAGTGGAATAGTATTTATTGCATAAGTTATGTACATTATAAATATTTATATCTATATTTAATTTAATTTATTTAGATTTGTATAAGACTTATATATATTACAACAATGACAATATTTACTAAGTATTATTTTTTATATAGGATGAAATTTGAATTTTGTTTCTTTTCTTGTGCCAAATATTTTGTCTTCCAAGTGTGGCTATGTTGCTGATGAATAGTAGAAAAATTATATAGAAAATATGTACTTAATAACCTCCATAATAATTTCAATAAAAAATCGGTTAATAATAAAATACACTCACCTAGTACAATGAAAAAGTTGATGTTATACATTAGGAATAACCAAGTTTAAAAAACACTAGTATATAACTACAGTATTTTATTTTACCCATTCATTTTGTGCGAAGATGTGCTTAAACTCATATTATGAGTCATACTCGTATATCCACGCTGACCTACCAATGGTCGCGATATAACATTGTCTTGCTAAATATTTCAACTTGTCCGCACTGTGCTTCCCTCATTATAACACTTTTATGGAAAGTAAGTAATATACATTTGCCTCTCAAATGTTAAATTAATGTACAATCACATATTAATTTAAGTGATTTAAATTTCATCCTATGTATTGTGTAATTACATATTAATTATTTCAAAATTGTCAAATCTACTATTAAATCTCTGAATTCAAAAGTCTGTTGTAAGTCACAGATCTATAAATCTACAAGACTAAATCTATCAAGCTTATGTACAGTTTCTAAGACGTCAATAGTCACAAGCCCTTTGTCGATTTATTATGTCAACATTTATGTTTGACCACTGACGTTTGTGTTTTTTGGGTTAACCTTAATAAAATAAAATAAATAGAATGTTTGATTTATAGATTCAGTGATTTGTATACTATACTAAGATAATCTTTAAATCTGGTCTTAATCGCGTTAAATATACAAATATTTGAAGGTATATAAATACATATTATTTAATTTCTTGACGTTTCGACCGAGTTGCACTACCACCTCCTCTAAACCCCCACATTACAAAGACGCTCCTGAGCTCTCATCAATCAACCCGTAATCACATCCGATACAACTTTGTATGTATGTGCATATAAACACAGACTTGTATGTGACTTGTGTTTGTGATGCAGAAGTGAACCATGAATTAAAATAGCTTATTATTACTAATTTATTTTGTCCTGTCTCATTTTAAGTGACTATGTTTGGGTGGTAGTTTATTTTAAAATCATTGTTTAAGGCTTCAGTGGCAGTTGGAAGTTTAGAATGGTTCAATTATTATTTAATGTAAAAAATGAACCTCTTTGTAGCATACTATAAATAGTTTATAATAATAATAGTTGTAGATGCAGGTGATATAATATACAATTGTATTTATTTGCATGCACTATTCAGAGCATAGACGAGTATACTTTTTCATATTATCCTAAGCCATCTGTCACAATTAATACACTGTAATTTTTCTAAACATACGTTGTATCTCCAATGTCTAATATTGTTTAAAAGCATCAAACCAAAAAGATACTTATGATGTAAGAAAGAAACAAAAATACGTTTGTGAAATTATCTGATCCGTAAAATGTCATTTTATTGATACTTAAAAACTGTTTGTAAGTATTTGAGGATATAATCATATGATAGTTATTTATAATTAAATAAAAACAGCTAAAATAATTGTTATTCAAGATCGGGCGGAGTGAAGCGCCTAAGTAGGAAGGCGGACCCAGGCACCAGAATATCCAGCCGGGATAACGCCAGACAGAAAGAAAGAAAGAAAAGGCTAGTCAACTGTCATAGCTGCCTTATAGTACTAAAAAATAATTATGTCTTATTAAAATTGTACCCAATGTGCATTTTTGAGCGTAAGCAAATAAATGCAATTAATTTTTTCTTAAACGCGCCGGGTTGTTTTTGTTTCTCAGTGTACTGTACATAGCGTTGGCCCAAATAGAAACAGCTCTTTTTATCATTCCGTGCCTATGAGAGCTCGTTATGTATTCGGTCCCTTTTAACAAAGTGGGACTACTGTAAAACCAAGTCAAACATTCTTCGGGTTGCAGGACAATCCATTAAATGTTTCTCTTGGCAACTAGTATAATTGCTGTAAACTATGTGAAGGAAACTCTAATTTCAGCAGTAGTATCAAGCAGTAGGATAGTCATGACTTGACATATTGTAAAAAATACTTTGTGAAACCCTAGTAGGTGCCTACTGCCAGTAAGCTAATAAACTTGCTCTACACATATTTTATTCGGTAATCGATGTTTATAACCATTCCATGTTTAAATACTACTCTATCATTCGTATGTACAATGTAGCGCGCTAAACCTAGCGGATGACTGAAATTATTTCTACATTATTTTACAAGTTTGGTATAAAAATTAGATTAAATCCCTATTTAGATCTGGTTTAATTATATATGTAATTAGTTAGGTTCGAAAATATTGGTAAGTAATTGAACTTACTATGTGTTAAATGTCATAATTAATCATAAATATTGGTAAATTATATTTGTAATCCTGGTGTTGTTATGATCTATTTAGATCCCCTAAGGTAGGGTCGCCAGATCGGAAAAGAAATACAAATAAAAATAGTTCTATTAATTTTTAAAATCAGCACCCAACAAAAAGACTGAACTATAGACACACAATCTATCTGAACTTAACAATATTTCAAATTATAAAAAAAATCGTAGAGAACTTTGGGGGGGGGGGGCGGTCTCAGAAGCCCCCGCTCATCGAAGGACGCTCTCGGCGTCAATGGCAACAACGAGGCCAACCACCCGTGCTGCATATACAAGAGTACAAAGTACGAGCCCGCGACCCACGTTGGCTCCTATTAGTCGGCTCTACGACAGGCAGGGCCGGGGATACCGTGGCGGAATTCTCCAAACGCCCCCAAATCACAAGGCGGACACCACGGCCGGCAGCGTCACTATTCAAATACTTGCTATTCTTTCGTAACCATGGCAAAACCTTGTATCTTACAGAGGTTTGTCGACAAATGGTTATGAATTCATTACACTTTTTGCTATCAAAATAGAAAATATTAATGACCTACCCAAAAGACGTTACTTCCAAAACCATTTAAAAAAGTCATTATAACATTAAGATCAATGTTATTTATAACCGGAACGACATAAAATTGTGAAGACTGAAGCAACGTATAGAAATTTATGACAGATATTGTGAAATGGACATTATACTTGTAGATTATTTTGTAAACGTTTTGCTGTTTGAAAAAGGCATCCAATGTAATTTTATTTAATATTGTGATAAAACCGCTATTTTTAAAGGTATTCCTTAAATAATTGTATTAGTAAAATGTATGGAGAATTGTAGGATTTCAGAAGTATTATTATAATATGATAATTATGTGCAGTGATTTAAAAATACGAATAAAAAGAATCGTTGGTTTTTATTTTATGGTACCTTGTATATTTTGTTATCAATTAGAAAAGAAATAAAGCAAGGTTTATTGTCATCATGAACTTCATGTAGCATACTTATTAACTACACAAAATAAAATTGATAATATAGCCACTATTATAATTATAAAATAATTAGAGTTACATGCCTGCATGGCCAAAGGTGGCCAGCTCAGCATAATTCTGTATTATTGGGCGAGTTACACTCACAACACACCGCTGTTTTTCAGTAGCCACCTACAACAAGGTGGTAGATCCCTCGTATTCAAAGTCCAAATTATTTATTGAAACCATGAAATGTTATACATCATTTAGATTCAGTCAAGTTTAAACTCTACCGCGAGTTCGGAATGTTGTTTTGTTAAAGAACGGGCAAGAAACTCTAACGTTGCTGTTTTCAAACTGATTTACATACTTACAGTTTAATTTGAGTTAGAGCCGCTCAATTTCTGCCACTGAGGTACATTACATCGCATGACATTACATGGCATGATCGCCATGATCAAGATGAATAAAATAAAGGTTAAATATAACAAAAAATACCAGTTTGAGCAGTCCAGTCCACACAAGCAGCACCCGTTCACGAGTATGACGCATATTTCAGCCATCGGTATGCGAGAGGTCGTTAGGGTTAGTACCACCGCTTTGTCTATTTCTGCCTCCACGCAGCAGTGTGTAAGCACTGTTGAGTTTCAGTTTGAAGATAATTGAATCCAGTGAAATTACTGGGCATTATGAGACTTAAACTTTGTCTCTGGGTGACGAACGCAGTTCAGTGACATGCAGTGCTTTGTGATGTGCAAAGTTCTATTTGGTGTTGTGTCTATTCATGTGCTGGCGTGGCGCTTTCCATCAGGCGAGCGCTAATTCGTAATTCGTGGCTAGTAAAAACAAAACCCTTAACGAAAATAATGTACTGAATTGCACAGTTATTTAAAGTTACCATGACAAGTAATTTAGTCCCGTTAAAAATGATCAATAAAACTTGCGTGATAAATTGCCAATTCAAAGTGCAATCGATCAATCAAAGCGCAGTAGGTACCTACTTATAAAAATTGACATGTTTGTCATTATAGAATTTACGAAATTAAAATCGAATTACAGAGCTATAGATTAGACATTCCCGTACTGGAATATAATTGAAGGTACAGAATGTTATAAAAGCACACAAAATTGTCTACAGCGTGGCTCTACCACTCGTAAAACTAGAGACTAGTTTTATTTGTCTGGTCTCTGGTAAGGCCCTTAAAGATGAGCTGCGAGTGATTGCGGTGTTATATGCAACGACTAGTGACTAGAGCCTCCGCAGCGATAATAGTAGGGTACTTACATAAGAGTGCAATGCAATTAGTGCCAATCATAATGAATATGGTCTCAGAACGTAACTGTCGTTTTAACAACTTAAAACGCTAGTAGGACGATCTAAGAGGACGATACTAATTCAAATGTCTCACTTGACATTTATATGTGTTTTGTATGTATTTATTGTTCTTAACTTAAAGATTAAGAAATAGAATAGATATCATAAGTACAATCAAACGCTGACCTGGGTGGGGCCTTAGCTTATGCAACACGACATATCTTGCACGAGAGGGAGATAACTATTGACGACAAATATCTAGCGTAATATTAAATTTCTAAATCGAGATACAACGTTCTGCACCGCGCAAAAAATTAGACGTATTAAGTGTCAACTAGAGATCATAAATATTTTTTTATAAATTGATGAATGAACGAGCTGCAGAGACTTTTATTGCTCCGCCTCCTTGCACAGAGTTTAAGTGGGGTAATTATTTTTGCTTGAGCTACGTTTCTTGTCATTTTATTTCGATGGGTTGAAAGTACTATTTTCTCCACTTTTGACATAACGAGTCGAGTATTTTATGGAACCATGTGAGCATTCGATAGACTTAAAGACCACCAAATAAAACTAGTTTTTAGGACAAAACGAGTCGACACAATTATGTCATGTTGCTTAATCTAAACCCACTGATGAGGGGCCAGGGAAACTTAGCTGGATTTCAAGAACTCGTTAGTACTTATATTTAAATGAAAAATAGGTATCAAGTACGTAAGGTCAATAACAGAGTAAGGAATCAACGTGATTTCTTATCACACAGAAGTACTGCATTACATGGCTGGTCGTACGCTCCGAGGCTGGAGCAGCCAGTCCGTTTCCCTGGGTTAGGTTAGGGACCCCATACCATACCATTGTTTAAATCAGGGAGCACATCTGACCCCAGTAATTTTAGACCAATTTCTGTGCTACCCACATTTAGTAAGATCAAATGAAGACTCACTTTAGCACAAATAATTTGTTGCATAAAAAACAATTTGGCTTTACAAGGGGTCGTTCAACCACTGATGCCGGGGTTGAACTTTTAAAAAATATTTTTAACGCCTGGGATGATTTCCACGACACCTTAGGCATTTTTTGTGACCTATCAAAGGCATTCGATTGCGTTTCTCATGATACATTAGTCAGGAAGTTACGCCACTATGGCATTAGGAATACTGCACTGAATCTTCTTATTTCTTATTTGGATAATAGGATTCAGAAAGTTGACATAAATGGCCAGAGATCATTGGGATCTGTAGTCACAATGGGTGTTCCACAGGGTTCCATACTCGGTCCATTTCTATTTCTCGTTTATATAAATGATTTGCCTCATGTTATTAAAGCCGATCAACGGATAGTGTTATTTGCAGATGATACCTCACTTCTATTTAAACTGAAACAACCTGTTACTGACGATGTAAATAATACTATTTCTAAAGTAGTGAACTGGTTTAATGTTAATAACCTACTTTTAAACGAGAATAAAACTAAGTGCGTTAGATTTGTGACACCAAATGTTAAACCCATTAAGACTAGCGTTATTATAAATGGAGAGGAGTTGAGCATTGTGAACACCACCAAATTCTTGGGTATAACTTTAGACTCTAAGTTTCAATGGGGACCACATATAAACCAGTTGTCGAAAAGGCTTACCTCTGC
Organism: Mimas tiliae; assembly: GCA_905332985.1. Taxonomy (NCBI): domain Eukaryota; kingdom Metazoa; phylum Arthropoda; class Insecta; order Lepidoptera; family Sphingidae; genus Mimas; species Mimas tiliae. The sequence continues at coordinate 12,414,645 of HG995239.1, read as the reverse complement.
AGCTTACGCGGTCTACAAAATTCGCCAGTTAACTGATGTAGAAACAGCACGATTAGTATATTTCAGTTATTTTCATAGTGTAATGTCGTATGGCATTTTATTGTGGGGAAATGCTGCCGACATTCAAACTATCTTTGTTCTGCAGAAAAGAGCCATTCGATCAATTTACAATCTAAATCGTGGGCACTCGCTAAAGGATTTATTTAAAGAAATAAATATATTGACTGTCGCCTCTCAGTATATATATGAGAACCTGATGTATGTAAAAAAGAATATTAATTCTTTTACAACAAACAGCGACATTCATAAGATAAATACTAGAAATAAGAATAAACTGATATTGCCCATGACCAGACTTCAAAAAATTAGTAACTCCTCCAAGTGTCAAAGTATACGTTTCTACAAAAAATTCCAAGCCATATTCAACTATTAAGCATTAATAAATTTAAATTATGTATTAAACTTAGGCTTTGCCACAAAGGTTATTATAATGTGAAAGATTACTTGGAAGACAAAACAGTTTGGAATTGAGCCGCTCACTCCTTACAAAATTGGCTGTACATAAGTCTCTTCTTTTATATAATATATTGTTTGTTGTATTGGCGCAATATTAGTATTTAAGGCAATACTGACATGTTGAATTTTTAAATTTTTATATCAATTATTTAAATTTTTGTTTTTTTTGTGAGTGCGAGTGCCAAGTATGTCTGGTATACTCTTGGCCATTTCTTAAAAAGGCCAATCCAGGAATTTCTGTATATTACACTCGCATAATTCTGTAAAACAATGTCTGGATATTAAAAGAGGCCGTAACCCATGAGTTTGTTTCGGCATTTCTTCTCATGGCTAGCCCCGAAATAATGTAGCATAAAAAATGATTGACATGTAAAAGTGATATTTATGATCCAATTTACAGAATAAATGATTTGAATTTGAATTTGAATTTATAATATTATTACCTGAGAAGGTCTCCATAAGAATTTCACAGGTAGATATGTCAAGTGTGCCAATACGCATAAGGACAGCGTGTTAGATTAAGGTCTAACCCCTCTCATTCAGTAGAGGGGGTACGTGTCCAGCTGTGGGTCGTGTATATTAAAGGGCTTTATTATACACACATACATACGCACTCACGCCTGTAATCCCCGAAGGGGTAGGCAGAGGTGTAACCAGTACGCCCACACTTCGCCGAGCGTATCTCCGTCCCTTATGTGATAGAGGACGAGCCTATCGCCATACGGGGCACAAATTCCAGACTCCGGGCTGATACTGAGCATTTCGTAATAGAAAAACCCAATACTACTTTACCCGACCCGGGGATCGAACCCGAGACGTCAGCGTTAGCCTCAATCGTAACGCGTACGCATTACAACTGCGCTACCGAGGCAGTCTCAGTCAGGGCTTTATTATAGCTAGTATTATTAGAATTATTATTTTGTTTAGATATATTTTATCCTCTAATGTTTATATATATTTTTTGGAGACTCACTGGCCCAAGCCAAGTATGTGTCATTGAGCCCTAAATGATCAGTCAAATTAAATTCTATAATGTTTGTCTTATTATTAGCAGGCAAAGTTAGCAGGTATGTATTAAAATAATAATATTAAGATGTGAAATTCTCTGGCATAAATTTTACATAGATAGGTACTTAATATTATTAATAGATAGACACTATTATTATGTTTATTTAAGTCCATATCTGTTTGATATAGGTTTATAGGTTGGATAGATTGAGATTGATAGAGTAGTTTATAATGTCCTTGTTATTCAAGACTCATTTGACCGATCGCGATGACAGTGCACAGTGTTGACGCGCCCGCCCTACATCCTGAGCCTTGGCGTCAATCACGACAAGGCGCGGCACAGTGTCGTCAATTGTCCCCCGAATGTTATGTATGGATCATTCTATCTTTTTTAAACACCCAATTTTATTCGGTACTAGCTGTTTCACCTGCGTGCATATTACTGCCCTGCTTCCATGAATCATAGAGTGATATACCTACATATTAAATCTCCCGGAAGAAATTGTCTAAACAATAATGTAAACCGTATCGTAATCCGTTGCGTAGTTTTGACAGTTTTTAGAGTTAGCGGATAAAAAGACAGACGCGGAAAGCGACTTTGTTTTATATTATGCGTGTTTCTCTATAAGATACGGAGTCTGAATAAAAAGAAACTATAAGTAGTTATACTAAGCTTATTAAATATAATACGCGCGAAATAACTTGGCTAGGCTCAAGGACTTCTGTGGCAGGTATACTGACCGTCTGACGTTAGTCACTTCAGCTGCGCTCTACCTACGCCTCCCGCCACACATTTGCCTTTAGCCTCTTAAAACTATAGCTGCGACGCGGCTCATGGCTCATGGATCTTTAGTCCGGCCATGTTATTTCACACGTATTGTAAAAGTGTAAACCCGGTAAACAAACAAATAATGTAAATACGACGGTAGAACAGGCAAGTAAGTACCTACATACTTGCCAAAACGGTTTATGAAAGTGTGTGTGCGCCTAACGGTTTGCCCTTTTTTGATATCCATACATACATCGGCTTATTATTATTAAGTATTTATTTATGAAAGAGGGGGCAACGGAGCAAGAAAGCTTACGTCTGCATTCCTAAAGGGGTAGGCAGGTGTGCAATTATTAGGTACCTACACCGTTCCATAATGGGATAGGACCTATCCGACAGGTGGCGAGACTATCACCATATCGGACCAAAATTCTAATTACAAGTATCTGATGTGTGATTTTCAAATCGAAAACGGAATTGCAAATATGAGGACTTTTGTAGAACTTTGTAGCTCTAAGGGAACACAAAAATATATCAAAATCCTTCAATTATATCTCGATCAAACGTTATAAAATATAATCACCAGTCCAAAATTAACTTGATGTGTACAAAAGTTGACATTTATGTAATATACCGACTCGTACAATTATTGTCTTTATTGAAAAATGTAATACACATAATTATTGATTGGTCTCAATAGATGGGCAGGGTTTCGTCATAACCGCCGCACCGCGCTGTCATTAATAAGGTCCGCGGAGGAGCTTGCACTTAACAGAGTGGTCGCTGGTCGCAGTGATAGCGAGTGCGATAGCGTAGCGGGTGCAGAATATTAATTGTTATGATTAAGGCTCTCTCTTCTACCTGTCCTTATCTCACTTGTAATGGGGTCGCAACATGCTTACTAACACAAGTTACAGAAAGATTTAGCTTGTAGTTTTACGACCGACCTGACGTCAACCCCTCTGGGAATTTGTAAAAATGCTTTTTGGTCTTAAGGACAGATGAAAAATGTGCTAATCCAATCCAATAGCTTTATTACGAAACATTCCAATATCGGATAATCAAATTGGACGTCCAACTCTGAAACATTGTTCGACTGTCTGAATGCGCGCACTTGAAAATTCAATCCACTAAGTGAATCCGATGTAATAGTCTGACCAAACATTCGAAACTAAAATCGTACGTTTATTCCCAACCTTAGGTTTAGATACCTATCAATTTTTGTAGCGAAGAAGAGCAATGTCGTGCAAATACCATGCAGTAACTGCTAAAAGTCACACTCATAAGAATGAACTTGATGACCAAAGATATAGTGACCGTAGTGATTGATAGTAGACCCAAAAGCGAAATCAAAATAGATGATAGCCTGTAGTTGTACCTACGCAAAAATATTACACACAAATCCTCACAAACGAATATATACAAGGAAATTGAAATGACAGTAAAGGAAAATGTACCTACTACGTACTACCTGGAGTATTGGTATTTTCCAATTACGTCAGCTGGTGTTTTTTGTGTGTGTGCGAAAGTCATATTAATATGAGTCTGTTCCGATACATACTCAACAGTCAACAGTCAAGTGATTATCCATTTGGGCAACTACTTACAGTAACTGGGTATAGATAACCTTAACCCTAGTATAACTTAGACAGTATACGACAGATTAAAATCTCCCAAAACTAAGAGCTCTAACAGAGTACAGCTCTAATAAACTAATGCACTGATACTCGTACTAGGTGGTAGGTCACTCGTATGCGAGAGGCCGTCTGGGCCGGTACCATAGCTTTGTCTATTTCTGTCGCCAAACAGTATGTGTAAACACTTGTATTTCGGTTTGAAGGACATTGAAGCCAGTGAAATTACTGACCATTATGAGACTTAACATCTTATGGGACTGGCGGGCGCAGTGTAGTGGCATGCAGTGTAATTAAATTTTCTGCGTGGTGTTGCTCTGTTTAAGGTCAGGCGTAGAATGAAGGTAGGTCCCTCATAGACCTTGCCTGAGTAAATACCGTTATAGACTATGGTCTATTGTACCTCCTGTTTGCAATGGTTTACATTCCACTAATAGGTATATAAAATGTTTTGAAACTGTCTCTTCTAGAACATCGAAGTGAGTTATGATGACGAACTGTGGAGTGTGAGGAATAGCGCAAGCGCTGCGCGGTGCGGTTGAATCACTTGGTTAAAGGCCAGCGCAGACTTGGCGGAAAACTACGCGCGCATGGCATTACTGATAACAAAATATCAAGCAATTTAAATAAATATTTAAAATAACATGCATTGCTTATAGAAAAATGCTCAAGCTGTCGAAAGAAGTCTGTGCTCCGATACACCGACGCGACGACCGCGACGTCCGGTACAAAATTGTCTTGCATGCTACTTTCAACTCTAGTGAAATTGCATACGATCGGAATATTATTATTATCAGTAGAATGCGCGAGCATAGACGGTAGGTACAATATTGTATTGAGCATTTTCGGTGCGGTCTGCGCTGACACTAAGCGCCCGCCACCCGCTGGCAGCGCGCCGCGCCTTCCTCTTTGGCCCAGTGCGCCCCGCCGCGTGGGCGCTTCGATCCGGATCGCGCCGGTTCCAGCTATTCTCGGTTCATCTTGGACGGAGCGCAGGTGTTGCGATTTGTTCCCGTTCGTACATTGACCAACTTCCTTTACGGGGACGTTTTGGAGCATACGTGGGGCGACGCGGACCGGCACTTTCATGCTTTACCTAGTTGAAATCGTTCATTTTTTCGTAAGTTCATACATATTTACCGTATATTATGAGCTTCATTACACTTTTATAAGGTTTGAAAATATAACTCACGATTTCTAAAATCAACCAACTAGGTACTTAGGTTTAACCATTCAACTTACAACTAAGAACCAGTCACATGAACGCGTACAAAGAAAGGCAGCGTTTAGGTGTAACACCGGTAATATCAATTAAAATCTAGCTTCGGCCGGAAATGTCCCTGCGGCCTGTCTTCATTTATGAAAAAGCACAGAAGCTCTCGAACACCGAAGGACGCACTCGACGTCAACAGCAAAGACGAGGCCAACCACTTGTGTAGCCATCCATCTCGGGGTCGCACATACAATAATACAAAGGGATGTTACGACATCCCCCACTGCGCACCCTCGACCACTGATGGCCTCTATTAGTGGCCCCTTACAACAGACAGGGGATACCGTGGAGGAATTCTCCAAATGCCTCCAATGCACAGGACGGGAGACGCCGGTCAGTCGTCGTCATGACACTAACATACACACATAACTATGGCGGCGGAAGGGATTGGATTGTTCCCGATCCCCCGTGGCACTCTCCTTCTGTAAACTACACTTTCTCGCAGAAGTGGGACACCCGTCGCCAGGATTTCCGACTGGCGACCATAGTGGTCCGCACGGCCGGCAGTGAGAAGTTTCCTCAGACGATTGCTACGAGAGCGCTGCGGTAGACGTCCCAGGCTGAGTACACTTCCAAGTGGTGGGCCGTGTCTTGCGGACATTTGTCACAATGGTGATACAATGTCGACACTTCTGCGTCAACTGTTCGACACAGGTACTCGCCAAAACAACCATGGCTTGTGAGCACCTGTGGCAGTCGAAACGTCGGGGCACCGTGGCGCCTGTCTTGCCATTGGTCAAAAACATAAGATGGGTCTCCAGCCTAAGATGCCACTCCTCCACGTCGGCACTGCTGATGGAGTCATGTATAGCGTCCACCTCTGTCGGAGCCGGTCTTTGCCCGCGTCTGAACGTCTTCTCCTGCCTCCTGTGTGCATTATTGAATTATATATATAGAGATAGATATACTTACACTTGGTATTGTAATAAATGCAATATTAGAATACCAAGTGTCTATACAAGAAATCCGACACTATTAAATTTCCCTATATCTAAGACCAACTACAGACAAAACAGTTTCTTTTACCGCGCACCTAATTTAGTTAACGAGCTCATTTCTGACAAAAATATAGATGTCTTCTCGGACAACATCGTTGGTTCAAATGGCAATTGCTCTCGGACTTTTTCGAGTTCGTTTTCTAATCTCCACAATTTGTACTGTAAGTACTTATCTATTGTTGTTACTAGTCCTCTAAATATTTCTATGTAGAACTCACGTACTGGATGGTGTTGATCGCAGAAATGTTCACGTAATTCATTTATAGGTAAAAACTTGTTATTTGACATGTTTATATGCTTAGTTTATATGCATAAAGTATTATTAATATAAATAGTTTTGTACTGAGGGGCTAGCACGGAAACTTGCGAAAAGTTATTCGAGCTGTCATCGACAACAATTTCTATGAGATTTTAGTACAGCGCCTCTATCGTACGTAAAAGAAACTAATATATATGGAATATAGACCAATGATATTTAAGGAATTATCTATCGAGCCCTCGATACCTTTACATTACGATTTCGAGAGTTTTCCGTGCTAGCCCCTCTGTAAGTTTGTTTGTTATAGTACTGTAAGTTTTCCATGTGAGTAAATAAATGAATAATTTTCCTGTACCATTAACAGGTGGTACCTATACCTCACAAATTTCATTATTATATATGTTTCATTATTATATAGGATTTTCTACGTATACGTAATATTTCTCAATCATAGCGTCGCGTCGTCAACTCAATATGACGTTGACACATTTCGTCACTTACTTGGTAAATCCACGTAAGCTCATAAGTTCCTATCATACTTACGTATATACTTACTTAATTAAATATTTAAATACCTACCGATAATTTCTTATTCGTACCTACTTTTTCACTTGGATTAAAAAGAACTCATTAAATAGTGCTATCTTTAAATTAATTAACAAGTTCGGTATAAATGAACAAAAAATATATACCTAGTCTAAAAAAAATAAGGTAAGTAAAAATAATACGTTGATTTAGGTTTTTAATTTTTTGGTGTAGGTGCTATTTTTGTTAGAATGATTTTATTTTACAACTTTTAGTGGCATAATCATCAAAATCGGTGCATAAATGCCGAAGTTTCAGTCTTTCGTCGCCAATTTCATCCATTTATCTTCAAAGTAAAATGGGACCAACTTTAAAGTACTTCCTTTCCAAATTGAACCACTCTGTGAAAAGATATGCGGGGTTAAACATACAAAAAACAAATATACGCGTCGAATAGGTTCTCGATTCATTTAGTTCTGTTACTTTTTTTCGTCGGTAAAACTTTTTTTTTATTGCCTAGATACGCAGACGAGAAAGACGGCCCACCTGATGGTAAGTGGTTACCACCGTCCATAGACCTCAGCAATGCCAGAGCACAGCCAAGCCGCTGCCTACCGTTGAAGGAAAACTCTTTTTAAACCTCGCTAAAGAAGGACAGGTCTTAACGCTCGGAAAACACCGATGCAGGGAGTTCATTCCAGAGCTTGCATGTACATCAAGAGTCAATGAACACATACATATTGCCAAAAAACCCTACAAGTACATTGTAAGCTATAGGTATAAGTCGCCCAACAAGGCTAGCGCCAAAATTAGATGACCATCGTAAAAAGTCATAATTCGCTGAACAGTATTGTCAAAATTAAAACATTATCGTATTGAATTGAATTTAAATCATATTTAATTTCAATAGTCAGTGGCAGTCTAGTAAAGTGTACTTATACATATAAATAAATAATAATAAACAACACCCAACAGTTCCACACATAGCCCTGACCCCACGGTAAAATACCGAGTCTTGTGTCGTGGGTATCAGGAACTACGGGATACTTACGGTCTCACAACACTCTGGGTATTGTAGATCAGACAAATATATGTCTTGGTGCGGGGTTCTAACCCGCGGCCTCACGTTTCACAGTCAGCTACTCGCTCACTGCGCCAGTTGGGCGATTTTTGTATTTTACGATGTATGTATGTATTTCTAGGGGTTTTGGTTTGGACATGTCCATCGACTTTTGGTGTTGTCTGTACCTGTTTTTCTACTTTTGACGATGTAACAAAATAAATGAGTAAAAGGTAATTACGCGATTGTGTTGGAATGTCTGAACTTCACAATAAGTAGTATCTTTTTACAGTTGAGATAGCTATTCAATATGCGTAATAAAATGTTCTCTACGTATATATTAAACAATAAACGAACTGTTTTATAGATACTGGATAGTTTAAGCTTCTTTGACATGTTCTCACTTGCGTCGGTTTTAGAGGTGGTGCGAAGAAGAACGTAACGTGGCGGGCGGAAGAATGAATGGGCCGGCTCAACCGGGTCGTTACCACTGTCTCACACAAAACCGACGAAAAGTAGCAGTTTGCTGCTGCGTTTCTCATGGTGAGTGAGATATCCGGAGGCCCAAGTCCCCCTCCCCTTCCCAATCCCTTAATTATCCCTTTACTTTAAGGTCGGCAAAGCGGCCACGTTTCTTCTGGTATTGTACATGGGCGGTGCAGATCACTTACCATCAGCCAACCAACCTACTTGCTCGTTTGTCGGCCTATACTAAATAAAAAGTGCACGCGAGTCTATTGAATGTATTCTCAGGTTTGATTAATATTTAGTCAGATGAAAGTCGTCCCCAATAAAGAGTAGGTACTTAATTCCTTTAAAATATAACATATATTCTATCCATACAAGTGTACATTATTATTTATATAAAATCCTGACATTTTCAAAGTCCGACCGGAATCCTGACAAGTGACATCTTAGGGGTAGAATTTGTGGGGTACAAGCGATGCGCGCGCGCATTGCATGTATGACGTCATGGAAGCGCGAGCGCTAGGCGCGCGATACACGTTATAACCGGGCGCGACAGCGGGCACGCGCTCACTCGATAAAGCGCGTGCGCCGCGATCTCGCGTCGCCTCTACCACACTACAAGCGCGAAATTTAATATTCTAGACACGCGACTCATATATTTTTGCCTGTTGTGTGTACCGTTTAGTGTACAGAATGCCGAAAAATATTTTAGCAGAAATGGGCTCCCAAGTGGGTCTCACCCCCGCCCGGCAAAATAAGAAGGTAAGTGATTTATTTTTTAAGAAAGTACTACAGAAATTACAAATAATAAATTTAAGCAACAAAATAATGTGCAAAAATATTTTTATAAATTATGAGATTCAAGCATTTTTGCGTAGTTAATTGCCGCGGAAAATAAATAACTGTGAATGAATCCGAAACGTTCAATCGTTGCTTTATGGCATGTATCGGCGGTATTTTCAGATTTCCGACAGCATTGCTAGCTAGGGTCGACTGGCATTCACGGTCAGCCAAAAATAAACTCTGTCCCACACGTCATGTTTATAGTACAATGTCAACACTGTGTAATGTATACCCTCAGTTACACCATATGGATTCACAAAAGAACATAATATTTCAAGTAAGGAAAAATAAAATCTTAAAATTAAATTAGTGTATTTGGAAAGGAAAATCTTTCATATAAAACTTCACACTGTACTCAATGGGAATACCCAATACGCCAGAAAGAAAAATAAATGCAACAAAACGAGTTTCCATAAAAGTGTATCGCAATATAGTTACTGTTAAATTGTGTACTTTTGCGCGATCGTTTGCAAGTTACACGTGGAAGTGAACGCGTTGGATCGGTGCCAATGCATATTATTTGACAAAAAAGTCCGTAAATATTATTCGCGATGCGGATAAATATTCATGTAGGTTGTGTGTTTATAGTTTACAAACGCTAGGAGCGCGCCGGACGCCACGACCGCCGAATTTTTGTGTTATATGAATATAAATCACACATATCAATATAACACTGATATTTTTGCCAAACTTTGATGTAAAGTGGAATGTTGATACTAAATTATATATTTCAATTTGAAAATAGAGATGCTGTGCCAAAATGTACGCAATTTTTTTCTCAAAACAAAAACCAGTTAGGTACCACTCAATGTGCTGGTCCATAAAAACTTTCTATTGACGTGGATAATAAAAATATATTTTTATTAGCAACTGTCGTATTTTTTAACCTTGATAAGCTTAAACTTACGAAACATAAATATTACCTATGGGTACGTTGATATTTTTGGTATGGAGATATGCTCAGGAGACCTGCAGTAATTAGTTACATTCAGTCAATGTTGCAAGTGCAATGCATAGCAGTCCTTCATCCACCTGCCCTTATCCCACTCGCAGTACGGTTGGCGCAACATGGTTTTTAACACGAGTTACAGAAAGATTTGGCTTGTAGTTTTTACAACCGGCCGTATGCCTGACGTCACCCCTCTGGGGAGAAGACACCCAGACCCGAAACATATATTTGTGGATCACTCAAACATTTGTCTCGGTGTGGGAATCGAACCCGAGACCTCTTGCTTTACAGCCGGTTACTCGCCCACTGCACCACAGAGGTTGTCATTTTGAAAATGAAAATGAAAAATCTTTATTTAAATAGAGAAAGATACAAAAACATTTACCAGGGGTTCTCAAATTAGGCGGAGCCTGTGTCTTGAGAAACCAATTAAAATAATGAAAACATTTGTTAGCGTGAGTGAAGTCAAAGAGCGTGTGTGCGTTTATGCTTGAGTGTGTGTTTATGTGTGTGAGTGTGTAAAGTTAGAATGGATAATTAATCCTTATTAAAATAATATGTGAAATGTGACATTTTGTCTACGGACGTCGTTGAATGGTTAGTCATTGGTCGCAACGTTTCGGACAATGCAAGCATGTGCGATCACACGGGCGCATTTTTCTACTGGAAAAGCATGATAGTTTAAATGTTTAACCGTGAGTAAAATTAATTTAATTTCAAAGCCTTTCGTCTTTCTGTCTGTATTCTGTAGTAAGTTACAGAATACATTCTGTTTTTAATTTAAAAGTTGATTTATTCGATTTAGTTCTTAGTAGGGTTTTTCTCAAGAACCTGGACAGAAATCGTCCCGCAAATTTAATGTCGGGTAATCCCGGGAAGTCGAAAACGGACTCATACACAAGCTAAATATAACCACAGAATAGCTGTCCCTACCTATAACATTATATAAAACCATCGTTAATAATTGTTGTCTTGTTTCTAACTAATGTTAGTATCTTGCGTCATAACGAATTATAATAATTACGATTACAATAATATATGCGTACAGATTCATGATTATTCAAATACATTTATTTTTCTACACACATATACGTACGTATATATCACAACAAAACCAAAGAAAATACATAATACCTATACCTATAAGGTTAAATTTGTTAAGGGCCGTATTAATAAACCGTACTCAGTGTTGAGACGGACCATAAGTAAATACTCAAGATGCTGAACTATACAATAAACCAAACTTGAGCTATTAATTAAGTACCCGTTATCAGCTGAGTTCATGTTGTATAATAAACTAGACTCAGGTCTCAAGAACCTTCTTGACATGTGTAGTAAGATGCCGATTCTTGAGTACAGTAAATTGGTGACTTAAGAACGTGAACTGTGAAGGTGTATTAAGAAGCTGACCTCATGTTGAGAACGTATCAGCTGATAACGTACTTGAGAACTAAACTGAGATCAGTTTATTAATACGGACCTAAAATGTATGCAGTAGAATTGATCCTAGTGCGTACCTAATACCACGCCCGCGCCGCGCCTTTACTTGAGACAGCAGTTCACAGCACTTATTTTCATCTGAACCCCAACGTCTCGTCTCGCGTCGGGTTATCATATACAAAAAAAACATACAGTCGTAGGACCTGACTATAAATAGGTAAAATATAGGAAAAACACTAAGCGTCTGTTAGACCACCACTGAACAAAAGCTAGGTATTCATCAACTATAAAATATGTATACAAAAGTCAATACTCTGCTGAAATATATATTATTATTTCTTCTGATATATAATATCAGAAGAAAAATGTCTAAATTATTTTATTATTATTTTTAAACTATTCCCAGTTCTTTGACACACATAAAAGATAAAGTTTTAATAACCACAAAGGCCGGTGATATGGTGTTTATCAAATAAACAAAACACAAATAAATGGGTGATTTTTTGATAACGATTTTAGGTAGCCCTTAAGCCACTCGCAGTGGGGTCGACGCAACATGCTTGTTAACACGTCATGTTACAGAAAGATTTGGCATGTAGTTTTTACGTCACCTGCTGACGTAAATCTTAATGAGGAAAAGACACCCAAATCCGAAACAAATATTCGTGGATCACACATATAATTGTCTCGGTGTGGGAATCGAACCCACGGTCTCCCGCTTCACAGCCTCGCCGGCGCGGCCCCCTGCGTCACGGTGGTGGTTGTTTCAGGATCTGGAAATTCCCGGGAACGTGGTATTTTTTTCTCGGCTTCCAAGAAAAACAATATATTTGAAAATAGCGATAAGTACTTAATATGAAATTTTGTGAATCAATAGTTAGGGTGTATACTATCAATATTGAAGAAAAAGCATAGTATATTGTCATTCTACTCAACTTTTGCTAAGATTCCCTTATCTCGCCAACCTTGAAATAGGATCAATAAAAAACATTCATTCATACCTACATCTAAACTATTTTTATACATTGTGACAGTAACGATTATATTTATGTAAAACATTTGAGGAATCTGTTTGCGTCACAAGGAATGGACCTTGCAAGCTCGTTACTTACTTCGATTGCGGTGTGAATAAAATCATGGTAAAGAAAAATATCGTGAAAAATACTTTTATGAACACAATTTTGTCAAGAAGAAAGATGATTATAGGGTGAAGCAATGTTAAAAGTAACGACGAAGTTAGAGTTGCCACTTTTGACTTTTGGATACGAGTAATTAAACTTCAAAAATTTGTAAAATTATGCAAGTAGATCTAGTTTTCAATTACATAACGCCTGCTTAAGGACATTCACGCGAATAAATTATTTAGGAGTCTCGCTGCAGTGAATTTATAATTGTATACTTACTAGATTTTGTGTCACGGCCGACCACAAAACCACTGTGATTTACTAACATGAGGGATATAAGATTAATACTGGTTTGCATGTCTCGAATCTTATTAAATATATTTACCTAATAGATAGGTACGTTTACCTGAAATAGCATACTTATACTTAATAGGTTTTCTAGTGGGAACTAACCCTTATACTAATAAGGTGTATCCATCCCTTTCAAATAATTAGAGGTCGTGACAGAAATTTAAAACCGGTTATAATATCGAACCGAGATCTTCACAGCCGAGCCAAGGTTTCAAAATATTTGAGATGAATTAAAGCTTTAAACCTTCATTGCATTTAATCTTCATAATGCTAGACCTAATAGGGTACGGCACCATATGACACTGCATTTTTTTATTTTGTTTGTGTTTAAGAAATAGATGCACAAATTCTCAGTATTTTATTAACTTAGTAAGTAAGTACTTACTAGATTTTTATGTTACAACTTAATATTTCGAACAAAAGGTACACTCATTTCAATGAAGCTTCAAGCAACAATAGACAGGCTTGCCAAACGATAAGCGATAGTCTGAATAAAGATATTAGAAAGAATACTATTATAAATTGTTCGCGTTGAGAAAATACTAGGCTTGCAACGAATACTCAGCTACTTTTATAATATTCGGCAAAATACCGATATTCGGCGTGTGGCCATCGAGGTTTATCATAAATGCCGTATTTATTAATTACCTAACTAATATATTCATAAAGTGCTATAATTAGATGTAAAGTTATAAATTATCTATATTTATTACAATAGATAAATTATCATACATATCTATTACTTATAAAGTTATAACTTAAGTATAAGGAAAGATATATCTTTCTACCTAAAGGCTGGCCACGAGTATTGTCGACGGGTATAAAGGGTATGCCCCGCTGCAGCTGGTTCGAACTTAGCTGACCCAGGCGATCTCTTTGAATATACCTATGCGTCCTGAGTAGTGGGCATTCCCTTCTCTAGTTCACTATTTAGATAGGTACTCACTTGTCCTCGAACGTAATGTAAGTACATTGTTAATAAGTAATATGTTTTTTATGGCCGAGGTCAGCAAACGAGCATGTGGGTCACCTGATGGTAAGTGGTCTCCATCGCCCATGAACCCCCACTATACCAGCAGAATCATGGACGCGTAATTGAGATAGGCAGGAAAGTGGGTGTTTGGCCTCGGATATTATATTCTTACTCACGTACGAAACGAACCACCAGCTGAACTTCATGCCGGTTTTCTGTCAGACAGCGATAACGCGGCCCATTCATACTGTAGACATAACTGCCTACATCGTGGCTCTATCTCTATTAAATATAGGTACCTATGTAAAATATGTATGCAAAAATTGTCATCAATTTACGTTTACTATATTCACCGTTCAGAATCTACACCAATTTACAACATGAGACATTTTTACACACGTTTCACAAGTTAACCATATGGTTAACGGTTAAATTATTACAACTGTTCGTCTATTCATCTGATAGCTCAAGTTATATAATATTATTATTATTTATAATGCTCTGTACTATAATACCTAGTACAAAGGATTCTGTGACCTGGGAATAGACTGCAGGTCCTCATACTTTATGGTCTGTGTACACTTCATATGCAGCCTACGTATTTTTAAGATCACATAAAATATTGTATACAACAAATTGCATGTATATCTCGACTATGGGTGTGCGATTATCATCGAATAAATATTGGATAGAGTCGAAGGAAACTCAAACAGGATAAAAACTTTTTAACAATAAATAAAACCAACTTAACTAAGTAACTTATTTTTAGTGAAATAATCATCAAAAGTCACTACTTTTGATGATTCGTCTGTTATGCACTCATAACAGACGAAATATGTGTCTTGCGTCCCCACAGAAGTGATTTTTTTCTTGAAATTAAATGGGACCACCACCGAAGTCAATCCTATCGAATACAAAAAGAATTATCCAAATCAGTCCACATTTGGCGGAGTATTGTGTAAACATACATAAAAAATATATAGGGACATACATATAAGTATGTATACAGACGAATTGAGACTCTCTTTATTATTTTTTTGTGTCGCGTCGCGTCGCGTCGCGTCGGTTTAAAAGACAAGGAACTTCATCTTCTTGATCAACTTGATCGCGATCAATAAAAATACAGTTCAGATCGAGCAGCCCATGCCACATCAAGAACATTAGACGATGACTAAGTTTCGAAAAACGTAGTAACTAGTAGGTAAGGTAGGCGGCGCGGCGCGGCGTCTTACGGAGAGTGCTAATTGAGTTGAGTACAAATTACATATTACATCAGATGCAAATGGTAACGTGAATTCGCTCGCACTTACAGCACGACCGCGACCACAGACTAGGCATTTTTTCATCTTAATATTACCCACACCGCAAAATTCATTGCATTGAAATTCATAATTCATTCTGGATCAAAAGGATAGGTACTTATCTAATTATATGAAACATACACACGCCTTTAATCCCCGAAGGGCTAGGCAGAAGTACAAAACTTTCCCGAGCCCACCTCCATCTCATGATGTGATAGGAGGCGAGCACATCGTGACACATCCAAATGTGGACCGATTGGGTGATCATTTTTATATTTAATAGGTGTTCTACTTGAGTGGTGTTCTATTTAAATTTCAAATAGATATTCTAAGAAGGGTGTGAAAATCGGGGATAAAAACCTAAACTTCGTTATTTATTGATTTTGACGATTCGTGTACTAAACCATAAATAAGTAGATCACACTAAGTATATTTATTTATTGTTAAGTTTTAGAAGTAGTAAATATTTACTACTATCAAAGAAGACAGAAATTATTAGGTACCTACTTAAAGAAAATATAGAAAAATAAAACCTCTAAACTGACAACTTCCCCCACAAAGTAGTAATAACCGCTGCGAAACTACATATAGGTACTTAGTATAGGATCTTATGATGACGTCGGCCGTGCCCCTAGCCTACAGTCAAGTCACTTCACTCCAATCACGTAGTGGCTAAAAATAAGGCAGGCCAAATTGCAGTATCCGTCAAACAGCGCTGCTCACTGACCGTGTCTAGCAAGAAAATCCCATTGTATGTAGTAGGTAATATCGCGTAAAAAATATACTATAATAAGTAGTGGCAGTTACATTTCACAATGCTTTCATATTACCCTTATTCTACGCACAGTAAAACATATTCTTATTTTTGTTTTTAGTTATAATAAAACTGCATGTAATACACTATTCCTATCCTTATGAAAAACGATTGTCATTAATTGTTGTTCTCATTTCATATGGTAATAAATCCAACATTACCAAAAAGTAGGTATTGTCATTATTCATTACCCCGTGTAATGAATGTACTTGTGCAGTGTGAAAAACGACAACGAATTGACGGAAACTTAACAATTCTAATAATTGTATGTCTTATTTTGCTGCTTTTGACATTCATTAAAAAAGGAAGTTACAGTTGAGTCATTCATAATTCATAGCTCACCTGTTCACCTGATTCGAGAGGCGCATACAATACCTACTTATACAACAAGCACAACATTAAACTAGTTTGGGAAATAATTAAAATAAGAGATCAACCTCAACCGCACTGTCAGAATTCCCGCCAAACCTCCTGAAATATGTTTCCTCTACTCCACACTAAGCTTTTTATAAGTAGACAAAGAAAAACATGCTTTATATTACAAAATATAGTCATAGTGTTATGAGAATATATCTTTTACCGTTTTTAGTATTCAGCATTCCTTCATTCCCTTTAGTAGCAATGACATAATATCCTTAAACCGTACGTCACGCCTTAAATTGGCAAACCGACTTGCAAGGTGTCTTACGAAATTGCGAAATATACGATACTTAATAATTACTTAGTGAGTCTGAATGCCGATGTCATTGAAGTAATTAACAACTTCACTAAACTAATTGACTAGAAGTGTAGGTACTGTGTAGATACACATTGTAGTCGACATAATTCCATACAATATAATATCAGATTTTCAAGGTTCGTTCGTTTACCTTTATAATTGTAATTACATTGTTTAGCGATTAAATTCCTATCGGCCTACCTCAAGAGTTGTTGAGTGCGTCAAATATTCCACTAAACGGGGTCTGAATGATAGGTTTCGTGCAATCGACTGCTGCACTTACGCGCACACTATAGTCATTTACACTATAGTGTGTTAATATGTTTTAATATGTTACTACCTAACATATTAAATAAATGCAATAATAATACTTAAAAACCGACTTCAATAAATAACACTGAAAAGTCAAAAATAACAATACTTAGGTCTTTTTGAAATCGGTTTTTCAGTTCTGTTAACTTTTTTTTTTTTCTGATTTTTGTGGTATTTACTACTATGGCATGAAAACGCGATGACTATGCTGTTATCCGTTGAGGAGGTTAAGTTTTTTCGCCTTACTCCGTCATTAGATCTCAACCAAATTTATATGGGACCACATCGCAGCTAAACTCTATCGAATGAATTTTTCCAATGAAATTGGTCCGCAATTGGCGGAGAAATCAATGTACATTCATAAAAAAGCAAAAACTAACTGAATTAAGAACCTCCTTCTTTTTTAAAGTCGTTTAAAAATTAGTAGATAGTACATAATTAATGTGTGATGGGCTGAAAAACCAGAAATTGCTTACTTAAAAAAAAATATTATCTATACGGTGAACCTCACAATTACTCAACCAATAAATAAATAAAAAATACATTTTTATTCTTCATCCCCTTGTCACAAATGGTTGGTACTGCCAGTAGTGTTGTAGACAATTTTTATCTTCCGTAAAACTACTGGTAGTGCCATGGGTAATATAGCTTTTTTCAGAGGTAGTGCCACGCTGAGACACTTTTGTCTACATGGGCCGAGTCGTTACCACTGTTCCTCAGTAAAACCGACGTAAAGTAGCAGCTTGCTGCCGCGTTTCGTACGGTGAGCGAGATATCCGGAGGCCCAAATCCCCCTCCCCTTCCAAATCCCTTAATTATCCCTTTCCTTTAAGATCGGCAACGCGCCCATAATCCTTTGGTATTTTGGGCGTACATGGGCGATGGAGATCACTTACCATCAGGTGTCCCACTGGCTCGTTTGCCGACCTATGCTATAAAAAAGTGACACTACTAAATTTTCCTGCACTTGTCCAATTCTGGTGATCGTCGGTCACCGCCGCGGCATGCTCGCTTCGGTCGCTCGGTCGTTTGGTTTGGCATCACAGTTCTCACCTAAACTAACCCACGTGTATTTGTGACACAACTGGCTTGGTTGTGGTATCACAGGAAAAACTATTTTACCCTAACACTATAACTTATTTCACGGAAAGTATTCTATTCTATAGGTAGTGCCAAACATTCTTATAAGGGAGATAAATTGTTTTATTGCAATTTATGACAACGCATAAGACGAACATTATAGAAGTAAACACTACAAACTTCCGGTTAACGTTGACTAAATTGATTTGCCCAGGCGCACGTTATTAGGTATTACCTACTAATGGCCGTTCCCAAAATACTGTCTATCAACAGATTTGCTTACTGGTAGTAAAATTTTGACACATTTTGTATAGAAGATCTGTTAAAATACTATTGATAGTAAGCAAAACTGTCCATAGATAGAATATTGGGAACTGCCATAAGTCGTTAAAATCCTCCGACGTCAATAAAAAAAACATCTGTAACATTGAATTGGGTGGGTCCCGCTGGGTTGTAAGAGCGATGAGTTCAACATAGCCTTCCTCCTCCCCCTCCCCCCCTCCGAGGCGGTAGAAATAAATAAAGATAATAAAGAGTACACATTTATTAAAGGATTCTTATTGTCCCATTCACAAAAAATGCCAACCATTATATATGTATATTTGTGAGTTTCATAAGTAATTTAAAAACGCTGGAGAGAGGGGTGCCACTATCAAGTTTCTGCCCCATATCGAAAAAATCATGGATCCGGGGCTGTTACTTATTTTTTCTCGTGTGATAGGTAATAAGCGATGTTGTGCACCAGTATGGTAATCAAATAGAAAATATATTATGTTTTAACTATACAACATAAGCGCTATTATGCAGGTATGCGCAAGATGCCATATATGTACTGCGCAAGTAAATATTTATTATTACACTCAATATCGACTGCAAACGTAAATTGCTAAGTATAGTTTTTAAACTGTCGACAAAAATATGGCTGTTATAAATTGACACCTTTGTCTGTGTGTATATGTTTTTTGTAGTTCACATTCTAAGTAGAACACATCATAGGTAATATAGATATATCCATAACTTTAAAAATTTATGCTGCTGTACAATAATCTCATAATAATAAACATCTATACTTAATGAGATTAAGCTGTTAGTTAAATGTAACAGTACCTAATCAAAATTAAACTGTAAAAACATACTCCGAACTTTATAAAATAATATAGATATATCCATAACTTTAAAAATTTATGCTGCTGTACAATAATGATACTTAATGAGATTAAGCTGTTCGTTAAATGTAACAGTACCTAATCAAAATTAAACTGTAAAAACATACTCCGAACTTTATAAAATTTATAAACCACAAATAATATCAATCGAACATAACGAAAACGGTGTTTTTGAAATTTATTGGGTACCTCCTATAAACCAAAGTTTCTATGCCATTATAAGTCAACGAAAAATTATTTTGTATGATGCAATGTTTTTGGGGCATACGAGTGTCGCGGTCGGGCACTTATATAAATATTTTAGGAATTTATGAAAGCCCTGAATGAATGACGTTTAATACTAAACATGGTTTTGTAAGTAAGTATACATAGATTAAGTAATATGTGAAGAGAAAACTTTTGACCCCTTTTTAAGCAATATGCTCGCATGAAGGAGTGTGAGATTTGACATACTTTAAGTTTATATGGAGGTGCAGTGCAGAAAGCTATTTATACAACGTGTTACAGAAAACTGTGGTCCAATTTAAGCAACATAAATAGTGTACGATAAAAGTATTTTACCCCCCGTTATGACAAATCCAAATGCATTGATGGGACAAATAAAATATTTTTTTTTATTGAATTAGAAACACGCCGATAATCAAATTACAACTTTGGACAACACTAAATGATGAACAGCTGAGCTTTTTTCTAACTCCACCATTGTTATTCTCGCTCACGCATTGCACTTAATTTAAAGGGATGTCATCGATCTTACCGATCGTAATAAGTGAGTGATTAAAATTAGCGTGTTATTTTAGGATGTCTAGGTTTTCATATCGGGTACATAAACATTCGCCTCACTGTCATGTATAACGTATATAATAGCTATGCTAATTATAGATTATATTCATTTAAATAGAAAAAAACATTGTTTACGTTTGTAACTACTATCAAAGCTTAGATTAAAGTATGTATCAAAGTCTGAATGTGAAATCTCAAAGCTGATGTTATAGAACAAAAAGTATATGATTATGGAGGTCGAATTTCGACCAATACGGGATCAATAGTATTAATTAATAAGTGAGTACCCACTAAGACTGTTAACATTGTTTAAAAAGTTACAATGGAAATCTCAAAAAAGTACTCGTGTGCACAACATTCACACTTACCGTGATAAATTGATTGTAAATGCTTCAGATATTCAAAAACACAATCATATTTTCACGCTACTAACATAAAAGATAAATAGCAAAAGCAAGGTGACTGCACGATTCATAACCCTGGTATATAAACTGCGCGTTAAAAATAATACGACCTAACCAGCCGCTCTGAAGAGCACGACGTGAATATAATGGTCTGATACTTAGTGAGCATCTTTAGGCAATCTTTTACGTGTGGTTACTCAAGTTGTTGTTCATAACATCTAGCCGTTATATCCAGGCACGGATCCAGAATTTCGCTAAGGAGCATTTTCGGTTATATTCGGTCATATTATTTGACTAGTCAAGGGCAGGTACCCCAGGCTCTTAATACCCCACCCCTAAAGAACGCGCCTAGTTTTCCAGAGTTGACTTACCAACATATTACATAGTTAAAGCTTCAGATTTTAATTCTATGACTTTATTAAGTTAGGTACTTTTAGATTTTTGTCCAACGTGATGCCCTTGGCTGATGAGCTTAATAGAATTTGTAAACTTCACGGATATATAATTATTTCTTGTCATTTAGTATTTAAATTCATCTTGTTTATAGCAAAGCGAATAATTATTTATTTTTGTGCATCGCGAATGTTGCTAAGCGAATGTATCATGCGACATTATGTCATGTCCTGATATTCCCCCGCGCTTAACATAAGGCCTCGAGAAAATTTTGACGATTCGTTTTCTATTCTCTATGACTCTTTCTATGTCGAAGGAAAAAATATTCCCACATTTATATATATATTTATTATATCTCGTGAGCTCATGTTAAGCGAGCTGAGTTGCCTTACATCGATGCATGCAGCCTCCGTGTCGCAACACCGCACGTTCAATGATTAATCTGATAATAATTATCCATAACATTACACTGGTAATAAATTACTATAAGGAAACGAACTTTTTCGATGATATACCTATTTCGTTTCAATTTCACACTAGCACAATGACTGTGCGAGTAATGCCTTGGCCATTGCCTTGGCAAACGTTCCGTTGGCCTTGATCTCAACACGCGGTGTACACTGTATTCACGATCGCCACTCAAGCTCTATAATGACAGAGGAAAAATAGTGATGTCGCATTGCCAATGACCGGTTAACCTACTAGTGTATCGTCAATGATACTAAGTGAATGAACTTCAAATGACAGCAACCCTGGCGCCTATTCCACGCGAAGGTAATGACTTAAGACACGCAATACTGAACTTTGGTTATTTTATCCGAGCCCCACGAGCGGCCACGAGCTTCAAACTGCACTTTATAGCTCTAACGTGGAGCTATTTAATTAAGGATTTCACAATAATATCACTCTTGGATTTCAATAGCTCCTATAGTGAGCGTAGATTTGACCCATAAACTAATGAGTGCACATGTAATAAGGAATAAGTACATGTGCTATTTAAACTCGCTTTAACCGCTTTTCTGTAACTATGTAAACTCTCTTTACTAGTTGGCAGGTCCCTCATATGCCCCCCCCCCCCCCCATCCTCATCTGGTTGTAATCTCTATTTGACGACAAAATCGCCAATCACAATTCACAGATGTCTATCTTCAACTAGAAATAGCATTGGAATAAACATTTATAAAAAAAAAAGTTCTAAAATAAAATATGTAGAAAATTAAAAGGTCATTATGGTATTTATTAGTCAACACTTGTTGCAGATAATAAATAACGCAACGAGTATATTGTTAAAACAATCTATAAAATACTGTTGCAATCGCAGTGATCATTGAATTTCGCTCTCACAGCTACATTTATTGGTTTAATAAGGAGTAGGTAACATTTACTCTACGGAATGCACTTTATCAGAGCTGGATCGAGGTAATTATTTGCAGACGGCATTATGAAAATTCGTGAAGTACTTCAATCACAACCTGCATTTTGTGTTATTGTGAATGTTTCATACTTAACTAATTCCAATATATAAATCACTACAAGATCATTTGAATATTTCTAAACTCTTTGCCGTGCCATCTGCTTCAACCATTATCACGATATGTGGCACCTGTATTTACATACATAAATAAATTGTTATAACGTTGTTGATGTATAAGTAGAACACTTGTGGATAAAGTAAAACATGCGACACCGGTTTTATTCTGGGCTGAGCAGATTTTATGAGTAGAACTTGGTAACTAGATTTGAATTTTGTAAACAAGTATTGATTTTTCAGACAAAAATACATCTTTTTGCTTTATGTTTTACAGTTCGTTTCTTTCGTAGTTAAAATTTAGTTTTTTTAAGACTTTTATTATGGCAGGAGTCGGCAAACGAGCAAATGGGTCACCGATACTAAGTGATTTCTACCGTCCATGAACATCCACAATACCTGAAGAATCATGGACGCGTTGTCGACCTTAAAGTAAAAGGATGATTAAGGGATTGGAAAGGGGATGTGGGCCTCCTTTTGGACTTTAATTATTTACTAGCTTTTACTCTCAGCGTCACCCCTTGAGAGTCATATCTGGGGTAAAAAGTAGTTTTTATAGCCTAGGTACCTATATGTTTAGGTTCCTTTCGAAATCCGTTCAGCCATTGTCACAGTCAATTACAATGTCATAAATGCACCTTAACTAATAAATAAGTGTACAGTAGAGTACAGTTACGACTGACCAGACAAAACAATCTGAAGGATAACAAGCTCGTTTCCGCGTAACATGCCGATGTTGCGCATTTATAATACTGATGTACAGTTTGTACCAGAATAAAATTAGAGAAATTTCCGTTGATTTATAACGTAGGTGAATTTACAAGCAACTTTAATTGAATACAGAGATCGTTAAATGCCCATATAACTTATATGGTAAAATATAATTTAGAACGAAATGAAGGCTAATAAAATATCCCATATAACTTTTTTTACACCTTTGTGTTCTTACTGTCCATCCTATTCTCCTTATGCCACTTACAGTGGGGTCGGCGCAACATGCTTTTTAACACATGTTACAGAAAGATTTGGCTTGTAAGTTTTACGACCAGCCGCCTGCCTGACGTTAACCCCTTTGGAGAGGAAACACCCAGACGAAACGAATATTTGTGGATCACACAAACATTTTGTCTTGGTACCGGAATCGAACCCGTGGCCTCTCGCTTCACAGCCGGCAACTCGCCCACTGCGCTACGGAGGCTGTCCGTTCTGCAATATGTTATGGCGATGCGCTGCTTATTGTTCAAATTATGGCAAATTCAATGATTTTTATCACAACACGTGTCCATCTCATGAAAGCGTCGTATTGAGCAACGCGAGTTTTCCTCTTCTTTGCTCTGAATAGCCATTGTGTATAAATTGTGGCGTAACAGTTTATTATTATTATACTCTACGTACTCTTATCTCCATACCTATGGTTGCCTGTAAGAGATTGCCCTCAGCGATAAGACCGCCAATTGTACCTACTATGTTTAAATGTACCTATAAGGTCTTTTTAGTATTACTAAAATTGTCTAATGTACAATAAATCATTTTTATAAAATTTAATAAATATTTAAATGACAATAATATTATATTATTATATTATCAGCCTCTGTGGCGCTGTGGAGGAGTTTCGAGTGTTGTAGGACCGCAAGTCCCTCGTAGTTCCTGATACCTACGAGACAGGTTAAAATAGTGTGACGGCAGGACTATGTGTGTGACTGTAGGGTGAATTTATTTCGGTTTATTTTTGCGACTCTTGCTTGTGTGCGTGAGCTTGTAAATATGTGTGATTTGTGTGACTATGACAAATAAATACAATTTTAGCGTTATTGGACGATTATGAATAACAATTTTTAACAATCATCTTATAACGGCCTTATAAAGCTGCGATAACTTATTATGAATAAGACCATTAATCAATAGAGAAGCTGTCAGAGACACAGCCATTGTCTATACAAACACGTCACGCACACACAGTTGTATTGTAAACGAATTACCTACTAGTAATAATATTATGTGGTAGGTCCCTCGTGTGCGAGGAGCCGTCTAGAATTCTAGGCTCTAGGTTAAAACCACTGCTTTCGGTTTGAAGGACATTGAAGCCGGTGAAATGGGATGACGAGGGTAGCCCAATGCCATGCGGTGCTTGGTAATTTATGGCTCTGTTTGTTTTTGTTTCTGTTTATGGACAGTCGTTTTACCATCAGGCGAGCGACTTGCTCTTATCGTCACTCAAGCTTATAAAATCATAACAAGTTAAATTTTATAGAATTGCTAAGAAATATATATAAGATGAGCTCACATTGTGGCTAGGAAGATCTACTTCGACTAATACGACAAAGGCTGGCGCGTTATGAGTGACCGCCGCGCTGTGCTCTGTGCCATTTTGAACCATTGATGTATGAGTACATAGTACTATTAAGTGTCCTGTGGGCTGTGGTATTATGTCGTCATAAACGGCGTGTTCGAGCGAACGTAGTAGAACTGAGTAGTGTTAGTTAGACTGTTTTCACGACGACAGAAGTAATTATAGCACGTTATGTCTTTGGGGTCAAAATTGCAATTGGTGATAGTGTTTGTATACCTAGTATGAGCTTTATCCTTATTATTACGGAGGGTAACAGCCAGTGTATTTTTTAAAACCTTACTAGTCAACTATGGCTAAGACGCGTGCGAAGCCGTGCGTAATAAGCTAGGTAGTTATCTATAGTTGCAGAGGATATATATGTGGTCAGTGATACTAATGGTCGTTCTGTAATATTCGTATTATTCTGTTTATTGATATATTTGTTTACCATCAGTATTTTTGACACATTTTGTATGGAAGATCTGCCAGAACAGTACCTATTGATAGTAAGCAAATCTATCGGAGTTTATGGAAATCAAATCCCACTAAATTGGAAATAGTCGCAACATTACGACATTTTCTAGTACCGCGTAAATCTACATAGACATAATAAATTAAACACCCGTATATAAACACTGTTTAATGAAATTACTACAAGGCGGCCAGCAGTTCAAACTATGCCTGAGACTGTAAATTATTAAAGGGGAAAGTAGATAATAAGTCAAAAGCGCTTCGGCGCGGCGCGGCGCGGCGAGGCGCGGCGTCGAGTTGGACAGGTTTGCGCATGGTTTACGCATACATAGTAGGTATGAGTAGGTACACTGAACACTCCAAGGAAACTGCATTTATAACCACTGCTATCATGTCGGTCACTTCAGAGCGGCTTAATTCTGCCGATGCGACCGTAGAGGGATGCCATGTCTCTTGACGGTCAACATTATACCGGGTGTAACGGGACCGCTTCCGAAGCCGAAACTGTAATAAAATACTTAAACATAAACAGAAAGCACTATTTTTTTGCTTTTTACTTGCCATTTTGGAAACGTAAGCCCGTAATGTAAAGCGTAATAATACTTAAGTCGGGGTCAATGACTCGCGCGTATTACCGCGCTTCAATACTCAGTAAGCACATCACATGAAGTGTCTGAAATTGGATTTTATCACGTTAACAACTCTCTGATTTTTAGAGACTGGAACGGATGAATATCGAGTTATAATTTTCAAATATCCAATTAGAATTAGAACTGGTGAGAGTGGAGTCGCGAGAGCTTTATGCTCGAGGGTTGAATGTGAAACGTAAATACTTAGTGGGCAACGTGATGGAACCCTAATGGAGCAAATGATTTAAAGCCCAGTGACACCTCTCCAGCCTTTAGCCACTCGTTTGTTTTCGCTCCCTTGTCGCTTTTTAGCAACTAGTTTGGGGAGCTCATCTATATGAGGTAGCTAGTTAATACCTGCCTATTTTATCCGTGTTAATAAAATAATCGATGTAGACGCCATGCATTGAATTTATTTTATGAATTAGAGTTATGGAGCAAAATCCAAAAATTTATTTATAAAAAATAAATCACATATTATATGTCTTAACTCTTACCATACCTCGGGACTGCAGAGTAGGACCTGTGGTAGGCGTGCGTGGGGTCAAAGCCAACACGTAGAGACCCGTTAGACAATTGTTATATGACACCACTCGACGGCTATAGGTACCTGTATACACTATATAATAATAGTGTACCAAAGGACAGTCCCCGGTTGGTGTAGGACTATTGTAGCAATGGATAAAAATGTATACTTGTTTATTGAGGTGTGCTGTTTGTAGATTAGGTAACTAGGTCTATGGGAAGGACTATGGGCCCTGTCTGTTGTATATTATGAATAACAAACAAGGACGTATTATGAATGTTTAATAATAGGTACTTATGCATTGTAAGAAAAGACGACACGTCCAACAATGTATCATCGCAATAATTTTCCATAGGTAGTATTTTTTTATTATCACATTTTTTTAAATATGTATACTGAATGACGAAATGAGCATGTCGTTTGCCTGATGGTAAATGCCACGCCTGCCCAGGAACAGACACAACATCACACAGAACTTTGAATTACAAAACACTGCATGGCACTGTACAGTGGACTGTCCGTCGCCCCCGCCCACTAATTTCATTGGTTTTAATGTCTTTAAAACCGAAACACAACAGTGCTTACACACTGTTGCTTGGCAGCAGAAATAGACAAACCGGTGGTATCAACCCACGTATACCCTCGTATACGAGGGACCTATCCTCTTGTATACAATCCCGGCAGCTTTTCTTGGGTGTGCACCTAGTACGATCTATTTATTTAAATTTAATTAGAAACAAGGTAATACACAATATTTATAATAATTACTAGCTGTTGCCCGCGGCTTCGCCCGCGTGAATGCCATTTCCAGGATTAAAGTAGCCTAGTGGGCGCCCCCGGTGAGAAACATACTAATTGCTATATGCTGTGGATAACAGTGTGAGTTACGCATTTACTTACCAATTTATTTTAATAATATTTATAAGTTTAATTAATAATGTGTAAATGTTAGTTTGATCCTCTCTCTCTTCGACGCAACATGCTTTTTATTAACATATGTTGCAGAAAGATTTGGCTTGTAGTCGTTACGACCGGTCGCCAGCCGAACATCAACCATTAAGTGATAGGTGCCAACGCATCGCCATGTTGGCCGTATATTCCCAAGCAACTCATGTACGTGTTTTTTGAATCAAAAATCTTTCGCAATTAATTATGATTGTGCAACATGGAGTACCTACGAACCCAAACCCTCGTCGGTTTCATAGCCTACCTAAGTATGCTGCCAGTGCCACTAGATCGATTAAACAATTAATATTATATACCTAGATACCTTTAATTCCATTTGCCGTAAGGGACAAACGTCCAAACCTACTAGGTGGTAGGTTCCTCGTATGCGAGAGGCCGTCTGGGTAGGTACCACCGCTTTGTCTATTTCTGCCGCCAAACAGCAGTTTGTAAGCATTTTTGTGTTACTTAACATATTTACGTCTCAGGGTGATGAGCGCAGTCCGGTGCCATGCAGTGCTTTGTAACTCCAAGTTCTGTGTGGTGTTGTGTCTGTTTATGGGCAGGCGTTGCACTTACCATCAAGCAGGCGACCTGCTCGTTTCGCCATTCAAGCTAATAAAAAAAATCGGTATCCGACTCGCCTGAACGAGCCACTATGGCAGGTCTTCACCACGTAATGGTCGCTATTCATTCGGGATTGTATATGCATAATATATAAATATTATTAATCTATCATATGATTATATGACATAACATAGGTTCCATATTTGGACACTAGCTAAATTTCCAGTTTAAGATTGAGCGAGCGATGTTGCGGAGACTTCAGATAAACGCATAACTTTGGTTCCAAGTGTCGGGTGTAACAGGTAATGGAGGAAAGGATGGAAACTCCCCGCGACCGAGCCTTGCGGGCTGCGGCGAGCGCAGCGCGGTGCGGAGAGCGAGTTCCAGCGTCGCGCCGACCGGTCTGGTGCGCGCAGACGGCATTTCAAGTGCTAGCGCACTGGCCGCGACCGTCCAGTACTGCTGGCCGTTGTGACTAGTATCGATAATTGGCCAACTGGACCGATGTGGGCCTGCCTCTCATGAAAGAACTAACATACGAGCAGATTATCAAATCTTGGTTAAGTAGGTATTTGTAAAAAAAACTGATACATTATTTAGTAAATCCGCTGTTTTTGACTAATTGACTACCGGGTTTACTGGTACGGCTGCTTCTTAGATATAAAGGTACCTACAATGCGGCAAATAAAACCATACCCAATAATATTCCAGTAATATTAAATTTAACAGGTTTTGTGTTACAGCTATTTTCATTTAAGTATTTTATATATATTTTTTGGCCAACCTTCGAGGCTAGCATAGTTGTTAACAGTACTAATTTAGTCGACACCGAAAGAATTAGCAGCACACCAAACAAGTTATGGTTGTTGAAGTATTTTTATTTTTTTTATGATATTAGTATTATGTTGAACAAATTTGTTTCTCCTCACAAAGAAGGGTAAATGAAGCACGGGCCAAAGCCAAGTGCGTTAAACTATGAGACTCTACGTATCCTCACAATTCAAAAATTTACGAGTTAAGCGGCAAGTATTAAGTATTACAGCTTTCTGTAATAGTAGGTATGTTGATGGGCTAATGTGCAGAGTGTTGAGACTAGTGTGTAGGGATTTTGGGACGACACCTGTACTAGAGATTATAATTGGGACAGTTCGGACGTGGTTCACTTGCCATTGTGCCTTGATTTCTATTGAGAGCTCAGTGTATTTAGCTATTTTTTCAGTGTGTGTTGTAACTAAATTGTGTGTATTACATACAGCTATATCAATTAGAAATACGGTTTTGTTTTGTTTATCTAATAGAGTAATGTCAGGTCTATTGTTGTATACGGTTTTATCGGTTATGATGGTTCTGTCCCAATATAATTTGAATGCTGTATTTTCGAGAACGGATTCTGGTGTGTATTTGTAGTACGGTACTTTTTCTGCGATTTGTTTATTTTGGTGTGCTAAGAATTGATGTACTATTGAGGCAACTTGGTCATGACGGTGTTTATAATCTGTTTGGGCTATGGATCTGCAGGCACCAGTAATATGTTGGATGGTCTCAGATGCGCTGTGACAGCGTCGACATAAATCTTGGAAGTTGGGTCTGCGAATAATATTTAGTATTATTATTATTAGAGTTTAGCCTACAACATATCAAAAGTTAAACCCTTAGGTTTTAATGAAGTCGCGGGTCATAGAAAATAGATAATTGTGAAAGAATACGCTTTATTTTATTCAGAACTACAAAGTAGTGGACATCACGGGAAGTACACCCGTGCACCCATATACAAAAATTAGAATCACTGCAAATTAGATTTTTAAAATTATAAATCTTTATAAAACAATAATAATAGTGGAGTGTAAATGGGTCACCTGTTGGTTTTAGACCCAAAGCTTTGCGCTACTTATAAATACATAACTTTTTCATTCGCTCAAACCATTTTCCAAGTAAGAAACCTACTCCTGTGACAGAATGTTTTCGAATTGTGTTATGAACGTCAACACTGCCTTTTTTGAGTCTGTAATTGTGAAACCTCTTAGCAAATCTTTTATTTCCTGTAAAAGTAAAGTCACATGGTACTAGATTCGGTTCGTAACAATAAACCCATATTCTATCTCCTGTTATGCCATGTTCATGTCATTCACAGCATATGAACACTCCCATGAGCGTCCATATGCTGTGAATGAATGGCTGAACTTCAGCACTTCTTAGTAGTTCTTAGCAACTATCAACACGTGCCCGTTTATAATTCGTGAAGACTTGTAGTGGCAACAAAGCTTCCTGACTTCAAAATGTGCCTACAAAATATTTCGTCATAGGTGATTTTCTTCAACGAGTTGCCTAGCCGTAGCTACATTTTGTTCAGTGTCCTTAGTTGACGGAAGACCATTAGTTATTAAAACAAACTTCTTTTGTTATGTTTGTTTGTATGATCAACCAATAGCAATTAGGTCACTTTATTTTAGATTCTAGTGAAAAGGATACTAACTACCCTTACTTTCTTGTGGGCGTAAACTAAGATTTTTTATAGAATAAGCAGGCAAAGGAGCAAGTGGGTGGGTTCTTTCTTAAGGGATTGGAAAGTGTGGGAGGGATTTTGGCCTCCGGATATCTCATTCACTGTATGAAACGTAGCAGCAAGCCGCTACTTTTCGTCGTTTTTCTGTGGGACAGTGGTAAAGACCCAGTCGAGCCGGCCCATTCGTGCTGTAGACAAAACTATCTATAGCGAAGCTCTACCACTTTCTCAATATTTATTAATTGTGTTTGCGTGCTATTTGAAAATGTTGCAAACAACTAGCTTGATGGTAGGGTCATAATCAGAAAAAGTGTACATTTGGTATCTTTTCTTGTCCCACTACTTCATAATTTAATAAATATATTATTTTATAAATATTATACATTTTTTTCTCCCTTATTGTTAAATTAGTCTATTAATGTGAAGATTTTTATAGTATGATAACTTGAATTTTTCTTAAAATAGTAAATTTCTTGAGTCAACAATTGTTTAAAACATCTTTTAATACATTTTTGCAGTGTCCCAGTAACCATTTTACTTTTTCGAAGTATCATTGTTACGAGTATTAATCGCTTTATTTCACTTTGACTGTGGCCATTTTACTCTTGCCGAATCAAGCAAATAAATAGGAACAATTTTTATTCGTAAATCATTAAAAAAAAAAAATTAAATTAAATTAATCTCGTCCGAAAATTATGACGTTTCGTTACTCAGGGTTAGTAACATGCAATAAAATTGAGAACGCAGTTATTTAAGATGGTATACATATTTTATCTATTCTGTAAACACTATTGTTTATTTCAAAATCACTGTCGGCGGCGGTTATTGTTTTCACCGTAGTCGTACAGTCAAAACATGTATCATCATAATATTACATACATATTTACAAAAATATATCTCAGGGTGATAAACGACTGTTATTTTGTGAAGTATATTATAAAGTTTGTTTATTAACTATGTCCTATTGTAATTTTTGTCATATCTTAAGGAATACGCCCAATGCTTGTTTATACAGCACGTGGTTTACGTAAAAATATTTTTAGATTTATAAATTCTCAGAATGCATTTTCAGTTTCGTTATATTGCGTTACGTTATGAAACTGAGAAATTGTTAAGCTTAGTTCACAAAAACAAAAACTTACGTAGGTACCTGCATATGGGAACCGCTCAGCCGACGGGACGGTGTACCCTGGGCTTCGGCCAGCTCTTCCGCAGGAATTGCTGGACAGCTAACGACCTGATATGCAGAATCCGCTCCTCGACTTTCTGACCAGGAAAGAGTTGAGGGACCCAAATCTTTATAAGATATTCCTGATAAGCAGTCGGGGTTACAGTTACAGTAGGGGTAGGGGTTACAGTTTGTAAAGACAAACTGTAACCCCGACTGCTTATCAGGAACGGGGTTCGCCTTCGTGGGGATCGCGAGGAAGACAAACTCCATACAAAAGCACGAGAAAAGGCCGTGGGCCCAGTGTGACGTGTTTGCCAAGTGCACCCGGCTTTGGTCGGCGTCGGACAATCCTTCACCCCGGTTATTTGCCGAGCACGGGGATCGCCGGTAGGAGATCTAGAGGACACAACCTCCTCAAAAACTACAATCTTAAGGCTCTGGTGCCCGCCGATGGGATTAATGGCTGGAGGGAGTCCAGTCCCGAGGGCGTCACAAGGGATAGGTCACATCCAACCCCCTCGTATCTGTATCCTTGCCCTGCCCGTCAGGCCCGCGTATGCGGAAGTCCTAATGGGGTCGGGTCTCGAATCCGTTGGGAGTTTGGAGACGGTGGAATCTGATGGGTCTGCCCTCGAGGAAGCCACCGCTTCCAATTATAATTGCACGGTGCTTGGGGTGACCGAATCCGACCACGGTCGGAAGCGATCGCGCTCAATCATTTACAGCCGCGATGGGATCAACACCGCCTCGAGCGGAGAAGAATCCCCATCACCTAAGGTCCCGACGGCCAGGAGAGGCTGAGAACGCCCGCCGATCACAGCCCACGGTGTGGTACATATAGTACTATGTGTACTATGCCTTATGACATCAGTTGGTTGTTCTGTAAAACCTGTATAACCCGATACCTTCGTAGTAGATTTTAGAGAGTTCATGTCGGTATTGTACGATACCTGATGTAAACGGTGCATAGCAAAAATTGATCTAGCTTTGTTATGCAGTGAAATTAAATTAAGGTCCAAATTAAAGAATCAGACGAATGTACCTATGCCGACGTACGTTACTGACCCACCTTCCCAGCATTTTTTCCTATATAGGCGTATACTCTGCTGGACCGTTGGTTCATGATATAGTGGCCATTAGGAACGAAGTTTTACATGGAGAACTGCCACCGATTACATCCCATTAAGCCGCAGCTGGTTCTTCTACCCCACTACCGGAACAAAACTGAAAGTTGTATTTTAAAATACCATAATATACCTAAAAATACTTTAAATAACGAAATATTGACTGCCTCGGTGGCGCAGTTGTAATGCGTACCTACGTGTTACGTGTATTGCGTAACTACGACTAAGGATGACGCTGAGGTCTTGGGTTCGATCCTCGGGTCGGGTAAAAATAATATTGGGTTTTTCTATTACGAATTGCTCAGTGTCAGCCTGGAGTCTGGAATTGTGCTCGGTGTGCCGATAGGCTCGCCCCCTATCACATAAGGAACGGAGATACTCTCGGCGAAATGTGAGTGTACTGGTTGCATCTCTGCTTACCCCTTCGGAGATTACAGGCGTGAGTGCGTATATAACGAGATCTATGTTGTTTTCTAAGATGAGCATTTGCATGAAATCATATTCTACAAGAAACTGCAATACTTATCTCAATAATTATCTCCGACTAAATGTGGTCGTAAAATATTAATAAATAGTCAACATCACACACGACGCGACAAGGAAATATTATCGGATGCCAATCAATTTATTTTCATTTTTACTTAATCGCTAAAATCTATTAATACATATTGTGCCACGTATTCTCACAGAACAAATGGTTTCATAAAAGTTATTTTTATATGTGTCGTGAGAGGAGTGCATGTTGTGTATGAAGAAAAGCACATAAACTGGTCAGTTTCAGAACAAACATCTGTTGTTGAATGTTATTTTTTTACAGTCGACAGCAAATTGAAGAAAATTCTGAAATAGACTAATGACGGTGAATTTACTGGAAAAATCCGGATAATCTAGACAAAATGCCAAGGAATATTACTAAAGAAAGCTTTGTTAATGAATGGCTAGCCAGTCCGCCAAATGACGAAACAAGTATCAATAGAATGCAAGCGGAAAAATTTGAACATCTATGAATTTGTGACGCGATTGACGCAAAACCACGCCCTCGTCAAAACGTTTTCTTACGTTAGCAGATAAATAAAGGAATCCATTTAACATTTCGTTAGGATTCAAATAAGTATCTACATTATTATTTAGTGGGTTTTGAAGAAACGTGAACATTGACCTTCAGATTGCATTCGTAAATCTCACAATAAAATAATTATAAATATTGCCTCATTCATCTAGTGGCAGCGTATTTCTGTTGTATAACTGGTAAAGCCCGGTAAAATCTGGTTCATTCTCCAGGACCGTAATAAAATATTAAAGATAAAAAAACTGATTTCCATAACGTAACAGATTAGGTACCTTTACTAATTAGGTTCATCTATGCACACTGCAGAGCCTTACTCCTTCGAGGATTGGGGTGACAGTTTGTTATGGTATTTTAATAATTAAGGAATTCACCCGCAGTATACAATTGCAGCGCCATCTGCCGGGCTGATTTGTGAATCTAAACCATCCAGGGCGCCACCCAAACGCATACAAAAAAAATCATTCAAATCGGTCCAGCCGTTTAGGAGGAGTTCAGTGACATACACACGTACAGTAGAATTATATATATAAAGATAAAGATGATTAATTCTACAATTTGGTCACGACATACCGATTATTGCGATCATAAAACAGCCGACGCGACGTTATGAAAGCTCAAACTTTTCTAGAAAATTTTAAATTTTGACATTAATAGTTTAAGATCCCGTCATACAACGACGTTCACCGAGATGTTTATTTGATGAAACATATTTTATATTTAATTTAATATGTCAATAAATATATCGCATATGGGTTTCCTAACAAATTTCAGTCCAGGATATGATTAATTAATAATTAAAAAAATTTTTTTTTTTAACATTTCACCGGTTTGATTAATAGATAAATTATATACCAATCGAAAGTATGAAGCCCATAGAATATGCAAACGTTAGGTTGCCTATTCTTTTCCGGTCACAACTCTCGGGTAGCCAGTTATAAACAGGTAAATCGATACTAGCATTTTGCACGGGTCTGATTATTGAATTAAAATTCATTGATTCATAACCCGTGAACTCAACCGAACTCAACCGAATTCAAACCGGTGAAATGTAAAAAAAAAAAAAAAATTAGGTAATCATATCCTGGACTTGAATTTGTTAGGCAACCCATATGCAATATATTTACTGACATATTAAATTAAATATAAAATACGTTTCATCAAATAAACATCTCGGTGAAGGTCGATGTATGACGGGATCCTATACTATAATGATTCCGAGGCGTTGGCAAATTGCTATGACATTTATAGTCATTGAGATTGTCCAAAATATAAGTTGGGAAGCGAGTGCCAAGGAATTGTGGGCGTGCTAGGCGCTGCGCCCATGCCAACCGGTGCAGCGCGGGGTGCGGCGCCGGCGCGGCGTCGAGTCGCGTGCGTCGGTGTCCCCGCGACGCGGCGCCGTGCGCCTGTCACACAGCATTTATTACATTAGTATAAGGTCAAGGGCGAAGCATAGAAATGTAAGTACGATACAATGACGTGAAGATTTGTTATCTTAGTGGTGAAGAAATTGTAGTACTTAGGTATATTTTTCAAGCGAAAAACCGGCCAAGTGTGTTTTGGACTCGCACACCAAAGGCTCCGTATCACACCTTTAATCTTTACTCTTTGTATTTTTATTATTTGTTAGTATATCCGCCATAAAACCACACAGTATGTTCTGTGAAAATTTCAGCCCGCTCTACCTCTCCTACCGGCTTGGGTTCAGAAGATGAAGTCCTTTAAAAGTAGGACAAACAAACAGACAGACTGTGTAGGCTCTATAATAGGGTTCCATTGGTACTCTTTGGTGACGAATCCCTTAAAACGAATCTTCTCAAGATTAAATTTCATATATTTTTATTCCTGTCTTCCCATAAATCGTTATTATAAACACATACGAATCAATCTGCATTAAAGTTCCCGATTTATTTTTAAGATCTGGGTTGCACACAAGATATACAGCTAACAGCATTATAATAATATGATGTAAGTACTTATATTATAAGCTCGGCATTCCCAATGAATGTACGTGAACTATATTTTCAACATCTGTAATCACGCTCAAAGTAACCTTCTATGAATCAGTGCCAAGAAAAACATTATGAAATAGAATTTGCGTAACTTTCCGCATATGGATTTTAAGTATAAAAAGTACATAAAAACTACCTACATAAAAACGGGGATGGTTACGCGCATTTAAAATCGCTCGAAAGTCGCTCAGCGTTGTATGGAGAGGGCAATGCTTGGGATTTCTCTGGTGGACAGAATTCGAAATGACGTCGCATCCGCCAGAGAATCAAAGTCACCGACATTGCGCGCAGAATTAGCACGCTGAAATGGAAGTGGGCCGGTCATATCTGCAGACGGACAGATGGTCGGTGGAGACATATCCGGAAAGACATGGAGACCGCGCTTAGGTAGACGTAGTGTAGGACGCACTGTTGCACGATGGACCGACGACTTTAATTAAAAAGGTGGCGGGTAGCGGATTGATGAGGGCTGCCCAAGACGGGGATGGTTGGCGCACACTTGGAGAGGCCTATGTTCAGCAGTAGACGGCAATAGGCTGATTTATTATTATTATTTATCTAAATACTTAATAATTTTGTTTCGGAGGTTTCCCAATCGGTATTAGGTTAGTAGATAAAAAATTTCTTAAATAACTTTTAGCTTTTAAATATTAAAAGCTAACACTAAATAATTTTAAGTCGGTGTCCATAATAACTTTTAAGTTTATCATAGTAGTATGTAGATATACAAAATAGCTAAAAAATATATATACGACAGAACAAGCACACAGCTTTATGTCTAAAGCTCACGTGCCTGCTCCAAAGACACGTGTCGCGGTCAAACGAGTAAGGCACGTTCCAACTGCACAATATTCTTTCAAGATGTCATGTCGCCTCGCCTGTCGTTAACATTTGCCTTAACAACTCATGACAATTCTTTGTTTATTGTTTGAGTGTCTGGTCTGTTGAAAGACTATTAAAACTATTGGTAAAATGAAAAACTTTCTGTTATTGGAACGTAAATTGCGGATTCTAATAATAATTAACGTTATGGTTCTGTTACAATATTACTTATTCATGCTGGTAATGTTAACATCCATAATC
Source organism: Mimas tiliae (assembly GCA_905332985.1). NCBI lineage: Eukaryota > Metazoa > Arthropoda > Insecta > Lepidoptera > Sphingidae > Mimas > Mimas tiliae. The sequence goes on along the minus strand of HG995239.1, from coordinate 12,377,527 downwards.
AAACGCAACTCATTTGACGCATCGGCAATTTGAAGTTACCAATATGAAATTTAAACGCTCATACAATATACAGACGAGATTATCTATATACCTATTACACATCGTTAACGATAATGGAACTCCTATAATTTTGTCATGCCCAGACAGACGTCTGTCTGACCGTCTATCCGCATTTTACTCGGAGACTATAAGCATTAAGCACTATATTTTATGGTTGAAATTTGGATAGCGGTTGTATTCTATGAACTGCTACACAAAGGTGAAGTGAAATTAAGGAAAAATGCATGCCATAAGTGCCATGCACTGCCTTGTAATTTCAAGTTCTGTGTGGTGTTGCTCCTGTTTATGGGCATGCGTTGCGCTTACCATCAGGCGAACGACCTGCTCGTTTCGTCACTCAAGCTATATAAAAAAATAATAAAAATTAAAACGTAGCTTATGCCAAATTTCATCCAAAACTGTCAGCTCTTAGGCGTGATTGACTAAAAAATATCCATATTCACAAACTCACAAACATCCAAACTTTCACATTTATAATAGAAGTAGGATTACCATTCGGAAATTAGACTTCTTTAATTATATTAAGCATATTTACAAAAGCGCACACCCTGGATATGTTGTGTTAGGAAATATCCCTGACTTATGTTAGAGACGTTACTGAGACACAACCATACAGATTTACGTAAAAATGGAATATATGATTTTCTATACATTCATATTATCATACGTAATGTTGTAATCATTATGAAATGTCATGCAGGCATAATATTTGCGATGTCGGTCGTGCAATCGCTGCTAATAGCGGAGATGTTTGTACGTTTGCTTAATTATGTATGTCAGTATGTATCGTTTATTATACCGTAGGCCGGCAAACGAGCTAGTGTGTCACTTGATGGTAAGTGATATCCATCGCCCATGTACGTCCGCAATATCAAAATAATCATGGGCGCGTTGCCGACCTTAAAGGAAAGGGATAATTAAGGGATTGGGAAGGAGAAGGGATTTGGGCCCCCAGATATCTCATTCACCATACGAAACGCAGCAGCAAGCTGCTACTTTACGCCAGTTTTCTGTGAGACAGTGGTAACAACCTGGACGAGCCGGTCCATTCATGCTGTAGACAAAACTCGTCGTGGGTTATTATTCTATTGATTACGCTATTACTCTATTGATTTGACTGAAGCTTACTTTTATATGTAACTATAGACATATTGTATGTAGAAATTTACTTTTAAAGCTATCGACAACACATGGTGCTTTAATTTCTGAAAAGCTAACGTCATCCATAGTCATTACTGCACTCCGTCAACGTTACTGCATTAAAAACAAACTTATCACATTGACATCCGTTTATGAATAAGTATAGATTTTTTATTTAATTCAATAATAACTTTTTTATAACTTTATATCCTGCAATCTATGTCCTATAATGTCTGAAAAACGCCTAATTAAATTTCCATTTTGTAAAAACGTAGCAATATGGTTGACTCTATTTTCAGGGGGTACTCTTATTAGACGGCTATTCTGGATTTCGTTGAGGTAAGAAGCCTATTTTTACGATAGGACAAGGAGAGGTAAATTGTAGTTATGATGATATTTGTCTTCAATAAATATATCAAAGTACGTACATGTTAGGGTTTGTAGACAAAATTACTGTTTTCTCTACTTTTATGATCCTATTTCACATGGAGAGTCCAGTCTTACTTAAAAAGAGTATTATACTGCTAACCATATTTGTTTTGACAGACAATAAATAGGTATTATAACCAGAGATATAAACCTTGTTTGAAGAAAATATATTCAACAGTTTAGAAATTAAAGATCGTTTTAACGTCGCGCGGGAGTTTCTAAACCGTTATCTATACTTGATACTCATTAACCTTATGAATCAACTTTTTGAAACCTTCGACGAGCAAGAGCTGTTAACACTTGACTGTTGTTTTTTGTTATTATAACAGAGCAAAATGCGTACACTGAACTCAGTGGCGGGTTTTCTTACACAGGAGACGTCACACGATGAGACGCGACGGTACAATGTAAAATTTTCCACTCCACAACCAGTATAGTGAATCCAGTTATGAAAATGTATTTTTCGTAAACCTCTTCGAATTAAGGAGGTGCAATTAAGCCAATATGGCGGGTCCGACATGTATGCACCAATGGTATTATAATAACTGCACAGAAATCGACCCAAACAAAGCGGGTCCATTCTCCTTAAGTCGTCAATATTTACACTTCTTACCTTATGTTTTCACTTATTTTAATATTACAATAGTTAAAGAATATTAATAATAATATAATTAGTTACAATAGTTTAAGCGGCCAAGTGGTAACAGGGTAATATAAAAAAGATACACATTATATATACACATACATACACATAGAAGAAAATACTTAATACTTGTAAACCTCGACTTCATAATATGTGTTCGATGCTCGTAAACTTTGGAATGAAGTAGCGGAAGTAGATATCTATCTATTATCTAATATTTATTTGTACCTATACCATATATATTTTAGCCAAGCCTTAAAAAATAATACTGCTGACGGTACAATGAATCAAATCTATCCTGTTTAATTTAACCCTTTGTGCTATTTATTCTCTATTTAGTAGAATAATCGTACAGATATACAGCTATAGGTAGCGTTTTATAGGCATGTTATTATCAAAGACAATACCACCATACATACATTGTTACCATTGTACAGTTGAATTTAAATAGGTCATGGCGATTTCACTCCTCAGTCCTACTTCGTGTAGATCAATTTGATAAATAAATTACCTAATACAATTTTTTACATCAGTAATATACACGTCGAACTGCTGAACACGGGCTTCTTCTGCTGAATAAGAGAGGTTAGGACTTAGTCCACTTCGCTGGCTTATTGCGGGTTGGCAACCTTCACATACATTTGAAATTTTTGTAAAGAACTTCTCAGGTATGTAGGTTTCCTCATCATGTTTCGTTCATCGATAAAACAAGCGATATTTTAACAATTAATACATAAATAATTTAGAAAATACAGAGTTGCGCGTGCTCTTGGAGCTGGTTTAGAACCTGCGACTTTCGTCTCGACAGCCCGTGCCAAACTCCGCTGAGCTATAGCTGCTATACGATACATAATGCATTTCAGTAATAATATAGATAAATATAAAGATAGAGATTCATTACTATCTATTTAATTTTAAAGTGGACATATTACATGCCGCACGCGCAAATATTTGTATATAAATAAGTGGCCTCCATTTCACGATCTATTACCTTCAATACGGATCGGATACGTCTAAGCTAAATGTGTAGCGCTTACAGTCGAAGGTCAGGGTTACAATCCAATGACTTAAGTATGTCTGAATAAACCAGATTTTCGACAATAAAAACCGGCTCGACCGGGTTCTTACTACTGTCTCACCAAAAATGATGTGAATTAGCAGCATGCTGTTGCGTTTGCGTGAGTAAGATGTCAAGCGGAACAGTCGCCATACCATGTATTTAACTTGTACATAACTTGACAAATGTAGGTCATATTCACACAATATATTTGTTTTGTGAAGAAGATGGTTCATAGCTATATATCAGTACACTATGACTCACAGGAGCGAAGCAGTAAGCAGCAGCCTCGTCCATTAATCAACAGAGTGTACCACGAGCAGGTGAGGTTGGCTTGGAGCCTAAGGTGCTGATGGCTCACTTATAATAAATACACCCAACAGTCACACACATAGTCCTGACCCTACAGAAGGATAACCTGTATCGTGGGTATCAGGAACTACGAGAGACTTGCGGTCCCACAACACCCACTCTATGGTATATGATATATAATACTCGCATGATCTTTTAATGTTATGTCACTAAAGATTAGTATAATAATAGTAATAGATTCTTAATTTCTAAGATTTTTATCCTGTTAGTAAATAAATGTAAGTATATTTTCCTGTTCTTTAGTTCTTAAATTACCATCTTTGTAGCTTTCCGTAAATTTCATTATAACGTCATATTTTTATGTTTAAATAGAAAAGTGTATGAGATAACTTGTATAAAGTAGGGGCGAATATTTAAATCTTGTTGACAATGTTAGCTGTCATCGTCCATCTAGTCCTTGAACAGATACGAGTAGATACTAATCTCTAAGTACTATCAGCATTATCTATACAAATAAATAAAATTGAAGTGTCTGTTTGTAATATTAAAATAACCGCATTTTACTACATGCATATGAATGTATATATGGTACATATACCAAAATAACATTTGTTACAATTTTTGTCTGTCTGTTTGTTCCGGCTAATCTCTGGAACGGCAGGACCGCTTTTCACGGAAATTTCACTAGCAGATAGGTGATGTAATAAGGAGTAACTTGGGCTACTTGTATTTTAGGAAAATTCTATCTCGGAAAAAGACTTTCACGCGGGTGGAGCCGCGGGCAACAGCTATTCGATATAAAAGTCAGTCCAATTCTATGTTCCACTTTATATTCTATTCATACTTGGAGGTCGTCGTCCCATTAACAATCTCAGTCATTTCGCCATCTTTGAAACAATATATTCAAAGATATATCTGAGGACTCAAAATCATAAATCACATATTACTAGGTCAGATGTTAATTGAGAATTGCCCATCGCTCGACGACATCCAGTTCGATCCGGTTATTCCGTCGGCTCGCCTTAGGGCATGCACACACCTCACCAGTCGCCAGTACGTACTCGTTCACAAGCCATATGGCTTGAGTCGAAACCTCATTTCCTGTAGGTATAAATGTTGTTGGATTTAATGAATGTCTAAGATTTCCTGTTAGATTCAGACTAATGATATTGGCGGGAATTACCTAACTTTAAGATCGCGTATCGTATTTTAGTATCACGGAATCTGTGATGGATGTGTATTGAATTTAAATAAATATAATAAAACATGGAATAAGGCACATATTTACATTTTCAGCAGTACCTATTTTCATAAAAACTCGAAAGGACATCGAAAATTGAATTGAAATGTGCTTTAGCTTTGGCTATTTGAATCAGAAACTGTTTCTACTTTATAAATGGATTAAAGGATTGATTGTTAGAATATGATTTGTTTTGAAAATAAAATAAAATATGAGAAATGTCCGAAACACATTACGTATTCAGAAGTAAAAAAGCTTATTCCAATGTATTTTGTTTCTAATTCCAAGTGCACAATATACAAAGGGGAAAAGGTAGTAAAAATGAGACATAGTGTTAGAAAAAGATGATGAACGATGACCTTCCAATTTCACAATACACACATAACTTTTTCGCCAGTCTGTGAAACCTGGCCACACTTTGACCATGATGACCGATTATCCGTACGTTCTTATCGTAAGTGATCCCTTCTCATCACCATTGAGCAATCTTTTCAAAAATGGTTTGGTTTTACTAAGAATTTTAATATAATATTAAATACGAATACACGCGGTCATTAGGTTTGTTTTAGTGAGCTCGTTTTCAGATGAGTTAAAACTGTTTGTAGTCAATGCTCAATTCTTCAGCAATGTCGTAACTTACGTTTGATTACCTCTTACATTTCGTTACGTCTTTTTTGTGGTAACACTAAATATAAATAATACAAAAAATAGTTTTAATTGGAACTTACAATAATTTGAACATAGAACTGAGAAACTTAGGAATGAAAAGTTATTCCGCTTGTTTGTTATTTATTTGTTTATTTATTTCAACTTTATATACATAACATGTATAAAAGCGGACTTAATGCCAAAGGCATTCTCTACCAGTCTACCTGTGGGTGATGCAGAGACGAAATAATGTGGGTGTATATAAATCGTCGAATAGAATAAACTAACAAGAAAAAATAAGTAGACAAGATACTAGTACATAAATCTACATATATAGAAGACTATGATACGACATTACTTACATAAATACATATTAATTTATTATATTATATACACTAGTACTTACATAAATATTTTAATATATACATATAGTATGAATCTACTATTGTCGTAATTCAGCTGCACTATCAGCCAATATGTTATATGTTATTCTTATTCGCTTGTGGTTTTGGGAACGAAGTCTGCAGTCTTTTAGGTTCATCTCCACATTTTTCAATCATAATTGTCACGGTGTACCTACCTACCTATGCCGAGTGTCGACTCTTTACAGATGACGTGTTTTAAGTAACTCTGCCAGTCAACATCCGCTGGCTGGATAGGCTTCGCATTAGGCATTAATTTCAAATCTAGTCACATTAGCGACATAATACGAGTAATTACATCGTTGGTTGCCGAGATGATCTCGACAATATGCAAGAGTTGTTTACTTTACTTAACCATCGTACATATTTCTGTCAATCTGTCATAATACCTATACCCAAAAAAATTATAACTAGGTATTGCATGTTTCTACCATACCCATTCACTTCCGAATAGCTGTGATGTACTTTTTGCAATAACAGGTATGTTCACGTTTTTTGAAGAACATAATGAAGCTGAGATCCTGTTTACTGCCGCGCCGCACGTATGCGGGTTCGGTTTTGTATTCGCAGGTATATACCTAAATTAGGCGGAAAGGGTCAATTCCCTACAATCCTCACAGTCAATTAAATACTTCCTTATACACATCTAAATTTTGCGGTTTACCTGTTTTGTGACTACCATTATATTTATATAGAGACTATAATATTACTTTCATTTCTACTTGTTTTATTTTTATAGCGCGTTAAATGTTTTTAAGCATTTATGTAAACTCATTTATAAAGTCATAAATGTAAATAAACGATTCCTGCATCGTATGAGTCCTCCTTTTGTATGAGTTCTACTAACTCATACTCATAGACTAATTCCACTCAGATGATTTTATAACAAAAGCCGGGAAACGATCAAGTGGGTCACCTGACGAAAAGTGATCTCCACTGCCCGTGTAGGTACACCCACGATACTAGAAGAATCATGGATGCGTTGCCGAACTTAAAGGAGAGAAATGGGGATTAGGAAGCGGAGGCTTTGGAGAATTTGGGCCTCCGGAAATCTCACTCACCATACGAGACGCAACAACAAGCTGCCCCTAGCTGCTAGTTTTCTCTGAGATTGTGATTCTCCGGTCGAGTCAGCTGAATAGTGAGTTGCGAAGAAAACTAAAAAATATTATTTCTGTGGAGTAGGAAATGGTTTCTTGTGGAACAAGTTCCATAAGAAACCATTAAGAATATCCTCGATAGCATGCCCCGACGAATGCAAGCTGTGGTTTTAGCAAGAGGTAGCCACATTCGATAGCAAACTTTTACATCTTTGCTGTTAGCAAAACATAATTATTTTATCCGTTTTTAGTTAATGAGTAGGTAGTGAGAATGAGTAGGTAAGGGCTGTTTGGATTTTGACATAATTCTTCAATGATTCAATTGAAATGGAACGACGAAATTAACAAAAACGAAATATTCTCTACTTATTGTTAACATACAGGTTCTTAGAATACTCAAATTAACTGAAGGTGCCATTGAAACAGGTTATTCGGTTAGGTGCGCCTTTATGCAAAATAGTTTACTTATTTGACATACCTAGTTTAGGTGTTTTTTTTAATTTTTATACAAGGAAGCAGTTGCATTCCTGTTGACAGTATTCATTTGGTCAGTATTTTTTCAATAATGTTCCATTAACTTATTGTAGTTCCCAAGCAAGCAGATAATCAACAAGATCGATCTAATCGATTATTATATATTATTATTCATTTCTATTGAAGTGACATTCCAACGGACGGAAGATATGTACATAAAACGTGTTTCTTTTGTAATCTCTTACTGATTGACATGCAATATTATCAAAATAGTACAATAATGATAAAAAGATATACAGACTTCATCATACGTTGCCAGTGGTACTACCAGCCACAAGTAGTAGAGTTTTGTCTATAGTACTTTATATAATGAATGGGCCGGCTCGTCCGGGTTGTTGCCACTAACTCGCAGAAAACCGACGTGAAGTAACCAGCTTGCCGTTGCGTTTCGTACGGTTGAGTGAGATTACCGGAGGTCCAAATCCTCCAATTCTGCCTCCCCATCTTAGTCTCCATTCCTTTGCTTTAAGATGTGCAGCGCACTCATAATTCTTCTGATGTGGGTGTTTATGAGCAGCGAAGATCACTTACGATCAACTGACCTGATGATTGATGCTCTAAGCTATAAAACGATTAACGGGCAAAGAAACAGAGACATCTGACGTAGTAGTAATCATGTTGCATTGTGGACATAAGTTAGTACTCACTGTAGTTACTTATACACCACGATAAGGTTTTACAGTAGGGTTATTTAAGTCGCGAATATATAAGAAACTACCGGAACTTTAGATTCATGTATGAGTCATCTCATATGGACACACACAAATCGCTAGGTACTGCGGGTAATCCTCATTTAATTTTGTGTTTTCGATTCGAAAAATCACAAATATGTTAACCATATTGGAATTTGTGCTCGGTATGGTTATAGGATCGCTCCTGTCACATCATGAACGTCAAGCGATAGGAACCGTCGCGTCGGTGCACTAGTTTCACCTGTGCGTACCTCTACAGTGGTAGAGTTGTGATATTATGTATTTATATATAATATATAATGCATAAACATGTTATATGATGTAGTTATGTAAATAATACAAACATAACTACACCATTTATCACACGATAGTAAAACAGTTCTTTAATACTGAAATAGTAATAGACAAAACGATGGTACCAAACCATCCGGCCTCTTGCATATGGAGGACCTATCACCGTAAGTACCTATATCATAGTAGGCCCATAAGTAAAGCTACGGTCTATGCCTGGGATATATGGATAATATCTAAGTAATATTCCATTCGTTAAACCAGAAGAAATTGAATAGCTTGTAAGCACCATACTTATGTACGTAATGTAACGTATGTACGAAACAAACAGTGAAGTCATGATTGTCATTAATATGTGAAATGCATGACAAAACGCGACAAGTAAAGTTACGCGAAACGCACATATTATTATAACAATCAATCTAGGGTTTCCCCTAACTATATCAGTTTAAACACTGACTTATATTTACCGCTGGATCAGACATCATCGAATTTAATCCAAGTGCGCTTTAAATATAAAGTAGTTAAATACTGATACGTGAAAGTCGGACTCGCGCACCGAAATATCTATATCCACATCCTTAATTTGTTACTTTTTGTAAATTTTACTATTTATTAGAGTATTCACCATAATAACACCTACTCTGTGAAAATTTCAGCCGGATACATTTTACAGTTCGAAAGATAGAGCTCTTTAAAGGTAGAACAGATAGCATAGGAGGTACGTTAGTATAATTGGGTTCAGTTGCTATTCTTAATAAGTTAATAGTTAACGAAACGAGACTGCAAAAAATAACACTGAATAGTCAAAAATAACAATTTCTATACCTAGGTCTTTTTGGAATCGGTGCAATTTCAGTTGACCGGCAGCGACACAGGCACAGGGTTTTTTTTCTGAAGCCGGTTATTAAGTTTTGTTAAAACTTCTTTTATTTTTCATGTAAATTCCAATACAATGACACAATCGCGACAATTATACTGACTGTTGCCCGTTGAGGTTTTTTTTTATGTTCCGTAGTCCATCATCAGATCTTAACCAAATTTATATCGGACCACATCTCAGCTTAATTCTATGGTATGATTTTTTTAACTAAATAGATCCACAATTGGCGGAGAAATCGATGTACATACATAACAAAAAGCAAAGTAAAAGCGCCGAATTGACAACCTCGTTTTTTAAAGTCGGTTAAAAATACAAAATTGTACGCATAAGGTAATTTTGATGAAACATAATAAAGTGAATGCATTCTACTGCAATATCTTTTATTTGGGATTCGAATTTCGAACTCAGATAATTCAGCGGAAAGGTTTGTCTACATTGCCTGTTTCCATAACGATAAGAAGGTCTCAGTTCTTACTACTACAAGATGTAAGTAACACCAAAACCCGTAATAAACAAAGACATTGCGTCAGCTAGAACTAATCAAAATTCCTAATGTTCAGTCAACTTAATGTTTAACGTATCACAAGATCTCAATCGCCTCATCGGGTAAACACATTTATCACAATCTGAGAAATATTGAGGAAACATTGCGATGCAATCTACGTCAGTTTGTACGTGTTAAAAATACCTTGATTTATTTAATCCAGATTGGTAGTACAAGGTCTTGGGAGATGGAACGTGGGATAAATCAGCATAAATCGCGTTATTAAAAAGAGATTTTGAGATAGGTAACTAATTTTTATTGTTGTCCGGTTCTACTTGAAAATGAAGCTACCTTATTGATTTATACGACGAACTTTTTAAAATTAATCCCTGTCACAACTAAACGGCAAACTAAAACTTCTCAATAATTTGACGGGATTAAACTATCTTTAGTTTTATCTGTAGTTTAGAAAGTTTAGTTTCAACTATCATTTTTATTGAAATATACAATGGTAACAGGTTTTCTAATTCTGTTTTGTCTCTTTTTTTATCTCTTTCTCTGTATCTCTCTCTAATATTATCTCAATTGTTATGGTTAGAATTCGCTTTCATTCCTTTTGTAGCCGGATCTCTCACTATCAACCTCGTAAGAACAAGACATGCCTTGAGTTAAAATACAACTAGGTCTAGGGGAAGTTTGCTAATACTCGTACGTAACACGAGAAGTCATGAATAAATTTCGTCTGTGGCGGCCAGACAGATGATTGTTTCCGCTAGTCGACACGTACCTGTTGTATAATCGGTTTATTCGGCATTCTATAGAGGAAAGCTCGGGATAAATCGCGGACATAATGTGAAGTATTATTATTATCTGTAGGCCAATTCTCGTAATTTTAATTAAGTAGGCATTCTCTTAAATCAATAATCAACGTCAAATGTGAACATAGATCGTAATGAGATTGAATGTAGAATAAAAGTAGAATGAAGCCAAAACGGCATAATGCTACTGCTAATGCTAGGTGCATTTGACGTTGATTATTGGTATATAAGAATAAGTGGTAACCAATATGGTCATGAATTGGTGGAGGCTTGTAATTAGCTATTAGTCTAAACATAGATGTTATTAGTCTGTAAGCTTCCCTAAAATAAATAAATATAGTGAGAATGCCATTTGCAACTTTCTTGACGCTGAGACTAGATCGGAATGACATTTTGAACATTTAAAATTACGACAATTGGCCTTCTAGTATCGACAGTATTCACGGGCGGTGGTGATCACTTACCATCAGGCGAACTTCTGAACCGTTTGCCCCCTGTCACGTAAAAATTATAATAACAATTAATAATCCTTAACCGATATACCGACCAAGAATTTACCCTCCACCGCGATGTACCTCTGGGTATTTTCTGTTAGTTTTCGAAGTTTTTGTAAAGCAGGTTGATCTATGTTTTATTTATTTTATTTGGTGGGGGTGGGTATCTGCTCACTTTTGTAGCCGACTGAATAACAATCATTGTAAACATGGTGTAAAATCCACCATGCACCATGCGAGCTTAAACGCTACTCGCTTAAATAAGTAGTAGCGTTCCGGGGTCAGCCAGTGTATATCCAGTAATTTTAGGCCGGCATAATTATGCCGAATTGTCGAGGAACAATGTGTCTTGACGGCCAACATTATACTCTGACTGCACTGTACTTAACATCAGGTCCAGTGTAGTCTCTATGTCGTGCCAGGATTTTAAAAAAAATCACGAATATCATACATAGTCCCCAGCATTACAGTTTCTAAAATCAAGATCTCTGAAATAATGTATTTATTTTAATAGTATAGAGCCAATATGAAAATGCATTTTGTTATAAAATTATCACCACATGCGGTTTTATAAACAAAACAAATAAAATATGCTTAAATATAAAATATTTGAAGTTATAATACTATACAGTACCACCTATGTTGTTTTAACTGTATGTTGTATATTCCACTTGATTGTAATTTCTATTAAAACAAATTTTCTCCAATCCTAGATCTTACATCTTCTAAAATATTGACAACATTCTAAAATATAAAAGACGTAACTCGTCTTATGCTCGCTATTCAAGAAAGTACTAGAAACGTGATGATAATAAATAACTTTCTTATGAGCATATTATGACCCACTGCAAAGTGCAAAGCAAAGCATAGCAAAGGCCTCTGTTCCCTTTGTAAGAATGACACAGGTAGGTCACATAGTATATGTGACTAACCATGCAACACAACACAGCACGCACCACAATGATCCAATGCAGGTTGATGGATTTCCATAGTCGCGTTCTATGTCCATAACGGGTTTAAGCACGGCCAGCTGAGTTCGGTTTGGTTTATAAAAGATGTTGGTTAAGATAAAGTTGTTAAATGTAATAGATAAAATGTCCAACGCCAAGGGCCTACAGTACATGTGCCGCGGGTCTCAGTCATACCCATATCGGACACGGTCTATTATTTAATTCAAACAACCAACACAAGGTCACTGGTTAAGGATGCTGTAACAATTTTTCCCGTCATAACAAGTTCAACGGAGACCTTGGAAAGTAATTGTAATATTTTATTATACTCTTGAATAAGTTGGTAAATATTTTTATGATTATTTACATCTTTATTTTCACCATTTCGAAGTAAGTACATTCTACTTAGCAATTAGGTAATAAAACACACAAACATTACAAAAGTCATGCTCAGGCCTGTGACTTGTAACATACGGGCACAAAGATGTCTACTCGTACTAGGTAACTTCAAAAGGCTGCTAATTTTGGGGATATTTAATAATTACTTATTATATAGTCACTTGAATATTTGTCGAATCTTTTCATTTTAGTACATACTATATCATAAACATTGGTAAGTACCCACAGTTCAATGAATATATACAACGTGTTATAAAAAGGGGCAGGCAAATTTAAGCAATGTATAGTATAGCGTATAAGTATTTTATCTCCCATAGTACGATATCCGATAGTCGTCGACTGTATTAAGCCAAATTCATAGATGGATGACTCGACAATGAAATCTTTAAAATACTTCAGAGGATGGTACCTATATCGTCTTCAGCAAACAGTCTCTTGCAGGTGTTATTTTGTGTTTAAATTAGAAGTTACGTACGTAATATTTCCGTAGAATTACGTACAAGTATTTACATTTTTAAAAAGTGAGTGTCGTTCATTATAATTATTAGTGGTGTCATCAAACTTATCGATCTTAATAAACGAGTGATTAAAATTATCGTGAAATTTTAGGCTGTCTTGGTTTAAAATGATCCGGTACATAGGTACTTACTATAAGGAGTGTGTAATGACCCTAAAATATGACCACACCTTTCTGTAACACGTTGTATATTTATTTATTCTTTTATTTAATTTTAGTATGCCTATTTAGAAAGTCTTTGTCTGCAAAAACAAGCTTCTGGGGAGAATATCAGAACATGCTAGTGTGATTCGCTTTCGTTCTGGGTGGAATATGGTACCAGAACTACATGTAGTTTTAGATGTTTTTATTACAGTTTACATGTCATTAAATTTACATAATATGTAAATATATTCAAATTAGCCATGTGCATTCATCTGTTTGGTTTGTGTTTTCTTAAAAAGAAATAAATGACATACTAAGTTGTTTTTAGTTCACACACACCTGTAGCAATCAATAGCATGTGCCATTCAATATGCGTTTTTTTTGTTTTAGATATCAAATAATATCGAATCCTCGCTTAAAATCCACCCGCGTAGGTCGTACTATGTGGAATGGTTTATGCTTCGTTTTTAGGATTACTAATACTAAGGTCGTCAGGAAGATATCGCAGTTAGCGATAAGATCGCCATTTGTACTTCGCTATAATTTTTAAGGTTCTATAGTTTTTAAGTTTATTTTTTTAAGATATACAAAAAAGAGTTTATAAATAAATTAATAAATAAATAAATACTAAGCCTACGACACAACGCTGCGCCTTCTGTCTATTTTCTTGTAACACGTTATGGAACCATCATATTTTTTTACTGAATATAACGTGTTATTATAGCGATGTTCTTATATGTATAATGTATCAAAACTTAATTTAAGATTGAAGTTTGTATTATTAGGCCTTCAGCCTCAGCGCGATCTGGTACTTAGTTGGTTTATTCTATATATAAATTGAAACTTTTTGAGATATCTCCAAAATTTGAAAAGGTCCTCTAAAAAGTGGATCATGTGAACATAATTTATTGGATCTTTAGAGGCCTAAAATCAAATAATGTCGGTAGGTACGCTCATTAAACAATTCAAAAGAACTGACAAGGAAATCAAAATACGGACCTGCGATTTCCTGCATCATATCGCTATGACTGCATGATTTATTAATTACCTTAAAGCCTTATACTAAAATAACGCTTGATACTGGTCACAAATTTTCCACAAGATTATTGTGTATATAGGTAAACACGTTAGTAGCTAATGATTCACAATTCCTAAGTAAACGTAAAGGCCGACTTGCACGACGATCTTAAACCGATATTAACCGCTAAACTTATTTACTTATTTAAATTTCTATACGACTTTTTTAAACAGGTTTAGTGGGTTAAACTCGATTTAAGATCGTCGTGCAAGTGGGCTTAAGTATAATTATCAATTAAATATTTAGCAAAACAAATACATTACGTTGGCAATATATAATATTATTACGTCATATTGATACTTGGTAAATTGGTTGTGTTATCTGACGGTTTGCATTTAATTGCATCGTGAATCGGGCCATAAGTATAGGATTGTTTTAGGTAACAATTTTATGTAAGTTATTTAAGATTTGTGAGCAAAGCGTTTACGTAAACATCGACTTTCTTGGTATTAAATACAATGTCAAACGGAATAAGCCTCAGAAAAGCATATAACAAAAATAAAACCGACTCAAAAAGCCAAGAATAAAAATAACCAATTTTATGTCGGTTCTATTGCAATGATCAAATATAAGTAGAAAGCACCGACACAAAATTGGCTGTTTTTATTTTTTAATAACTGTTTATTTTACTAATTTTATCAAAAAAATCGTCATTTTCGGTGCATAAATAACCGAGTTTTAGTATTTCATCCTTGATTTTATCCCTTTAGGGATAATAGGACCAATATTTTCGAATGAAAAACAATCATCCAAATAGATAAAATTTGGTAGAGTTATGCTTGGTTATACATACAAAAAGAAAAAAAACCGTCGAATCGAGTACCTCTTCCATTATTTTCGTTGGTTAAAAAGGTATACCTACAGATAAATTAGGCCCTAGTGCCTCGAACAAACAATCTAAATGTAACTGACAATTTATGATATAGGTAAACTGTATCTACTGAATAATAATTATGTAACTTCTACCTCTACCAAATAGGATTCTCATGTAGGTACGTAAAATAACAGCGACCTAATTTCCTCCTAGTGTCCCCTGACACATCCACTGGTCCAGTTAGTGATGTACCAGATAGATCTCGCGAGGTGCGTCGACCTACGACAATCGGTGGGCATCGATGGCCGTGTGTACCCTAATTGGAATCTGCATACACAGGAAGGCGGTAGTTAGGGGCCAGACGTTGCGATTGCGGCCACTTGCTTTTTATAGTAACCCCACAATGACTCGAAAATTGTGATTGAAAGCTGGTTACTGAAGTTTGGTGCAGTGCGAAGTGCCATTGGAGCTGTAAATCTCATCCTTTAGAAATCTACAATCCATTATCTTATTTAGATAGGGATGTTGAACTCAAAGCGACGGACGTCTAAGGCGGCTCAGCTGACAATTGTGGTCGTTGTAAGTAGGTATATAAACTTAGATTTATTTGGATGATTTGTATAAAACACTGAAGTAAGTAAATATTGAAGTACGCGTACTACTTACTCCTCCTACTACTCCTTAGGTTATTACATTCTTCAATTATTAGTATTGTTTTCATTAAGTACTTTATTGTATACAGATTGTAGGGAATTCAGGAAATATTTTAAAAATGACGATTACTAGGACATAGGATTAGAATAGTTTTTAGATTAGAATAATATTACGTAGGCTAATACAAGCGACTAAGTTATGCTAATTAAATATTTTTTCTAGGAATTATTATAGTATTATATCTAGCTCAGATATAGTAATTGAGCTATACACCCCTTCCTAATCCCTTCCTTTAAGATCGACAACGCATCCATGATTTTTCTAGAATTGTGGGATTTCATGGGCGGTGGACATCACTTACTATCAGGTGACCCACTAGCCGACCTATTTTATAGAAAAAAAAAATCCTAATATAATATACTACTACGTAATAGGTGTTATGTATACAAAAGATGAATAAAACATCGTGCACCTCATTTAATGTAAACCCAAAACGTACCGAATAATGATATATTTACGTACTTACAACATCTTAAAAGGTTATACCTTTTTGAGACTACCGAAAATATAGTAATTGTATTAATAATAAATGATGCACAATAGAACGTGGTCCGTAAAACGTGCTCTACGTTCATTGCCAGTCAATTGACTAGCAAAAATTAACATCTCTTAGTACATCGTAATGTACATATTACATCATACTGTTTATTGTGGTGGCAGTCAATGACGGAAGGCAAAGATTGCTAAAGGAGAGAAATTCGAATAAGCATAACATCGGGTTTTGGTGTGGCCTCGTAGTTTTAGATACGCTCCGGATATAGATCAGAGCTTGAGACTTGAGACAGAGTTTTTGTCTATCATATCGCCAGCACCTCGGAGATATGTACTTATATGTAAACATCGCCCACGAACGCTAAGTAATTAGGCACGACTGTAAACATTAGGCGCGAATTCTCGTAAAACTGTAAGCGTAAAGTGAGTAAGCCTAGAGCCAGCGCGTGTATTTTCGTCGGTTTATATATAAACATGGTATTTGTAATGCTAATTTTAACTGTGACTGTATATATGATACATTACTAATTTTAGTGTACGTCTCAATGAACAAATCATAATCACAATTTTTCTCTATTACTATCTAATATACGTTACTTATTCTAAACGAAACTATAGCCTATGTCTAACGCGTTCTACATGCAAGGATTGTCTACATAATTGATTTTAGATAAGTTATAGCGGGTTCACACGGTTCGATTTTGTTTATGAATTACTAAATTGCATGATAATAAAACCGTCCGAACAAACTTTCAATCGCAATTCGATTGAAAGTCTGTTCAGACGGTTCTATAAAAACAATTTAATAAAAACGACTCAAAGGACTTTTATTGTTAGCTAAAAATAAAAGTAAAGAACTATTTTGAGTCAAAATTGTGATTTCGTTTTATATTCAGCTTTTTAGACTTTACTGTCAGTTTTATTATAATTTTAGAGTTTTTAGTGAAATAATTATAAAAACAATCAATTAATAAATGTCCCAGTTTGTCTTTCGTCCCCGATTTCATCCCATTAGGTAAGCGTGGAATTATTTCTTCAAATTTAAATGAGACCACCACCGAAGTAAACTCTATCGAATATAAATAATAAAAATATACCTTATATATACAGACGAATTTGAGAATTATTTGATCTTTTCGTCAGAAGAAAAACCATACAGATTTTGTTTTATAAAAATAACCTCGGGTTCCAAGAATGTTTCTGATGCAATAAATTTATTTAATTATTGCTTTTACATTTTCTAAATAAAATTAATAATTTACAAATAAAAAAAGCATTAAAATGTTGGTCGTGCGAAGCCCACCACTTTGGTAGATTTTTTCTATAGCACAAATCGCCAAGTTCCTTAGCGTAGGTTACAACCTTAATAAGTATGTGATTAGGTATATTAATATATTACAAGAGCTGGAATAATATTTCCTGTTGTTTCAACGAAACCGTTGAACATGTAACAATTACGTGTTAATATTTTACTATATTAGAAAGCCATGTATTAATGATGGTTGCAATATTGTGTACCTGTACGGGAAAGTCTCTTCAAAATCAACTCAATCCTTTTCGAAACTTTAAGGAAATAAGCCTCAAAATGTAAACACTTAATGGAACCTGCACTTAGCAGTTAGCAATCTCGTTCCTTAGATAGTGTCAAATTTGAACTAAGTGTCAACGCCATATCTTAAAAGAAAATGATTACGATGATGATAAAAGAAATGACGATGAAATGAGCATACCTAGCTCTTTCTTGAGAAACAATACAATGAGACGATTAACTTAAACTTAAAAACTGACTTCCAAAATGGTTCGAAAATTTGATGCTGAAACAGTGCCTTAACTCTACAATTGTAGAGAACTAAAGATCATGTGAGAAAGGTTATTGTAACTTTTTAGTATTAATTTTTGAAGCCGCATTTTACGTTTTAGTTAAACTTACTATTGTTTTGTTGTTTTACGTAGGTACAGCTACAGTATTTAAATTCTAAAAACTCTATCAAATAAAAGTGTCTCATCAAAATCGTTCCACACTTGGCGGTCGAACCACAATAATTGATGTAGGTAGGTACATATTATTGTACATAGAAACCAAAATCTACGCGCCAATTGACAATCTTCTCCGTTTATAAAATCGGTTAAAACAGTAAAAAAAAAAAATTCATAGTTTGATTTCAGCTTTACACATCTCTCTCTTTGCTTAACACAATTATGTACTTGTGTACAATACTTAAATGAAATTAATCATAAAGCATTCATAGAAAGAATAATCAGTCCGGCTCCATTCCTTGCACATTCCCAATATAATCTAAAATATTACAATGGAGTATAACCATCTACAAATGAAATAATGAATCATGGGGAATTTATTTATAATCATACTTTATTAATAAAGTGATAGAAAATGAAATGTCTCATACACTCCGCGCGTGGTGGCAGGCGCTCGTATTGCCAAAAACTATTAATCAACTCATATTCACTGCATAATATGATGCAGAACAATGCAAACTTTGGACTTTCTACTTTTCCGTTATATACTATCATGAATGTTATACAGATAAAAACGTAGGTATATATGTACCTATATCTTAATTATTGTAGATTTTCTTTCAAATGCAGTTACGGTTACAATCTTTAATATTACAATTCACACTCACAGACTTGGACTTCACACTCCACAGCCCTATTCCGCCGAATACTGCAATAAACGTTTGAGGTCTAAAATTGTAATTAAACTATATCTAGAGTAATTCAGACTAGGTATATGTCTTGAGAAGACCCAGCCCCTATATTTAGTTTCCACTACGGACCTCCTCTGAATCAAACGAGTCATTGACATTTCGACAACATCACACTGTAGGCGGCGCCCGGCGTAGCGGATATCTTAATACAACAGTACCCAGTGTCAATTAATAAGAAAAAAATATGTAAATTGAAGATGTCTTTTGATGATAAATTGATGATATCAGTAAACCCGAGTAAGGTATGATGTTATACAGAAACAATTACCTAGGTATTCCCACTCTTGTCAAGGATTTGGTGCATCGTATAAAATTGACTAGGGCAGGTTAGCTACACGTGGTCGGCTAATATAATACCTATGTGTAATTCCTGGTCGGCGGCCAAACAACTCTGCTTCTCATGACACATTTGCAAGGGTGTATAGGTTTAGTGCATATTATTATTTGGCTACACCTACTTCGAAATTATTGCTTATTTCAATATTCCATTAATCACTATATAGGTATGTATGTTTACGAACGAATAGTGTGAATCAAATTTTCACGCAAGTATTTGCAAGGAATATCATATTTCTATCGTAAATAAAAATGACGAATCATAATAAATTTATCTCACAGTGATATATTGTTTATGCATCATTGTGTGTTTTTTTTAGTTTATATAAACATGCCTGAGCCACAATATGATGCTATTACATGAGTAATAAAATATTTTGAACGTTCAAAATTTACCTACCTATACAATACTAGTGAAGTGATAGTAATAATGTTTTTATCACGTTTTTTCACTTTTTAATACAGAATTTTCAACCCGTCAAGTGTCTAATATAATATCATATTAGCTATATCATAAAAAAACTGAGTTTATAAAATTAATAAAATATACATACTTACTCATGAAATTAGATATTAGAATAAAAATTATGGAATGACTTATGGTAATTATTCAGTTTTTTAATACATATATTATGATATGCTAATGTGGTAGGTACACAGTACAAGTTAACCTTGAAACAAACCGTAAACTGGTCAAATATTTCAGGGTCGTCGATTCGATGACTTCATGCGACTTTTTGCTTCTGAATTTAAATAATTCGTTTGCAAGAAATGGGCAAATGATACTACATTGTCCACCATATCTTTTTATAATACATACATACATACGCACTCACGCCTGTAATCCCCGAAGGGGTAAGCAGAGGTGTAACCAGTACACCCACATTTCGCCGAGCGTATCTCTGTCCCACGATGTGATAGGGGGCGAGCCTACCGCCATACCGGGCACTTATTCCAGACTCCGGGCTGATACTGAGCATTTCGTAATAGAAAAACCCAATACCACTTTATCTGACCCGGGGATCGAACCGAGACCTCAGCGTTAGCCTCAATCGTAACGCGTACGCATTACAACTGCGCCACCGAGGCGGCCATTTTATAATATCCATAATAATTAAGACAATTATCTTCTTTTTCAGGAAGCAGAAGAATGGGCTCGACGACACAGCGGGCCGAAAGTCAACCCATCGTTCGAACCGGACGATTTTGTACCTCACAGGTATGATTATTATTTACTAGGTATTTATTAGGTATTATTAGGTTTTATTACTATTGACAATTGCGCCTATATCGATCATCTAAATTTGATTATTCTAAAGTATAAACTCTTCAGATTTATTAACTCGGTCGGTTGGCTACGAAGTATATTTTTATGCATGCTATCGAGGCCTAGTAAGATTTTTTTATCCTAGCTCGGCAAAGTGACTACGGTACACCTGATGGTAAGTATAACGCATTCCATGAATAGGTAGGTACTGTCGACCAACGATAGACACTGAATCTGTCGCAAATCAGCAGAATTATGCCAGCCTGCTTAGTTGCTTCTTCACACTCCGTTTAAAGGATCCCATGTTATAGGAAGGAGGAAACACGTGCGCCGGCAAGCTTTATGGTCCTACAGAAATACGATTCTTTATGCTATGTATAGCGCACAAGACGCATTTTAAATTTTACATAGGTATATTTATACTTACATATAAATCTTTGTATGTTAGCCTGAATGTTTTTCAGTGGAAAACCACTTTGAAAATGGGTCAGACACATTAGTATGCACAAAATCATATATACAACGTGTTACGGAAAGATATACAGATAAATTTCGATTTTATTATATATAATCTGCAAACTAATAAGTATGCAAAGTGCTAATTTATCAAGAGTTCAAGTGCCTCTTTAAAATTTGGCATGAGGAAAAAATCGATCTGTGAATTAGCATTCAGATAGTTGATTTACCTTAATTTTTTGTTACGCATTTACAGAAAGAATACACATATAATAAAAAGTGGAGATTCCGGGTTTTTTACTTACGCATTGTTTCTGATCTCTTCTAAATGAATACGCTAATGTTATTTTACATATTTTATAACCTTACAAACTATAAATTAATATAATTACTCAGGTAATTATAAGGTAACGTATACTAGTGATTAAACCGAGGGGCACGTTGCGTAGTAAGTCACCACGAATAAGTGAGAAACTCGACCAATCAATAAAACTGCATCACAATTCAGGCACTCTAGAATGTAAATACTTAAAATTTATATTATAGAAAGCTATCCGTGTGTCTCTTTTTCACTATTGTTCTGCAGTTCAGACTGGTGCATGTTAGCATGCTAGCTACATAACCATGAGATCTTTGTCCAATTGAAACGAAAGATGTTTTGTGAACCTTCCATTACAATATTGAAATTCACTTGGTGGGCATTACATCCGTAGTGACGTGTTGATGGCATATCATTCGATATGCCCTTAGATGATATGCCACATAAACACTAGCTCCCAGATGAGTTAAACAATTACTGAATGACATATGCCATTAATGACCAATGATAGGTACACTATTATCTATCAGGAATAGCGCCCAAGTGTGTGTCGCAATAATTAAACTTTAACTCAATGGGTTTACTTTTTGATCTTGAATAGAAAAATTAAACATAATATTAAATAGCGGAAAAACTCGTAGTTTCTTTTAATAATAAAATTAGCGGAAGTCTAATTGCGACCACCCCCGATGAGCCTTCTTTGCTTTTATCGGTAATTTGAGTATGCATAGACTTGACACTATGAGATTTCTATATTGTCCGCTACTGATATTAATAGAATATTACCAAAATATCTTCATCCACCTGTCCTTTTCCTATTCGCAGTGGGGTAGGCGCAATATGCTTTTAAGACATATTCCAGAAAGATTTGGCTTGTGGTCTTTACGACCGGCCGCCTGCCCGAGGTCTACCCCTCTGGGGAAAAAACATCCAGAACCGAAACAAATATTTGTGGGTCACACAAACATTTGTCTCGGTGCGGGAATCGAACCCACGGCCTGTAGCTTCACAGCTGGCTACTCGCATACTACGCCACGGGGGCTGTCATTACCAAAATATCTATGAATAGTAAATGCAGGCATGTCTAAAACTATTATGCGGTTATGAAATCGACTACGATTTAATAAAAACGTTATACCCACATGATGACGCTGTCTCTCCATTGGTGGGTAGGTACTTCTCTTTATCGTAACAAACAATTTGTTCATAACATTGACCAAGTCGCTATACATGTATAAAGAAATTGTTTAACAAATATGTTAAATACATCTTATTACTTATTTGATATTTATTGTGTAATGTTGATGCCAGACGAATGACGATACGAACGATAATTTATCCGGATAAAGGAAAATTTGCTGAAGAATGTCGGTACGGATATTAAATTTAATAAATTATAATATTCCATTTTAAAAAATATACTGAAATACCAAAGCAATGATCATAACGATATTTCCAAAAATAATTTAGTCCTCCGGCTAAGAATGTTGCCAAAACAAATATTGAAACAGTTTCCACAGTTAAATCGATAGTGTTTCTTGGTAATAAGAATCCAACCATGTCTAGGTACGTAATATGAAGAATTGCAAAAAAAACCTTATTTGGCTATGATTTTCCGAATAGATGGCTAAATGGGTTTTTAGGCAAACTAGTTTGGTTAGGGAACGCGGGAAGGGATTTGAAGAAAGTATGGCATGATGTGACAGAACAACTCGTGCGTAAGCGAAGTCAATGTACAGTTCAAAATAAGTTCTAATAAATGTGAATTGCCAAGTAAACATGGCAATAAACAATTTTGGAACAGCACAGTAATCACACTATTACTTATACTAACAAGTATTACCTATCTATTTGGTCCAATTTTCATATCTTCAAAGTAATAGGTGTACTTATTTTAAGCTCAGTACTTTCCAATGTTTAAAAATGTTGATATTATAAACGCCTCTACGCCGTTTACTATAAGTAGAGTAAAAAACTGTTTTTCATTTTAAATATGGGCGACTAATGTTTTCTACACATACGACATAGGTAGGTACGCAATCCCAACCATTAGGCATTTCCTTCTATCCTTCCGAATGAATAGGCGTTGGTCTATAATTTACTAATATATGTTTGCTATGTCCACAGCCTATCACCGGTCAAGGATGAAAAGAAGAAGCCGGGAGACAAGGGCATCTTCATGGTGAATATGAAGGAGAAGAACCTCCAGGAGGTTGAAGAATACGAGCCTTATGACAACAGAGTTGTAGCTCATCCTACCACGTATGTATACACGATTGTCATTATATCATCTTCGTTTCCCCTAACAGATATGCAGTTTGTAAGAGTACCGCTATTTAAGGCAATTATAAAAAATAATTAGGTATGGGCCCTGCAGAATCTGAGAAATCTGATCGTCCCATCGCTATAGACGGTGGATAATTGAGATGACCACTGGAGAGAAGGTTCCCTGGATACATTTAACAAAATTTTAAAACATTCAATTGTTTTTTAAATTGGGTATTTAAACTGCATTAAAATTAGTCTTCTTTAATTTAAGATGCAATATAACGCGCTATGTATCCACTTTCCAAACTTTTTTAATAACGTTTTATTCTGTTGTTTACACCTTATAGGAACAAGCAGTAGGTACCTAGCTATGTGCGACTACATATTTGTAATTTTAAATTTACTAATGATACAATAAATTCAATACTGGTGTTCAAAATAAGGTAATATGTGGTTAATTTATTTATTTCGTATTTGCAAATTTGTATTTTCTTTTGAAAAATATACGGACGAGACGCAGCTCGTGAATACAGTGCAGCATCTCTGTAAAAGTACCAAAATTGTGACAATTCGTTACCAGTCATCACGAATAAACGGTGTGTAGCATCGTGATCGGGTATTCTATGTCTCGGATCGCGTTATTACTAAAGTCATCTAAAGTGGAATGCCAAAGTATTGTATTGTAGGTACATACCACGGTACATGGTAGCCACGATGTGTCAGTGTTATCGAATACAACAACTGTTCATACATAGGTTTTTTTACATTATGTATTATACATACATACATACATACATACGCACTCACGCCTGTAATCCCCGAAGAGGTAAGCAGAGGTGTAACCAGTACACCCACATTTCGCCGAGCGTATCTCCGTCCCATGATGTGATAGGGGGCGAGTCTATCGCCATACCGGGCACAAATTCCAGACTCCGGGTTGATACTGAACATTTCGTAATGGAAAAACCCAATACCTTTTTACCCGACCCGGGGCTAGAACCCGAGACATCAGCGTTGGCCTCAATCGTACCGCGTACACATTACAGTACAACTGCGCCCCCAAGGCAGTAGTAGGTATTATATCCATCAATTTATAGGTACTTACAATAAAATTATATGTCCTGACAGTCATCAACGCCTAAACCATATCGCTAGATCTATAAAGCTAACATTTTGACAGCAATTTCTATAATGATTATTATAAGGGTATAACGACTATTTAAGAATATTTTTTAAATTCCATACCACAGAATTGTGTACATTATTATTCTGTATACAGGAATTTTGTATTCTGTGTTCCATACCTAAAGTGAAAAGAGATCGGAAAGATTGTATCGGAAATAAATAATAATAATAGGTCGGAGAGAAAGTCTTTTCGTATTTTGTATGTATAAAGTTCTAATCCAATCTCTTAGGTTGAACTGTTTGTACCGGGTGGTTATGATACTATTAAGTAATATTATAAAAAAGGAAATATGAAAGTAAAAAACTGAGAGATTTGCCGGGAATTCTTACGATGCGGCGACCGCATAGTTTATTTTTTCCTAAACTAGTTTGAAGTGGAGTTTATTGTTTATTCCATAAATTATGATATAATAAATTTCTAATGCAGTGTCAGTAAGATAGTATAAAGTAGATTTTTGAACGTTTTCAGTCAGGAAATTTAAATGATGAAGTTGTAGTTCGCTCTGGTCGGCCTGTTACGAATAAAGTTAATGCCATTGGTGAGAAAGTGGAGAAAGATCGGCATATTACTAGTTACGACTTTGATGAAGAACTGGGCATTGACCACAAAACAGTTTTGTCTTATATGAAAAAGTTTGAGTATCACAAAAAAGCTCAATTATTGTGTGCTGAAACTGCACTGGAACTAACCTAACTCAATGGAAGAAACCTAATGACCCGAGATTTGCGATTGCCTTATAAAGTCTAATGAAACCGAACCATTTTCGAAAAGATTGATCACCGGAGATGAGAAATGAATCACTTACGATAAGAATGTGCTGACAACATTTCCTATAATATATTCAAAGTGACTGCACAAGCAAGCTCCACAGACAGTAGCGAAACCCGGATTAAGGCGCTATAAAGTGATATTGTGTGTATGATCGGATGAAGGGCATCGTTCATGATGAGCTTTTATCACCGGGTAAAACCATCGATTCAGATCTCTACTGCCAACAGCTAATGAGGATAAAGCATGAAATTGAGAAAACGGAATACAGCATTAGGAAGGGTGTATTCTGTCATCATGATAACACCAGACACATAGTTGTTTACCTTACCTTACACCCTCAAATTTCCACTTGTTTCGGTCTCTTCAGAATACTTTGGAAAGTTTAAGGTTAACATCAAGAGAGGGCTGTCCAAACTACCTACTTGTCGCATTTTTTTTTTACCGAAAATGTGATGCGAAAGTCCCAAAGTGTCTACAGCAATCATGTCACTACTACAAGATGGTAAAAAAATAGAACAAAACTGCACATATTATTATAATTAAATTAATTAAACTGAAAAAATCTTTAATTAAACTTATAAAATACGAAGAAAGTTATTCCCAATTTATATTTTTATGGTCATACTAGCTGTTGCCCGCGGCTCCGCCCGCGTGAATGCCTATTTCCAGGATTAAAGTAGCCTAGTGGGCGCATCAAGCGAGTCCCGGTGAGAAACGCGCTTGACAAAAATACTAATGTCGCTATTAAAAAATAGGGGTTGATCGTAGAGGGTTGAAAATTTAGGGTTGTATGTATTTTTCAATGTTGTATCATAAAAAAGAAAAACAAAAAAAATGTCTAAAAAATTAAAAAATATATTTAGGGGTGGACCAACCTTAACATTTAGGGGGATGAAAAATAGATGCTGGCCGATTCTCAGACCTACCCGATATGCACACAAAATTTCATAAAAATCGGTCCAGCTGTTTCGGAGGAGTATGGGAACGGACATTGTGACACGAGAATTTTATATATTAGATTTACTTGAAACGTAGTATCAATGCACTTCAACTAATAAAATACGTATTTCAACGTTTTTAAATATTCAGGCCCTAAATGGGGTGATAAAGGGGTAGGAAAATTGTATGGGAAAACTTTTTACACTCCATCCCAGAAAAGACTATTACATAAATGTCAAGCTGCATGCAATCACTAGAGTTTAACAAATGACTCATTTTGACATGACAAAATACATTCATAATATTATCATCCGTTATTTAAAAAATAACATCAAACTAACATCGGGATGGCTGGCGTTCTCTTGGGGAGCCTTATGTCCATCAGTGGACGGCAAAAGGCTGAGATATTAATAATAAAATCTAACTTTTGGGAGAACGCATATTTTATAAAACCTAACCTATGTTTAGACCATCAAAATAATTACAACACCTATTGAATTTATTTATAATCTATCTAAATCTATGCCAACTGAAATTAGTACATTAACTTCCTGTATATATATATTCATCAATATCTATGTTATACAAAAACTATTCTTTGTGTCAACAATTGTTTGATCTTAATAAGTATGAGTCATGAACAGTTTCATCTCAACTGTGCGTGTCTTTTAGGTAAATGTAACAAAAAATGCTACAAACTATACTACAAAAAAAAACAAATTATAAAATTGCAGCAAACAGACCGCTCGTATGGTTTATGAACAGAAATTGTCTTGATTTTTAGCATTATATTCTCCAAATATATTCATAAATGTATTAATTATTTTTAAATTTTAAAGGGGTTTCTAATAATTTTCACTACCTTCAATAAACTGTCCGTATTTTAGTTAAACTTTCACATTAATAATATATAAGTTTTTCTTTTTCTTGTATTTTAATAATTAAATAATTAAAATAATAGTAACAACTATTGTTGAATATCGACTGAACCCCGATAACGCAATCTTTTCATCATAAATACGATGCATATTGATAGACTGCTTAAAGATTTTATTATAAATAATGAGTTATCGTCCTCTCTCCTACATTCTTGCTGTGCCCAATTGGGTCCACAATAGTTACAAACTGTTATACCTACCACCTATGTTAATTGTGGAGTGCAGAAAAAATAAATTGAAATAAATTAAATTGAGATATCTAAGACATTCTTATGATTTTATGGAGTACTAGCATTTACCCGCGGCTCCGCCCGCGTAAAAGTCTTTCTGGGATAAAAGTTGCCTATGTTCTAATTCATGTCTTGGTCTACGTGTATGGCAAATTTTACCCAAATCTATTCAGCCGTTAAGGCGTGATTGATCTACAAAAACATCCAAACTTTCACATTAATAATATATAAAATTCATCCCTCCACCTTTACCCCTTAAATTATAAATTTCTAATAACCCTTTCTTAGCGTGCTCCTATATTACACAAACTATCTTCTGACCAAACATAATCCTAGCTTTAGTAGATTTTGAGATATTTATCTTCAGTATATTTAAATTACTGCTCCGCTCCCATCGGTCGTAGCGTGATGATATATAGTTATAAACCATTGTCACCACAAAACAAATATACGGTGTGAATATGATCCCAATCGGTCTAGTTCTTAAAAGTTAAAATAAATACTTTCATACTAAGTTCAACCCCCCTTCCCCCTTTAAGAAGTAGAATTTTACAAAAATGTGAATCACATATCGACGTTCCAAACGAATAAAGCCGTAAAATGTGTTACATGAGTTTTAATTTTATTGCATATTCAGATTCTACGCACTTGGTTACATTACCTACATTTTTTGTATAAATTTATAGCTCTTATTTTCAAAGTTATTAACATAGACGTCTTTATACTTCAAAATTTTTATAATATAGTTATAGCTGAATAAAGTCACTGTTACTACTTACATTAATTAAAATGCTCTCAGCGGAGTAGAATAACACAACTACATTATATTACGCCTTTATTCGACTAAAAATATTCAGTAAGTGTATTTGTATTGAAGTTTGACAGCCTTATTCACGACATAAATGAAATATTTATGTAACATAAATTTTATTACAAAATGTAACGGCTTATGTTTAGAACGCATCATCTGCTTACGTTTGGCACATGCCATTTGTCAAAATTTACATTATATAACATTACTAAAAACAATTGTGTGGTAAAAATAATGAGAGTGAATGAGGCCAAAGAGGTATGCAAGGATCGTAGCAAGTGGAAATCCGTTGTCTCTGTCTACCCCTATGGGAAACAGGCGTGAGTCTATGTATGTATGTATGTAATTGTGTGGTATTTATACTGTCATTTTGTACGACTATGATTTATAATTAAAATAGGGTAAGTATTAACTTCTATACATTTCTTAGTAGTTTATGAACGCACTACTACTATTCCCCCTCCGCGTGCCTCTTTAATATTAGCAACGACAATGCGCACACTAATAAACGATTTAAAAAACGCATTATTGTCAACTCTGAACAACCTTAAATGTGCATGAGATCGAAAAAAGCTCGAGGTGCAAGAATACCTGGTGGCACAAGTGTCTGTAAAACACTATGTTTGAAAAAAAATGGAAATGCGAGAAGATGATGAGGAGAGAGATGTAAGAGAAAAGTTTGTAAATTATATCGGAGTTTAGATTATCATGGATAAAGTGGAAATTCTTGCTAAGATATAATCAATAATTACTTATAAACTACCTTATAGTACCTTATAGTGAACTAACTGAAGAGACTACAATAAGCAACAAAATGATATTTTTTAAATCATAGGATAACCGAAAAAGTAGTTTATACTGCCATATAAACCATTCAATTGGAACAAACTTGAATAGTCCCAACCTAAGACCAATGAAACTAAAAATAGCATAAGAAGCCATATCTGAATTCCGGGTACTAGTCACATTATATATGCAAAGATAGTACAAAGCTTTATCTAAATGAGATTTTGAATTTTTTGATGCACAGGATATTTATAGAATGGTCTGAAGGTAACATTTAAACTAAAAATATTAGAATGGCGATTTAAGTTCATTTTTAACACAAATTTATTAATATTTTCGACCCTAAAAAGATTTAAATGGTCACACCATTTTATTATTTACCATAATGCAGATGCTGAGAAAAGAAATAACAGTTAGAAGATTATAACAAGCACATAGTGGAAAAAGACATGGTTGAAAAAAAAGTTTTGGAAAAAGAGTTAGCTACAGATACTGCCCAGTTTTGATTTAGAAAAAGTGTTATATTTATTCTCTATTCTCATATCGGAAGTCAGTAGTTCCTACTATAAAAGAATGTATCGGATTTATAATATTATAGTGTATAACATGCTTACAAAAAAGGTTATTACTTTTTTATAGAATTATCAGATAGCTAAAAGAGGCGCGAACGATATTGCTAGCTACTTAACACAGCCGACCTGAGGGAGGTATGATGCATTCCTGCATTGAAAGAGCCAAGAAACTCCACAGTATATACATACCAGGCCAGATGTATGGCATCAATAACAATGCTAAATTAAATAAAAAAAAACAGCTTAAAAGAGATGCAACAATTTGGGCTTAAAAGTTTCGTATCAGATAAGTAAAAAATTGGTTTCAGGATGATAACAATGACAAAATATTATATTGGTCTACGATGAGAGAAGTCATAATTGATTTTGCTACTCCCAATAAATTATTATTCTTCAAGTTTAACCCAGATAGTGAATATAAATGTCTTAGCGCTAATCATCTTGTTCCTCGTCGTAAAAAAATATTACTCCTGAAGTCGAAACATTACATGCTGCTTACACAGCATTGTTATCAATAAAAAGACCTTTATAATATGATTTAATGTCTTTAAGCAACTCACAGATTATTCCAAACCAATATCAGGACTTTTATAGGAAACTAGTACCACTTAATCAATCCCCATCTAATGACGGCTCCGAGTTAGACGATAAAGAAGAGGATGATGTCGACGAATAATTATTTTAGCCTATATAATAAGCATATTTATATATGGACGGTTAGGGTTCGTTTGCTAATTACTAATACATAAATCTTGCTAATATAATAACTGTAGTTATTAACAATGAGTTCTACTCGTACATAAAAGGCTGAGAGCATATTTCAAACTTTAAGACATCTTTTATTTGGAAATAATGTCATATTTTTGTAGTTTTTTATTAATTTAGAGTCAAATTGTTTCATCTAGTTCATTTTTATTATTATAATTACAATTAAAGTGCCATATTTATAACTTTTTGATTTATACCAACATTTTGGGACGTCTGTTTATTTACACGCGCAACCATGGCAGTTATTTTATTAACTATGACGGTCATTATTTTTAATTTGTATTCATGTTAAAGGCACATAATCTAGTTTAATAATAAGTGTATTTTTGATTCTGTAAAGGTCTTAAATAATAAATCATAAGCTTTTTCAGCAACGGATAGTAAAATCCCACGTTTACATTATTTATTGTTGTATAAGTAAAATCAAAGGTTCCATTTTTATTTTATTATGATCCAGTTGATTAATAGGTATTTTTATTTAAGTTTTGACCCAATATGATTTATTTTGTAGCTTTTATCATTAATTAAGTTAAACTTACATACGGTTTTCCTATAATCTCTATAATAACTTTTATTAGAGAAAAATGAATTATCACTGACATACCGATAGTGAAATATCTAATGTATGGACGAAAAAAGACGTATTAAGTTAATACAGAACTAGTTAACTGTGGCAAAAACATGCATAAAGGTTGGTATGTGCGCAATAAGCAAACATAGTTTTAATAATTTGAGACGAATAAGAACGTACAAAACGATACAGAATAAAAAACTAAAAACTTGTTGGCGAATATAAAATTATTAAGTTTTTTCATAAATTATATAAAAACCCAAAGTTTGTTACAATGGTATTTTCATTCATCAGAAAGCTAATTTTTTGCCGCGTCTTCCTATGTAACACTTGCTTGTATTTTAGCTTTGTACAAAGAATGAATGCATTTTTTATGTTTTTTCGCTCTCCTGAAAAGTAGCAGTTTTCACAATACGGCTTTATTCGTTTGGACCGTCGATATTTCATTATTTATGATAAGCAAAATTTGTGCATAGTTTCACAGTCGTATTCCGAGTTAGTTCAATAAAAAAGATTCATACAATATTCAATCCCCCCTTAAAATGTGAATTTCCAAAAATCCGTTCTTAGTACGCCTCACCATTACACAATGTATCATCTAGCGAAATTTCATGACCCCAGCTTCAGTAGTTTTTAAGAAATCGTGATTAATCAGTGAGTGAGTGAGTTATTTCAACCCCTCCTCCTCCCTTTTCCAAATAAAATTTCGCAATTATGTGAATCATCTATTTCATTAATTGTCATAAGCAAAGTTCGTGCATAGTTTCACAGTCGTATTCCGTTCCATTAAAAAAGTTCCATACAAAGTTCAACCCCCCCTCCCCCCTTTTGTAAGTGGAATTTTCCAAAAATATGACCCTCACATTTCATTATTTTTAATAAGCAATGTTTGCGCTCAATTTCACAGTCGTATCCCCTTCCGTAAAAAAGTTGCATACAACGGACAAACCCCTCTCTTACCCCTTAAAATGTAATTTCCAAAAATCCGTTCTTAGCTGACGTCTACATTACACAAACTATCATTTGACCAAATTTCATGATCCCAGCTTCAGTAGGTTTTGAGAAATCGTTATGAATCAGTGAGTCAGTGGTATTTCGCTTTTATATATATAGATAGAGCACTTTCTGATAAATCACTAAATGCTAAAAGGGCACAAGTTGAACATTTTGTAAAAAAAACCTTTTCTTATTTTGATTATTTAACTGTCTATAAAATTGAGTTTATTTTGAAATAATAATCCACGTATACTTATTGCAAACATCAATAAAATTTGTTTTTACGTAAGATATTGCCAATTTTCTTTTGCTTGTCTTGTAAAAATTACTTAAGTAGTCATGTGCCCTTTTTGCGATAAGTGATAATATATTGCGCAGTATGCTTTCCTCCACCGTTATAGTGAGTGATATATATTATGTAATTAACAATGAATACACACGTTAATTCGTAAGAGAAAGACGTGTGCTCTGGGAGTTGGGATCGAACCTGTAAGCTCCCCCTCACTCCTCAGCAGTCCGCTTCACGCCCTGTTAGGCCATTGACGCTTCACTAGGCCCTCGATCTACTGCCTACTACCTACTATTTCCAATCTTGCGGAAATCAAACACGCAAATTGCGAAGAGGTCATCTTTGGGCTAATAGGATTGTCACGTCATGACCTCAAGTCTGTCTGAATCACAATATGGAGGGGCAATAAGTCATCCTCGACCTCCGAATCATGCGTGCGGATCGGTTCCGGTGCAGCAGGAAACAAGCACAGACTGCGGACACTCCGAGAAATGGACGTGCAAGGACTTTTCCTTTTATAGCGCTAAACAAAATGCAGTTGTGAAAGATATTTCATCTTCCTGCTCTTCCGCTATGGGGAAAACCGCACAATACTGCTACAATCTTTCATATACAAATAGGGTCAGCCATTCTTGGTAAATAATAGTCTATCAACGCATTTGATATTGACGAAAAAGCCTAACGATTAGAGTGGATGGTACTCGCTCTAAAAATATCTTGTTACAAACGAGTCTGGTGCGCACCGCACACACAGGATTATATGAGTAGGGGCACAGTATTGAATCAAAAGTGCTCACTTGTATCAAAAGTACACCTTTATGAGCACGATACTGTACTCAGGAGTAGTAGCGTGCTCATAAAGGTATCAATTACAACTTAAATTCTCTATTAATTATGGATTAATAAAGTTTACATGGGGTTTCCATAAAGAGAAAAAAAGAAGGACCGAAAACAGCAAATGTCATTTTCATGGATTTATTTATCTTCATTAATACATAGAGGCAAAAGGTGGCATCGAATGGGGCGTTGACTGGAATGGGGGCTGGCATTAAAAAAACTCCACTAGGTATATCTGTCAATGAACAATCATTTACTTTGGCCAAAATATTTGATAGTGGTGACAGGTAACTGTATCAAAAAATTCATTTACCTCATCATTTACTTCCTCTTCTTGTGAGCCTTAGAATATTAACTGTCATTGAATAGTGGATAGAAGACACAAAGAAGACACATAGCATTTAGCAGATTAGCGGCTTAAAGAAAAAGTATATTGAGGAATAATTTGAGATATTTTTATGGGATACTAAAATATTTCTAAAAACTCGATTCGGTTCACATTTTGCTACAAATGTTCTTTTTTATGCTGTATTTTTGCCTTACAATAAGTTTTTTTTATTACGCCGTCTCTTTCTTGGATTCGAGGTGTGACCTCGTCTTAAGTTAAATAGTAACTATAGGGACTGTCGATCTGAATGATCTATAATAATTGGAGGTGAAAATATAAATAATCAAACACCTTTGTTGACATCTCATACATGTCTCATACAGTTGACCCTCGTGAGAGTAATAGTGTTCTGTGAGTTGACCACAGTTGACGAGTATCAACGTGAAGTTTCGCACGGCGATATCTTAGTATTCTTAGAATAATAAAGCATGTGTTAATTAAAAATGTGTTATTACTCTAAGTTTGTAGTGTTTTAACTAAGATATCGCAGTTCAATATTCAAAACAGAGTAAGTCAACGACTGTACGTGGATTTAAAATATATACAATTACATAGTGTCGTGGGCTCAGCACGTTGGTGCTACACGTGGTCCTGGCGACCCACGTGGTGTCACACATACCCGAGCTGCTCCTACATTTTATAGGTCCAATCCATTATGTATATAGATAGCGGAGCCTAAAAGGGCTTCCAATCAGATGTGTCATAGGCTAAATACCAAACCCGGCAACCGGAACCGATGAAAAGATTTATAGCGCTAACGTTATCCACCACGAATCGTCACGGTCTGGTCGTAGTCCATTCTTGGACAAAGGCCTCTTCACTCCTTTTCCATTCCCGGCGCTCTTGAGTCCGACTCATCTTATCTCCATGTCGCCTGAAGTCTGTGGTGGTCTACCCGGTAGACTCTACCGTGCCCTTTGGTGTTGGCTTTGGTGTCTCTATTCAAGTAGGTACTGTAACGTAATAGCACTAAAGTACTCATTTTTTTTATGTACGGCTGATATTAAATTAATCATAAATTAAAATTTGTATTGATATGGAATTTATTCTGGATTAAATAAATAAATATTCAGTTTGTGGGAAAAGAACGTATTACGCCCAACCCCGTTGTTGGTAGCTGAGTGAAGTGAAAGATTGACTACTGAGTTAGGACCTTGCATTTCAGGCATATTATATCTAATTATCTGTAAACATGAATTGAAAGAGTAATGGTAAATTGCTAATAAAATGTTCATATTGTGATATTACGAGAAACGTATGTAAAACTATGTTCATACGGCGTGAGTGCGTATGTTAATACAAAATCTATTTTGTCTATTTGACACTCTATTGAACCAGACATGTCTCACTTCCCTGTTTAAGTCAGAAAAATAAGGTCCATACTGTATTGATAGTTCTACGGCTCAGGTTCGCAGGCCGCACAATTCTTCGGCCTAAGGTTGTAGAGAAGAACTTCTTCTTAATCAAATTTTTCGGCACAGAGTAATGCATAATCTTATAAAACAAATTATTATATGGACAGAACCATAGAAAATGTTAGAAATGAATTACAAAAAAATATTGTCCAAATTAAAGCTAAATGGATATTATTGGTAAATTTTAGCAAATTATTACTTTTGGCAGTGAGCCTCACACGCGTCCACAACAAAATTTATTGTACTTTTTATTTCATATCTGTTACTTATTCTAATCTTATAAAGATGATATAAAGAGATTTTCCAATAAACATAGCCGTCTAAATCAAGGCTAACAATTTTCCAGTTGAGTATACTGTATGTACCTACGTAATAAATAATATGTTAATGAAAAGGTATAAATAAATCTTGTTTGCGATCATGAGATCGTACCAAGTGTTGAAGCGCCTTTTGAATATTGTTAGTGAGGAAAATACTTATCTATGCGGTAACGTCTCGAGTCCAGCATACAGATATTTCCGCAAATTGTTTAACGACATCCTATGAAAATTTATCCCAATAATTGAAAAACCTTTCTTCACAAACTTAAACATTTACCGATTCAACCCTAGCATATTTGTAGGCTACGATAGTAAAACCCTGTTCAGTCATCCCGGGTGGTTTACCGGTAATAGAGTTAACGGTAGTTTCCTATATTGAATTTTATACATTATTTTATAAGCAACAGAAAATTATACGCAAAAGAAACCCTTTTATTAAAACACAATCAAAATTGGTTCAGAAATGTGCCCGCAGTTTTGACTTTAAATGTTGGTATGAGGAAAAGGGGGTGCGTAGTAGGGATATCTCGCTTGCACGCGTGCACCATAATGAACATTTTACACAGTGACGTCAAAGGTTACGGCGTCTGTCATTTGAAAATTACCCCTTCTACAGGATTTCAATGGCTTCTAACTTATTTATTTTTGGTCCGATTTATAAAATTATTTCTGCAATAGATTTTGAGTAACGTAACTTATTGATTTAAATAATAAAACAAACTAGTCAACTACCCTATTTTACCAGTAAACTGCCAGGACAGAATAGAACTAATATCATACTAATACAGTGGACCCCCGGTAATCCGACAAACGTTTTGCAGGGCAGTGTCAAACTATCGAATTTGTCGGATTATAAAGTACTGCCTAAGACCCCCTATAGTCCGGATTTTTTACAAAAGAGTACCTTGTAATCCGACAAATTACAGATACAATGATAAGATTCTATATGTTATACTCTGAAGTACAAATCTTACTTCATTATGTATGTCGAATTTAGTAAAATAAACAATACAATAGAGCTTATGTTTTATTATAAAATTAACGTCATTAATGCTAAAAAAACTTACAAAAAAAAATAACTTAACATTAGGAAATAATTGTGTACAAACATAATACGTATGTACTGCCGGATTAGCGGGGGTCCACTGTATTATAAATGTGAATGTAAGTATATTTGTTACGCTTTCACGCGAAAACTACTTAACCGATCCTCATGAAACTTTGTACACATATTCTTGGAGGTATAAGAAGTAACATAGGATACGTATGGTGAAGACCGAATACATGGCCTACTGGAGTACAGACTTGGATAGTATCCATAAACGCAATGAACTTGCCGTCAAAACGAACAAGTTTAAATACCTAGGGTCTGTATTGCATAAATCTGCAGGCTAACCATGAGTTTGTCTCGGTAAAATCGCTAGCGACGACGTAAGATATTTATATGAAAAACTCAGTGGCGCCTCTAGCGGATACGTGAGAAACTAAATTTTGTCATACAAATATTTTACGTCGTCGCTAGCGATTTTACTAAGACTAACTCATGGTTGAGACACTGGTGACATCGACCGTGACGTCAGAGTCCGTATAGACGCGCCTTGGGTAAAGTAGCGGGAGGTCACAGGCGTCACTTGCGACCAAAAGATGCCGATTAGACTTTAAAATCTCATTGTTCATTTCTCTACAAAACCCTCATTCGGACTGTAGGTACTCCTGTACGTGTGTGAAACGTGGCCTGCACTTAGGTATCATGTTAGGGAGAAAGATAAAGTTGTAAACGAGGAGCAAAATCGGCATATTAGTAGACTTTTTAAATAAGTAGGTGTACAAAAAAGCTCGATAATTGGACTCGATATTTAGATACGATATTATGAGACTAATATCAAATTATATTATTAAAGCTTGGACTTTTAATACATTATATCGGATACCTTTTGATAAATAAATTTGTTTGCTTCTTTTTTTCTCTCCACTACTACATCGTACGAAAAAGCAAAAATAAGTATGTCAACTTTCCAATGTCGGTCACATCTACTATTTCAGTATAATTTACTATTTATTTTGTTCATTACAGGAACACGGAGACCCTTCTCCATCTGCTAAAAGGCAGCTTAGGTACCGGCATCTTGGCCATGCCGCACGCTTTTTCCAACGCTGGTTACGTGGTTGGCTCTATCGGCACAATAGTCATCGGCGTGCTATGTACCTACTGCATTCACGTACTAATTGACGCGAGCTATGTCCTTTGCAAGCGCCGGAAAGTACCATCACTCACGTACACGGCGGCTGCGGAGGCTGCATTGTCGGAAGGTCCTGAGTGGTGTAAAGCATGTGCTCCTTATGCTGCGTAAGTTCTACAAATGATTGCTTCTATATACAGCGCGTTCCCCAAGAAACACATATTCTGAAATCAGTTCATTCTTATCAAGTGTAAAACTCAGCAAACACAATTGTTCTTGAATTTGAAGACAATGAAAAAAAGTGTGTGAAATGAGCACTTGACTTTGAAATGTAAAGTTTATTAACTACATCCTTGAGATAACATTTCCTTCAGTAGGCACGTACATACGTCACGTACATAGATACCTAATTCTGAATATAGGTACATACCTATATTTAAAAAAGTAAGAAGAAATAACTATGTTTTTTCATTTCGAAACAGACTCATATAGACTTTCGCTTAAAACAACTGCAAATAAATTCCTTTTTTTTGTTACAGACACATTGTGAACGTGTTCTTACTGATATATCAAATTGGAACGTGCTGCGTTTACGTCTTATTCGTGTCTGAGAATATAAAATACGTGTTGATAAAGAAATTTGGTATAGTAATAACCTTGGAACAAGTGATGCTGTGCATCCTCCTGCCTCTGATCCTTATCAATTGGGTCCGGGATCTGAAGTACCTAGCGCCGTTCTCAGCTGTTGCTAATGCTGTTACTATCGTCGGCTTTGGAATTATTCTATACTATATCTTCAGGGATGCGCCTTCGTTTGAGGGAAAGTCTCCAGCAGGGGCTTTATCTAAGTTTCCTCTTTTCTTTGGAACTGTGCTGTTTGCTTTGGAAGCTATTGGAATGGTTAGTATGCAATCAACTCATAATTTATATATAAATAAGCCTATGAACACAGACGTAAATAAAAATGTCGAGTTCCTTAGATTGTTTGTTCTACCTTAGTGACACCAATGACAACCAATATTTCAATAATGTTGTGATAAGTACTTGATCATGACACGAATCGATTCATTGATAAATAATAGAAAATGTAGTTCAAGATGTTTGCTACTGGACATTATCGTCTATTTGATCTTTATTCCAATCTAATAGGCATCCCAGGCACCATGATAAAGTACGATAATAAATATAAAACAATTCTAAGTACGAAGTGAATATGCAAGTCACTAAAAGGAAAATATCGCACAACGATGCATTAGCGAGCGAGTCTGCGATCATTACACAAAGGGATTATGGTAAACGTAATAAATTTAAGGACATCCTTAACGCCTTTATAATAATTTAGACGATTACGGGGCTCTAAATAAACGCAGTAATTTGAAGCATAATAAGTCCAAATAACTAACAAAATAATATCGTAGGTATCGACGCAATTTAATTTAATAGATGAATCTACAAGAAAGCATTTGCGTACTACCTTTGTAACCTGTGTACTCATTATACCAATGTCTTACAGATTCTGCCTCTGGAGAATGAGATGAAGACGCCCAGAGATTTCGTCGGCAAGTTCGGCGTCTTAAACCGAGCCATGATTACCATTATCATCCTTTACGTGGGCATGGGTCTATTTGGATACCTACAGTATGGCGACGGTGCTAAAGGCAGTATTACTCTCAACTTGCCCACCGAAACCGATATGTAAGTATCGTCAGTAGTTAATAATATATGACTCGTATAGAAGCGAATACTATCTGGTGTCTAAGTTAACAACAGAAAAGAAAAAATTGACCAATCTTCTCCTAATCTTTTTCTTCTTCTTATCTTAGATGTTATTAATAAATATTTTAAATTTTACATATAACTTTTACACATAACTAATATGTGCGTGTCTTTATTTCAGTCTTGCGAGTGTGGTCCAGGGTCTTCTGGCGTTTGCCATCTTCATCACACATGGCTTGGCTTGTTACGTAGCCATCGACATCGTCTGGAACGACTACGTTGGTATCCGCCTTCTGAACAGCAAGCATAGAATCATTTGGGAGTACTCGGTCCGAACACTCATTGTTCTAATCACATGTAAGTAAAAAATATTTGATTACTATTAGATCACTTGAGTCATACTGGTATTTGATATTAGAATAAGACCCAATCATAGTCATACCCGCCCCAAAGAGGACATACCTAAAAGTCCACCAGATACCAGAAATACAAAGTTATTTGAATTAATTCTAATTAATATAAAAACACCACAGCACAATGTTATTTATGTGTTAAGCTATTCTAATAAATATATATAACATAAAAGTACTTAAATACAGTTTTAGGGATAGATACGTTTCGAATTTAAAATTGTCCAATCAGAATGATAATTTAGAAATCGGATATGTATGTAGCGACCTTAAACTGAGGCCTAACATTGGCATTTACGTGCATAAAACATGTAATTTTTTTTTAATAAAAACCGGCCAAATGCGAGTTAAACTTGCGCAGCGAGGATTCCGTACTACCCGTCTACCACACAAAGGTATGGCTCACAATTCCCCGGTATTTATTATTTGGTATTTTTCGTAGAATTGTTGTTTCAAGCTTCTAAACCAATCCAAATCCGAAGCTTGAATGTATAATAACCGTTTTTTCGATGACGCAAAAACAAAAACTTTTATAAAGATAATTATCTTATATTTTTGTTATTATTTAAACACATTATATTATTCTGTAAACATTTCAGACGGCTATTAGTATAAAAAAATGGAGCCACTAAAAATAGGTACGACAGACATCGCGACGTAGGCTTAGTGATAGGCTCCTGTTGGCACCCTTTGAGTAGAAAACAAAAAATGACGACATTGTTTCATTTCAATTGCGTACCAACATAACTGAATTTAAGAGCGTCGCTCTGTTCGCTCCAATATTGCCATTTTACGAATAATCATTCATTAGGGGGGATTTTCAGGTGTTATGACATATATTATTCACATTAGGTAATTTTGATTTTCAGCTAAGTTCCAGAAATTGTGTGACTTTCAGGATATAAAAAATTATATATCTTCAATATCAATCGTCATCGTCTGGATATTTATGAACAGTGAAATTGTATACCCATGATCCGAAAACCTAGACATTTAAATTTGTTTTTTTAAGTGGATGAAGACATTCCTATCCACTTAACTGAGTAGTTAACTAGATAGCAAAATTTACACACTAGCGGTG
Source organism: Mimas tiliae (assembly GCA_905332985.1). Taxonomy (NCBI): domain Eukaryota; kingdom Metazoa; phylum Arthropoda; class Insecta; order Lepidoptera; family Sphingidae; genus Mimas; species Mimas tiliae. The sequence continues at coordinate 12,336,593 of HG995239.1, read as the reverse complement.
GGTCCAGCCCAGCAAATCCATGGATAGTTCTACTAAGTTGCGAACACACACTAATTTTATTTATTTGTTTTATTTTCAGTTGGTCTTGCTGCTGCGGTACCCGCGCTAGATCTCTTCATTTCACTGTTTGGTGCTTTGTGCTTGTCGGCGCTGGGACTTGCCTTCCCCGCCTTCATCCAAAGCTGCACATACTGGTATTACGTGTCCCGTTCGGAACGCATTCGTATGTTAATCAAGAACATCATTGTGGTTATATTTGGAGTGTTGGGCCTGATCGTGGGAACGTGGACCTCGCTCGAAGCGATCATTGAAAAGTTCAGCCACCAAACAATCGATCGCGAAGCGATCATGAACACTACTGAAATCAGTGTATTTAATGTAACCACAATACCTTGATTACACTGGTATACTTATAGCATTCACAGTACGCTTGCTCGTTGCAGCAGCTTTTACACATTCGATCTGTATTTACATAGTTATGTACGACATTACACTCAAAAGCACACGACTAACCTGGCAATGTGTAAATCAGGCTCAAATAAACAGTGCCATGATTAGAACCGGCCAGGCATACAATGCAGAGGTCCTATAGAAGCACTACTAGTATTATGTATTTAACATAGGTAATGTAAAATGGTTAAAGCGTAACCAATATAATATATAGATGGACAAGTTCGTGCGCGACCGTCCTGCGGGGTACAAGACGTTGGTGGGGACGAGGTTCTCTAGATGTTAGCGGGGGCGGTTTGTGCAGCGGGAAAGGGAAACAAATGCAACCGCCCTCAGCAGGACGGTCTCGCACGAACTTGTCCATCTATAGTAAATAAGTTATTGTTGACCCATATAATATTCTTGTCATAGACAACATTGTCAAGTTTATCCTGACAGCTGTATCGGAACCACACATAATTTGTATAAATATGCCTCTTTCGTGCCACTATACAAAAAAAAACAGATTTAGTGTTCGCCCACCTTTGTGCATAATTGTCGGGACAGTAAGACAGAGTTAGGTAGGTATGTATAAAATTACTGTTATACATTTTATATGGTTGTTACGTAGATAAATAAGTAGGTATTGTAGTCTAAATGAAATTATCCTGTGACAGTGAGAAATGTATTATGTCGAAAGCGTGGCATTTTATAGTATATGGTACGTAGAAATTATGTATAAGTACAACTAACGCATTTGTTTATTTATTAGTGTTGAAAATATTGAATGCGTATACTATAAATAATAAGCATTGACTATTGAATAATTTAATCTTACAAATCATATTAGAAGTCCAGTATAAAGTATCTGTTAATACCTACTTTATCAATAACTCTCTAATATGAAATAATAAAATAACCTTTCTCGACGATTGACTTTATAACTGTTGTATATTTATTATTATTTATGTAGCTTATTACATAACTGAAAATTTACATATTGACCTTAATTTACCTACTTTGCACAAATTTCGTACTTGTCAAAAAACCTTACGGTTACAGCTGAAAGAATGTGGACTCATGATTTCATTTGCATTTATCGTATGCAACATTTTCAACCTTACTAGATAACCAATACGTATACATTTTATCGATTTACTAATACCGATGTAGATAATGTACAATTAGTTTAAGTACATATCCTCGTCAGTCGTTATAGAACTCAACTATATTGTGATGAGATTTTTTTGCGTATTTATGTGTATCTTTATTTAGAGCTCTTTATATTATGCATATAAAGAAATGTATTTTTATTTTTAAATAAGTTTTATTAGGTCTGTTAGTTTGAAATATATACTAAAAATGTTATGTACTGACCATGTGTCAAACGACACTTAGTTTCCAGTTTTATCTTGTTAATAATAATTATTTTACCGTATTTACTAACCCCTTCTATATGGCCGGATTAACTTGCGCCGACGTTACAAAATATATTATCAACAAAAAAATATAATAAATAATAACAAAAATGCATCATATAAAATTCACTTTTTAAAACCAAATGGGCCCCACGTCGGTTTAATCAATTGAAATCATGTTGTTAGTAGTATTAAAATGTGTCGATCAATTTAATTAGGCATATTATGTATTAATCGTGCAATACGGTATCCAAAAATATAATTTATTTTATCGATGCATTTATTGATTTAGTAAAGATTTTTATGATATACCTACTGTCATAAGATAATTCGTGTTGTGTAATGTATTTTACGAGTAGGTACTTTCGTATTTGTGATATTGATTCGACAAAAAATTTACTTTTTCATAGATGGTAAGTATATAAAAAAAACTTGACGTAAATTATAGCAAAAATATTTATTTATTCGGCACCATGATTGTATCAATAAGAAGAATTAGAATTTTAAGAATTAGAATACATTTATATTACTAAGCTAAATGCTTTCTTCCTTTAAAAACCATTACTGTATTGCATATTTGGGACACTATCCGGTCGTAATTATATATTATATACTATAGTATAAACTGTGATGTTGAATATTTAAATTAGGAATTATTTTTTTGGTTAACAGTGTTGTTGTGATGAAGACGCACACGTCAGTGATAATGTGCTCAGAGCGATGTTGGGGTCAAACCCGTTATAATTAAACTATATTATAATAATAATGCGTTTGTTTCACTAAAGTTGCTGCTATAGATACATGTACAACGGATGATCGAGGTACGAGCCATAATACCACGGTTTGAAAATGGATGGATTATTCACGGTGACTAGCGATGCTGGCGAGCTTAGGGTGCCGTCATACTACCACGACATGAAGCGCTTCAAACTTTGTCGACTTTTCATTTTAATTTACTTTCTTTCCCAATACAATAGTGGATTTTAAAACCGCGATGTTGTCTAATGATCAATCAAGAATCATAAAACTTACATAATGTATAGTCTCGAAAAGTAGTCACAGAGATGTCACTACTAAGAATGGTTAAAACCATTTGAATAACATATAGGTAATATTCTCTAAACAAAGAGGGTGCTTAGATAAAACATCCTACTTTTATGTAACAGACATAGCGTCAAACATTTAACAATTACTAGTAACGCAGTTATTAAAAATACTGCAGATTATTCCAAATATTTTATTAATCAAATAAACATAATCGCCAATTTATTACATGTAATCAAAATGCCAACATTAAAATCAAATTAACAATACATACAATGTGTATGTCGGGGTAAATACCTGTTTAATTAATAAAAAATCAGTAAAATAAAATTATCAGAACAATTAACTGGTGAGATTATAGTATAACCGTCTATAGACCGATATACTATAATCATTATATATAATAAACAATCTCAATCCGCATGTACAGATTGATCCGGAAAGAAAACCAACTGAATTATGTAATTTGAAGGCGTGGCGTTCAAACTTTATTCTTATTGACTCATTTGTAGGAACGATCTGTAGATTAAGATTGTGTATTGAAATTGGCCGTAGATCACTAATTACATTAGTAAGTATATATAAGTGATAAGTGATTATATCCCAAAACTATATACCTCTATATTTTTGAAAATTGTTTATTTACAAACTTAAGAACAATACTCATAAGTTTCTTCACGAGATTTCCTCACATTTAGTATTAGTAAACCAATAAGTCTACAATTAATTACTTATATTGTTTTTCTCGAAAGGTTTTATTTCATCTTTCAACGGATTGCATAAAGCACGTAAATTAGAAATTTGCTTATAGAATTATTAAACATTACTATTACGTGATTACAAATTTTAACCATATAACATCGAACAAATACCCCGACAACACGCAATACAATCAGTATCAAAATCCTATTAAATATAAATCATTTATATTAAAATCCATAAGTTCGGCCGCAGTATCGACGTAGAATGAGAACTACACACGTAAAGTAACAACAGATACATAACTATTGGTTCCGATAAAAAAATATAATGTGCTGTGTAACTAGATCCACTAGCATCTTATTAAACAATTACCTAGTATAACGGACAGCCAAATTTTATACTCGAAACATTTTAAAATACTTATGAGGAATGTTTGCAGAATACATTTGATTACGATGAATGACATAAACATCGAAATGTTGAAGTATCACAATTCAAGTTAATGTATTTGACTGTCCCACACGTGAACGTGAAACGTATGAACGCACTCCAGTAGGCCTAGTACAAGTCACAAATACGTTCACAGTTTTCGAATTCGTATAAATTTACTACCGTCGAAGTGTCTAACTAGTAATTCATACGGTAATAAAGGAAAGAATCGCTTGACAATAATTTTCTTAGTCGACTAATATGAAATAAAATTAACCATATTATTAATTTTAATTCATTATAGTTCCCACTAGTGGCTACTAATATTTGACGTATGGAGAGAACACGAAAACTTTCTTCGTTTAAGAAAACTATTAAAACCTGTACTAGGCCTACAGAACGAATCGCACCGCACACCCGCAGTCATCGAATTTAAAAATTCGTTGTATGAAATTATACAGAAACTAGCATACCTACCTATCTGTGCCGCACAAGTCACATTGTGCAAATTGAATAGATGCGCGAGCATTTAATTTACAAGTTACAATTCGGTAACTACGGCGCGGCGCCGCGGGTGCGTGTCATTCCGTGTGGACACGTGTGGATAGGTGTACGTTCACCTTAACCCAAGCCAATATTGACAACACGTCTCAACGTCAATATAAGGTTTCGCTAACATTTGGTGCGAATCGAATCTCTTTCCGACTGCCTCTTGTCTTGTTTTTCTTGTAAATCATCTAAGTTTTTAATGTGTGTTATATTCATTATGACTGCATGCTACAACAATTTAATTGCAATGGCACCGTTCAAATGATATCTAAATAGTTTTGGCAGCCGGGTGTATTCACTTATTTTGGATGTGTAACTAATTTTATTGCAAGGCAGATACCAAGAACGGGTCTATTCATTTATTAGGAAATTAAAAATAACAATTTATTTTAGTTTACACTAGTGGAGTTTATTTTATTACGAAACAATGTTTCCTTCTTAGAAGTTTCCTTAATATGCGAACGCAGCCTAAAACATTTAGAAAGCTAAACTTAAACTATAAGAAATACTAACATTTGTACTATAAACGTTACAACTTAGTGTATTTAAGTAGAACATAATTAACTATCTATTAGGTCGGCACACAACACATTGCATTATTTTTACCATTCATTACGACATTAAAGTAGGGCTAAAAATTCTCTGCATACATACTACTATAAACCGGAGTGCGAGTGACACGACATAATGTACTCTGTATCGCTCCCACAGTTATACCCTAAGCCCAGCTGAGGGTTAATCTTCAGCTCTGCTAAAATATCAAGTGCTCGCAAATTCCCCACTATGTTTGTATCGAAACGTTATAATTGTGGAAATTTGGAAGTTACTTTTAATAATACCTAAATTAACTATATAAATGGAATATTAAACTACGTGACCGATAGATTCGTGTGCACGTAAAATATTCTAAACAAAAGATCTATGGTAGACTGAGGTAGTACTAACAATAATAAATTATCAATAACATCATTGACAGCGCATTTCAAGCTCTTCGCACGGCTATCATTCACCTTTTATAATAATCGTGCTGAGTAATCCTCTTTTCAAGTGAGTCATAAAGTTGAGTTTCACACGCTCAAAAAAATAAGTTTCCCAATAGAATAAATCACGAATTTTTAAAGACAAATATACCGAACAATCGAACAAACAATCAAGTGTTTACGGTCGTGACAAGCATTAATAATAATATATACATAACGTACACATAAGTGTGCTGGTAGTATTATCTCCACAATAATAAAAAGGTAAGGTAAGGTAAATAGTCGGTTCCAATATGTGATGCTTGCATACAGAATTTTTCCCAAACGTACAACAGCAAAGAGAGCTAGTCCCTTTAATGGCTTTCTGTGCGAGGAGTAACTCGTTGCATACATAAGATATGCCATAGTGCATGGCATATAAGCCACGAATCAATACATCAACAAAACAACCACTGTATAACTCAAACCAGTTTTTTAAGATATAACGTTTGAAAGTTCTAAAAATGATATAATTAAAGCCATGCATCTTTGTAAATCAGTCTTCCCGACTGGCGTTATCCAAGCTTAGTACCAAGATCCGCTTTACTACTTAGGTACGCTTCCACTTCGCCTGATCTTGAGCATACTCCGTAGTGAGACCATAGCATTTTTATAAATAAGTACTGTAATTTTAATCATTATATTCAATCATTACTCGACATTGGCGGAATCATCGAAAATCGATGAAGCAATAATCGAACATTTTAATATAATTGTTTATATATCATTATTAACAGACAGCTGTAGACAGTTCTGTCTACAGCATGAATGGGACGGCTCGTCCGGGTCGTTACTACTGTCTCACAGAAAACCGGCCTTGCTGCTGCGTTTCGTACGGTGAGTGAGATATCCGAGGCCCAAATTCCCCTCCCCTTCCCAAACCCTAACTTATTTTAAGGTCGGCAACGCGCCCATGATAATTTTAGTATTGTGGGCGTACATGGGCGGTGATCACTTACCATCAGGTGACCCACTTGCTCGTTTGCCGGCCTATACTATAAAAAAAAACAGTCTTGTCGGTCGCGCAACAGAGGCTACGATATTACTAATCAGCAAGGTATTAGGAAAAGTGTGTCTTCCAGTCGATAGAGATAACATTTCTTTAGTAAACTTTATGTAATAAAAATACGCAACTTTTTGATTTGACACAGTGTTAGTTTTGAGGCGTTACACGAGCAATACGGTATTTGACTGATACTTTAATGTATTGTATTATAATTATTATGTATGTTAAATTATTTTTATTAAAATACATTAATTATGATGACAGCCTCTGTTGTGCATAGGGCGAGGAGCCGGCTGTGAAGCGGGAGGCCGCGGCTTCGATTCCCGCACCGAGACAAATGTTTGTGCGATCCACAATTTATTTCGGGTCTGGGTGTTTTCCCCCCAAAGGGTTAAGGTCAGGCAGGCGGCTGGTCGTAAAAACTACATGCCAAATATTTATGTAATATGTGTTAAAAGAGTGTTGCGCCGTAGTTGCCCTACTGCAAGTGGAATTAGGGCAAGTGGAAGAAGAAAATACATATTATGGTCTCCAACCCTGATGCGGTATTGATACTTTTGAATGTTAATATTCCGATAATTTAATAATATGTTTTAAATATTTTTAACCTAATATAAAAATTCAAATACCGTATTGGGCAATCCAGCAATGTGTACATATATTAAAAATGTATGTGTCTAATAAATACTTAACGCTTAGCGCTTTATTTATAACTCCATTACCATTTTATTTGAACAATATGATGGTAGTCTGCCCCCTGAAAAAATAGGCAGTAAGCCTCTTCTATAGCTAGGCTTGTTAAAAAACACTTATATTAGATGTAAGGGTAACGCTTCTGATAACAAAAACAGGTGTCACTGATGATTACAGACAATAATCATATAAAAAATCGCGAAATAAGTCAACACATTTTTTCAAAAATTTAACAGTCTTGTTTGGACCAATAAACAAATGACGTTTCATTCAAATAATAATTATTGAAATCGTATTTTTTTTAATAAAGTAATACTCACACCAAAAAAAAATCATTTAACGCTCGGAATTAGCTGCGCAGCGTACGACATAACTAGACTCTGGGCGTATTGAGTACTTAAACACGGTAATGCGCGCGGGACATTTACAAGCATGCATAAAAACAAAATATATTTAGTAAATATTTTACTAAATATATTTTGTATAGTTTCAAAATTTGGTATATTACGCTTATAAATACAATTAGGGATAATAACATTATACATTTCATAGAAATTAATTTTAAAAATATATCTTAGAATGTAACTATTGAATGGAGAAATCTTCTACAGTACATTATTATTTATTTTATTCATTTGACAATGCAATATCATTATAAAATATTTTTTTAGGCAAAACAGATGTTTATTTGGAATAGAAAATGCAATACCATGTTACCAGGATACCGGGACCCTGGTATTTCGGGATCCACTAATACTGCTACCCGCCCGTAAATATGTTACAAAGACAGAACCTAAGCTGAGGTACAGGACTAAGCTAGTTTGGATTTCGACTGATCACCGATGTCACTTTTATATGGACTTGAGCCAACCTTAATAAAATTGGTAACGGCAGGTCGCATTAATCAAAGTACAATCTTAAAACTAATTTCAAAGAAAAATCAAGGTTATGCGTGAAATAAAATTTCGTATAGCATGTCGAATAGCTATAAATACGAAATCCAATGAATCAATGATGAATCATGAAAAGATTCGAATTATTAAATAATTGATCTGCCTTTAATTGAATTACATAATTAATTATTTATTTAGATACGAACTGACCTATAACGCATTAATAAAATAAGTTTCATTAGTGTAGAAAAGAAAGTCTATTCCGTTCCTGGGGGCTTAGCATATGCAACACGAGAAAAATTGGTCGACTCGTTTGTCGTGGAAAACCAGTTTTTTCTGGTTATATCTATCGAAAGTAACATGGTTCATGATTTCAATAAGGGTTTCAATTATTATTTTTGTGTCATATTTGCACTATATTATATTCTTGAAGTCTCGGCATCATAGGAAATTTACCAATTCGTATGTCCTGATGAATTAGGCACTTTTATGTCCCGCAAATACCAGGATTGCATTTTTTGTGTTTGTTGTGATTGCATTCTCTAATAAAATTAAAAATATCACATTATATAAGATTTGTTTGCTGTAATAAGCTCGAATGTTATTGTCGGTTTTGAACATTTTGAATTTTTAACACACAATTATTTTTTTCCGCCCTTTGTATGAAAGTAAAATATACACTTTTAAGGTACTCGCGATATGTATTTCTAATTTTTCAATACTCATAAAACGGATAAAAATTAGAACTGTGATATAATTTTAATTATTTCATATATTAAGTGTGATGTATTTCACTAGGTTTATGATTTTTTACAATATTATACCTACATTTTAAATTATAAAAATTCAGACTAAATAAAAATAGTAATAAAAATGTTATAATCCACACTAATATTATAAATGCGAAAGTAGCTCTGTCCGTTACATTATCACAGCTAAACGGCTGATTTTAATGAAATAGGTTATATTCTTGGGAATTACATAGGTTTTTTTTGTCCTGGAAAAAGCTATCCCGCGGGCGGAGTCACGAACAAAAGCTATTATATAATAAACAACAAATACTATAAACTTATTGAAAAGTATAATACATAAATATATTTTTAAAGGCACAACTAAGGTATAATATAACTGAACACATAACATAATTGCGTTGTACATAATAATACTTACATAATAAACATTTGGTCAAGAACGCCAGCTGTTTCGTAAATTAAACTAAATTAACACTTTCGCTAGGTATTTTAACAGTGTGAAAAAATACGACAATGTTACATTATATCAAGGAACAAAATACTTATTACAGTTTTGTTATGTTTTTGTGGAGGTTGAAGATGCAATTATTTCATATTACCATGTTTTTCGTACTTACAGTTAGTTACCAATAAAATTAACTTACTTCAAATGTGCCATATTTATTCCTAGTCAATGAAATACAATAATACAAGCAGTTTAGTTTGAATTAAATCGCTTGAAACGCAATATTGATACCAAGCATTCAACAGGTGTAACTGCACACTAACGCTTTATTTATAAATAGTTAATGACACTATTTTTTACTAATAAGCCAATTCTTATATCAAAACCTACGACAAAAGTTATAATCAAACGAAATAGTTTTCGCCTGAGTATCGAAGAGATAGGGGCAATAGAACAATGTATGTACTCATGTTCTGCCATTGGTGAATACATATATGCTTCTTATATTGTATTAGGTATACGTATCGCTAAATTGATCACCAATTCGATGCCCGACAAATGACAATTTAAACTTGAAAAACTCAGTCTTCTCGTATAAACCAATCAATATATCAATGAGGCGATATTCAAAAGGTAAAAAGTGATATTTAATAGATAAAAGGCGATATCAAACGTCTAGGTGCATTTACAAGGCGGGAATAGTACGTAGGCTTGGCTGACCTGCTATTTCTTGCCAGCGTCGTATCCTGCTAAAACGCTTCGCAACGCCGTTTTCAAATGTTCGTTGGACTCCGGCTCGTATTTGGCTAGGTTGTGTCGACAACACGGGCATGTTTGCGATCCGGTTGATTTGAACGCAAGTTTTATGCATGCCTGAAACCAATTTATTTTTTATTTACTTTTACTAATGTTCATTATAGGTACCTATTAGATAAATTGTAAATGCTTAAAAAATTGTCACTATATTTTATTAAATAATTTATCATCTGTACAAATGAGGATATTATTATCCATATATAAATACTTGTCGTGACTGACTGATTCATCAAAGCAGATCCTAGGCCGCTGGGCCTACAAACTTGAATTTTTGCACAAAAGTTTCTTTAAAGACATAAGTGTCAAGTGAGCACTAAGATCTACAACCTTGGTAGGTGGTCATTCGTATGCGAGAAGCCGTCTGGTTTGGTAACACTGTTTTGTCATTTCTCGACGTATGTAAGGACTGTTGTACTTCGGTTTGTATTGCATTAAAGCATTACTGGACATTATGAGACTTAACAACTTATGACTCAGGGTGCTGAACTCAGTCCAGTGCCATGCAGTGCATTGTAATTCAAAGTTCTGTGGTATTGTCTGTTTACAGGCTGGCGTGGCTCTTACCATCAGGCGTGCGGCGAACTGCTAGTTTCGACATTCAGGCTTGTAAAAAAGCAAAACTCACCAGACAAAAATTATGTAAACAAGGCGTGGTGACCGGAGTGACTGCTACCTCCTGACATATGATGCATAGAAACACTTGTGTCACATACTCTACAAATTCCTGGAACACGATTAATAATAATAAGAAATGAACCATTCATTCATTTTAAAACTGACTCAATCACCAAGGCTATTTTATATTTTACATTATATCAACTATGTGTGAATGGCCTTACCTTCTTTCCGGCAGTGTCGCACACGGCCAAGCATTCCCTCCACAATTTGTCGTTGATTGTGTCAGCTTTTATAGCCTCTTGTTCATCAGTGCTAAGTAAACTTTTTACCTCTGTCGTTTTCTTGGGTGTGAATATACTTGCAATTTTCTTTGTAGGACTTGTTGCGTTTTTGCTTTTCGACACTGCAATGCAATTTATATTACACCAATAAAAAAACAGTTCGGGGGACCATAATGTTACTCATGCCAGTAAATTGTCATTAAAATCTTATTGTGGGATAATAAGTATTGCCATGGACTATATTATTTGTAATTATAATGTTAAGGTGTATTTAAACATATAGCGGCAAGTGCGCGGCAGCAACATTTAACACACATTGCCAAGACACAATTTCTGCCGCGCTTTATTAACGACTATACCGACGAAAATTTGTGCGGCAGTACTGCTCAAGACATGTGAGTCACGCCGCACACTTCAGTTTGCATCAAAAATACAATTTATAATGGTTGCGTGTATTGTACCTCTGCTTATTATTCGAAAATCTCGAAGGAATAACAAATAACATGCGAAAATAAGGAAATGCTGGATGAAACCACTGTATAAGTAGAGGCTACAGTAAATACTGAAACAATTGTTTGTGTGATCCACAAAAATTTGTGTGTGTTGTGGGACCGCAAGTCCCTCGTAGTTCCTGATACCCACGATACAGGTTTTACCTAGTGTGGGGTCAGGACTATGTGTGTGACTGTTGGGTGTATTTATTTATTATTTATTATTATTGAATTAATTACGAAATTCATTATCGAACATTACAGTCCTTAAGATTGTCATTAGACGAGTTTGAACATTTACACAGCCTGAAGCCTTGAACCTTGACCTGTTGATAACAAAACAACAGGAATATATCCAGACATAATTACATACAAATGATTACTATAAATTGCGCACGGCAGGTATGCGGCGGGTTTCGCAAGCGGCAGCCGCGCAATGTTTCCGCTTTATGTTTAGACTCACCTTTACCCCTCCCGCACCGCTCCATCACCTCAAAAACTCGGTTATGTGCTACCTCTATAGTGTTATTCCAACATGAGGAGTTAGTAGAAATGGTATAGTTACGATACATAAACTTTACTTACGCCTCCCTTTTTTCTTTGCTTGAACTTCCTCTTTATTGCTGGTCTTTCGTTTCTTAACGGGGGGTGAAGCTTCACTCTCTGACTCTGTGGTCTGATTACTTTCGCGAAGTGCCCTCTTCTTGTTCTTAGCCTTCGAGCTTTTGTTGTTCTTATCCTTTAGAGCTTTTTTTTCAGCTTCAGCTTCTAAATAACCATCTGGATACTATGAAAATTAAGAATCATTACATTAAATCTAATGCTTATTGAGTAATTCAGTATGATATAAAGTATTTTAATAAATAAAATTAGGAAATATTAATTAATATTGTAAAATAGTTTTAGACAATACGCACTCACGCACTCACTCACGCCTATAATTCACGAAGGGGTAGGCAGAGGTGTAACCATTACACCCGCGATTCGCCGAGCGTATCCCATGATGTGATAGGGGGCGAGCCTATCGCCATATCGGGCACAATTTCAAACTCTGGGTTGATACTAAGCATTTCATGATAGAAAAAAACCCAATATCACTTTACCCGACCCAGGGATCGAACCAGAGACCTCAGCGTCAGCCTTAGTCGTAACGCGTACGCATTACAACTGCGCCACCGAGGCAGTCAATTTATACAATAATATTGTTATTTATGAGTTAGTACTCACTACAATGGGATAATGTTTCGCGGACGGTTCCCAAGGTGCCGGACTGGGGTCGTCCCGCCTTAACAAGTATTTCCACACTCTGTATCCTGATAATCCTTTCTCTGGATAATATTTCACTACCTTGTAAATACCATCATATCTGTAATAAATAAGAACCTGACGTTAAAACTCTTGGGGATTTCAATAAAAGTTGAATATATTCAAATTTTACACCAAAACTTTTAAGTCCAGCGCCAGGGATCCAGATGTCAAAACAATATTACCTGATCCCCTCCTTCGGGGCGTATTTGGGGAAATGTTTTAACATCTTGTAGGATCGCACGACTCGCACAGGTTTCCCGTTCCGCCAGTTATCAACCGCGTCACCACCCTCCTCGCTTATTTGTTTTACGGCACAATTTCGTGCTAGAGCCCTGCAACACAATAAAACATAGGTTTTTGTTGTCATCTTTTTTATCCTGGCATGAGAGAGTGACTACACCTGATGTTAAATACAGCGCATACCAAATACTATTTCAACCATCGAGAGACCCTCGACATTCGACAGAATTATGCCAGCCTGAACCAATTAGATATACACCAGCTGACCTCGGAACGCGACCCGCTTCAACGAGCAAAAATGGAGTTTTTACAGTGGTCGCTATCTAATCGGGTACAAATATGCATCAGGTACCTTCTCATCTGCCTTTTCATTGTATACAGCACACATTGTTGTATTGCATAAAAATATGGTGTTATTTAAACAAATCCTTTTGACCTACTAAATTGGGGGTTCAGACGGAAGTAGTAGAAGAAGTAATGTAAACAGCCCTTACTTGTTCTCTCTGGTGAGGGTTTGGTCACAGGACTGCTCCGCCGTCCGTTTGTTGCCCGATAAATCTCGACCCCCACTACCTGTGTATGTGAACTCATTTCCATTGTCCACGTCATCTTCGTACCCACCTTATAAGAAATTATACTTTTATGGATAAGATTCAGTTTATTAATTAAATGTATTGTTAAATGTATATACTATATTACTACTATTTTATCTATTTCCTTATTTCAATTATACGTTATTTTACGCGAACAATAACGAATGAAATGGTTTATCTTTTTCGTTATTAGAATGAATCAGAAGAAGCAAATAGATGTACGGTTCCAAAACCATATATTGTATAACATATTGTTACGTACCAGACAAGACTATACTGTAAGCGCCTTCGACATCACGCCCATGTATGCCCGACACTGGAGGCCGATGTACTCCAGATTCAGATAACTACAATAAATGTACAATTTTGAATTAAATTATTTCAAATAAACTTACATAATGGAATACTTAAACTATCTCGTGTTAAGTGACATGCATATTGTACTATATTACAAACGTGAAAGTAACTGATAATGGTAACAATTATAGGAGCAAAGTAACTTATTTCATGGGGGCCAGGCACTGGGGTCATGAAATATCAGCATAATAGCAGTATTTTTTAAAGTCTACAAACAAAATGGCAAATCAACTGACTTGTATCCTAAATCTCCAGCACATTCCAACTTCGATGCCGGGAATGGGACCGAAATGATTTGCCGGCATTGCACATGTTTTCGTTTTACCTGAAACAAATTATACAATGTAAATCGGTATTCACATAATATGTTTTAGTGTAAGCCTTGCGTAATCTGATCAAATTATTTTTCAAATGTGAATGATTTATATTCCAATTCTTCCATATCTTTCTATTGGATTAATATTGTTGCGGATAAAAGAAAACCTAGTGTTCCCAAAGACTCCGAAATTCACTAATCGGATAAATGCGGTCAGGTAAATGCCTATTTTTTGACACGTATTATGTTATTCGTATACGAGAAATAATAAAAGAAACTTCTTACAGACTTAAAAGGTATTTAAACACAATTATGATCATTGGATGATGAATCTTGTTTCCGTAATAAGTAAAAGAACTAAGAAAAAAAATTGATATTTATATTTTAAGTAAGGTAAAGAGAAACGAAATACACATAAGGCATTGAAGCTCAACCTATGTTGCATAGTCGGGCAAATTTTTTTAAAAAAATATTTAAATATTTTTTTTATAAAGCCAATCCATTTTTTATAAAGCCAAGCCACACATTTGACACATCACTACAAAATTGCCAAAGGTTTACTTAGTAATGTTACTTAGCATATACAAGTTGATTAAATAATTAAAATTTCGCACTTTGCAACAAGTTGTACATGACCCTCGCAACATTGTTAATCAATGATGTTTAACAATGTCGGCCATACATTTCATTCGCAAAACAAACACAGGCACATACAGACACATACAGTATTAGATACTTAGGCCCGCATTCTAGAACAACGCTCAAGTGAGCTATTTGCTAAGTGTCGATGATAGGTTTATTTTTGGCGCCAAATAAAAACGGACCAATCACGTGTACTGAAATCGTCACTTAGCAAAGAGCCCACATGAGTGTTGTTCTATAATAAGGGCCTTAGATTTACAAAATCATCTCATAAAATACACCGTCGCTGTTGCATATGATATACAAAAATTCGCAGGCGTATGTGATGAATGATTACGCTTATTTTGACAATATAGGTAACTAACTCGGTCGATCATGAAATGAATAGTGAATCAAGCCAAATGAAAGTTATTGTCAAAATATCACAGTAAACAGGTACTAAATTGTACTGTAAAATATGGGCAGTATAAATATGAAACAATAAAAATGATCCTCACCTACACAAGCCATCCCTCTGCCCCAATCCCTGTTACTCTTAGATGCAGACTTCTTTTTTACTTGCTTTGCAGCTCCTGGCGCAATGACGTCAGTAGGGTCCCGTTTGCATGAAGGACAGTACCAATCTTCCTCCGGTAACTCCTTGAGTGGTGGAGACAGGCAGCTCATGTGGTAACCATAATTGCACTCGTCACATAGAACTATCTGGAATTGATGGAAATAATCTTAAGCTCAAGGTAACATAAATCCAAAAATTGATCTTGATTTTTTTAAACAGTAGAAGTAAATGCAATGATAATATCCATGCACTTACCAGCCTGCTACAAATATATCGTAACCAGAGCGTAAAATGGATCATAATTATCATGAAACACTTGAATAATTCATGCAATGTTCACATTTCATGAAATAATCAACTAAACACATGGTTATTTCATGATATAGTTGACTATACATTGTATGATCATACAGTAAAATAGTTACATTATCCACCATTGGAGGCGCTGATCGCGCTTTGTGTATGTGATGTAATACAGAAAAGTAGAGTGACTACGTAACCTACCTCGAAGGACAATTATTTGCTTTCAAAATACAGCATCATGGAAGCTGCATATAAGGACATCTTTATATTTAAAAATAAATACATGCACGGTGTTTACAGCATACACGACTGTGTAGTAACAAATTTACGTAAATAAAAGTTTGTATTTGGCGCTTGCCGGCCGTTTCCGTGACACACTCGCTGCGCTCGCTCTGTTTGCGCATTAAATGTCACGGTTTTAACCTAACCTACTAGTTAAAAATAATAAACAAGTTCCTAATAATAAGATTTTAATAATCCTAATAAAGAGCAGATCGTTAGCCTGATGGTAAGCACCTCACCTGTCGATAAAAAGATACAACACCACACAGAACTTTGAATAACAAAACACTGCATGGCACTGGACTTCGCGTTCGCCACTCCGAGACATAAGTAATTTTACCGTATTCAATGTCCTTCGAAACGAAACACAACAGTACTTACACACTGCTGAGGTGCTGCTTGGCAGCAGAAATAGACAAAGCGGTGGTACCAACCCAGACGGGCTATTGTAAAAGAGGTATAAAGGTACCTTATAAAATTTAAACTTATATGGGTACTCTACATTAATGATATGGTTAAACGTCGATGAATAAATAAGTTTAATAATATGGTCAGTACATACATACATACACTCACGCCTGTTTCCCATAGGGGTAGGCAGAGACAGCGGATTTCCACTTGCTACGATCCTTGCATGGTCAGTAATGGTTAACTATTTCATGAAATGCGACCACTTCATGAATTGATCAATTTTACAATTTGATCACGACTCATGATGCATATAATATTACGTCTCTAAAATGACGAAGGGGCGTGGGCTATCCAGCCCGTGCATGTTGACGGACAGTTGATTAGAAAACGTTGACAGTACACAGTCGACATTCACTGCGAAAATTACAATAAAAACACTGGACAAATGCGTCTTGGAAGACGCACAGTGAGGGGCTCCGTAGTCAAGATGTACGTTCATAATTTTCACAAAAAACGTCCACACATGCCTATATAAAATGAAAAAAATATATAGGCGCATCAAAAAAAAAATACTATACCTTTGTGTAACGGTTCATTATTCTCTGAAATTATTATTTGACTTACCTTTTCTGGGAATTCTTTTCCTAAACACACATAGCAGCCACAATCCTTGCAGGGCGCGTCTTCGTCATCTCGACATGTCAAACAGTTAAGGGGCTGTGAACCTATAAACCAAAAATATTTTAATATTAAATTAACATAAGTTATATACAGGGGGTGTATGGAAAACGCTTCCGAAAACTAAGACAGATGGTAGTGCTAGTGATTAGACCCAATACGACGGAAAAGAAATAATTATTACTGTTTTTTTTTACATTTTATAAATGTAATACCGATTTAAATGGAAAAACCCTTATAAAATAAAAAGTACCGTACATTAAAATCGTATTTTTCTTCATAACGTAAAGTTAAAAAATCAACGAACGCTCGGGGTCAATGGCCGCGTACACGCGCGCTTTGTATCTACTACCTATGTCCTGGATTTTACGTGATAAAGTGAGCAGATATTTAAAACAATTCAGGCGTGAACAGTCTTATGATGTTGTATTGGTATTATTACAAGTTTTAAAATTTGTAAGTCCTCAGATTGACATTTTTTTTTCACCAGAGCTGTTCAAACTTCGCTGTTAAAAAACCAGAACATGAAAGTTTTTTCAACTTTTCTTCGACATGATGTATGCTTAATATGGCGAAATAGATGACAATACTGTGTGAGCAAAATGGTTGAGTAATTGGTTACCATTAATAATACAATTTTTATTAGCAAGTAATAAATATCATAAACACTTACGTTTCTCAGATGGAGTCACCATCATCTCCTTATACTCATTACTTCTTTCTGCTAAACTTATAACTTCTTCAATAGCAAATATCTTTTCGTTAAGTCTTACTTTAGTGTCATTCTGTGGGACTGCATCAGGGCCAAGGTACAATGTTCCTATAAGCTCATAGTTTGTTCTGAGTTTCTTTATTTCACTAACTTTAAAATCATACCTGCAAGGAAAATGTAATAATAAAAATCACAGGGAAAGTTTTAAAGCAAACAATATTCCAAAAATATAAAGTAGTACTACTAATATTAGTCATAATAAGATATATTTATTTAATAGTATAGTATATAAACTTATATTTCTAACTTTAGTACAACTATAGTGAGACAAATAAAATTATACTAGTTATGGGTCAACTATTACTCTCTTCATGATGCTGCTTGTACCCCGCCGCACCGGTAATGGTTAATGTGCTGCAGATCGGAGCCACGTCAACAGTATTTTGAACGTATTATATTGTATGCGAAGGGTAAGTAAGTAAGTAAGTTTTTTGCGTATAATCAGCCCACATGCTGCACATGTAGAATGAAGTACAATATGCTTGGAAAAGCGTAATTTTAACTTCCATTGACCACCTCACAAACCGGCTGGTCATTATTATTATGTTCGTTCTCACTGCCAACGCCCTATGTCCCCTTCTATGAACTTACTCAGATATTTATATTTTTCGACCTAATGAAATTTAGCTTCAAATTAGGCACACTATTTTGAGACTTACTCCCAGCCCCAAACACCATAATTTCGCTTTTTCGTGTATTGTATAGAAATCCATGAGAAATAACACAGCTTTCACGAAGTGCCAATGAGTGCCAACAACTTTTTCAGACCACATAGAGAAACATTTGGTAGCACCATGTAGACTGCGTATTTACTTTTTACATACAGACTACATCTATATAACCACCTACTCTGAGGCCTCTGAGTGCCTCATCCAGCCCATCCACATACAGATTGAAAAAAATGGGAGAAATTACCCTCCCCTATCTCACCAGACATTCCAATCCGTAGGATTTGACTTGTTTTCTATACCAAAACTTTATGATTTTGACCAGTAATAAATCTAGTACTATAATTAAAATAAATCTTACCAATAACCTCTCTCTAAAGGTTCATCTGTATTGTGATTAATCATCACTTTTTGCCCTATTTTAAGATCCTTGATATCAATCACAGTTCTTGCTCTGGGTCTTATTTCTTTTAGTTTACAATACAGATCTGAATCCTCCTCACTGTAATTATATATAAATAATATTGTGTAACAAATGCTGAAATGTTTTGGGTGAACGAGATGGAATGAGTGACAGCATAGACTAAATTCAATAACATTATTTTAGCCTACTGTGAGAGGAGAAACTAAAGGTTCAGTCACCACGCAAGAGGATTTGTGTTAATATTCATAAACAACATTTCTTTCAGGTACAGGTTACTAATACATAACATACATAATATATATACATAAGTCCTTCAGATATCCTAATGTAGACTTAGCCTACTGTTATTACTACTGAATATATCTACTGATACCCACTGATACAGCATATAGTTCAAACAGGTGCAGGCCCATTCATAGAATTTATGTATACATTTTATAGTCTCTGATGCCACTTTGCCTGTCTCCAATGATCCATAGCTATTATTTGTTTACTCTACACACACAAAAGAAAAAGCACTTAATCAAAGGGTGATCATGATATACTAACTCTGTTTCAAGCTGAACTTTGTAAAGTATGTTTATGTCTAATTGTTTAGAATTGTCAGACGGCACGTCTTTATCAACTTTCTTCCTGCCTTTTGGACTTTTACTAAAATATTTTGTTATTCCTTTATTTTTAGCCTTTGGTGTATCTCCACTAACAACTTCGATGGGTGGCTTGTTTTCCAGATCATTTTCTTTGTCATAGTTTGTTTTGTGGTCATTTATATCAGTACAAACATCTTTTTGATAGACAGAAGCACTGAGCTCATTTTCACTCACTTCAGGGTCATAAACTATCCTTATTATTTTTCCTTCAAACCATGCACCATTCTCCCGATCTCTGACATCAACTAAATCACCAACAGCATAGAGTTTGCTGTCTGCATCTGCAGACAAAACGTATTAATTACTATAAAATAACTATGCATTCATAGTATTCATTTCATTCATCATTCATTCATTCATTTGAAATATGCTCCATCAAATAAAGTGTAATTTTTTTTATGTGTATACATATGTATAGTATGTATGTATACATACTCACACTTGCCACATAGGCAGAGGTGTAGCCAGTAGATACACCAATACTTCGCCGGGCTTATTTCTGTCCTATATACGTATTACAACTTCACAATTAAGACAGTTAGTACATGTTCATTACCTTGATTAAACTTTAAATTTTTATAAAATAGATCAAGTGAAACAGAAAAATAAAACTTTCAGAACATTCAAATGAAGTAGTTAAATTGTAATTTTAATTCCATAATGTGCTGTTTTAATGCTGTGTTAAATATTCATAATTCATATGGCATCAGAAAACAATACAGGCAAATCTCCATAAAAATCTTAATATACATGCCTTTATAAACTATTTCTTTCTTATCTATGTCACCATTTACTTCCTTCTCATCTTTATCATTTGTCGCAGACTTATTATGTTCTGGACTTTTGTCAGGCTGTATCTTGACCATAAGCTGGATGACATCATTGAGTTTAATATTATAGTCATGGAATGTATAGCCATTTTCCAACTAAAACAAATACAAACACACATCAAAAATGTATACAGATAAAGGTGTCTTCTACCAATATTTATTATCCTATTCAAATTCAAAAACAATATCCTATGAAAATTATTGTTTAGGTAAAATGTATGTACTTATGAAATACTGCTGCTTTTGCATCAATATACATTATTTTTGATTGATGCTTATACTGTTATGCTGACATTAAAATAGTCATAAACTGGTAATATAGATTATTGTTTTTTATTGTATTATCTCTATGGGCTCCTATAAGAGCTCAATGGGATTTAGCAGGTTATAGCAGAATGTTTGTTAGTTTGGCAGATAATAACTCAAGACCCAAGAGGCAGTACAAAAAATGCCTTTAAATAAATAATAATATAATAATAAATACACCCAACAGTCACACACATAGTCCTGATCCCACACTAGGTAAACCTGTATTGTGGGTATCAAGAACTACGAGGGACTTGTGGTCCCACAACACCCAGACCCAAGACAAATATTTGTGAATCAGACAAACATTTGTCTAAGTGCGGGAATCGAACCCACGGCCTCGCGCTTCGCAACCGGCTACTCGCCACAGAGGCTTTGAAAAGAGTTTGTCGCCTCCTGTCCAGCCTATTTCTTCAAGAAGGGCAGCACGGGTGGGGAAAGATTAGAAATAAAAAAGATGGGCAATATTTTATCTTTTTCCTAAAAATACTTTATCTTTTTTCATACAGAATGGCAATTTCATAAGACCTATTATATAACTATAGATATACCCTTTTGTAATTTTATAAATGAAAGCTTGATCAAAGACAATATAGTGAAGTCATTGTGGTTTCCCAATTATATTTTACTTGATAATCAAATTTTAAGTGTGCACTTCTATTCATTTTTTATTGTTACAATTTTTTTTTATAGCATAGGCTAACAAGCCCGTGGGTCGCATGATGGTAAGTGATCTCCCCTGGCTATGTACACCCACAATTCTAATAAAATCATGGACATATTGCCGACCTTAAAGGAAAGGGATAATTAAGGAATTGGGAAGGGGAAGGGGATTTAGGCCTCCAGATATCTCACTCACCGTGCAAAACACAGCAGCAAGTAGCAGCTTTTTGTGAGATAGTGATGTAATGACTTGGTCAAGCTGGCCCATTGATGCTGTAGACAAAACTGTCTACAGTGTGGCTCTACCACTCCCTGTACTCCAGAATATGTTTTTGCAAGTTTACAGGGTAGTGAGGGTACAGAGTGTATATTCGCCCGTATGTTAAATTCCCCCGTATGTTAAATTCCCCGAATAGAAGTTTTTTTTGTTTACACTCAATATCAATTTGCACAACTGAATTTGGAGGAAACTGGTGAATTATAAATACTTCATAGTAATATTTTGTCTATGCCAGAGCTCAAACATAAATAATTTTCTGTCCCTTTTGAACCTCTCTTAATCTCCATTAACATTTTGACGTCGCAACGAACCATTTGCACCGTTGATTTGCACATTGTATTTTGAAGCTTCGAAGTTCGAACATTGTTAGAATGACGAAGTTTTATAAAAAATATATTAATAGCAAAAATAATATTTAGTGTCGAAACACATACCTACAAGAACACGTAAGAATTTGTTTTACAGTCTACTTACTAGTTTTCCCCCATAAAATAGTCGTTGCAGCTTCGGTTGAACATCGAATTTTTCACGAATGATTTTACGGAACTGGTCTATTTTAGTCAATTTTGACTCAACTACAACTACAGTGTCAGGTTTTCCAAATATGCGAACACGTACGTGCATTATTCAGTTTTATATAATAGATATTTACAGAAATTACACTGAAATCGACCTTTATTTGCCACCGTTGAGTAGTGACTTCACGGAAAAAATGGCGCGAAATTCAGAGTAACTATATTTTTTTTTTCTCATAAGGCTTCGCACTTCTTGTGCATACAGACTACTATAAATTCTTGTTTCTTCTATATATTTATGGCTCCTCATTATTATGCATTTCGCCAATGAAAATATCCATGAAGATAAACGCTAAAACAATCACTGTATATTTATCTATAACTACTAATTAATAATCATAGTCATTAAAATGAAAAATAATTAAAGTAAAATATTTTATTGTAAAAAAGCGTGAGGTCAATAGTTAGAAATATTTTAGTAACTAATAGTTTATCTGTGAATATTTTATTGACAGCTATGGCCGTTGCAGACGATGCGCAATAGCTTGCGCAAGTACTAATCATATTAAGTACTCACGCAAGGACCAAAGCGAGTACAACTAAGCAACTTGCACTCGCACTTTTACTAAGCAAAATATGTTCACAAGATGAAATTTTAAGTACAGTAGTAGTACTTGCGCAAGCTACTGCGCATCGTCTGCAACGGCCATTACGAGTAGAAGGATTATCAATTTGTTATTATTAATCATATTATTATCTTAAAAAGCACCCCACGCTTTTTTTACAATAAAATATTTTAATCTATTAGTTATTTTTCAGTTTTAGTTGGATTTTCTATACAAGCGTGTTTTTAGTTTGTTTAAACTAATTATTTTTTGTTGTGAGACGGCTGTATGGGTTTGTATTCGTTTTCGTTCACAATAAATACTATTTTCTAAGAAATTATAGATATAATATAGAGATATTATAGTTCCTGACCTTAAAATATATGCACATAATTATTGGCAACGTTTTATGGGTCACAATAAAAAAAACTTGTTAATTTGCCAAATTCAACGTTCGAATAACCTCAAATGACAACAACCGTTCCTGTCGGTGAGTCGCTGTCGACTAAATGAGTTGCAGTCAATTGACCGTAACTTAGTGCGCACTTTCTATGTACCAGACAGCCGATCTAGTAGTTTAAATGAATGTCTTCTAAGGCTTTATTAAATAAACTTTAAATGTCAAAAAACTATTTTTTTCGCAGTCTAGTCATTTTGGACAATACATAATTAAAGAAGAAATAATATACCGTGTACAGCTATGGTCATTATTTGCGCAAAATCATTTTCCATGGATCAGCTGCAATAAAAAAATTAAAAACCAAATTAAATTGAATTTCGCGAGCTAGTGCCCGACTTAATTTTTGGAAAATTACAGCTTAATACTTCAATTAAATAGGGATACATATAAATATTGCTTCACAGGCAAAAGCACAGCAACAGAACAGGTGTATTTAGATCTTGTACTAGGTACGTATTTCTGAAGAATGAATTTTACTTTTTTTGTCGCGGTTAGTGTTGTCAAGACACGATTTTTAAATAAGTTAGTAAGAGGAGTCTTTTTCTGTACTGAGTTAGTACAAGGTACCACTTCAAATGAGGCGAGGCTACTTGAAACTCAATCGCTCGTTCTACCTCATTCGTGTACGCAGTCCGCGTCATGGGAATAGTAACAGAGTAACGCGGCATAAAACTTTAAGGAGTACATGTAGAAAATTTTAGCCGCTTTTACATTATTTCGTCATGTACGGGACAAATGTAATGCCTCTTGTATGTCCTACTCAACACTAGTCGCTGAGGAATACGTTTTATCGCTATTCGCTACTACCCCGCCCTGGATGGAGGTGGAACGGTTAAATGTCGGGTTCACTGGTCTTACGAGCTACGACCCAACGATAAGTCGTCCGGGAGATATAGTAAAAATCCGAGCAAACACTAGGCTGAGTTCCATATTCACCCTACTCCTGCAATATCAACTAAAAACCTTGCGGCCTTGGCCATCTTCGGCGCTTATCCGGGATATCCTTAGATAACTTAGGGATTGCTGTCTGAACCACACCTGCGCGGTGCCGTCTTGTGGGGGGACTCAAAAGCTACCGCGCATCGAAGGACGCCCTTGGCGTCAACGGCAGCGACGAGGCCCACCACCCGTGCTACCGTCCATCTTGGGGTTGCACGTACGAATGGGCACTACGACAGCCCCTCCTGCGCGCCCTCGACCTCCGATGGGCCCAATTAGTCGCCTCTTATGACAGGCAGGAGATACCGTGGTGGAGTTTGGAGAACCAAACACCCCCATTCCACAGGGCGCGAGACGCCGGTCAGTCGACCACCGGCGCCTCCTACGTCTCTTTTGGCGGCGGGCGAGATCGTTCTCACGATCCCGCTCGGCGCTCTCTTTTCGTGAGATGACGCACTTGCAACAGGAGGCTACCGCTTGCCATGAACTTCGGGCTACTGAACATGGCAGAAAACACGGCCGGCAGCGACAGGTCTCCTCCGACGACTGATCCCAAATTTACCTTTCCGGACGACCGCTGGGCCGAGTCCCTAACACTATCCTACACCGGCATACCAACTAAAACCCCACGGTGGCCTTCTTCGGCGCATGTGGAGCGGCCCCGGGATATCCTTTGAAGCTAAGGATTGCTGCCGGAACCGCCCCTGCGCGGTGCCGCCTAGCGGCCCGTCTCCTTGTCGGGGGGCTCAGAAGCCCCCGCGCACCGAAGGACGCCCTCGGCGTCACCGGCAGACACGAGGCCGACCACCCGTGCTGCCGTCCATCTTGGGGTCGCACGTATAGATGTACACTAATGGGCGCTACGTCAGCCCCCGGCTGCGCGCCCGCGACCCCCCGATGGCCCCAATTAGTCGCCTCTTACGACAGGCACTCTCCTTTTGCGAGATGACGCACTCGCAAAAGGAGGCTACCACTCGCCAAGACCTTCGGCTGCCGACCATGGCAGAAACCACGGCCGGCAGCGACAGATCTCCTCCAACGACTGCTCTGAGAGCGCTGCGCTCGTTGTCCCAGGCTAGACACTCCTCCAGTGTGTGTTGTACTGTGTCCTCGCGGCAGTTGCCACAATGATGGCACACAGCGGAGTCCTCCTTCCCGATCCGACACAGGTACGAGCCGAAACAGCCGTGGCACGTCAGTACCTGTGTCAGCCGGAATGTAGGCGCACGTGGCGCCTGTCAATATATTCAACGAGGACAGGACGCACTGCCGCGACGGTCCTCAAACCAGCACTCGGGCTCTCCAGCCTGGCATGCCACCCCTCCACGGCGGCTCTGCGAAATCGGCCCGCAATCTCCCTCGGAGCCAACCTTTCTCGATGTTGGGACGCTCTCTCCCGCCAAAAGAATGCTAACGAAAGGTGTTGAGCGTCCAACTCCCAAGGGAGAGTACCCGCCAACAGGCAGGCCGCCTCGTGGGAGACCGTGCGGTAGCCCCTGATGATCCGCTGTGCCACTAAGCGCTGCGGCTTCCGTAGTAGAGCGACACAGCGGGCGTTCAGGGACCCGGCCCAAACGGGACAACCATATAGGACCATAGATCGCACGACTCCAGCATACAAACTTCGGCAGGGGTTGCCGGGTCCTTCCAGGTTCGGCAGCAGGTTTCCAAGCGCACCTGCTGCCCGTACCAGTTTCGGCGACAACTTCTCAAAGTGGGCACGGAAATTCCATCGGCTGTCCAAGATCAACCCAAGATATTTCATTGTAGAGCCGATGGAAATCCGCACCCTCTCTACTATGATGTAGGCCCCCATTGGTGGCCCCCTCCGAGGCCCATGGAAACACAGGGCCTCGGTTTTGTTTAGGGCCACAGTGAGGCCCAGTTGCCAAATTCTGCCCACCACCTGCCCAGTACCGACAGATGCGAGCAGGGCGGCATCCTGGAAGGTCCTCGCCGTCGCTGTCAGAACCGAGTCCTGTGGAATACCGCAGGCTATTGCTCTTCGGTGCCACCCGTTGGCGCCCGGATACATCACGTCCCTATTGGATAGGTACGAGCGCACCAGCCGCCGCAAATACGGTGGCACCACGTGGTACCGCAGTGCTTCATTTATGCAAGCCCAGGGCAGCGTATTAAACGCGTTGGCGATGTCGAGAGACACCGCCACGACCACTTTGCCTCGGGCTACCGCATCCTCCGCTTGTGACCTTGACCCGCAAAATCGCGTGGATGGTCGATCGGCCATGCTGGAACCCGAACTGACAATCCGCCAGGTCCGGCCCGACCCCTTCAAGGTGTTCGACGAGGCGAGCGTGAACAACCCTCTCAAACAATTTGCAGACCTCGTCGAGCAACACAATGGGCCGGTAGGCCGATGGCGACTCTGCAGGTCGGCCCTCCTTCTTGAGCAGGACGAGCTTCCCGGTTTTCCAGCGCGACGGGAAGACGCCCTGCTCCAGACAAGCGGAGAATAGGCCGCGGAGCCTCGGACCCAGGGAATTGAGGGCTAGCACCCATACTTTGCCGGGGATACCGTCGAGTGCGAGGGCGGTGTTTTTGCCCCGCAGCCGAAACACTGCTGCCCGCAACTCTGCGGGCGAAACCTCGGAAACAACCCCTGCCGAACTCAACGACGATGGCCCCTATGGACCTGGCGCCATCGGTAGAGGAGTGACATCCTCGGTGGCCGGGAACAAAGCCGCGATGACCTCTTCGACTAGGTCGCCCCGGAGACTGCGTCAGCGGGGGCGCCCACGGGCGACACTTCCTCATCGCCACGCAGTACGGACGCCCCCACGGATCGTTGTCGAGAGTACTCCGGAACTCCCTCCGAGCCGCAGACTTTGCCCCCACAATTGTCACTTGCAGCGCTCTCTTGGCCTCTTTGTAGAGGCCGTGAAGCAGCCGCTCCTGGTCCTCGTCGCTGGGCAGACGAATCCGGCGACGACGGTGCCTGGCGAGACTACGGCGCGCGGCCACGCATGAAACACGTAGCCGCGTGAGCTCCGCCGTCCACCAGAACACCTGGCGCTTCTCGGGCCGGCGTCGGACACGAGGCATGCCTGCGTCGCAGACATGCGACATCGCCGCCCCGAACCACGACGGCCAGGCTGGACGAGATCGCCCACTCCTCCAGGGCCCCACCACGCACGTCCGTCCTCGACGAACCCCAAGCCAGAGACTTGGCGTTGGAGTCGCCGGCGACGAGGACGGGGCGAGGCTGACTGCCTTACACCACCAGGGCCCCCAGCCGAGTGAGAAAGAGCTCGAACTCGGCCAGGGATCTGTTGGGGGAGAAATACATTCCCACAATCCAGCACCCCCCCCCCCACCAACAGAACAGCCACGCATCCCGAACCTTCCACTATCTTTTCGAAGTGTGGGGAGACGGCAGCGCCCCGAGTGATGACGGCCACCGAACCGTCCAGGTCCGCCTGCCCAATCATCCCTGACAGGAACAAAATACGGCTCGGCGACCACAGCCACTTGCATCGACCACTGCGCATCCTGAGCCTGAATCCTGAGCTCTGGCGCAGTGGTTAATATTTGCCTGGAGGAATCTCTGCGCCATATTTATGGGCAATCTCCATAGACACAGATCTCACAGACCCGTCGTGCCCACCGCGTTTAAAACGGCGGGGACGATAGGAGGCGACACAGGCCTTGGCGCCCAACTAGTGCCCCGCAGGCAGCACTCCTTGGCCTTGTGGCCCACTTGACCGCAGCGGTAGCAGATTCCGCTACGGTCACATTCCTCGGTGCAGCGGTTCTGGACGTGCCCATTGTATAGGCACCGGAAGCACCGCATGGGCCTCGGCTCAAGGAGGCGGATTTGTGCCGCCACCCAACCAATTAGGACCCGTTTAGCCCCCATAATCACACTAGCAGCCTTGGCTGGGCACCGCACCCATGCCGCACCAAGGCCTGAACGGCCGGGGCGGATCTCCCCGACCTTAATATCATTCACCGAACAATTTCCTGCTCCCGCGAGGGCCATAGCGACTGCTTCCGGATCGGCGGACGCGTCCAACCCGGACACCCACAGTTCCGCGGTCTTAAACGGGCGAGAGACACGAACGTCTCCCTCCAGTTCCGTACCGCGGAACACCTCCCTAACTTTGTTGGCTAGGGAGTCAGCCCTCGCCTCCGAGTCAGGCCCGGGTACCTCATACAGGTACCCGCCTGTGGCCATGTGTCGGGCCCGCGTGTCCGCTATGCCGAGATTGGTGAGGCGCACACTCCTCTGCACCTCCCGGAGGATCTGGGCGTATGTCACACCCCGTGCAAGACCCTCCGGCGTCACCGTTAGGGTGACGGCCGCCTTGCGGTGTAGCCGAAGCTTTGGCTCAGGCCTGTTCTGCTTAGTTCAACTCATCTTTAGTAGGTATACCTACATATTATTATGCATGCTCTTTGGGAGCCAATTATTTCGACTTATCATGCGGCTAACGCAGCAATAAAATTTAACGACACGGCCTCAATAGCAATTATAATGCAGTAACAAGCAAGTATTAGATCGCTTACTTGGAAGTTACTTATACTTCATATTTATATCCAAGAAGTATGGAGATTATTTTGTTTCCTATGTTTTTAATAGTTATTACTATTAAAAATAGTAATGCAAAATTGCCATCTATGGTAAGGCATTATTAATTCGATTTGTGCTAATAGCATTTGTTCGGTAACTACATATTTGACTATTATGATCTTTTTTTTTTTAATTGGTTGTTGGTATGTTAATTGCTTGAACCCAGAACTCCTCGTGTAGTTTTGTATGCCTTCTAGGAGGTAGCGTAATTGATTCACGTACGATTTTCAGCATCCTGTGTTGGTAGCTCGGTCATCTTTAGACTGGATGCCAAGTCGTGTGAATTCTTTATATTCTGATGTAGGAGCGTGGAGTGGAAAATTTGTAAGTACCTACACAAATTATAAATTTAGAAATTACACAGTAACTAAAGTATTTTATACTTGATTTTTATTTTAGAGACCAGTTATGGATGAAATTGAATCAGATGAGGCTCTAAGGTTCTATCAATTTCTTAACTATTTGGATGGAGGCAGTTTTGGCACTGGTAAGATATATTCTCAGATCTCGCCGTATTCCGCAATACGTGAACTCGTCTATTTCACCAGTGTGACTGCCAACTTTGATATGTGGTTCCGAGACACGGACGGTTACGCATGGGACTGTGCATAAGATCAGAGTTGCACTGTGGGTCATGGAGCGCTCCATACATCAAAATTCAAGATCGAGTTTGCAACGTCGAAATCCGACGAAGAAGTAATGTTTAAGACATCGAGACTACGGCTGCGAACCTGAAATGGAGTTGGACGGGATACATGGTTAGGTGAAATGACGGTAGGTGGTGTAGGGCAGTAAAAGAGTGGTGGCCAAGGCAGATTAAGCGATAAGTAGCGAGATGGGCCGACAATATTGTCAGCATCGCAGGTCGGACTTGAATTCTATTGGCTCAGCGAATGGCGCGTTCAAAGAGAGAAGACAGTTGTTATGCCCAGCGGTGGGATGAAAAGGGCTATAAATTATGATGATGAAATGATAAAGTTATAATAAAGATTCAAAACAAATATTCCTACCTAATCTTAAACATTTGTAATGTTTATCTTGCCGAACACGGCATACGCAACATAAAATAATATAAAATAGAACCCTCTTGTCAAAATACAGTCAATGTTTTGGGTAACGTATTAATTTAAATAATTAAAAACATATGAAATCAACTATAAACCTATTATAGCTACAATTAAATCAGTCATATCAGATAACAGCATTGAACTTTGTCCACCCTATTGAGGGCTAGGGATAGACAGACAAACAACGGCTTTAATCTTCACACTTCTTTTTGTGTGTGAGTTTAAAACTATCAAGATATTATGGCAGAAAGATAAACGATAAAATTTCTAAGTATATTAAAAACTATTTTGTCTTTTAAGGTCCAATAGATGAATTTGTAGAAGCCATGTACAGGTTAGCTAACTATATGAAACAACAAAATAGCAGAGAAACTCAAGCAAGAGGTATGCGGGAACTGGAAGCGATAAATGGAGAAAAAGGCAAGACTCCGTCATTTATATACACCGTTGGCACACACCCTTGTAATCCCCGAAGGGGTAGGCAGAGGTGTAACTAGTACATCCACATTTCACCGAGCTTATTTCTCTCCCATGATGTGAAAGAGGGTGAGCCTATCGCCATACCGGGGCACAATTCCAGACACCGGAGACACTTGCTTAGTATCGTTCGTGATAGAAATACCCAATATCAGTTTTATCCGACCCAGAAATCGAACCCGAGACCTCAGCATAGCAGTCATACCGCGTACGCATTACAACTGCGCCACCGAGGCAGTAATAAATAATTAGTCCATAATTTAAAATAAGTTGATTAAGTGATCAATAATTATTATTGTGATAAAACATATAACATATGTCATTATATATTTTTATGTGCAGGAAACAGCATTAAAACTGTTTTAGAAGTCAGTACATTGATTATGAGAAAGAAACGCAAATTTTTCTGCACCGGTGAAGTTAAGGAGCCAATTGTAAACAATAAAATTATATGCAAGGTATGTTATATTATATTTTTATTAGTAAATTGCAAGCATTTCTTATAAGTAGATAAAGATACTTAAAACTAGCTGTGCCCGTCATGCGTTGTAAATTACAATGCTTCTTTTTCCCATAGGATCCTTTATATTTTGATCCCGTTTGAGGCTTGTAAAGGTTGATTTAAAAAAATCCTCGTGTTCAAGCTATCCATTTACCAAATTTCTTCAAATACCTACTGTTAAATTCGGTCAAGCATACCTACAAACTACATACAAAGATTTTTTATATATATTCTATCAAAGAAGAATATTAGCTAATATAATAAATTATATATTACAGGATAGAATATTACTACCTATTGCTGGAACCTCTTGCAGAGATGCTATAATGTATTGGCATCCAGATCTGACTGAAGAACATTATTGTGTAGGAGCCCTAGAATCTAAAAGCGCAGTACACATTATGGACATTGAAGGTTAAAACATATAAAATACAAAACGTATATTAATTAAAACAGCGATCGGTAACCTTTTAACAGGCTAGGTTCGCGGATTATAGTAAGATGGTGCTAGCCGTGCATTCGGCTCTTGAAAAATATTGAAAAAGGCTGATCTATTGCATATTAATCAAACCAAAATCATAAATGGACCGATTTGAAGACTATTTTTTTGTTTATTTATAAGCTGATCTAAATCGAGATAAACCTTAGTTTAGTTTAAAACCCATTTAGAAACTACACATTTTTTTATTGATATCGGGGGTTTTTACTGATTAGGTTACTAGGGAGTTATTTTAGAAATACGTGCAGTTTCTGTTTTCTATTGCTTTTCAGGTGAAATGTTTTGTAAAGGAGATGATTATTCGAAACGCGAGTATCTCCTAGCATGTGATTTTTACGAAGATCAAGAAGCACCTGTAGCTGATTTACTTCAATATTATCCTGATCCAGATCCTGAAATCTCGCCTAAACTGTTTTAAGTTAAAATAAAAAAATGCATGCATATCTGCATTTTAATATGTAGGTACCATCGTAGGTACCTAATAATGTCACATTGGAAATTGCACAATATATACTTACCACACATTTAAATCATCCTCTTTTTAAACTGCTCTCATGCTACTAATTGGACGTGGAGTCGGCACTCGGCGCAATATACCTACGAGTACCTACTTTCTATACAATTTAATATTGCATTCACAACTATTACTCAGTATGAGTTAGGACAGAGTAGTATCTTCCGTGAGATAAATTGAGTTAAGACATTCCTTGTTCTCTGCCTACCCGTCTTTACTGTGTTCGACCAATAGAGATTCGAAATATTTATATGTTAATCGATTGTTTTATAAAGTTGGTATAAGTAAGCAAACGAGCAAGTGGGTCACCCGATGGTAAGTGATCTCCAGCGCCCATGAACGTCCACGATACCAGAATTACCAGAAGAATCAAAGACGCATTGCCAACTAAGTTCAAGTATACCCACAGAACAATTTTACTCTAGGGAGAGTATACTAATTTGTAAGGGATTGAGGAGGGAGCACACTACATAGTACTTTGTTATAAACTGTAAGAAGCTAGTTTGGACTAGTGTTGCGTAAGAGATACAAGAGGCAGTACATTTGTCTCGTACATGACAAAATAAATCAGCGCGACCGAACGGGTACGAAATTTTTACATATAGCTACTACTTAAAAATTATTTCCCGTTACTATTTTACTATTCCTATGACGCGGTCTGCGTTCGTGAAAGAGTGAGAACGAGCGAGTCACATGCTTCAGTTTAATAGTAGGTCATATCTTTTTATGTATTACATTAATCACACTTAAAGACGGGGCATTACACACCACAGCAAACTTCAAAAGGTACCACCGCTCTTACATTTTGTCGCCATGTACGGGACAAATGTAATGCCTCTTGTATGTCGTACTCAACACTATTCTAAGAACATCTCAAAATTCAAATTGTACCTGTGGTTTAAAAATTACAAACCAATCAATAAATTATTTTAGTACTTACATACAATTTGTCTTTCTTATTAATTGACACATTTATTTAACGCTCTATTTCCCACGAATTAAGGCAATTAAACTGTTAATTAGAAATGTGAGAGGTCAATTGCTGCATGAATACACAAACAGTCCTATGAATAGTCCCAAGTCAATAGATCAGAATAATTTTACTCTACGCAATAGATTACAAAGTGCAGACTGCAGACTGCAGAGCTATAAAGTACTCTGTGAGAGCTACACTAGAGAGACTTGAGCACAGACTACTATAGAGATGCTACGCAGACTAGAGTGGACTAGAGAGTACAAGTGTCTGAGGTGTCCAATCTATAAAAAGTCGAAATAGACCACACATAACGATAGTAAAGATGAGTGAAAAAGTGAAAATGCGGAAGCAACTTGGGCTGCTGGAGGGTGTAGCGATAATATTGGGAATAATATTTGGCAGTGGTATATTTATTTCGCCTAAAGAAGTGTTAGAAAAGACGGGGTCAGTTTGGGGTGCTTTGATAGTCTGGGCAGCATGTGGGTTACTTGCCACGCTTGGTGCGATGTCCTACGCAGAACTGGGTAAGTGAACCTTAGGGTATACAATAACCTAGAAAGAACAACAACAATAAAATGCAAAAGTAACATCACGATTCTGCACCAATAGTATATTTTTCAAAATATGCGAATAATGCCCACATTCTAATAAATAGGTAGTTAATATTTAGCAATAAATAGTAGTGGGTAGTAACAGTATGTAGTTTCATGATTCATTCATTCATGTTTTTAACCAACTCCAATAATGGAGGAAGTTCTCAATTCGGCATGCGTTTTTCTTCTCTTTTTGCGTTTTTTATACTTATACATAAATCACATTGATTTATCTGCTAATTGTGGACCATTTTTGCTGGAAAAAATCACAGGATAAGGGTTATCAGTGCTATAAGTTTGGTTAAGATCTAATGATGGACAACACACTTCTTGTGATTGAATTATTGAAACATTATCCTAACTGATATTATAAATATGAAAGTGAGTTTGTTTATTACACTTTCACTTAAAAATCACTGAGCCAATTTTTATACAAAGATGCTATATATGGTAGATGAGACCCTGGAGATGGTTATAGGCTATTTTTTATCCTGGAAAAGGCCTTACACGCAGGTGGAGTAGCAAGCAAAATAATTTATAATTATCTAAACAAAAATAAGGGTTATCAGTAGATGTTAAGAAAATACTATTAACTACTGAAAACTTCTGGAGTTTATGAGTCTAGAATGTGCATAAACTTTTTACTTAGAGTTATGGCCTTTGCAGACGATGCGCAGTAGTTTGCGCAAGTACTAATCATAAGTACTTGCGCCAGCGTTCAAACGTCAATTGGTCACTTGCATTTGCCTTGTGCAGTGCTAGTTCATATTAAGACAGCCATGGACAAGAGTATGGTTTTGCGTAAAATATTTAAGTGCGTACTTCAAGAAACTAAATGGTGTAATAGCTGAAGAATTGATGCAGGAAATACAGAAACTAGAAAAAGGAAAACGACAGTGGATGAGGCAGTGGATTGCAAGAAGAAAATTGCTTGGAGGATCAAATTTACTTATGCGGGAACTTGCAACAGAGGATGCAAAAGAATATCAGAGAGTAATGCGTATCACAGTAGAAAATTTCAATAATATTATTGGTACGAATCAGTGACAGGGACATCGCGAATTGGTGAACAAGAATGAACTGGCACCAGTACTGACCGTGTCGCGTCCACACGATGCGCTATGCGAGCTGCGCGGGGGTGGAGCAGGCGTAGCGGGGGAAAACGGGTAGTACTCGCGCAAGGACCAAAGCGAGTACAACAACTTGCACTCGCACTTTTACTAAGCAAAATATGTTCACATGATGAAGTTTTATGCACAGTAGTAGTACTTGCGCAAGCTACTGCGCATCGTCTGCAACGGCCATTATATTACCATAACATTATAGATACCTATTAGAAAGAATAATTATAGTTAATACTCCAAGCAGTCATTTGTTTTCCATCTTTGCATTGTTTTTGTATCAAAACAGGTACAACCCTGACTCAGAGTGGTGGAGACTACCACTACATCAATGAAGCATATGGACCTTTGCCAGCATTCTTGTACCTGTGGGATGCCAATCTTGTTTTTGTGTAAGTACACTTTGTGTTATTAAATCCTACTCAGTATTTGTAGTTGCTGTACTATGCAATTCAAATAATTTGTGTGTATATGTCCACCGGATATAAATATACATGATTTCAACTCAAAGACACATTACCTCATTGTTCTAGTTGTAGGGTACTAAGGCTCAGAACAATGAGGTCCTGGGTTCAGTTCCCAGGTCGTGCAAACACAATTTGTATTTGAGTTTACAATTCGAAAATAACAATAATAATAATACTTAACAATCCTGGACTAATATAAAAATATTGTAAACTTTATAGTTGCCCAGTGTATTTTGACGATGCTATGTTATGTATATAATAGCTGATATGATTTCTGTACTTACATAAGTTTCTTTATTTTGTGCTGACTTGTCATAAGCGCTATTTTAATTGCCTACATGATGAATAAAACTATTTCATTTCATTTCAAAAATCACACTTTCATTGCCTGAGATTGGAATTTGTGCTTGGTATGGCGATAGGCTCACTGCTATCAACATCATAGGATGGAAATAAGTGTGTCACATTTTTAGTACTTGAAAAAGATACATAAGGAATTTAGCTATGGAAAAATCCCTAGAAACAGTAATAGAGGAGTTTTTACAATATTTTACTTAGATTTTTTTCTTTTTTATAGACAGTATATTTGACTGATGTCTTACTGCCGTACTATAAACTAAATTACATTATGCATGCATAAGATCTCATACTTCATCTCTGCATGTGAAGATAGTAAGGTAGAGACATCTATTTAGATTTGTATAGATGTCTGTGATGTCCGAATTCCATTTTCTCGGTGCAGTAAAAGTTATGTGATTTCTGAACTGTTCTCTTTCATCAATTTCAAATCATCAAAAGCATATTAGGTGGATAATTCAAATAAGTGCAAATTACACATCTAGTTTGTCTATAATAGTGATTTACTTTTTCAGGCCAAGTACCAATGCTATAATGTCGTTAACATTTGCTAATAATCTTCTGGAGCCAATATTCCCAAACTGTCCCATAGACCCTTTGTGCCAGAAATTGATAGCTGCGGTCACTATATGTGAGTATGATGTTGCCATAAGCCTATAAAAAGAGCAGTTAGGTATATCTTTAAATTTGTACCTGGCGAAAAATAATGTTAATATTTAATCCGAATATTATCTTGCGAAAGCTTAATAAAATGTTAATAATCATGGCAAAATAATGAAATTTATGTAAATTGCTGGTTATATAAATTCCATATTATTTACAGGCTTCTTAACATTCATCAATGCTTATGATGTAAGATTCACTACCAGAGTTCAGAACGTATTTATGTTCACTAAAATATCTGCGCTCGTCATCATCATCGTTGGCGGTATCGTGTGGGTTGCTAAGGGTAAGTGGAAACAAAATTATTAGCTTCTAAACGACATCTACCTACACTATATTTCATTTATTTGCTATATTAATGTTATGATAAAGTTACAGTATAACTGATAATAAGTACATATTAACAGTTTTGGATACTATCGACTGTCATAAAGTTACCGCATATACAGTACACTGGCCAACCCTGGAACGCGTCTCGCTGGATATCGAGCTACTATGGCGGGCTTTACACCATTTATTTATAGCATAGGCCGGCAAACCATCACGTGGGTCACCTGATGGTAAGTGATCTGCACCGCCCATGTACGCCTACAATACCAAAAGAATTATAGGCGCGTTGCCGACCTTAAA
Organism: Mimas tiliae; assembly: GCA_905332985.1. Lineage (NCBI taxonomy): Eukaryota > Metazoa > Arthropoda > Insecta > Lepidoptera > Sphingidae > Mimas > Mimas tiliae. The sequence continues at coordinate 12,299,753 of HG995239.1, read as the reverse complement.
TAAGGAAAGGGGTAATTAAGGGCTTGGGAAGGCGAGGGGGATTTGGGCCTCCTGATATCTCACACACCGGATAGCTCCTGCTTTACGCCGGTTTTCTGTGAGATAGTGTTAATGACCCGGAAAAGCCCATTCATGCTGTAGACAAAACTATCTACAGAGTGGCTTTACTGCTCAAACCATGTGTACCGTATTCACTCGAGTACAAATATGTATCAGCTACTCTACCAACAACTACGATGCGTATTATTATATGTATGTAAAGATTATTACTCCTTTGCTTTTATATAGGCGGTGTAGAGAACTTTCAAGACGGTTGGGCGGGAACAAAGACTTCAGTCAGCGATTGGTCTGTTGCTTTTTACTCTGGCATATTCTCATATTCTGGCTGGTAAGTGTTAGTTGCTCTTTATTTTCCCGAATTATTGACAGTCTCGGGATCCCGTGAAAAAAATAATTACGTTTTCCTGAAATATAAAAATAATTATAAAGTACTTAAAGTATGTATTATATTACATAATATGTGTATGTGCTATATGTGTGTGTTATTGAATGACCATTATTGCCCAGGAATTACTTGAACTTCATGACTGAAGAGCTGCGCGATCCGTTCGTGAACCTTCCCCGTGCTATCTACCTATCTCTGCCTATGGTCACCGCTATCTACCTGCTCGCTAACGTGTCGTACCTGGCTGTGTTGGGACCTGTCGGCGTGAGAGCTACAGAGGCGATTGCTGTTGTATGTAATTCATACGTATTTGTTTAATAGCAAAGGCCGATAAACGGGGAAGGGACCTGTACGCCTAGTTTAAGTTTTAATAGTTTTCTAAAACGATGAAAGTTTTCGTTTTCTCTCGAAACGTCAAGTATCAGTAGCCACTAGTGGGAACTATGATGAATTAAAATTAATAATATGGTTCATTTTATTCCATTATAGTCGAATATGAAATTAGTATTCAAACGTGTATTTCCTTTATTAGCGTATGAATTACTAGTCTGACACTTCGACGGTAGTAATTTTATACGAATTCGAAAATTTTATTTGTAACTCGTACTAGGCGTACTGGTACCGCCCATAAACATCCATAATACTGAGGAATTATAGGTGCGTTGTAGATCTTTTAAAGAAAAAGTAAGGGGATGATTAAGGGATTGGGAAGGGGTGAGTAATTTGGACTTCCGGATCTCATGCATGCACTCACTATACGAAATGCAACAGCAAGCTCCTACTTCACGTGGTTTTCTGTGAGACTGGTGAGAACCCGGTCGAGCTGGCTCATTCACGCTGTAGACAAAACTATCTACATCGTGGCTTTATCTCTTGTTACACGTTAAACTAGTTTCTACTTTGTGATGACAATCCCCAATTTCCAGAGACCCAAAACGGTCTTCTGCCGTAAAAAATGAGATGAGAATGTAAACAAACCGATAAAGGTGTTTTTATTCATTTAAAGAGTAAATAAATAAATTAAGCTATTGCAGTTTATTTCTCAATGATTGAGACCTCCAACTCAAAATTGTTTATTTTTATTATTAATTTTATGCCAGGTAATTTTTTTTGTTAAAATAGTATTTATTTTACTTTTTTTTGTGAAACAATCATATTATCAAATTGGATCATATATATTCAAGTTTTTTCATCCCCTTAAGGTTCACCTTCTTCAAATTTGAATGTGACCACGATCGCAGTAAACCCTATCGAATACAAAAAGGATCATCCAAATCGGTCCACATTTGACAGAGTGGCGTGCATTTTATACCACATACTGTCATATCATACCGTTTGCTTGGTTATCACGTCTTAATATTGTTTAATGTTATCTAGCTGTACTTTGTTTTTATTCACAGGACTTCTCAGTAGCCGCGCTCGGCTGGGTGAAGTGGGCGATGCCTACATTAGTCGCTATTGCCATCCTCGGCGGTCTGACTGTGCATATAATGACGTCATCACGCATGTGTTTTGCCGGCGCAAGGAACGGACACATGCCGGAACTGTTAGCGCATATTAACATGAAGTGCATGTCGCCGATGCCTTCCCTGGTGTTCCTTGTGAGTTTTCATTTACTTTGTTGTGATAGAGCTATGCTGTAGACAGTTTTGTCTACAGAATAAATTAACTGGCTTGACCAGGGCGGTACAGTCTCACAGAAAACCGGCTTGATTGGCAGCCTGCTGTTTCATTCATTACGGTAAGGTTTCCAGTGGCCCAAATGTCATTTGCAATCACCATTCCTTTCTTTTAAGTTTAGCAACGCATTCATGATACGTGCGTGTTTATGAGCGGTTGAGATTATTTAACACTAGCTTTTGCTCGTGGCTACCCCCGCATTGAATGTCCTCTTCCAGAATAAAAAGTAGCCTATGTTCTAAAACAGGTTATGATCTACTTGTGTGCCAAATTTCATCCAAATCCGTTCAGCCATTAAGGCGTGATTGATTAACAAATACCCAAATTCATAAACTCATATACACTTTCACATGTATAATAGTAGTAGGATAAGTATAGTGCTCCTTTGCCGGTCTCTGCTATAAAAAAACTGCTGGGGAGTATCCATATTTGTGTCCTACAGCATAGCAATCACCATACACATGGTGCAAAATCGTTTCGTCGATTCGCATTCCGGAATCAGCAGCCGGTGTATCTCCAGAATCAGAATCCATTTACTTCAGGTCTCCTACCGTCAGGTGCAATATAGTTGTTTTGCCGTGGCACGATAAGTAAGACGCCGGCAATGCACCGACAATCGCTCTGGTATTGTAGATAGGGTGACCACTTACCATTATATGACGATCTCGCTCGTTTACCCCCTCTTTAAAAAATAATAAATACACCCAACAGTCGCACACATAGTCCCGACCCCACACTAGGTTGTATCGTGGGTATCAGAAACTACGAGGGACTTGTGGTCCCACAAAACCCAGACTCGAAACAAATATTTGTGGGTCACACAAACATTTGTCTCGGTGTGGAAATCGAACCCACGGTCTCACGCTTCGCAGCCGGCTACTTGTCCACTGCGCCACGGAGGCTGAGATAATATATTAATAATATTTTTTACTTAAAAAGGCGTTATAAATGATTTTGCGCATATCGCATTCGCCCCAGGTGGCCCCCCCTTGTTACTACTGGCTTGTTACATTAGTCTTTTAAAGAACCCAGCGGCAATTAGATGCTTCCTTATATAAATGACCGGTAAACAAATTGTAAAATTTTCCGTATTCTTGATGTCCTTGTAGTTTTACATTACTTGATGGCTGTACAAATCATGGAATACTACTAAGTTATTACTTTTTAAAATAAAAATGATTTCATTATTGTTTGTGTATTTTCCTTGTTTTACATTACTCGACGAAGGTGCAATTTCTAGAACACTTGATATTTTCGTTCATTTAAATATTGTGCTGATTTTATTAATTTATTATTATTAAAAGAAAATGTCAATTACTAATTATGAACTTTGTTTTTTTTTTAAATATACGTGGTTAACTAAAATAGTGCCTTGTCTCTCACATTCATTTCAACTCTGGAAGTTACGAGCGTAGTCCAATGCCATGCAGTATTTTCTAATTCAAGGTCTTATGTAGTATTGCATCTGTTTAGGGGCAAGCTTGACGCTTATTTTCAGACGAGTGGCCTGCTCGCCCGTTATTCGGTTTAATAAACAAAGTCATTCTACACACACTCACAAAAGAGAGAAAATGCCAGTAATTAATTAAATTCACATTTATGTAGATACGTCGGTTAATTTGTGCACGTCTTGCTATGTGTGCGTGAGCGTGTCATTATATAATCTTATTTGTGTAGCTGAGACGCGTCGGCCGTCGTTCTATACCTATATTAACAGGCACATTCCGTAATTGTTTAATTACACTACGAATACATAGTAAAACGTGTACAAATGATCTGATGTATCTATAATGTTTAAATGTAATATTAATGGTTAGTGGTCAACCTAATATCAAAGTTTGAAACCGCCCGAAAGTCTCCGACCTGCCTCACGCACTCCGAAGCACGGCGACGTTCAGTTAAAGTACCCCTAAGCATTCACCCATCCATTCACGACCACGACCCTACCGATTATCGAGTGCAACTGGCTATTATCGTCTCATAGCCAGTTGTAGTTGGTAAAGCCATATTATGTTATAAAATAATCTTACATGGGAGTAATATTAAAATTTTCTTTTTGCCGTTTAGATGGTGATATCGTTAGTGATGCTGATTCCTAATAATTTGACGTCACTGATCACATACTGCACAGTTGTTGAGTCCTTCTTTACCACGTTGAGCTGCAGCGCTGTGTTGTGGTTGAGGTACAAGAAACCCGACCTTCCAAGACCTATCAAAGTGAGTATCTATACCATAGATCACGAATAATTATCCCTACATGTAGACCAAACTGTCTACAGCGTGGTTCTACCACTTAGACAACGTGTTACAGAAAGGTGTGGTCAAACTTAAGTAATATAATATAGTGTACAATATAAGTATTCGCCCTAGAGTGATTGCCGTCAGGTCGTGAAAACTACAAACCAAATCTTTTGGTAAAATGTTATGCTAAAAATCATGTAGCGCCGACCTCACGGTGAGTGGGACTTATTCCACCCTGATGCCCTTAGGTATTAATTAGGATTTCTAGGAAATAAATAAAGCATTAAAACAAAAAAAAAACATTTTGTTACTCCAGCATTATTATTCTCGCTCACGGATTTCACTTAATAGCGATGTAATCAATTTTCGCGATCGTAATAAACGAGTGATTAAAATTAGTGTGAAATTTTTAGAATGTCTAGATTGTGATGAGATCCTGTCACTGTGAGGTGTATGTAACAATCCTTAAATATATTATGGTTGCCTGTAAGAGATTGCCCTGAGCGATAAGGCCGCCAATTGTACTATTATTTGTATTGTTATTTTTTTTTACATACGTGTACTTTATGAGTTGTACAATATAGAATTATAAATAAATATGAGCACACCTCTCTGTAACACGTTGTATATCGTAAGTGAATGTGTGTAGGTGCAACTGTGGATGCCGATGGTGTTCGTGAGTGTGAGCGCGATCCTGCTCGTGGTGCCGGTGGTGAGTGAGCCGGTGGCGGTGCTCGCCGGTGCAGCCATCACGCTGGCCGGAGTACCTGTCTATTATGCACTCATCAACTGCGAGCCTAAGACTATTCGCCGTGTCTCCAGTCAGTATTATTGACATTATTTGATTTCAATTTGTGTGTGATTTTTTATTATTATTTGTCTGAATGACGTAACTAGCAGGTCGCTCGCTTGATGGTTAGCGGCTTACCCATAAACAGAAGCAACACCACACAGTACTTGGGAGTTACAAAGCACTGCATGGTATTTATTGCAGGGTATGAGGTACTGCAGGGTATCGTCCCCCGATATATAAGATATTAAGTTTCATACTGCTCAGTAATTTCAATGGTTACAATGCCCCTCAAACCGAAACACAACAGCGCTTACACACTGCTGCTTGGCGACAGAAATAGACAAAGCGGTTGTACCCACTCTAACGGCTTCTCGCTAACGAGGGACCTACTGTCCCTTATGTGTTTATCAGGGACAGTAGGACTATTATTAGGCACAAGCCAGGCAAGTAACACGTTATACAGAGGGAACACGCATCCTTCAAAACATTTTCGTAATAAAACTAGCTTCGGCCGTGTGAAAGTCTTTTCTGGAATAAAATATAGTTTTACCCAATGAACTTTACCGCTTGATTAATGATTTCGTACTTTTCATAATTACTTAGTTTCGACACATGTTGTTAATACTTATTGCTTGTTACAGCAAAGTTCACGCATCTTTGCCAGAAATTGTTTCTATCGGCCGTCGAAGATAAGGAGGAATAAATCTAATATAGCAAGTAAATAAACCTCTCAGGTAATAATCTCGAATCTCGGCTACTTATTCTGTTGAAATACGAAATGTACCTATAACATGAATCCTCATTGTAGATTTAATCATTTTACACATTATACACATAGTATTTTGAACTTATAAAATACACAAATATTAATTTATTTTAAATGTCGATGCTATTTTTCTTATGTGAAAGGAAATCGAATGTCTTTAAAGTTTATGAAAGTTAACGAAAACAAACTGCAAGTTACTGAAGAGTAATGGATGGTGTTTGAGTATAGTGTCTACTTGTACTACTTATTTATGTACTTAACTTATTATACACTGATTTCCAGAATTATATCATATTTATTATAATATTTAATATTAGCTTTTGATCGCGGATCCTTGCGCATGGAGATCTATTCCGTTATATTTCTCGAAAAACCTAAATTACTCTCTGAAAAGTCCTGAATCTGCCAATAAAAATTCCGTCAAAATAGATTTTTCAGCCGTTTTGCAGCGACTAACATACAAGACAAGCATACTTGGGTTTTGGCGACGTACGAATAACTATAAGAGCTTAATAAAATAATTCTTTAATCACAACATGCACTTAAATTTTATTTATGTACAAGGTTAGTCGAAAACGCTGTACTAAGCTAAAATATAAAATTATGAACGACTTCTGTACTTGCAACTTATTCAATAAATCAAATAGTTCCAGAGATATGGCTGTTTATAGATATTATAAAAACTACGCACACATAACCCTATAATTCGTTGTATTTTCATTTGTAAGTCGGTACAGCATCATTGCGTTTTCTTTGTATTTTGCCGCCAAGTCGTGAAGTCGTGAGCTTAAAAATACTCGACAAATATGTGCAATTAAAAAATTAAAAACTTTTTGTTTTTTATGAAACTATTTTTTTTTATGAGGTGAGATATTCATTGCTCAAATCCTTATCAGCGATACTTTAAGTAGCCCCGGCTTAGTGCACCCTTTATGACTAACTTTGTATATAGATTGTATGTATCTATAAAATAATATGATATTTTTGAATGTTGTAATAGGGTAGTTTCCTATATTGAATTTTATACATTATTTTATAAGCAACAAAAAATGACACGCAAAAGAAACCCTTTTATTAAAACACAATATAAATTGGTTCAGAAATGTGCCCGCAGTTATGACTTTAAATGTTGGTCTGAGGAAAAGTGGGTGCGTAGTGGGGATATCTCACTATCTCGCTTGCACGCGTGCACCATAATGAACATTTTACACAGTGACGTCAATGGTTGCATCGTCTGTCATTTGACAATTACCCCTTCCACAGGATTTGAATGGCTTCTAACTTATTTATTTTTGGTCCGATTTATAAAATTCTTTCTGCAATATATTTTGAGTAAAGTAACTTATTGATTTAAATAATAAAAAAAAACTAGTCAACTACCCTATTGTCGTAAAATTGGTAGAAAGTAAGATAATGTACTTATAAGTATTATTTTTGATTTTATATAGGTGTATTAACAATTGTACCCTTATTACTATATCAAATCTAATTTAAAAAAAACTATGCTTTTGTGGCTAGTTTAATTATGTGTCAACATATATGTGCCTTTGTAATACTATTTGTAAAATGTAGTATTGTATAAATTTAAATGGAATTTAAGAGAATATTGGAACATCAAAATTAAAAATTATGTAATACTGACTAATAATATGTCTGCGAAACATATATTATTTCCAGTAAATACTGTTCTGAGAAACTTTTATAAAAACTCTTAAACTAAGGTGATCGTTATTAATCCAATACTACGTTGTACTTACTACGTATCGTATACGATACTACATAATATTATGTCTAATACTAAATTGTACGATGGAGATTTCAAGTTCGTATTAGGCATTCGTATAGTAATATACCAACTTTTATTGTTCTATCTATACATAAGTTTGTTAGTGCAAACATGTATACATAAAAATCGTTATATTTTTAATACGACATCTGATCATATTCACTTTGAATATTATCTTCCAATTAGTTTTATTGTATCTGTAAGCCATTTTACATGGATTCGGATATATCCAGTATTAGATACGGATCTTATTCTTTTACCGGTGGAATAGAAAACGTATTAACAAGTCCGATAAATAAAACTGTCGTGCACCATGATTAAGTGTATAGTTAAACAGTACTTAATTTAAAAGTATCATTATCAATGCTGAACTTTACCAGTAGTGTGGTATATTACACTATAAGCGCCTGTTTTACCACCTTTGAGTATTTTTAGACTAAGTTTTTATTCTATATTGTATATTCATAATAGTCAGTAGTTGAATCTAAGCCATTTTTAATATCTTTTTTAAATATTAAGAATGAATGAATTAATAATTTCGTATTCAGTTATTTGTTTTAGATCTCAGATAATCATCTCATTGGTCTAGTTGCAGTATACTAAGGCTGAGAACCGTGAGGTCCCGGGTTCAATTCCCAGATCGGGTAATCAGAATTGACAGTGTTTGACTTTCGAAAAATGATGTGAATGTCCCGGGATTGGGATTTATGTTCAGTACGGCGATAGGCTCGCCTCATATAATATCGTCGAACGGAAATAAACTCAGCGAAATATGGTAGAAGTATTAGTTGTACCTTTGCCTACCCCTTCGGGGATAAAGGCGTGAACTTTTGTGCTCACAAAAATTATATATTTGTATTTTCTGTCAATTTTGTCTTCAGTAATCAAATAAATAGTTAGTGTTTGTTTTTTGTGTTGTAATAGCTTTATAGGAGATTTTTACGCTTTTTGTGTCTACTAGATATTTTTAGAATGGTAAGTGTATTGTTTATTTGGTAGTGTGAAGTTAGCCTCAAGACTACTTGACATCTAATTTTATTATTAGACTATCTTCTTTCTTGGTTAATGGCGACGAGTTATTAGACAGAGTGTTGCAGAAAAGTGTGTTTTTTTAATAGCATAGGCCGGCAAACGAGCAAATGGGTCACCTGATGGTAAGTGATCTCCACCGCACATGTACGTCCACAATACCAAAAGAAATATGGGCGCGTTGCCGTCCTTAAAGGAAAAGGATATTTAAGAGATTGGGAATGGGAGGGGGGATGGGGGGGGGATTAGGCCCTCCGGATATGTCACTCACCGGACGAAACGCAGAAGCAAGCTGCTACCGTGGTAACGACCCGGACGAGCCGGCCCATTCATGCTGTAGACAAAAGTGCCTACAGCGTGGCTATTCCACTCTAAAAATATCAACAATGCTATCGATAATAACAACATTTATAAGGACTATGATTAGTAATTTATCAGTAGAAATAGGGGTAGTTGATTTGATTTGTTTTATTATTTAAATCAATAAGTTACGTTACTCAAAACCTATTGCAAAAAGTATTTTATAAATCGGTCCAAATATGATAGAAGCAAGAAATTCAGTTATTTTCTTTGCTTTGCCATTAAGCTTTAAATCTTTCTCTCTTTTGTGGACTTATTATTGACACCATATATCTACAACATTCAATATAAATGAACGTACATAGACTTGATATAATGTACATAAAATGTTCATTGTCTTGTATCCGTCATCTGTAGCAAATAAATCATGAAATTGTATAATAAGTATGCGAGTTCTAACTTCACACCATCTAAAATGTTGCCTTTATAGAGGCAATTAAAATATGCTTTATTTTCATCACAATCCGGGTTGTTCGTTTTTAGTATGTATAAATATAATTTCTGCATATTGGTAAAGTATTATAAGTAGTATTCAGTGTAACTGAATGTAATTGAGGCTTTTAATCTTTTTGCTAACTAAGATATAATTAATAACAATTATGCTGCCTTAAGTTATTACGGGTTGTTGTATGTATCTCGTTAATTACGCACGAATATTGAAGTATGCAGTAAAATCGGCCTGTTCAAGACGTTCCTTTAGACTTTGAATAAGTAACGAATGGTATACATACAATAAATATTAATTATTGGTAAGTACCTAATCATCTTAAGGTGTAATATTATGGGATTCGAATGAGAAGATAACTGCTACATCGATTTTTTGTTATGCAAGTCGCACGCAACTTCGTAACACACTACGAGTAAAAATAAAAACAAAAAAAATATTGCAGCATGCCATTTGACCTTGACTTGTTTGCATACCTTTTTTTGTAGGGATTATAATCTCAAATCTTAACAATAATTATTATAAAAGTTCTCCAAAGTGTGACACTAAATAAAATGAACAATTACTAAACGATGAATCTTTTTTAGGACAAACATTTATGTTTTTATATAGGTTATCAATCACACTGTCTAAATTAGTAATTAAATATTTTTCATTACATTATTTTAAACATAATATTCTTATCACATACATTCATGTTGTGGTTTAAGAATTTCTACAAACTTTGAGCTTATTTTTACATACTGTTGCTTAAAAGTTAGTACAATAATCATTTTCAGGACCTGAAACAAAACAATATTATAATAATAGTATGATTATTTATTTTTATGGGTGCTGACACTACATATATTTTGAGTATTGATTGAAGTTCTTGCGGTCGCAAAAAGATACCTTCTCATTCAAAACGCAAGATTTGTATTATTATACAGTAATTTTGCATTATATGTACACATAGAAACCACTAAAATGTAATTTATTAGATAATATGTAATTATTAATAATTTAAATCTCGTGTGGTAAAACAAGTATGTTAAACATATTTGGTGTTCTTTGTAGATACAACAAGGTGTCTCAAGAACAAATGTTATTTTATTCATGTTTAATAAAATACACAATTTATACCAAAAGTAATGGCAAAACTCAGGTATTGGAATCTTAATCAGCAAGTGCACAATATTCGCAGAAACTACCATCTAATTGCATACTTTTAATTTTAAGGCAATTAAGTATAAATAATCCAAATTATAACAGTATTTCGATTCTAGTCAGGTGTGAATCAATTTAGTAAAATGTGCCATATGCATAGGGTTATCAAAATTAATTTTCTCTTATGCCAATTGTAGTTTTCTTAAGTACGTCTTGTACCATGTGCCAAATAATGTAACGCTTTTGTATGTTCCAGGGCCGATATTTCAATGTGCAAATAAATATTATTTACTACTTATAGCCAATTTAGGATGTCCCAATTTGTCATAAGCTTCTCCATTCCTATACAACGTGTGACAGAAAGGTGGTCTTATTTATGTGTCATATATATTTCTGACAGTGAGTTTATACAGTATGTAACAAAAATCCATTTGGCCCTTTTAAGATCGTGAAGATAGACATATAGACAGAAGATTAATAAATAGTTAAATAAAAAAAAATAAACAGAAGAGAGTTATTATCCTTACACAGGTAACTTAGAAAATGAAAATATTAAAAAAATGTTATTTACATCTGAATTTCTTTGTGTATTGACGAAGCAGGAGCGCGACACCTTTGATGTACGTGGACGCCGCAACATTCAGAATGTCCTAAATGTTTTATCTATGTCGTAGCAATGCAATCAGATTTGGTACTACAAGGGTGAAATATTTATATCGTACACTATACGTTGCTTAAATTTGGCTTTCTTTCTGTAACACGTATATTGACAGCGTGATAATTTTGTACTTTGCCGTCATATATTTTTTCTGATCATGATATTTACTTGGAGATTGAAAAATCGGGCCTTGATTTACTAAAATTATACACAAAATGCTCATATACAATGAGCACTTTTATTTTAAATTCATACCTTCTTTTAAGCATAATGTACATTGTTTTTTTTTAGTATAGGCCCCACTGCTGTAATACTAACGCAGCTAAAATTAAGACTCGATGTGTTTTTGTATCTTGCAAGAGTTAATCAAAATTGACTTCCTGTATTTGTATTGTATATATGTACTTAAAATGGGAGCTCGTTTTAAGTATATTGGTCGTCAAAACAGTGGTTTTATTGATATATTTTCTAATCACGTCATCGGATCGAGATAAATTTTAACATAGCTTTTAAGTTTAATTTCAAGCTTGGAGCTAATCAAAATTGACATCCTTTAATATGAACGTATAATATACTGTAAGACGGTCAATACAAAGTGAAGAAATGGGCAGAGGCACCATCCGTTGTGGGGTAGCGAGACTACACCTAATCGGACACTTACGAGCTGGAGGCGCCATCGGCTGTCGGGAAGCTGAACATATCGGTTATTTATTATAGTTTAGGCCGGCAAACGCAACGGCAAGGAATAAGTAAAGGATTGGGAAGGGGGCGGGAGGGGGATTTGGGCCTCCGGATATCTCACACCGTACGAAACGCAGCAGCAAGCTGCTACTTTACGCCGGTTTTCTTTGAGACAGTGGTAACAACCCGAACGAGCCGGCCCATTCATGCTGCATTTTATGAAAATGTATTTGTATCGAACATTCAAGAGTTAAAAGCGCCACCTGTTGTCGGATAGTGTGCAACTTTTCTGGAAAAGTTTACATGTTTCGATCCGGAACGCAGCCGGTATATATAACTGCTGTGATCGACGAATCAGCAAGCCAACTATGAATTTGTCTTAATAAAATCGTACTTCAAAAAAAAGAAGGTTTAATAGGAAGTATGTAAATAGACTTTATTATGAAGTATGCTAGAACAGTTACACTTGGAAATTGGAATACTGGTTTTTGTATCTATCAAGAACCCGCTAGCGCGTAACAATACTTACTTGAAAACAATAATCACCTTATATATTGATTGTGAAAATATTTGGTTTCATTGCATCGTCATAGTTAGATACAATCCCAGGTTGGGCAGATCAGAAATCCCAATTTGTGCTTGAGTTGAATCAACAAACAGTTGCCCAAGATTGGAATTTGTGCCCAGTCATGGTATGGCGATAAGCGCGCCGCTATATTACATCAGGGAACGGAAAGAAGCCCTGTGAACCGCGGTGAGTGCAATAGTTGCACTATTGCCTACCCTTACCCTAAAGACGTAAACGTATGTATGTAAAAAAGATATAAAAACATACGCACTCACGCTTGTAATCCCCGAAGGGGTAGGCAGAGATGTAATCACACCCACATTTCCCGAGCTTATTTCCGTCCCATAATTTGAGTAAATCATATTCCAATCAGAGAATAAAATACATATAATCAGAATCAGTAGAGATGAATTTATATGTGCAAAAGGACTTACAACCAAAGATTACAACTTAGCTATTGTACGTTTTTAAGTTAGATAACCTACTCGGCATTTTTGAAAAGGCCAGGTTTTAATCTGCAGCAAGGTTTGAAATTGACTGAGAGTTGAGACTCGTGTTAGTGTTGCTTTTGAAATAAAACTTATACGAAATACTAGTAGGCTAGGAAAATACTTCATAAAAAATAAAAAGTATTAGGTACCTGTATGGTTTTAAGACACACTTATATTACAAACTTACATAAGAAATTTTACATTATATCTAATAAAATATATTACATTTCTTAAATATAAAGTTAAAGCTAATTAAGTTTTTAAAGTTTTTTAAACTTTGAAATTAGGTAACTATGCGCACAGGTCATCAGCTGTTCTCATCGTTTTTCAAAGCTGTAACAAAAAATACATTATTTTTATGTAGAACAAGACTACACACTGTGCACTGAGAATGTCTGCTATTGTCCTACTCCGATATCGTAATGAAACACATCGCAGAGGTTATTTTGGAAATTAGTAGGTAGGTAGGTAATGCTTTGAAATTGATAATAAGTAAATAAAAGAGCATTGGTAATTCAGTAGTTTTTACGGGAATGAAGTCTAGATGAAGAAAGAAATACAAGATCAGTAGGTAAGCCTCAATATCCATTATACAGATATGCCATAATATTATTATTTATTAACATGACATTAACTGATCTTGGGTCAACGCTCCACGACTATGTATGTTCCTACGTTTCTGAAGACATGATCTTCACCTTTGATTGTTTCACATAAGAACTTGTTTACCTATTTTCAATGGCGAGCCCACTACCACTTCTAACCCAGTTACCCGTGTGAACAATATTGGTTTCTTTGGGATAGAATTGCTACAAATTCTATCCTTCATAGCACCTCCGAAATTCCGAACATACTCATACAACTTTAGCTGAATGAAAAATTAAGATCGGGGATTAATCTTCAATCCCTTATAGCTCGCTGAGCTATTTTGAAAGATGGTTTTTATATTAGGGAAAGGTTATGGATAACCTATTAACATCTGAAGATTTTGTTTAATATCAATGACTTTTTAAACTTACATAACAACATGCGACGCCAAGATGCAACTGTCTAGGGCACAGGCCTTTTGTGGCAGTAACCAAATTCCCAGGGACGCAATCCTCGAGTCGTTGGCAGATCCCGCCTTGTCGTACGCATGGCTCCTCTAATTCGAATATCTGTAGTTCATCTGCAAAGATACAAATAAAATAAACTAAAATAGATTTGGATTAGACGATGACTACATTAGCCCAATTTATAATCCAGTAGGTTAAACGATGCCAACGATGAATCATTACACATAAACTCGTAATAAATATTTGCTCTCACAATAAAGCTTATTGTAAGTTGTAACCTTTATAGATATTGATAAAATTGTATTGTGGATCGCAAATAGTGGACGAGAGATCAAAGCTCTTGCAGCTAGCTATATGTGTTACCTTGAAACAAAGGAAACACATCAAGATAAAAATGGGTCAATGGCAAACAGTTCGATTTGGAGTAATCTAAAAAACTATAAATCGCCACGGCATGCATGGCATTGACCCCATTACCCAAAATAAAAATAATTTGCTGAGATGTTTACTATCTGAATGTTTTCACGAACATTCGAGGAAGTTTGAATAAATTTTTCGTCGTCGATAAATGAGAAATAAACATAATTTTATGAGACTTAAAAAGGTGGAGATTTGCAAATCGACTGTATTTAGAATTATGTGCTTCAATAAAAAACCGGAATATGATCTTTTTGTTGTCCATCCGTATGTCTGTCTAGAGTCATTGGGATTCTTTTTCTCTAGGACGGGTAGAGGTATTAAGTTAATATTTGGGCATGCAGTCCATCCAAGGTATAAAAGCTTCTAAGACACATTATCATAGTTATATGCGTTAGTTGTATCTGTTGAGGTATTTCCCGTTTTCTCTCATACTCCATAACCAGATTTTAACCACATTTAAAGACCATAACAGAAAAAATCTATCAATCTAAAAAGACCTATCCAAATAGGTCCATATAATATGTTGGTGAAGGTAAGTACCCACATAAAAAAAACCCTTTTGAAATTATGAAAGAAGAAAAAGATGTTACATATATTGTATGGTAGGTTGATAATGGTAGTTGATTGATTCAAGTAGGTGTTCCGCATTTATGAAGAGTATAAAAATCACATTAGGTACCTATGTACCTACTATACTTATGAGTATAGTACATAATATAATTAAAAAAATATATATAATAGGCAAAGCAGCTCATGGACAAAGCTAATTAAAATTCGCACGGATTGAAACCTCATTGCGAGATATTGAGTAAAATGTTTGTTTACACTGTTCCGGGTGTTTTGTCCATATGTTCCATTGGCAAATAACATACCTATTACTAAGTTCACGCTTGTCCCGAAAGGGATAGGCGAAGGTGCAATGAGTGAAAACGTTCGTCGAGCGTATTCCTGTAATCCCGTCCCATGATGTGGCAGAGAGCGAGCCTTCGCCCACGCTATTCTGCACACACATTCCGATTCCGGAAAACTCTTAAATAATTCCACGCCTAATTCGGGGATGAATGACTAAAACACTTATAGGCACTGAAGTATGCACCCACTTTGATACTTTTACAAGTACAGTTTTGGACTGCACTGTACTTAACACAGGCCCAGTGTAGTGAATTCGCTGTGGCAGGATAAAAAAGAGCCCTATCAATTTAGACACTATTCTATATTTTGTTAACACTTGGATATTAACAATTTATTGGTGGACGGCTTATTCAACATGTTATATCATCTAAAGCAATCATTTAAATAACGTGGTGACGGTACGTAGTGTTTCTGGGTCTAGATAGGTGGCACCAGAGAATGCGGGAGTGCGCTCGGTTCTGGACCTACTCTTGTGAAACATCGGCTACGATTGGGTGCGCCAAGGTGACAATCCCTCGTGTCACTTGAAGACCGACGCCCTCTAATTTCACGGGCCTCGGAAAGGGTCACCGGCTGACGTCCACGAAGTAGTTAATGCAGTGCGCGGATTGCCGTCGGTTCAACAATGAATTACTTATGTTAGGTATTAGATAAGCGGTAGATTTCTGTGCTCGTTTCAAGATGTAAGGGATCAAATTGTCATGGGCAGCGAACGCTCTTAGTCGCCTGCTAACTAACTTGGATAGTCTTGGCGATTAGCAACCCTTGCTGGAAGCTCTATGGTAGAGTCGTGGTCCATGTGATTTGTTGTGCATAACTCTAACATCAGGCAAACCCGAGATGGACGGCAGCACGGGTGGTGGGTACCTCGACATTAACTGAATATTATTGATTGTAGGTATATTAGTTTCATTGAAGGATAATTATGTACGAAATATTTTACATAGTAAAACCCAGTAAGATGGGTATTATGAGTGGTTATTATGGATTTCGCTTTCATTAGTCACAAGAAAGTACAAGGCGATAAATATAATTATTGGGTTTTGTATTCGCCAAATACTTATTATTCTAAAATGTGAAAACGTAAATTCAATTAAACACATTTATAATGGTATTATTATTGGATTTTTCCAGAAACCAAAATAAATAAATAAACTGCTAAAACGCTTTATAGAATTTTTGTACGACAAATGAAGGTGAAAAGGGTCCATATGGGGTCAATTAATTCGTAATTTTTAGTTACCTCGTTTGAATTTTAAAATTGGGTTAGGCCATTGGAAGGAGCGGGGAAAACTGATCTAGCTTCAAAACAAAATCTCGAGATTTTGGCGAGGGTTTTAGAACTTAATCCTCGATATACCAAACTTCACCTGTTGCATATACCTAATAATATATATAGACACTACCTTCATAGTAGGTACATGTAGGCAGTGGAGTATAGGTGCGCAGATGAACAAAAGGTACAGCACAATGTGAAATAAATACGGACATCCGCTGTTACTTAATTGCTTCAAAGATGTCAATTGTCATTACAACATAGTAGATAATTGTTATCTCATTCATAATAGTTGACACAATTTATTTAAAAACAATTTCACGTGATGCGGCTGCCCCGTTTTGTTGTGATATCTTTCGTTCCCACAATGTGTTTGTTGTGAATCAAGATTATGAGGTATCTACTTACATCACGTCGATGATTGTACAAATGATTAATTTTATCAATGTCATCGCGGATGTTTTAGATCAAATTATTATTGTTGTCAATTTTGTTTCATATTGGCACCTAAGTTATTTCCAAAATGTGCTATATAATAAGTACGGTATTGTGAATATGTTATGTCATAACATACGGTCGCTAAGTAATGTCTGTAAGTAAAGGTATTTCAGGCACAGAAATGGATCTGAACTGATGGTGTTTCTAACGATGACAATTGCTCCTAGCGTATAGTACTATAGTACTATACTTCACTACTAGACATATGATCATATAACACCTCGATGTTTATATTCATATATTGTAATAATGTAGGAAAATACTCAAAACTTATATATTTTCTTGTTAGACGTAGGCGTTAAAAAAGCATCTATCTAAAAAACTTAATAAGTTTCTTAGTTCCTATTTACGACTGATTCCGTATGTGTAAAAAAATATATAAGTGGTAAATACTGATAAAATTGTAATTAATACAAAAATATTTGTCGCAAGTAGGAATAAAAACTGATAGGGGGATGTTACCGTCTAAATATGATGTATAAATATGATTAGGTAGAATATGAACGAATGTTATCGGGTATCCAATAGTAAGAATTCTCGTCTAGAAATTGTATATTATCGTTTCCTTATGTTGTCACGCTCTTCTTGGTATATCTATGTATTAAACTTCAAAGGCCTTACTACAAAACCTAGTCTCACTTTAAACTGGATTTATATCTATTGGTTTCTATGGTAACCTATAGTATTTTTTGATATAAACCTAGTTTAAAGTTAGACTATGTTTTGTAGTAGGACCGCGCCGTAAGGCCGACTTACACGACGATCCTAAATCGGGTTTAAACCACTAAACTTATTTACATATATTTAATTTTATGATGTGCTTATTTTATGTTTTAACTGTGGACAAATAAATAAACAATTTATTATTTACGTATGTGAAATTTTCATACGATTTAACGTTTCTTAAACAGGTTTAGGAGGTTAAACCCGATTTAGGATTGTCGTGCAAGTGGGCCTAAGTATCTAAGTACTTATACAATTTGCCTAAAATAAAAGTATTTAATCTTCATTAAAACGCAACAATAATATCTAGATAATAAGTAGGGATACTTCAATGTTAAAATTTTATTCAAAAACAACGAAGTGCAGAAGTACATACATAAAAGTTAGAGTAGGTACAAGTTATTTATAGGAAATCTTGCATGGTCGGTACTATTATTACATAAAGTTATATTGTATATTAGGGTCCATGCTACATTGAGTTGTTTGGTTCAAAGTATATCTTGAATATACAACTAATTATTTATTTAAAAGGAAACATCAAACAACATCTGCGGCAACTAACACGTTACGAGCGCTTGCATTTTTGTCTAATATCTATCAAATTCTTATTCGCTATGTAATACGTAAACAATAATTTATTGGAGAGAAAAGAAATCGCTAGCTGTACCAGTAATTTTAAAACCCATACAGACTATCGCCCTACCTGTCTAGGCATCTCGCAGTTATAAAATAAAACTCTTACCGCTTATTATTGTCCTCGATTGCAGAGGGCTAGTTTGCACTGTCACTACCAGCAAAAATATAAATGCGGTCACTAATTTCAACATGGTGTACAAAAAAAAGAATAGCAGTCAGAGCGATGTACCAGCTTGCCTATTCCAGTATTATATGAGCACGTCGGCCCGCTCACACATTTATATAGACGCCTTAAGATAAACAACTCACTCAGTACGTACTACGTACACATTGCATTTTATGAGACATTTTTAAACCTGTGTTTTAACGATAAAATCACATACATATAACTCATGATAACTTTAAGGAAAATAAATATTTTGTTAGAGTAAATAAATAAAGTCGGCTCACTGTAATGCTGGATCGCGCACGGAGGGTTCGGTATCCACACATATAAATGTTTTATATATTTTTTATTATTCCTATGATATCCGCCATAATAATACATAGTTATATTGTGATCATTTCTGCCAACTATCTATTAAGGGTCAAAGGTAGAGGCTTTTAAAAGTGGGACATAGGTACAGAAAGCCGACATGCATAGGCTTAGTACATAAGATCCCGTTGGCACCTTTGTACGAAATCCTGAAACATCCAAATATATACATAAGTACCTATTTGGATCCATACGTAGTACCGTTCTATACAAGGTCAGTACGCAAGGGTGTGATTTTTTGAAATTAATTGCGTATTGTTTGGAATACCTACCTACTTTCTGACTGAATGAAGTCTTACAAACTATAGTACGCGATCATTACCTACGCACTTCCGCATACATTTTGGATCGATCTACGGAAACAGGCTGGCTCCGTAATTTATTGCACCAGTGTGCAGCCTTACCTACCCAGCACATAACTAAGGTGGCCAACTTTCAAAAAACCAATACGGGACATTACCTTGGGGGGGGGGGGGGCAGGGGGTGAAACGATACAACCCGATCACACTTACACTCATGCAAGTTGCTTGGCTTGCCGTATGGTAAGTAATATGTAGGTATGCAGTGTAGTTAAATCGTATCGTGTACTTACCTACTTCGTCGTCCATTTTTTTTTTGTTGCGCGTTTTTTAAACTTGTAAATCTACGAGTCAGTGATGGAAAATATAGAAATTCGGGACATGCGGGACGCATTAGTCGTTTTGCGGGACGATTTTGATAAGCATTGTAATGCAGGACTACAGCTGACAATACAGGACGGTCCCGCAGAATGCGGGACGGTTGGCCGCTTTACTCACACAACCAATGCTCAATACCCAATTTAGTTTACTTTGACGCTCGACCATATTATAGTGTGTATAATTAAAAATAATGTACCGCAATACTCAAGTATTGTTGTTGTATTATGATAATAAAGGGTCAACTTGGTTTTTTATTTCACTAATTTTTATTTCTACGCGTTACCCATACTCCATACCTACCCTTGATCAACTGTTAGTGGTTGCAATTACAGATGTGAATACCAAATATCATTCTAAAATATTCACGAGCAGTTAGGAAACTGCTCGTAAAAATACCATAGGAATGCCTGCTGTATTGTACAACAATTCATCCAAATTTCATCCAAAACGGTTCAGATGTTAAGGCGTGATTGACTAACGCATCCAAATTCACAAACTCACAAACAACTAAACTTTCACATTTATATTAGTAGTAGGATGTATCCCGAAAAAATGACATAGGTACTTCACGTGATTAGAGGGAATATAATAGGCATAATGATGATTGTACATTTTCACCTAAACTATAGGGTTTATGCTATACCTAGAGATTTTTATACAGTGTTTTTATTTGTAAATTATATCAGTCGCATTTACGTATCGGTAACTGAGTCATCATTACAGAATAATACAATCTAAGTGTACATATTTACGCTATCAACTGTGTGAATGAAAGTTGAATTATTATTTATAATTCAACTTTCATTCCTATTACCTACCTATTTACTTAAAAAAAACACTAAATTAACAGTTTTTCATTGCTTCTAATAGTGAAAAATTTTATGCCCTGAGTTTAGAATTACAGAATATCTAATAGTGCCTAACTACTACGGTACTTAACAGTACTAGAGGATTTTTTATCTACTCGAGAGTTCTACCATCATTAAGTAAAGAGACTATGTATAGATCCAATGAAATCCTACCCTTAGACCGTCGCGACGTTTGAAATCGACGCGATGAGTTACCCTTTCGTAAGTATAATGTCGTTTTCAACCGCCAACAAAAAAGTAGGATGTTAAAAATTTTACCACTTCGTCTATTTCCTATGTATCTGCGTGTATCGTAGAGACTCGATGAATGGACCGATTTCAGTGCAGAGTTTTTATTTGAAAAATGGTTTTATCGAGATGATTCTTATTTATGTTTGAAGTAATTATGTTTAACCATTTAGAAATTACAGATCTTCTAATTGATGCCAGGGAGTTTTAAAGCTTCTATTATTACGACTGAACTCTGAACTTTTCACCAGATTTAGGTAATTACATTTAAACATTTTGTTTAAAGGGCTCCAATAATTAAAAACCTTAAGAAACATCTCTATTACACCAGCTTTCAAACAAAAAAACGCATTTTAAGCGGTCCAGTCGTTCAGGTAGAATGCCACAGACACACACAAACTTACTAAGTGTCAAACTTACACACCTCTTTTTTTGTCGGGGGTAAAAAAACAGTGCGCGAAAACAAACCGGCATATTTGACATATTAACGTAGACGTAATTTATAAATGACTCTGAATCGGTCTTGACCTTGGTCCGATTGTTTGTCGGCTGTTGGTGTTATTTGAGTGACCTGTGAACCTCTCCGCTCATGTGACGATCTCATTAATATTGAGATACAGACCACGCTTTGGGTTAAGTATATGACTCGCAAGTCGCAATATCATTCCAGGAACTGTTACGTAGCAAATTTCGCAGTCTTGATACTCGTGACTGACTCCCCGACATTTTTTATCGTCTACAATTAAAACTTTGTTTAGAGGTACTTTATTCCGATTATCCGTCAGTTCAGCTGATAAGTTGCATAATGTTTCCACTTTCATTATTATTAACAAGCCCCTTATTATTTACTTTCTACATATCAAGAACTACCTATGTAAGTACCTACCTATTTAAATCAATATGATTGTATTATGTAGATAGCGTTAAAATTAAATAATACCGTATTAAGCATGCAAAGGTCGAGTTTTACCTCCATTTTCCATTTACTACTGACACTTTACTAAGTTTGCAAAAAATGATCACATTCTAGTTATGATGTATGTAGACTATTAATTAAACAAGCATTATATTCGTTCCACCTGTAGGGCCCACGTATGCAAGAGACCGTCTGGGTTGGTATCACCGCTTTGTCTATTTCTGCCGTCAGGCAGCAGTGTGTCAGCACCGTTGTCTTTCGGTTTTAAATTGAAACCAGTAAAATTAGTGCGATTAGTGTAATGAGATTTAACGTCGTATGTCTCGGAGTGACGAGCGTAGTCCAATGTCATACAGTGCTTCGTCATTCAAGGTTCTGTGTGGTCGTGCTTTTGTTTATAGGTAAGCAGGCGCGGCGTTTACCATTGCATAGACAGCTGCTTGCACGTTTCGTCGTTCAGCTAATAAAAAATATATATGAAAAATTAACTCAACGTCAGTGTTGTGTAGTATTATAAATTATAGTAGTCCCCGAGTGATATGCGAATATTTTTATACCCCAGCAAAACATAATTTTTGCGCTCGTTTTGAACCTAGCTTTCTTAGGATCATCGAAATCTTAGAATCGAAAAAAGTAGGTTCACGTCGAAAAGTTTCGTGTGACACGAGTAATATGTAGGTTTCATCACTATTGGAGACTTGGACCTTGGTGCAGATACCATAAAATATTACCATTGTTCTTTGCTATTTTTCGGTTCTCGGTAATTCTAGATAAAAATACTATACAACATGTTAGAAAAAGGTGTGGTCATATTTTAGAGTCATTACATAGGTACTACTTACAGTAAGTACTTATGTACCGTTTCAAAACCGTGACCTCCTAAAATGTCTCGTTAACTTTAATACTCGTTGATTAAGATCGATAAAATAGATCAAATAAAATCCGAAAATAAAAGATTAAATATGACAAAAGCTATAAGGCCAACCAGCCTTTAATCACTTGTGGGGTGCGGGTGCTAAGGCACCTCTACTATATGACTCGCCTTCAGGGCACTCAAAAATGTCACTGTGTAGTTTAGTCTGTTTTTGGTGTTAACACCTAAAACAGCGTCAACAAGCGTCTCGGCTCGGAGTCGCGCTCGGACGTCCATTCTCAAGGTCTGGACAGTAAATCCGTGCTCCGGCATACCCTTCTGTTTTCCAATGAAAGCGCGAATGGAAATTGAATTTGCCCATTAGTTAGGTACTAAAACTTGGTTCCCATTGCGATTTATAGGGTTAGATGACGCGCTGGGTCGCCCCACATAATACCAAATCCACTGTCAAATCATGATATAAGGCGGACCCTGGTAAGTCGAGATAACGCCAGGCAGAAAGAAGGAAGAAAGTTATAAAAATATTGTAAGAAATTTTAAAAATTGGTCTTATTTATTTATTGCTTAATACAGGTGTACGAGTCGTTCACCACAACCTACTTCCATGATTTCGATATCCTTGATGTCGATTTGCAAAATAATAACATTATAATGTACATATAATTATACATTATTATGTAGGTATATGTTGCCAAAGACAACATGTAGGTATATTTTAGGATAGTGTAATTGCGCCTTTAGGTAACTCGATTAATCTTCTCGTAAAATATTTACGATGGTGCAAATCTTTGCTGTTCCAGAAAAAATGGGTCATGGTTTATATTTTATAGTTAGGAGTATTATTATTAGTTCGTGCTAAAAAGTACAAAGACTAGTATGCTCACATACGAGTATGCAATACAATAGGGTACCTATTTGATTAGATTATTTTAATTATATTAATCAATAAGTTACGTTCCCCAAAATATATTATCAAAAGAATTCTAAAACTTTATTTGAGTTTTAATAAAATAAGTAAGTTAAAAGCCATTTAAATCTGCTGGAAAGGGTAGTTGTCAGATAACGGAAAAATAAGAGTTAAAATCTAAAAAAATACGCTTTTATAGAAAATCCAACTAAAAAATAGAAAATAAATTTGGATTTAAAATTGTGTAAGAAAAAATTATTTTATTGTAAAAAAGCGTGGGGTGTTTTTTAGGATATTATCAAAATAACCCTTCTACTCATCTCTGTTCATAAGTAAATAAGTTTAGTGGTAAATCTCCGTGCAAGTTGGTCATGCCGTGGTGGTGCATCTATAGATGGCTAGATATACATCAGATACACGAATAAGTTGATTTTTTTATGGTAGATGTCGGCAATCGAGCAAGCAGGTCACCTGATGGTAAGTGATCTCCACCGCTCATGAACATCCACAATACCCGAAGTATCATAGACGCGTTGCCAACGTTAAAAGAAAGGAATGATTAAGGGATTGGAAAGGGAAGGGGATATCTCACTCACCGTACGAAATGCTTACGTTGTTTCTGTGAGACAGTGATAACAACCCGGTAGTTAGTCTTTCATCCCCATAAGGATGGAATTATATCTTCAAATTTAAATGGGACCACCACCGCAATAACTCGTCGAATACAAAAAGAATCGTCCTAATCGGTCCACATTTGGCGGCATACCTACATAAAATATAATTTTTTTGGTCAACAAATATAGGTATCTAAGTACAGACTTTTTATTAACTACTTACAGAAAATAGTTCTCCAAACAACGTATACTCACGATCGTTGTCTGAGAATTTATTGATGTGTTTACTTGCAACGTCACACACAAGAACGCATGAGAAATTTGGTTTCTTAAAAATTTGGTAAGTAATTTGTAGATGGGCAAAATGTATTTTATAAAAATTTAGGATTATATGTATTTTTTAATGCTGTATCATAAAAAAATAAATTTTTTGTCTAAAATATAAAAAAATAAATTTAGGGGTGGACCACCCTTAACATTTAGGGGGATATTATATCTTATATATAAAATTCTCGTGTCACAATGTTCGTTCCCATACTCCTCCGAAACGGTCCAGCCTTTGTATGAAATTTTGTGTGCATATTGGGTAGGTCTGAGAATCGGCCAACATCTATTTTTCATCCCCCTAAATGTTAAGGGTGGTCCACCCCTAAATTTTATTTTTTATTTCTTAGACAAAATTTTTATTTTTTATGATACAGCATTAAAAAATACATACAATCCTAAATTTTCAACCCTCTACGATTAACCCCTATTTTTTAATAGCGATATTAGTATTTTTGTCAAGCGCGTTTCTCACACCGATCGCGATGACGGGACTCGCTGGATGCGACTAGACTACTTGAATCCTGGAAATAGGCACTCACGTGGGCGGAGCCGCGGGCAACAGCTAGATTAAGATAATATTCAAGATTCAGACGAATTATGATCATTTGTTTTTTTAAGGCGACATTTTACGACGGCCACGTCATAAGATTCTTTTATATAACTGAATTATATGAGACGGCCGCGCAGGGCGAGCCGCCCCTGTGTGCGCCGAGACAATAGGGGCGCCGCTATCGAAATTATTTTTGTTACACTTACATAACAACATAAAGATTGTGGGGGACTGTATAAATAAACACGATCTTGTACTGTATTTGCTTTATTCTCTTCGATAGTTCACAAATTTCTTCTGGTGTTGCTTCCTTGAGACTCCGCACGATAATACATTTGATTCTTCGTTTGGCTCGGCTTATAAGCCGTGCCGATCGTGTTGATCCGGTGTGGGTGAGCCTCCGACGCGGTGCGCGCTGATTGGCTGCAGCGCGCTTGCTCTGAAGTGGGCGGGGCGTCGTTCCGCTCACTAGCGACGCTCTCGGCGAGTTTTAGTTCCGCGGCGGCCGTCGGCTCGTTGTGTCGCTAACAAAGATTTTCCCCTACCAAAAAGTGCCCAACGCGGCTAAAGAAGTTTTCACTTCAAAAAATAAGTTGAAACATGAAGATTCGTGAAAAAAGAGGCGCTTCATAGGTTTCGCACACAGGCGCTGTGGGGGGTCGGCGCGGCCCTGCGGCCGCGTAAACCATTTTTCCCTTTTCTGTTACCTAAATTCTCGTCTATCATGACTACTCATGAGTCATGACTCATGCGATAAACTCTTCATCTAAATGGGAATTTTTAACAGAATTGATTATAGCTTTTCTTATCATTTGTATTAAAGAACAAATTGGAAAAATAAAATAAAAATAATACCGGCTATCTACGTCTTAGGGATATTTGCAATCGTTATCGTTTATTGGTATTCCCGACGAATATAAATTTAATTAAAAAAAAACATATTCCTTTTTCGTTGACCCCTGACTGGGAATAGACGTCCGATTTTGCCAGGCCCAGATCTAAGGGGGGGCAAACCGGGGGCATCGGCACCGGGTGGCAGTTTCAGGGGGCGCCAAAATCACAATATATGATTAAAAATAAAAAAACTTGCTCCACAAAGCGCCTAGCATACGGAAACCTGGTTGGCTCACCGTCCACTTGTAAGAATAATTAAGGCGCCACATAGGCCCTTTGTGCATCATTCTTTTTTTTGTTTTTAGTTTTTTGGTATGTAATTTATCTCAAACGCTAGAGAAAGAGGCGCCACTATCAAGTTTCTGCCCCGGCTCGAAAAAATCGTGGATCCTTGGCTGGATTTTACGTCCGACTACTTGCCCGCTTAGAGTGAAAAATTGCAAAAAGCAAAAATTCCATCGTATCGTCTAAACGATAACGTCTCTTTTTTTCTATACGCATCAACCGACTGTCGTTTATCCGTACATTGACGTATACAATATGTAACAAAAACCCTGTTGGGCGTTTTAACTGTGATATCAGATTCGATATTCAAACGTAATAGAAATAACTCGCATACGAAAATGAGACTATAAAAATAATCATACTTATTTGTTTTTTATACTTTCATTATTTTATTGTTTGTAAACCGTATTTCGATTGATTATCTCTGCATGAGCGATGAATCAGAGCCAGAGCGAGATAGCAAGTTGCGGCGTCTACGTGCATCAAACGCACTGCGCCGCGTGCGCGCCCGGTTACGTCAGTACGACATACGAGTCAGCTGTTCATCACTATTAAGATGTTTTTTTAAATATCCTCATTTTTCTAAGCTACCCGTGTAAGGCTATTATCTCGCTTGTTTTTTTTTAATTTAACCATTTTTATTAAGCTGTTTATCTGTTGCTAACCAAATCCGCACCACTCTCGGCACCTCAGACAATAAGATACTCTCCACTTGAAGGCAGACAGAACAACTTGACCAC
Source organism: Mimas tiliae (assembly GCA_905332985.1). Classification (NCBI taxonomy): domain Eukaryota; kingdom Metazoa; phylum Arthropoda; class Insecta; order Lepidoptera; family Sphingidae; genus Mimas; species Mimas tiliae. The sequence continues at coordinate 12,272,725 of HG995239.1, read as the reverse complement.
GGATCATCCATAACAACGCCGTCCTACAAAATCCTCAACAATGACGTAACATAACTTACTATGTAGGTCCAACAGTGGCAGACTAAGCCCGACGGTGTTTTTTTTTATTTGTTAGCTTGAGTGACGAAACGAGCATGAGAATTACAAAGCACTCCATACCACTGGACTGCGCTTGTCACCTCGAGACAAGATGTTAAGTCTCATAATGCCCAGTAATTTCACTAGTTCAATGTCCTTCAAACCGAAACACGACATTGCTTACACACTGTTGATTGCCGGCAGAAATAGACAAAGTACCTAGTGGCACCAACTCAGGGCTCAGAACGGCCAAACTATTTGGAGTGGGCTTTTTCTTCGATCTGCAGGCTAACCATGAGTTTGTCTCGGTAAAATCGTTAGCGACGACGTAAGATATATACGTGAAAAACTAAGTGGCGCCTCTAGCGGATACGTGAGAAACGAAATTTTGCCATACTTACAAATATTTTACATCGTCGCTAACGATTTTACCGTGACAAACTCATGGTTGAGGCACTGGTCGAAAGATCGAGGAGTTCAACTATGCCGCCTCCCCCGGGATGGACCGGTGAAGATAAATTTTTTATACCCTTGTTAACAAAAAAAATGTGCAACGCGTTCATGTTAAGTGAACTTGGGCCCTGAAGATTAAGATCCAAAACCTTTAGCCAAAAATTAAATGATGATAATAGGAATGTAATCTATTATCTAAACACATTACATTTGACCAGTATTTCGAAATGCTCAGTATCAGCCCAGAGTCTGGAATTGTGCCCGGTATGGCGATAGACTCGCTCCCTATCACATCACGGGACGAAAATAAGGTGGGCGAAATGTGGGTGTACTAGTGATACCTAAGTCTACCCGTTCGAGGATTGCAGGTGTGAGTGCGTATGTATATATGAGAGTCACAAATAAATAGGCAAGTGGTTCCACAATAATTTTATTTATAAAAAATTCGAATTAACTTTTTTCCAGTACACAACATCACATACATTGATCGGTATATTATAGATTGTATAAAATGAATGTTTTACCATAAACGATTGAAATATAATAAAAAATGCATATAGAATACTATCTACAGTATTTATACATAAATGTAAGAACCTAAACTTAATGTTGACACAAAATGACCACGGCTTTGAAATTATATAAGTAATGGCGTCATATCTAATGATAAACAAGTTTTATGCACACCAGGGGCCTTACTCTTGACACTTTCGAGTTCTGGTTCAATCGAGTTTGATTCGATTTCAAGCGTTTTGGTACTCCCGAAACCCACACTAGCGCACGTTCGAGCTGCGGCTCAAATAGGAACTAGCTGGGATCAAAAAATTCGTTAGGTTCGAGAAATGCTTATTCCCCATTGTTTCGTACGATCGTGTATCGAGTTGTGAAACAACGAATAAACGACCAAATTATTCGATTGGTAAATAGGTACCGTACCAGGATAGTGATGTGGTTTTTTTGTGTTTTAGTGGCTAATGTCATAATTATATTATGTGCAAAACATTTTCTACTTCTTTCTTCTACCTGATACATATTTGTAACCCAAATATCTGATATGTAACATGACAAAAAAATTACTTTAGCAAGACGCTAGGTTTGAATCGAGCAAATAAAAAATAAACGCTTGTGTTACTTGTTTGTAGGCCAAAGGTATAGTCGGAGCTATAGTACGTTTTTGGTACGGTATTTCTGCCACCAAGCAGCAGTGTGTATGCACTGATGTATTTCGTTTTGAAAGACATAGTAGCCAGTGAGATGACTAAGGATTATGAGTCTTAACTTATGTCTCGGGGTGGAGGTGAAGAAGAACACAGTCCAGTGCCATGCAGTGCTTGGTAATTCAAAGTTCTGTTGGTGTTGCTTCTATTTATGGGCAGATGTGGTGCTTTTTAATAGCAAAGGCGGGTAAACAAGCTAGTGGATCAACTGATGGTATGTGATATCCACCGCCCATGCACGCCCACAATACCATAAAAAAATATGGGTGCGTTGCCGACCTTAAAGGAAAGGGATAATTAAGGGATTATTTCCGTCCCATGATGTGATAGGGGCAAGCCTATGGCCATACCGGGCACAATTCCAGACTCCGGGCTGATACTAAGAATTTCGTGATAAAAAACCCCAATATCACTTTTACTCGACCCAGGGATCGAACCCGAGATCTCAACAAAACAATTATACCACGTATGCATTACAACTGCGCCACCAAGGTTTTTTATTCCATTACAACGAAAACGCCATAATATGGCGTCTGCCGAATCTGCAATTTAAAAATAAAACCGCGTCGAGGTATGTTGCCACGCAAGGAATACTCGATCACGTACTCGACCTAACGGCTGTTTTCGATTACAACTCGAAAAACTTCAGGAGTGCGCATTTTTAGTTCGAATCGAAAAACGAACCAAGAATCGAATCATTTTCAAGAGTAAGGCCACAGGTTACAGTACAGTATAATATAACTATATATGTAGGTAAGTACTTAACATTTAAACATCGTATTGTAGACAAGCTCCTTTACACTATTACGAAGAAAGTATGAATCATTTGCACGTAACGCTAAATTTAAAAATATGGGTTTCAAGCTCATCTTGAAACCACGCATTCTTTACGATTCCATTGTATTACAACCGTATGGAAAGCATAAATATTCTATTTTATAAAATAAGTTTGCCAACTGTTATAGTAAACTGTTGTAAAGTGATGTGCTAGTTTCGTATTTAGTTAATTAAAAAAAGGTTCGAAATTTTTCTCCTCAATTATGTTACTAAATAATATTGTGAACTCTTTTCCGTAATTAAAAAGTAGCAGTTTATCGGATAATAATTGGAACACCGAAAACGTACCGAAGTATCTGTTAACCAAAATGGAAACTATGCATTACATTATTACCTAAATACTGAATATTCCGTAATCGGTCACTTGTGTCAAGTGTTTATGAATAAGAACCCCCATTATTCTTGAAAGAACTTCCTGGATCGTACATTGAACTACAGAACCGTAAAACAAATTTTAGCTCAGTTTATCTTACACATCAACGAGAAAGGCTTCACCTTAGTATTAAGTGGTACTACGTAATTAAGTCACCGATCTTCCGTCGCGCAATGTTTGCATCAATATGATTTCTAAGTTTTTAACAATCTGCATATGTGCATGTACACCGTTCACATTTGACCGACGATCTGTTGCGTAATTTCCGTAAAATAAATTATAAGCTAACTCCCCCTCAATCAGTAGAGGAGGCCCGTGCCTAACAGTGGGACGTATACTATAATACAGGGCTAGTAAAAAAATAAATTATACGACATAATATTGGCGACATAATTATGTCGTAAGTGTCGAGGCTATGGGCAAACAAACACCTTTTCTATCAATATCTCAAGTGTTATTATGTAAAAATAGTTTATCTTCGCTTTCGTTTAAAATATAAGCACTCACAAGCATCTACTGTAGCCTACAACATTAATAACAAACTTACGATTAGTTAACGTAATCTAGGTAATGGAGATTACATTAGTGATTAGACTTCATCCTCTGAAAGCCTAATATGGACTCTCCTATTGATAACGCGTAACACACCGTAATTTACAATGAGTACATTCTTTATTGTAGTGAGCTTGACTTTACTAACAATAACTTACAAAGAATAGTCTGACTTAATGCATGTCTTATATGTAACACCATGTAGACAAAAGATCAAATTCCGTATACTAGCTTAATAACAAATCTGCACCTAAAATTCATGTACGGAATACCACAATGCTTAGGTATTTTACAATACAAGCATAGCAGCAAGAAAACAATATAATGATCTAACTGTAAACATTAAAGCTATGATAGGACTATTTCACCCATTCCTTTTAACTTTTTTTACGCCGGTTTAATTTCGCTCTAGCTCTAGCTATAACATTAAAAGAGAGTAGCTCAACGATGCATTCAAGGTTTTGTCTACCACCTGAACATGGATTAGGATTAGGTAACAACTGAATAGGTTATAGTGCTAAGTTAAAAAACAATTTCAGCAGACCTGTGTCGTACGTAGCTTAGGTAGGTGTAGTTTAAATTTGTGGTTATAATGTTAGAAACCATTAGGAGCATCGTAGTTCTGATCACCGTCATGACACTGATAGCATTATCAGTTTTCTAAAATTTGTTCTGACTGATGAAGCGATGACGACATTTCTCAGTAAGTATTTAATTTGCACGAAATTTGTTGTAATCTTTGATAAGCTAACTGACACCACACGTCTAAATAAAGCGATAATATAGTGTAGTAGGTACATCATATTTATTATATACTTACATAATATTTATTAGATATTATACCTCCACTAGTCCGCTTTAATCTTTAACTTGTCTCTTTCTCTGACGATGCCTTTCATATCAACGTGCGTTTGCGGCATGTGCATGTTTATTTCCATAGTATTCGAGATATTCTCTATGTAGGTATCTATACGCATACTTCAGAGAAAAACACAAGTTGAAGAAGAAAGACAACGAATACGAACTGGAGATACAAGACATGAGGTCATTTCTCTTTGTATTCGCTGTGTGTCGAGCATGGATATGGGATAGTGCTTAGAATGGATAGTGAATCATTAACATCACTCGCACAAAATTATACGTACCTACTAGTACATATAATTAGTAGTACCGAGAACATCAGTAGTTAGTTGTTACTTTGTCTTTGTTGTGCCTTTTTGCAACAAATAAATAAATACTTTGCTGTATTCGGAATTATTGTAACAATACGAATACCGCAATTATCATAGTATTTTAATTGAAAGGGAAGTATTTCTTTAATAGTATGAACAGTTCGTGCTCTCCCGCGTGCCTACTTGTAAAGCATGCTTACAATACAAGTCCATGGTGTAAAGTCAATAGGTGAACGTATTTCTCACTCAGAACATACGTTTATTGTACTGAATGCGCTTGATCGGTTGCATCTGTCCTTTCATTAGTTAAATTATCAAAGATAATGTACAATATAAACTAGACATTAATGTAGACATTATTATTAAAATCAAATCATTGCGTCAAAACTCCTAGCTACGTCACTTAGTGACATTCATACTAATATATATTTAACAGGGCAAATTATTGCCTAACACCACAACATCTCATAAGACACAATGTAACTTTAGAAAATAGAATTCTATACGAGTAAGTACTATCTCTTCATTATCTCAGTCTAATTAAAAATATTAAACAAACAATAACAATACGTCATCAAACAGCTATCTTACCAACATAGTGTTAGGTTTAAGCGACCTATGAATCATTCGTGTTACGATATAGGTTCACGTGTTATCTTTGTTTAATCATAATATATGCGGGGACAGCAAGCTGCAAGGCACACCGAATGATTTACGTAAATCTATGCAACTACAGGTAGGTATCCATCTAGACTTAATGAGCTAAGAGCTAGTCTCGTGTTTAATAATAAAAATAATAAATTAATTCGAAAATCATACAACTCGAAATGTAACCTTAAAATATAAATTAATACAAGAATATGTATTTTAAACTGTTCAAAGAAATTATGCTAATAACATTATTCAGATACATGCGTGAAATTAAATAATACTTATGCAATGTTCGCTTATTTTGCAAAAGGAATGACGTTGTAGTTACTTTTTTTGGTAATAAGATATTAAAATCCTTCAGGAAACTATATTACGAATAGATACCTCATATTAATGAATGGCGGTACATCGTTTTAACGTATTCCTTTAATGACATCTTTGTATTAAATTTCCTTTGGTCGAATATTTGTGCACCTAAATATTCACAAAAATCACAAACACGATGTCTACACATGGTCTGAACTAGCAACTAACTGAAAGCCCGTGGCGCAGCACGCGAGTAGCCGCCTGCAAATCGTGGGGCCGCGGGTTCGATTCCCGCACTGAGACAAATGTTCGTCTGATCCACTAATACAAATTTGCTTCGGGTCTGGGAGTTGTGGGACCGCAAGTCCCTCGTAGTTGCTGATACCCACGATACAGATAGTGTGGGGTCAGGTCCATGTGTGTGACTGTTGGGTGTATTTATTATGTTGAAACTAAATCGAGTTATTTAATTTCATGTTAGGTTCAGTGTATATTTATAATAAACTTAACATGGTCATGGCCGGTATGGTGACGCGCAGACTCGCGAGTGTGTGATATGTTTGTGTGATACAATGACTGTGTCTGTCACTTTTGACGCTGATGGCTGCATCATTATAACACCAATCACAACTACATACATACACATAGCATGATATGTAGTAATGAACCGATCTAGGTATCTATATCAATTTATTACAGTTGACAGTTAATACAGATTGTGGAGATAAAAATTCTAAATTTACGACGTCTACTACGATATGATTTAACCACAACACGTTGCTCACAGATATGTTTATTTCCAGTCCATTGCGTTCTTACGTACGCTTCATAAAATCATTGTTAGAGGATTTTTAACACCATATTCTTAGCTGCCATACAACAGAATTAAAAGTAATAAAAATAATAAAACACAAACACTTTCGACATTTACAGTTTGCTTAGTCTGAGACTTTTGGGTCGTATGGGTGGTTGCAATTTAATTTGAAGTACATAATTAAATGTATTAAATTCGGGAAAATAAAACATAAATTTGGTTAGCGAATAAAAATACGATAAAAACTAATTTGTCTATAATGAGAAACTTATTTATTCTTATTGTTTTATATACTTACTAGCTTTTGCTCGCGGCTCCGCCCGCGTAAATAGACTTTTCCGAAATAAAACGTAGCCTATAGCCGTCTCCAGGGTCCCATCTATCTCTACATCAAAATAGGTTCAGTGATTTAGGCGTGAAAGCGTAACAAACAAAGAATTTTTTTTTTTTCATAAAAAGTATCCTGTTACTTTTTATACCTCCAAGAATATGTGTACAAAGTTTCATGATGATCGGTTAAGTAGTTTTCGCGTGAAAGCGTAACAAACAAACTTACATTGACATTTATAATATTAGTATGATGAATATTGTTTTATAAAACCCAAGATTTTACAATCTATGTAAAAATATTCGTGTTACATTCAGTAGTAAGGCTGTATTTCGTTGGGCAGCGAGGCAGAAGGACCCGTTCACGACCTAGGTATGTAGGTATTTTATGTGATGTGGATCAAAAATCGCGATTGTTGCAGCGTGTTCGGTTGTAGATTGTGATGCTGCCAACGAGTGTGCGTTTATCGCTCTAAATGACATTACCGTATGTTTTATCGAGTAAGGCCGGATTTTTAAATGAATATTAAATGTACTACACTATTACACACATAAACCTTTAAAAGTGCCTCAATGATTGGGAAAACCGAATCAAAACACTTTAAGACTTAAAGTTTAAGTAGTTATTTACAAGTGCTAAGTCAGGATTTCTCAAACTCTTTTTTTGTCGCAGGTCGGATTTGATGTCAGGAATAATTTTAATAAAATTCTAGCACCAGACACCATATCGATAATCATAAACCTTAAAGCCCCTATGATTATATGGCGAACCCCAAGGAGGTCCAGTAGGTATCCTACATTGAGAAGCCCGAGAATAAACGAGCACACAGACAAATACTACTTTTATGCATCGGTATAATTAAAAATATCATATTATTAAAGTACCATATACCATAAACGCACTTACGCCTGTAATCCCCGAAGGGGTAGGCAGAGGTGTAACCAGTACACCCACATTTCGCCGAGCGTATCTCCGTCCCTTATGTGATAGGGGGCGAGCCTATCGCCATACCGGGCACAAATTTCCAGACTCCGGGCTGATACTGAGTATTTTATAATAGAAAAACCCAATACCACTTTACCCGACCCGGGGATCAAACCCTAGACCTCAGCGTTGGCCTCAATCGTAACGCGTACGCATTACAACTGCGCTACCGAGGCAGTTGAGCCGAGGATTATTAAAGTATCATATTTTTTATATTGGAAACAGCAACGTTAGAGTCTCTTGCACGTTCGTCTTTTGCATAAAAACCTTCTGAATTAGCGGTAGAATGAAAACTTAGCAGAATCTAAATACACAATGTAAAACTATATCCATAGATAACTCGTTCCCGACAAAAACTTGTATATACTACTAGACCGGTTGCGTGGTACATAGACATTGCGCACTAAGTTACGGTCAATTCCACGCAAATCAATATTACCATCTCGCTTACTGCAGTAGCCCTTCGCCTTAGCCGTCAAACTCTCGCGTCATGTGGCGTAATTTTACTTCTAAACGGACCATCTAGTAGTATAAAGTATGTAAAAAATACCCTGTTGGCCCTTTCTAGATCGTGAAGATAGACATAATATAGACAGCTGAATAAAAAAAGTTAAATAAAAAAAAACAAAAGCGAGATAATATCCTTACACAGGTAGCTTAGAAAAATGTTCATATTTCAAAAATGTGACTGCCTCGGTGGCGCAGTTGTAATGCGTACGCGTTACGATTAAGCTAACGCTGAGTTCTCGGGTTCGATCCCCGGGTCGAATAAAGTGGTATTTTCTATTTTTCTATTTCGAAATGCTCAGTATCAGCCCAGAGTCTGAAATTTGTGCTCGGTATGGCGATAGGCTCGCCCCCTATCACATTGTGGGACGGAGATACGCTCGGCGAAATATGGGTGTACTGGTTACACCTCTGCCTACCCCTGCGTATAAAAAAATTATATTTTCATCTGAAAAGTTATCAACAGCCGACTGATATTTATTACGTACCTATTGACGAAGCTGGTCGCGCACGCGGCGCGTCGCGTTTATGCACCTAGACGCCGCGGCCGCAACTTGCTATCTCGCTCTGGTTCCAAGTCATCACTTGCAGAAATACGGTTAATCAATCGAAATACGGTTATACGGTATAGTTACGGTGTACAAACAATAAAATAATCAAAGTATAAAAAACAAATATGATTATTTTTATAATCCCATTTTGGTATGCGAGTTTTTTCATTACGTTTGAATATCGATTCTGATACCGCGGTTAAAACTCCCAACAGCGTTTTTGTTACATATTGTATATTGAAGTGTTGTTGTCCGTCGCGTCGTACCATGCCGCTCGACACATTGAAACTATAACCAGCGGATCTTTACATGTTTCATTCAGATTCCACTCCCGCTGCCCACCGAATAATATGTACCTTATTCCACGTTTTACTGTTGAGCGAATATTGCATATTTACAATAATAATATACAGGTGAAAAGAAAACAAAATGTTATCATTGTTTTTAACACATACATATTCTTTTAACATTGTGATAAATGCCCTAGCAATTCCTTGTAACTTCAGGAAATTTGTAATTAGCGAAACAGGCGTGGGATTTTAAGTTAATATTTAGTTTGTTTGAATAAAATAACAATACTTACATTACTATGTGGTACTGGATCAGCATGACTAGTCTCTTGCTTTATTTTATAGTAAAAATAAATATAAGGTAGCATAAACATATATATATATATATATATAGAACCATAAGACATATTTTAAGAGAAGAATTGTAAAGTTTTAAAATACTGAGTGCCATTTATACCCGTCATAATTGACAACACCTATGTTTAATGAATTCGCTAGGAGGCATTTAGGCTTTAGCCATATTTGTGGTAGTTAGGCTAGAACGGCTAAAACTTGGCCGTTGTCTAGTGTAGACGGGCATTAGTGATGTGTAAACGTCGATAAGTTATTTACAGGCATTAAAAGATAAATACGATAATATTTAATGTTAACGCAACCAAAGAAATTAGAAGAGCGTTATTCCCTAAGGTGGTTAGATGTGGCACTATAACGCTAATGTTTTCATAACATATGTTCTATCAATATATCCCCTGTATGTAGACTACAAACAGCAGCCAGCAAGCAAATCACTTATAGATTATCTAAATACTGAGTTCATAAACAAATCTACACTAACCCTGTAAATACTTGCTAAAAATATACATTATGCATCGTCGCATAAATCTGTTACACTGGGTACACAGTTCACACACTTGAAAACTAAACATTGAAGTTATACTTATAATGCTGCTTAAAATCCAGATCTGTGTTTAATTTTAAAAATAACAATTATTTTGCAATGACTCTTACATTGCCGGCCAAAAGTTTGAGGGTGGGTATTTACCCATTTTCCTATATTTATAGGAAAATTAACTTCGGAAAAATGAAGTTCCGGCCGAATGTGTACATAAATATAATATAACCCTAACTATAATTTATTTAAATACATTACATACATTTTTATATCTATACAATACATGTAAATACACGTATAATAATGCATAAAGCTCTGGACAACACCGAATGCTGAATATCCTCAAACGGAAAAAAATAACAAAACAATTATTTATTATAATGCACTTACAGGTGTTTAAAAGTTCTTTGGCTCGGGCGGAAAAATTATCCAATTTGTAAAATGTATAAATAACACGTCCCTAATGGAATAAATACATTTTACAGTCAACAATAGAGTGCACAACCACACCAGTCAAATGAAATCCAAACCGAGAGCAGGCAAATTAAAAAAAAAAAATGGCCTCCAAGTGTCTTCATCCAACATGCTAAATGAGATTAAAGAAATTTGTACATTACGCGTAAAATAACTTTGCCGCTATGAAACCAGGCTTTTCGGACAGTCGCACAGGTATAATCACGAAAAAGTTTTACTGTACGGAAATTAAATGCCCACTACTACAACAAAAAAAGTTTAATGATTTCACATTTATTTTAACTCAGAATATATTCATTCAATTAAAACATTACAAAGTTAATACTTTAACAAAAAATACATTTTCAGGCATTGAGCGAGCGAACGGGACGCAAACAAGCATAAAAAATGAACGAGTGACTGAGACAGTAAATCGATACTATTCGAGCATTCCCACTACTGTTTTGAATGTAGTTTTGACTACTACGCAGCCATTTGTAGCCTACTTCGGAGTGGCCAAGTTATTTTACGTGTACTGTAACTACAATAACACGGTGTTTCAAACCAGTCTGCTTTACCTTCATTGGATATCCATTTCAAACTGTTGACGTGCCTTTAAAACGATTTAAACATAACTAGTAGTTGCCGATAGATAGTTAACCTGTGCATTTGTGACAGTGCATTATCTACAATCGATAAATCGCACTGTTGATTTTATTGAATACGTAAAAGGTCAAAAGCATTTCACTCATAGCAACATAAATAAATACAAAATCGTAGCCATTTACTACGCAGACAAAAATCATGTTGCCACGTTCTACACTACAGAGGTCACAGACCTTAAACGGGGCGCACTTTATTCGATAATGGATATTTGTGCAAATCCAATCAAAGCTTTGTCGTCGAATTGCTCGTTGGGACCGGTGGAATTCTGAAAACATAAAAACACTACGTAATTACGAAAATTGTTAAGATTTTAACAGAAATTAAAAAAAAAATATGGATAAGTGTAATAAATAGATATAATTTATATTGGGGTGTGCCCTGGTGGTCAGTGATGGGACAGCACGGCAGAGTAGTTTTATTGTGGTTTATTTTAATTACCAACAAACCTGTTTAGGTAATGGTAGCAACACTAAAACTGTTTCTGAAGGAAGCTAGAGGGATCAAATATTACGTATATTTGATCCCTCTAGCTTAAGAACATAAAACTGCTCTAACCACGGACCACATTTACAATATAGGTACTTCGTATTTGTACTCCCTTCGCGAATCGCGATTACGCACACCATTCAGCGCAACGTGTCAATGCACGCTATAAAATCTATGTGCATCATGATGACGTCAGTCTACGTAATAAAAATTGGCACGCTTGGTTTCTATCCATATCGACGTATATGTCATATATACTATATTATCCATGACCTCTGTCGTAATGCACTGACGGTAACATTCGACCAAAATTGTTGCCTCTAAACCCAGCAAATCTCCACAGACATAAAAAATACACAAATAGACTACAATCTGGATGAAAAGCAAGAGTGCCACATTTTTCGTGAGGTCGGCTGACATGTTACTGCGGAAACGTCAAGATCGGACTAAAACATATGTGCGTGTATTAGAAGCTGCTGAAAATGTCAGCACGCGAAGTACACACACGGTGTCATTGTTACACGCGGTACATTTTGCTGTTCATAACAAATAAGGCAATGGCGAAACTTGGTTTTTGCGGTCTGTTAGTTGATTGGGGTCAGGCCGCGGGTCGCTTTACGTAATACCGATACCGTCAAATCAAATGGCAATAAAACGTGGCATTGATAAACTTACCTCTGAAGTACAATTAGTTCTTCCTGTTTTTTCCTACCGGGTTACTTTGTTGATGTCTAGTCTCTAGGAATCATTTTTGAAGCCCACAGGCGGAATAGATGGCTTATGTGTAAGAGCGTATAGATACATCGATTTATTTGTGCACGTCTTGCTATGTGTGCGTAAGATTGTAAAATTATGTCAGCCGTCGTCATATACAGTTTTAGTCAAACTAATAGGTCAAGGAGTTTTTACGTGATGTTTGAACTGCGAGTGACATAAGGGCAGGTGGAAGAAGAAGATGTATTATAATGGTAACTTTCTTAACAAATAATAAAAATAATTTAAGGACACGAAACCCTCGGTGCGCGAGTCCGACTCGCACTTGACCAAGATTTTTGTCGTATTACGTGTATGGCACAAGCACGCTGGGCACGGACGCGGTCCCGTAGCGTCCTTACTCATTCTAAACATGCGGGTTAGGCACGCAAGCGTTTCTGTAAAAAGCCCTAACCAGAACTGAACTACCGACTAAAGCTTCCAGTCGATTTTTATATTATGGTTAAACAATTTAGGGGAATACCGATAACTAGCTTCATTAGTTACTTACAAAACCCAATTTGATAACAACAACCAAGGTTGAGCTTTATCATACATATCGCACGCACATTATTCAAAAAAAACAACGCAACAGAGGCGAATCTAATATTTTACTAAAGGGTCTAAAATTATATTATCGTCTAGTGAACTGACATTGTATTTTGCAACAACTAGTAAATCGTGTATCCAGTTTATAAGTATGGGTATCTTCTTTATTTATCCCGGTTTAATACCAGGGTCCGCCTTCCCATCATGAGTCAAGGGTGGATTTGATATTATGCGGGAAGCCTCGCCGTCTGGCCCCCCACAACACGCAATGGGAACCAAGTTTCGCCATTAGTAGTAAGGTTATAGTATACAAAATAAATTGGATATTTTTTTACAGTGAAACTCCAAAAACATCCGTAGACGTATGACAACGGGGGATAGGATTTTTTATGCCAGCATACGAGTAAGTGTGTCACTTGATGGTAAGTGATCTCCATCACCCATGTATGCCCACAGGATCATGGGCTCATTGTTAACCTTAAAAGAAAGGGTCAATTAAGAGATTGGGATGGGGAGGGGGTTTTGGGATTCCGGATATCTCATAAGGTACAATTTGTAACCAAGTCATGTTATTCCGTCAAAATGTAACTAAACTGTGCGCTGACCAAAATACACAGCACAAGGGATAATGTAATAATTAAATGTGAACTTACCAAATGGAATGTAACAGCTTTGGGTGCAGTTTGTTTTGGAACGAGCTGGGCGTCAAGCAGCTTCGTCAAGTTGGTGGATATGGGCACGGAGTCGTGAGGGTCGACGAGACCTGCTCCGACCAGCTCCGCGGCGATGCCCTCCGCACTGTCCTTGCCTATTATGAACTCGAACCGTATGTCGTTCAGTTCACGGCGAGCGTTCCTGCAATCGGCACATTATTACAATATTGCGTCTCATTAAAATGAATAATATACTATCTGCGCGCAGAAAGTTTGCTGCTGATTGTATCTGCTAGTTCCATCGGCCATGGCCACAAGTAACTACACGTGACCCATGAACACATCGACAAACCTTGTGCATCCTCCTTCATTTGCCTGGTGAAGCGCCACGTCTGCCTATAAACAGTTGCAACTTGCAACACCGCTCAGAACATTCCTTCACAAACCACTACATATAACATCTGCATTGCGCTCGTCACCCTGAGACATGCCCAATAATGCGACTTATTTCTATGTTAAAACCATCAAAGTAGTTTGGCTGTTACAGAGAAATAAATAAATACACACAACAGTCACTCAGTTGACCTGTATCGTGGGTATCAGGGACTTGCGGTCCCACAACACCCAGACCAAACATGCATTTGTGGATCACACAAACATTTGTCTCGGCGCGGCGTGGAGATCGAACCCATGATCTCTCGCTTCGCAGCCCACTACGCCACAGATCCTGTCGATTGGCACCTTGCTCGCGACATAGGCAACTGTATACCATATTATTTTAAACGGGTCTTAAGGCGACGTCACACCTCAAATCCAAGAGAGGCATTATTTCGAACACCATGTGTGGCGAAACGCATGAACTTATAATGACACAAAAAATTACAACGTATAGAACAGTTGAAACAAACACAACATGATTATGAACCGAATAGAATTTTTAAAAGTAGTTTAGTTTTCTGTATAAAATAAATCTTAAATTACCCCTCAAAAATAATCTCTGGCCTCGTAGCTCGAGTGATAACAAGTACATTGTTTTGTCAGGATTTGATTGTTATAACAAGAAATATAATAGATATGTACAATAAAGTGTGATGATGTGATAATCCGTGCAAATGGTGTACAATAGAGTTAAATAAATAAATAGATATAAATCAATTATTCAATTTATTTATGTTTTGAATTGATAAACCTTAGAAATATCTCAATAATTCACACCGTCAACACACACTCCCAATTTATTGATTTCCCGACGTTTCGACCGGTTTATCCCAGGACCAGGCCGATACCACTCGGTCGAAACGACGGGAAATAAACTTTATACCTACATTCAAATATTAAGTGATCAAGACCCGTTTTTAACCTCGATAAAAAGAAGGGTGTTATAAGTTTGACCCATTTGTGTGTGTGAATGTCGTGTGTCTACTCTACCATTCGTCATTGCAGTCTACTCATATACACGACGCCACATACCGTTTATTCCTAGTGACTCGTCAAACCTCGGTACTTTTAGAAACACGCCGCGTCGTATACATACACATGTGGGCTACACCGGCTGTCAATACTATGACAAACAATTGGACTTAATTATGCAAAAATGATGCAACCAATAGCAAGTACAGATGGAGATATTCTATTTTACATTGATTTATATCGTAATTTTATGCAAAGTCGTACATGTAAAATATTTCATGTATGATTGTTTTTTGTTATTGTTATTTGTTCATAAAACAATGAAATGATAACATTAGTTTAAACTCATAAATTAAGCAAAACAAAATCAGTATATCCATTTGAAGGTGCTATTGATTGGATCCTTTTAGCATAACTATGTCCAATTTTATTCGAAGATGTGATTAGACAAGTAGTCAACGTGCATTGAAAGCTTAATAATGTTAATACTTCCTCTTAGACTTCTATTTAGGAGTTTAATAATTAATTAGTAGTAACCTGAGCCTCAAAACTAGATTTATGACTGGGGGTTCCTCTTCAACCGACTTTCCTGTAACAGCTCGTTTTGTACTTTCTGTTGGCTCCTGCAATAGAAACAAAAATTTAGTATTCACATTGGTTACAACTTATATTATCAGCATATTATCCTAGCTCGACAAAGTGACTATGCTACATCTGATGGTAAGTGTAGCGCAATCCAAGAATAGTGTCGACTAACGAAAGACGATGTGTCTGTCGTAAGTCGACAAAATTATGTCGGCCTGCTTAATTGCTTCTTCACACTCCGTTTAAAGGACCCTATATTATAGGAAGGAGGGAACACGTGTGGCGGCAAACTATCCTACAGCTTGATGGTCCGGCAGAAGTAAGACTGCGAATATTTTAGTTCGAGCCAAGATGTAGGAGACCAGGAAGCTGTGGTTCCGCAAGCCAACACGCGTGGTTCTGTTAAGGAAAGGTGAAGGGGAGGTAAGGTCGAATTGTTTTCTTCAGATCATTCACCTTGATACTAACTAAAAACGCTAAGCGAGCAGTGGTAACAACTCGGTTGATTCTCCTAAGCGGAATTTTAATTGCCATGATCAATACACGATTTTATGTTTTTTAAATCACCATACTCGTGTCTAGTTTATTTTATTTATATAAAAAAAAATACACAGGATGAATTTCGTCGTCGTGAATTGAAACGGTTTGTCGTATAAAAATCTATGAAGATATATTGAGTAAAATGCACGGATCAAAGATCTAAATAAACTCGGCGTCTATTTAGATTTTTGCTCCGTGTAAAGATGTCGCATGCACGTCGACATCTGGCATTGAACCCAGTGAAATTACTGGGCATTATGAGACTTAACACCTTATGTCTCACGACGACGAGCATAGTTCAGTGCCATGCAGTAGCCAGTACTTTTCGAAGTGTTGATTAGTGATGCTTCTGTTTATGGGCGGCAGGCATGATGCTTAACATCAAGCGAGTGACCTGCTCGTTTCATCATCTAAAGCATAAAAAAAGGCAAGACACCAACGTTATTTTTTCGAGACAAACAGGTCACTTGCTCGAAGTTAAGCGTCACGCCTGCCCATAATCAGAAGCAACATCAATCAGAACTTTGAATTACGAAGTATTTTGCATAGCACTGGACAGCGCTCATTACCCTGAAATTGATATATTGATGATATTTTAATGACGGTTCCCAATATTCTATAGTAGATTTGCTTACCGGTAGTAAAATTTTGACACATTTTGTATGGAAGATCTGTCAAAAAACTATTGATAGTAAGCAAATCTATCTTTAAATAGAATATAGGGAACGGCCATAAGTGTCATAACGTCCAGTAATTTTACTGGTTTTTTACTTACTTTAAACCGAAATAAAACAGTGCATACACATTGTTATTTGGCGGCAGAAAGAAAAACCGGTGGTACCTCTCGCATGTAAGGGATCTTATTAAAATATTATTTATTATATATAATCAAGGCAGTGGCCTCAGTGTAGAGGTAGATATTAATAATTGGGGCACGTGAATTTGCTACAGAATCTATTTAAATCTCTGGTTTGTGGTAGAAATTTACACAAGCCGCAAATATTTTTGAAAAATACTCTAGACATAAATAGTACAGAAACGTTAGTGACCTGTTCATTATCACTGCCGCTTGAATCGGCCCTTTGCAACTCATTCATAGGACGCTTGTCGTCGCTAAGAGAGGTGTCGTCATCAGACTCCTGGGCCTCGGAGGGTTCATCCTCTTCACTCCACACCCATTCACCGGTAACAGTGCGGTGTAGCCGGCCAGATGCACCCGACTGCCGTTTGCTTGCCTGCATTTAAATATCAACGTTTCATGTGGGTAATAGATATACGTGTCATACATACGCACTCACACCTGTAAACCCGAAGGGGTAGGCAGAGGTGTAACCAGTACACCCATATTTCGCCGAGCGTATCTCCGTCCCATGATGTGATAGGGGGCGAGCCTATCGCCATACCGGGCCCAAATTCCAGACTCCGGGCTGATACTGAACTCTTCGTAATACAAAAATCCAATATCACTTTTACCAGACCCGGGGATCGAACCCGAGACCTCAGCGTCAGCCTTAGTCATAACGCGTACGCATTACAACTGCGCCACCGAGGCAGTCACGTGTCATAATAATATGTTAATTCATTTGTATCTTACTTCCTACGATACTAAATTTTATAACAAGCTCCCCAACAATGTTATTGATATGCCCGAAAATTTGTTCAAGACACACATTAAACGTGAGCTTATTTATGACCAGGGGCTACTATAATGTTAAACAATATCTAGAGGATAGAGACGTTTGGTGTTCGGTTCCTCCTTGCATACTGTGACCTCCTGGGGCCCTGTAGCTTAGGTTAATTATGAGATAATTAAACAATTATAAATAGAATGTATGTTTTAGTAACCAAGATCTAAATAAATTGACCAATGAGTTGTATTATTCTACGAGCAAGCTAAAATGGAATGCTTCCTAACATAAAATACCTACCTAAACCAAAAAAAATAAAACGATATCAAATAAACAAAAGACGACCGATCGCGAATAAATAATACCTAACGGAAAATTGGCAATTTTTTAAAAGACAAGTCATGCTTTTCAAGAATATAGTAAGCGGACAAAAAACAAGCCCACTGAGTTGGTTTCGCCGGGTCTTCTCAAGCTGGGTCGTTTTGGATCCGGTGGTAGTTTTAAAACTCGTGCCGTTTCGGTAAATGCAGTGGTCCATACCGACTCAAAATATTTAATAATTAATAATGGACGTTTCCATATTACAAATACTGTTAATAATGTAAAATAAAAAGACAACAAATAAACAATTTAGTGTAATTGCCTAGTGTATTTGACGATGCTATGTATGTTATGTATACATTAGTTGATATGATTTTTATACATAAGTTTCTTTATTTTGTACTGACTTGTCATAAGCGCTATTTTAATTGCCTACATGATTAATAAAACTATTTCATTTCATTTCATTTCATACTATTATAAATGTGAAAGTTTGGATGTTTGTGAATTTCGATGTTTGTTAGTCAATCACGCCTTAACGACTGAACAGTTTTGTATGAAATTTGGCATACAGATAGACCATCATCCGGATTAGGACATAGGGTATTTTTTATCCCGGGAAAAGTCGTCACGCGGGCGCAGCCGCGAGCAAAAGCTAGTATTAGATAAAATGCATAAAACAGAATACAATTATATTATTAATACTTATGTGATATAATGTAATATGATTAAGATAATTTTCCTAAATATTATATACCATAATAGAAGTACAGTGCCGAAACCAAAAACTAAAAGAAACTGGTTGAGATTAATAGTTCCTCACCGTTTGACCGATCACAACGAAAGTTGGTACAAATGTATAATATCTTTGTTTTTGTTTTTGTTTTGTCGAACTTATTTTTTGAATATTACCTTGTGAACCCTTGTCTCCATACTAGGTCCAATTGCGACAAGAGTTTGGGTCAAGTATTTTTTATCTTTTGCTTTTTTGAAAAATGGGTGTTTAAGTAACTCAGTAGCTGTCGGCCTCTTCGACGGGTCTTTTTGGAGGCAATCGATTATCATTTTCCTAAATGTTTTTCCATATGCCTTATATTGTTCTTTCTCGTCAGCTCCTAAAACATTGTAATTTAAATAGATATATAATTTATTGTCATAGGTAAGGTATTTATTTATCATATTTCAGTTCATTTTTGTATGTCTTGCTATGAATACTTAGAACTTAAATGTATAGGTTAACAAGTGATACAATTGAGACTGGGAAGTCAGCGAGAGATCTCAATATATCTACAAGCTGTGAGAGCGGTACTCATATTCCCATATATTGTGAATTTCGATAAAAATATTTTTTATGAATATTATTACCCGTGTCCAAATTAGGAGGATCATTCTGCAATGTCAGCATCAACACTTTCATTGGTGGATATTTGTGATAGGGCGCTGTGCCAGTTGCCATTTCTATTGCTGTTATACCAAATGACCAAATATCGGCTTTGAAGTCATAACCATGATCCTGAAAATAAATGATTCATTACTATCTTGTTACTTGTTCTATATCACATTATTAGATACTTGTTTTATTGGCAAAAGGAAAAAATTACGCAGCGCGGCGAGAGGACATCCTAAAGCACTGAATTACTAACTTAAAACGGCGCATAATACTGCAAATCTATAACAACTGTTTTTTTCCTAAATGACAACGAAATACATAAAAAGTTTGTATAGAAACTATTTCGACTCATATAGAAACGTGTATGTGGAATATAAATTACTATTAAATTCGAAGGTCTATTCGCGATCCACTTGAATTTGTCACTCCCCAGATTTAGATTTATAAATAGTTTAACTCGGGAAGTATAAACGATTGATTTAAATTGGTTGATTCGAATCACTACCGGGATGACCACATATAGTCACTCGCGGGAAAAATCTAGTGTTATACATATACTCTTACTTGTTCCATGACTTCAGGTGCCATCCAACAAGGCGTTCCGACAAACGTGTGCCGGACCTTCTGTCGCGACATATCTCTGCCAGTAGCCAGCCACGCTGATACACCGAAATCGGCAATCTGAACTGTCCCATCCTCACCCAGCAGTATGTTGCCAGCCTTTATATCCCTGGTGAAAACGAATGTCCTCATTAAACAAAAACATTGATAAGAAATTTTGATACAACATAGAATTCACTAATTTTATTCATAATTTTAATTTCATAATAAATAATACTATTTGCATAAAAATTTGCAAATCCGCAAAGCAATGGTTTTACAAATAATAATAAATAATTCTACATAAATAAACCATCGAAAATATTCCTGTAAAAGTGTGTACGAGTGGTAGAGCCACGCTGTTGACAATTTTGTCTACAGCATGAATGGGCCGGCTCGTCCGGGTCGTTACCACTGTCTCACAGAAAACCGGCGTAAAGTAGCAGCTTGCTGCTGCGCTTCGTACGGTGAGTGAGATAGCCGGAGGCCCAAATCCTCCTCCCCTTCCCAATCCCTTATTATCCTTTTCCTTTAAGGTCGGCAATGCGCCCATAATTCTTTTGTATTGTGGGCGTACATGGGCGGTGGAAATCGCTTACCATCAGATGACCCACCTGCTCGTTTGCCAGCCTATACTAAAAAAAAAACGGGTCACAGTATACCTTTTTTTAAATGCCTTGGCACTTCCAAGAAAAAAGAATTGATATCCAAGGTACTATAGGGCTGAATAAATAAATAATGATACATTCAGTATCATTATTATTTATGAAGAGGTTGAATAATTTTATTAGGGTTGTTTTATGTTTCATTTTGTACATTGGTTTAAAATGTAGTATAGTCCAGTCAAATATACATTCCACTTGACTAAAATTCGCATAGAACTGAAAATTATAGCATAACTTTGTTAATTCATTATTCATATCAGTTAATTGGCTGTGCAAGAATTGTAGTGTGTAGTAGATGTCTTTATTTATGTAATTTGCTGTAAAAATGTTAATATAATTTGGTCTTTTATTGTATAAT
Organism: Mimas tiliae; assembly: GCA_905332985.1. Taxonomy (NCBI): domain Eukaryota; kingdom Metazoa; phylum Arthropoda; class Insecta; order Lepidoptera; family Sphingidae; genus Mimas; species Mimas tiliae. Next base: position 12,251,663 of record HG995239.1, on the reverse strand, counting down.
GATTGTATGTCATTATAATTATTCATGATATTGATTACAAATGTTCTCTGTATTTTTGTGCCCATTATTTCTACATTTAAATCTTAGTTTATAGTAGTCTGACTGTCATTTACTTATTTGTATGTCATTGTTAAACTCTAATTAAGATTGTCTCCTTTAATACTCATCTATGAAATACTGATACCAGCAACCAATAAACTAATAAGTTACATGTCCCCAGTACACATTATATAATAAAACATTCGCTGCAATAGCACTACATAAACACACTTTGCAAAACAACTGCTGATTTATTAACATTCCATAGAATTACTATAAAACTCGCTAGGCATTCATAATGATAAATAACAAAAAATTACTGAAAACAAATATAATTGGTTATGACGATTCAATAATTATGGTGCAACAGAATTACCAAAACGATACCTGTGGATCTGCCCATTGCTATGGAAATACTCTAATCCTTTCAATACTTCTTTAAGCACAGTGGCTATAGTGGCTTCATCAAATACTCCATATTTGCAATTAGCTACTTTCAACTTGTGTTTTATTACATCTAAAAGGCTTCCACCTGAAATATATTTGTATTAATTTTAAGAAACAAAGTCTAATATTGAATTATTTAGTTTTATTTTAGAAATTTGTTAGTCTCTAGTCTATAAATAGTTATAATTTTAACATAACTTTGCTTCATCCCTTTCACTTATATAGCATACATACTAAAGCAGATAATTATCAAAATACTGAATAGCTACAACAACCAATGTGTTAAACAAACATCATAATATTGTGAATGCTATAAAAGAATGTCAAAACTACACAAGAAGCAATGGTCCAAATAATTTAAAGTTTCTTTCATTGGTTCTCAGTACTAACAATATGCAAAATCAGTACCTACATTTTATGAAGTTACTTCTTAGAAACTCTGTTAACATAACATATGGTAGAAATAATGTACTCATATCATATTAACTATTTAAGGGCAGTTATGGCACTTATCATCAGATGAAAGACTTATTCATCAGTTAAGTAAAAAATCAGAAATAATATTTTTTTGTTTGTGACAGAGTAAGATGGACATTACATACCTTCAAGTAACTTCAGGACTAGCCATAATTCATCATTAACTACAAAGCTTGTATAATATGTAACAACATTTTCATGGTTGCAACTTGACATAGCCTGAAAGTCAATTTGTTAAATTAGTAAATTCCTACATTTTTTGATTTTGGTTTTCACATTCATGTTTTATTTTAAGCTTTTATAACTTAGTAATCCTCTTACTATGCAATCAATGGTTAGCAAGCTTATTTTTTTTCTGCATCATTATCTTAATGTGTATGTATTGGTATTATATATCTCTATTGATTATACTATTTTTTTTAAAAGGTAACATGTCACAATAATAATATGACAGTAAAGTAGTTCCTATTCTTCATTGGAGTGCATTAATATAATTATAAATTATAAATGGTCTTACTTTAATAATGTAAACACTGTAAATATGTCAAATATTTTACCTGTATCTCTTTCAGAAGTTCATCCATGGAGGTGTTCCATTTTTCTAAGTTTATTCTCTTTATGGCACATTTCTCATTCCTTGGCTTACAGTATGCACTGTATACAACTGCAGTAGCACCAACACCTGGTGGAAATTAAACAGAACCGCTTCATTTCAAGTATTTGGCGAATCTATTCTAGATTGTGGCGTCATAACGTAAATATTCAAAACAAACATTAAAAATAACACGCAACTAGTGCAATATTTTGCATAAATTGAGTCTAATAGCAATTAGTTGCAATAATGCGGTAATCTTGCCAATAAAGCCTTATGTCTACGGGTCTAAGCAAATTTAATAATTCGCTCGTAATAAGATCAAAATTAATTCTATGCGTAGGTAATGTATAATCGTAAACATACACTTTGAAGGTTATTTTGTGATATTCATTTTTTCACTAACAACTTTCATATCAAATGGACTTTTATGAATATTTCTAGCTTTTTATTTTTTGGCCTTAGAGAACTTACGTTAGAAAATTAAAATAGCAAAAAAATCTGACAGCAATCATATGGAGTTTGACAGCTGATGTGCATTGGGCTATTCTGTCATTTAATTTATAAGAGTCACGACTCACGAATTAATACGGTGCCTAAAACAACATTTACTACATTTTTACACATACCAATAACGTCTCGTAATTGATAGTCATCCTGACTGTTAGCCCACGAATATATCGGATTTGCACTGGCCGCCATTTTGCGACTGAATAAATTTCCGATTCCTGCCGCAGCCGTTCCGATCGACAACCGTGCTGCTCGCGCATATGATGATAATGCGGTTAGTTGACGGTCGCAGGAAACAAACGATTTCTAAAAATATTTATTTTAATTATAAATGATAATTACTATTATAAAATTGTAAATGTGCAATTAAGTATATCAATCATCAAAATATATTGTTAAATATACATCAGCTGTGACGCCCTCTATATAATATTATCAAAACTTGTTTGAAAGCCTTCATACCAAAGAATATTATACTCTCTACGAGAGCTTCATACGTAGGTATTGTACAGTTTTTGCGCTTCGTCAATAATATTTTTTTTTACGAATAAGCGAATATGCAAAAAAATCTTGCCGTTCCCGCCCGAATAGTTTTGAAGAAAAAATAAAGGCCTACAATATAATAATGTACCTACCTACATATTTATTTAGTTAGGTATATTTCCGATAAAGACGACGATTTTCGAAGCACATAATTTTAACTGCCTCGGTGGCGCAGTTGTAATGCGTACGTGCGACGGGTTCGATCCCCGAGTCGGGTAAAAGTGATATTGAGGTTTCTGATATAAAGCTCAGTATCAGCCCGGATTTTGGAACTATGCCCGGTATGGCGATAGGCTCGCCCCCTATCACATTATGGGACGGAGATACGCTCGGCGAAATGTGGATGTACTGGTTAAATCTATGCCTACCCCTTTGGGGATTACAGGCGTGAGTGCGTAAGTATGTATAATTTTAAGTAACGCTTTACGTCGGTTTTCTATGGAACAGATAGAGGTATAATGGATTTGATACGAACAGATCTCAGAGTAATATTTTAACGGTTTTATAATTTGTATGTTATCGTTCACGGCAAGATTGCCCTGCTCCCATTCGTAATAATTTTGTGCATTATCCACTGCCGTCTGTCATCGAGGAAATTTGTGGACAATTAGAGATCGGCATGCATGAGCCAAATTCAAATTGCATTTTGCACGAACATTTGAAAGGCAGGGAGCCATAGTTTAGACGCTGGTTTCCCAAAAAGTACCATCAAACCATAAGCGCTCACGTGTTGATTGGTGCAAATAAATGCTGCTGAAGTGCAACCATGGGCGCTCAAATGCTGTGTATGATAGATATCATAACAGGAGACAAAAATAATTATTCTTAAGCAGGAAAAACCAACAGCCCAGTAAATGGGTCTTAGAAGGCAACAACAGATCAACAAAGTTGCAACAAACCAGAAGCGAGGGATAAGATTTTCGCAAGTTTTAGTAAAACATGTGCATTGTGCTCCTGGAAGAACAAAAAATGGTTAAATGCAATGGGGTAGCACAGATGGGGTAGGTAGGTAAATACATATGATTTGTATTGAATATTATGTAAAGAGGTGCAACTCGGTTTAAAAGTAAAACTGTCTCTCTGCTCTATGACATTAAGAAAATATGGTTGTGTTTGATTAAGTACTTACTGCAAATAATAAAACAGAATAAAATATGTATCAGTGTTTATTTAAAGAACGATTATATTAGAATGCAGTATTGAAGGATTCTCCAACAGAAGGTTATGGGCACCTAAAGAAACTATATGAAGATTATGCAACAAAAACGAGATTAATATTTTGGGATAAAAATGGCGTGTTCTTTGTCATGTTCGAAAAAATTATATCCGCAATTATCAGATGGCGTAAATTTTTCAAATTGGAAATTTAGAGTAAAGCTATTACTAGAAGAAAAAGATTTAAGCTATGTCATTACACAAGATACTGTTGAAAAATCGAAAGAATTTATTAAAGATGACGCCAAAGCGAGGTCAATCTTAGTTCAATGCATAAGTGACAAATACTTAGATATTATAAAAAAGGCAACAACAGCAAAAGAAATGTTTAAACTACTTGAGGAAATTTTAGAGAGAAAAACGGTATGTAATCAGTTATATTTAAAGCGAAAGTTGAGTTCATTAAAATGTAAAAGTAATGAGAAAATTGAAGATTTTTTTATATAATTTGATTCGTTGATTAGTGAGATAGAATCAACAGGAATGTTATTGAAGGATGTTGACAAAGTATGTCATTTGCTGTCATCCCTGCCAATAGAATATGATCAAGTTGTCACTGCAATTGAGACAATGATTACTGATCAAAATGTGAGTTTAGAATTTGTCAAGTCACGTTTGTTGGATGCTGAGATTAAAATAAAAACTTTTAAAAGAGAAAATGATACTCCAGAAACAGCATTTGTAACCTGTTTCAGCTGTGGTAAGAAAGGACATAGAGCAGCACAATGCTATCAGAAATTTGAAAACAGAACATACAATTATCGAGGAAGAGGATATAATCATCAAACTAGAGGATACAATAATCAAACAAGAGGATATAATAATAATTTAGGTAGAGGTTACAATAATCAAGGAAGAGGTTATCAAGGTGGACGTATTTATGAACGAGGACAAGGACATGGTCAACAAATTAACAGAAATAACTACAGAGCCTCACTCTCCAGTGAACAAGAAGACTCAGTGGTACAAAGTAAAATGTCATTTACTGCATGCAGCGGTGTAGGAAGTATTTTGTCAGCAGAGGTACCAAATATAACTTTTGTTGTAGACTCCGGGGCTACGGAACATCTAGTACAAGAACAATATCAAGAATATTTATCAGAAATACAACACCTGGACAGAGATGTAAAAATAACTGTTGCAAATAAAAGTCTTATGTATGGTTGTGTAAGAGGTAAACTTAAAATGATGTATAACGATATTCAAATTACATTACATGTTTTAGTAGTAAAAGGTTTGTCACACAATCTCTTGTCAGTAAAAAAATTAACAAAAAATCAAAATATTGTAAAGTTTAATGAGAACAATTTTTCTATTTCTGATAAAAATAACTATATCGAAGGTCGTTTACAAGGAAATTTGTATGTAATGTCTTGTAAATTATTATATGGTAACAAATGTTTAATCAGTAATGATAATAATTTGTGGCATCAAAGGTTAGGACATCTTAACAGGAAAAGTTTGGCTATTATGAAACTACCAGTTGGAGACACCCCTTGCGGACCATGTATGGAAGGTAAATCTACGAGATTAAGTTTTCAACCTGTTAATAAACCTAGATCATACCAAATAGGAGAATTACTTCATACTGACATCGCGGGACCAATAACCCAGACAACTAATGAAGGATACAGGTACTATCAAACTATTATTGATGACTATTCTCATTTTACTACAGTGTATTTATTAAAAACAAAATCTGAAGCAACTGAAAATATAATGGATCATATAAGATATTTTGAAAATAGCACAGGTAATACAGTGAAGAGAATAAGATGTGATAATGGAGGTGAATTTACAGCTAACAAATTAAAAGATTTTTGTCGATTTAGAGGAATAATTTTAGAGTACACAAGGCCATATTCGCCGCAACAAAACGGTGTAGCTGAAAGGATGAATCGAACATTATTTAACAAAGCTCGAACTTTAATTACAGAGTCACAATTACCAAAACATTTATGGGGAGAAGCAATTTACTGTTCAACATATTGTTTGAATCGATCACCATCTAAGGCAATACATAATGATATACCAGAAAGAATATATTATGGATATACTGACTTATCAAGGTTAAGAGTTTTTGGAGCTAAAGCATGGGTTGTAATAATACCAAGGAAAGGCAAATTAGAGAAAAGAGCAGAAGAAATGCGAATGGTTGGATATGGAAAGAATGGATATAGATTATGGAATCCAGTAGATGACAAAATAATAATGTCAAGAGATGTACGTTTCGATGAAACACAGTTTAAATTTTATAAGGAAGAGAAGAAGGGAAAAGAAGACACCTATAGATTAATAGAAGAAGAGGAGAATGTAGAAAACGGAAGACAAACAAGGATTGAAAAAGATTCTAAAGATGAGGATGATAAACAAGAAGAGCATGATGTAGTAAAACAAAAAGAGAAGAATAATGAACCGTTTCGTACAAGATCAGGAAGAGAAGTGAAGAAACCTAAATACTTGAGTGATGATGATATATACACAGTTTTTTGTTTATGTACAGGAGATCCAATAGACTATGAGGAAGCAGTTAATTCTAGTGAAGATTGGAAATTAGCTATAGATAAAGAAATTAATTCCTTAGAAGAATATGATACATGGGAAGAAACGGATTTACCCAAAGGATTTAGAGCAATTGATACAAAATGGATTTTTAAGACTAAGCAAGACGGACTCAAGAAAGCTCGATTAGTAGCTAAAGGCTTTCAAGCAAATTCTCAATACAATGTTTATTCACCAGTAGCAAGGACAAGCACTATAAGGTTATTATTAAACTTAACAGTACAAGAAGATATGAATATTAGACAATTAGATGTACCTACAGCATTCTTAAATGGATATTTGAATAATGATGTTTATATAAAACCGCCAGAAGGAGTAAAAGTGAAAGATGGAAAAGTACTTAAGCTAAAGAAAGCGCTTTACGGATTAAAAGAAGCACCAAGGAGCTGGAATGAAAGATTTCATACATATGTAACAAGCATTGGATTTTCACAATCGAAATATGATTTTTGCTTATATAAAAAAGATAAAATGTGGTTGCTTATATACGTTGATGATTTATTAATAGTAGACAAAAACATAGATCATATAAATAAAATTATTTGTAAACTAAAGAAAGAATTTAATGTTAAAGATCTTGGAGAAATAAAACACTACTTAGGAATGGACATAACAAAAGAGAAGGAAAGAATCATAATAAACCAAAAGAATCAAATAGAAAAGATATTAAAGAAATTTAATTTAACAGAATGCACGGGAGCAAGAACACCTATGGAAATAAATTTTAACGCAGCTAATAGTACAGAAATAATAAATGTACCATACAGGGAATTGATTGGTTCTTTATTGTATGTATCTACAATCAGTCGACCAGACATAACATACGCAGTATCTTATTTAAGCAGATTTTTGGATAGACCTACTAGTGAATTATGAAGTGCAGCAAAAAGAATTTTACGTTATTTAAAGGCAACAATTGACAAAGGTTTAGTATATGAAAAGTCGAGAAATCCTACGCAAATATCAGTTTATTCTGATGCAGATTGGGCAGCAGACAAACAGGACAGAAAAAGTACAAGTGGATGTGCTATATTTTGCTCAGGTAACTTAATTGCATGGTTTTCCAAGAAACAATTAACGGTAGCACTATCAACGGCAGAAGCGGAATATGTAGCAGGAGCGCAAGCAGTTTGTGAAGTTATTTACATTAAAGGATTGATGTCTGAATTTGTCGAAATTGATAAAAAATTTGAAACCAAATTATACATATATAATCAAAGTACTATAAAATTAATAGAGAACTATGAGAACAGTAAAAGATCTAAACATATTGATATAAAAGCTCATTTTATTAAAGATGTAATAAATAATAAGATAATAACTTTGAACTACATAAATACAAATGAAAACGTAGCCGATATTTTTACAAAAGCATTACTTTTTAATAAACATATATATTTTACAAATAAACTTGGACTGTATAACATTTATGAGTATTAATGTTACTTTGTAATACGAGAATATTGTAGTACATAATTATTGAGTTGTTATTTAACTTCAAATAAATATATTTGTTAATTTCAATTGTAAGACCATTGTGTAATGTTTAATGTAGTGGCATTAACTTAATAAGTTTCAGAATATGTTTTATGTTTTTTTTGTTCTTACAATTGAGGGGGAGTATTGAATATTATGTAAAGAGGTGCAACTCGGTTTAAAAGTAAAACTGTCTCTCTGCTCTATGACATTAAGAAAATATGGTTGTGTTTGATTAAGTACTTACTGCAAATAATAAAACAGAATAAAATATGTATCAGTGTTTATTTAAAGAACGATTATATTAGAATGCAGTATTGAAGGATTCTCCAACAATTTGCATATGATCGAAGGTCGGCCGCGCGGCGCGTCTAACAGCGAGTTCACATAACCCGATTTTAGGCAATGAATTGATAAATCGCATGCGATTTAAACCGTCTGTCAGACCTTCAATCGAATTGATAAACAAAAGCGTATGGCTTTTAGCTTTAACTAAAATCGAACCGTGTGAGCCCGTTATTTAAACGCCGACGAACGACAATGTTCCATTATCACCTTTTTTAAATTTGAAAATGGAAGTCAACGTCGACGTCTAGGACATTATGATCCTTTATGAACAATGCGCTTTGGCAATATTCGGATATTTCGAAAATACGCACATAGGTACCTATGCTAATTGCTAACAATGATCTATTATTTCACTATTGGCAGAACTCTTTGTGCGATGATGATGACATAATAATACAAACCTGTTACAACATTAGAATAGGTAAGGTACATATTTATCTCTTGAGTGACTGATCGGAACCGGATGGCCGGGTATTCAATGAATAATAATAATAACCATAACCCGTAAAAAACGAATATTTTCGAAGCGCATAATTTATGACGGCGCGGCGTACAGTCTACCTATCAAATCTCAGCTCCGCTTTCTTCTGTTCTCCATATTAAAATTGACACCAGGCCTGCCACACCTACAAATTATATACTTAGTTTGGTTTCATTTCAGAAAAGATCTGAAGGCACAGTAGGTAGATATGTACATAGTTGCTTTAATATCAGAATCTATTGATTAATTTTAAATTTGATTCAATCCTCTAGTCGCACATCCACAACCTTAAACAACATAGATATTTTGAAAAAAATAAAGCGATTGTTTATGTAGAATAAACACCTACTTGTACCTACCTCACCGGGCCCGTCTTTCTATGTTGTATGATAAATGACAAAAAATACAAAGACCTGCTGGATTTCTTGGTGCTTTTTCTCAGACCAGAGGGAATTTCCGAAGCACCGGTAGATTCTAAATTTGACGTGTAAAAGTGCCCTTGGCGGCCTAATTAATCAATAAAGGGTTTGATCTGATTTGAATGAAACAGAACAATTGGAAATGATCCTTTATTCGATTAATTTGTGCACACATAATATCCATACAGTTATGCCACCTAACCCTGGAAAATATCTTTGCTGTACAATGATGGGCCCGCAGGACCCCACTATTACGGCGGGCGACAGAGAGATTCCATTTATAAAAGTTATTGTTTCATTTTTAAGCCATTTATGATAATAGTTCTGTAAATATTAAACGACACACAAACGGAACCACATTCAACGTAGAAAAGCAAAAGGGGGACCTCTTTCTCCGAAACTACTCATTTGAACTCTAGGAGTGTTTCTGGGCCTTACGGACTTATGGCAACAGAGGGAGGAGACATTAATATCGGCGAAAAGAGTATAACTAATCTTCGGTTTGCCGATCACATTGTTCTTTTCAACTCAACAGCTTTCGAATTGGAAATAATGCTACAACAGCAACAGCAAGCCGCAGGTTTTGTTTCCTGATGAATAAGAACAAAACAAAACACGAGGATTCGCTAAATACTGCCAAAAGTGTCATGTGCAAGCGAATTTATAGCGCAGCGTTCCTTCTCATCCCGCGCAACAGGGTGACCGTCTGGATACAGCCAAGAAGGAACCGCGCGTCCTGGCATTACCTTAGGTATTTATTGGACCGCGACCGCATAGAATTGCGTGCATGACCATATATGGTCTTATTGTTACATATGACGAAAAATAGCGGGGTCGCTTACCGCGTCCTTCACATGGGAAAAGTCTACGACGAGTTGCATAATTATGACGTGCTAAGGCGTATTTTTTCGATTGGTGTATACCTATTCAAATAGATTGGTTCCGTAATATACTGTGCCAGTACGCAAGGCATGCTATATGCCCATTGCAAATATGTTCATAATGTTATTATGGATTACGTCAGGATTACGTACATGCTTATAGCATGTAGCGCGATAGGGGTTCTAGTTGAGAGTAAGCGAGATGGTAATATTAAGTTACGGTCAATTGACCGCAACTTAGTGGTACAATTTTGTTCAGTTTGTCTAGCTGACATTTCTTTTTTAGTAAACACATCATACTTAGCGAATATTCAGCTTAATATTGTGAGTACCTATGCGTTGTTTGCACATTTACCTTCTGTAAGTAGGTACTTATATTTTACTTATTCTTGTGGGGCCTTATAATAAACTGTACGTCTGTCTCTGTAAAAAGTATAGTGTGGAAGGTTGCTGTCTAACAATAACAATCTATTAATACACACAGCTGACCACTATTAAAGTAACGGAAATAATTTAAAAAATAAAAGTCTATCTACCTGTCGGAATACTCCATGAACCCCAGCAGATGGTACAACTTCTTCTCGGGCATAACTGAAAAATAAATTATCGTATTTACTAAAAAGAACTGCCTCGGTGGTGCAGTTGTATAAATGCGTACGCGGTACGACAGCTGTGCTGAGGTCTCGGGTTCGATCCCCGTGTCAGGTAAAGTAATATGGGTTTATCTATCATGAAATTCTTAGTATTTAGATGCTTAGTAGTAGAAATTTGGGTGCACTAGTTACACCTGTGCCTACCCCTTCGGTGAGTACAGGCGTGAGTGTGCATGTACATGTAAAAAGGTAAACTAAAGTCATTATCCTACATAGGCTGTACGGTAATAAATTATTTTTTTCGAGGTTTTCGATTTAACAAATCAGAATGTATGTGCCCTTGTGATGTATCCCTAATATTGCGATGGGCAAATATTTTGATTTTTAAGTATTAAATAGAACACGTGGGTAAGTAGAAAAGTGTAAAAACCGTATACCGTTTACACCATTTTTGAAAAAATATAATTTTTTTCTTAAAAGAGAGGTATCAAGTTGAAATTAATATCTATTAAGGTAGCAACTACTAAGGCTTATAGTCCCTTGAAATGTAAAAAATCAAGCTGCTAGGTACCTATGTCAACACAATCAAAAGTTACGGCTAAGTAGGTATATATTATTTCGTATATCTTGATACTCACTAAATCATTCATCAAAAGCTCAGTCGATTTTCCAGAGTTAACTTTGATGAATTTATGTTGAAGTTTACTAATAGTCACTTTTTAGAAGTTTAAGTCGGAATAAGATTACACCATGCCTAACTGTTAACAGGTGATGGAGGTACGCAAAGGAGGCATTAGCTATAAAATTACGACTAGAATAAGTCTCATATTGCCCAGTAATTTCACTGGCTTCAATAATCAATAATAATTGTTCTTCAAAAGGGAACACAACAGTGCTGCACATAAGTACTGCTACTTTGCGGCAGAAATAGACAAAGCAGTTATATATACCCAAACGGATTCTATCATACGAGAGAATCTAAATTAAGTATAACAACATTTCAGGAACTCAATAAATAATTTGGTCCTGATTTTTAATTTGAGCGTTTAAAAATAGCTGTCTTATGTACGCTAATTGGTGGTTAAATCTTACTCGAATATTATGAAATAGGCCCTAAAAGTTGATTTTTTGAATTTTATAACGCAATTTTTAACCAGTATCTACCCACTTAATTAATTCAAGCAAAAATTTTACAATGGTTATTTACACCACGATAAAAATATAATTAACCATTCTGTTACTAAAATATACGTAAAAATATCTCTTCAAAGTAATCCAACTGTTAATATTCTTTCATTAGTTAAGTAACACGGTTATTGTACTTTTTTTAAACGGTGACATTTTGGTGTCGGGACTCAGGAGCAATCAGAGAAATACCTATCTCGATAACATTTACTAATCTCGCTGTTGTTTGGACTGTCGGCTTATGTACGAAATTAAATTTTTCCGTCGATTGCGGCCATTACGTTATATTATTATGGATGTGGTGTTTTTCTAAGCATTGTTTATTTAGGGCCTAAACTTATAACAGCTATCTTATCATCGGGGGTTAAAAGGAGCAGATTCTCGATTTGATCATTTTCTTAATGTATCTACGTTACACGGCGCCGCGCGTAAAAAATACAAGCTATATCTTTCTGTAACATGTGTTTTAAACGCACGTTGCGCTAACCAAAACGCGAGTGGGATAAGGGTAAGTAGAAGAAGAGTACGTTATGCGATATCTCTGCCAACATAATTGTAGTGATTTTTTTGTATCCAGTAGGGCTGTCGAAGGTGATTTTATAAACATTTTTTAGATTAGTGCTTACAGACAGACAGACGCGGCTTACGACTTTTTACTGTGTCTTGATTAGACAGAACTTTTTTTGAACAGATGAAATTGAAAAGCAAAGCAGAATACGTAGTAAGTAGTAGAAAACGTAGGTAATGTGTAGACATTTGAGTCGCATATAAGATAATTTATGAATTATAATAAGCTTGCACTAAGATGTAAGCGCCGCAGCACAGCTATGTCATAGACTCTTAATGTCATTTTGTATCGCAATCTGTTATATGTGTCTGCGTCGCAGTCTACGCGAGACTATACCGAAATGTGAACTAGTCAAACGTGAGTCGGACTCGTGCACCGCGGGTTTCGTAGCTACACCCTTATTTTTTACTGAAATTAAATTCAATTAATGAAATTAATTTCATTTCACTTTTACTTATTAGAATTTTTACTTTTAGCATTTTTATTATTTGTTGAGGTATCCGCCATAATAATGCATATTCTGTGAAAATTTCATCCGGCTGCTTAAGTACCCTTTGGGTACGGAACTTTAATATCTATGTGATACATTACAAAATTTGTTGTGCTTCGTCGCCTGGGCGTCAGCATACGCCTAGTGTAAATATTGTTGATAGCAGTATGAATCGCAACTCTTCTTTCATCTGTCTTTATATAAGTCGCGTTGGGGTCGGCGCAATTTGGCTTGTAGTTGTTACGACCGGCCGCTTGCCTAACGTCAACCACTTTAGGGAGAAAATGCTCAGACCCGAAACAAATATTTGTGGATCACGAAAACAATTTATCTCGGTGCGTGAATCGCACCCGCAAGCCTCTTGCTTTACAACCGGCTACTCGCTCAGTGCACCACGAAGGCTGTCAGTATGAATCGCAACTAATGAAAGTAAATAAAAATAGTCTATCAACGAAAACCCAACATTATTTTAGGAAAATAACGTTTTGTCTTTGACGCATCCACAATTTTTCTATCGTAAAGATTATACTTAACATTTTCATTAAAACAATCGTAACGGATTGAGATAAAAATTTGGGATATAAAAAGAGTAGTGGTATAAAAATTCCTTCATTCTGTGAACTCTACCCTTCGGTGCTATTAATGTGACGGGTAGTCAGTGTACAAAAAACAAAAAAATTAAAACAATGACGCTTAGGTATTTTATTCTCCAGGTAAGAATTATCGATATATATATTTTACTAGGTACATACTTATAAAACGTAATGTACTATATTTTGAAATTATAAGTTCTGTACCCTTATTAAAATTTCGAAGTATTGTTAGTATTAGAAATTACAACCTAACGTAAGCATTAGTTGGTTCTATATAACCAGATCCAAAGCTTCTAAGTCCCCATATATTTTTTGAGTAACAAAACCTTTTACTGGATTAAAAATATAATATCTGCCTGGTGACAATGGGCTATGTTTTGTAAAATTAAATAGACTATTACTTGAGTCTACTATTAAAACGGGCACGCTACGTATTGTACCTAAATGTAATAAAGGAGCACCTTTCTACATTTTACTTGTTTACAACATGTTTTATGTAGTTAATATATTTACTTTATTTTTAAGATTAATTATATACAGTAATATTAAGCACTGCATCAGCTGTGCTGTGTGGATACAGTAATATATAAAATCAAGTCGTCGTTTTCTCTACCAGATGCACTTCCGGATATTGTTTGTTTTTATTTATCCAACTCTATTTGATGTGTACAGTTTAAGTTTAAGTTATCAATTTCAGTTTCAATTTCAATTCTCAATTTAAGTTATTGGGCATTAGATACTTATTAATAATGTTAGTGGGCCACCAACACCTTAGGCTCAAAGCCAACCTCGCCTGCATGGGTTACACTCAGCTGATTAACGCAGGAGGCAATGGCGAAATTTGGTTCCCTTTGCGGGTTGTGATGGTTAGACAGCGGGTCGCCCCATATACCTAATACCAAACAATCAAATCAAATCTATTGTATGAGAAGGCCGATCCTGACATGAAATCGGCATAACACGAAAGAAATAAAGGCATTATTTATAAACCAATATTATGTAAAATGTGACGAACCTGGTTCCAGCATTTTTAATTTTCTCTACGCTTTCCTTCCCCGGAAGTAGCTCCATTCTGAACGTACCTCGCTGTCTTCGTCGCATGGTCAAGCTTCGCGCACTGAGAAAATACATTTTTATTACATAACTAATACATAATTATGTAAATGCAAACACAGAACACGTTTTCTGTGATTCAGTTGTTTGTTTTATCAAAATATTTATACATTTTTTATGTATAAATATTTTGTTTTCATCTCATACATATGAAATTTTCGGCGATTTATCACAAATATTTATTATTAAAGTCATTGTTGCCAACTTGCCTACTCCCAGTACTGAAATTGAATGGGATTTATTAAAAGAAAATTTACTAATATTTAATTAACTTAATTTACACAATCCGAAAAAAAAATACTAAGGTCGTGCTTAAGTGAGAAATTCTCGATCTAAAATGGGCTTTAGGCTCCCGCCAGACTATGACGATTAGATACCGACAACGTACCATTTTCAAAATTCATTAATGTGAATACGTTCAAAGTTAATGTGTGATATTATTTTATTATGTTTCTGTTGGGACGTGTCTTCTACGTACGATGTCTGTGGATATGAATGGAGTTTCATACGTCGCGTCGTAGCCTGACGCGAGCCTAATAAGGACAAATAACAGTTTCAAGACACGCATGAAGAGTGTTAAAAGAAATAATTTGTGATATGAGTACATTGGCAAGGAGATAGCACGCATATAAGTAATTTTATCAATATACGGATATTTTTTGTTTGTTACTCTATAAATCAATTTCATGGAAGTAATAATAGTTACATTTTACCGCTCTGATACTCTCATACGAGATTTATATAGGTAGTAGTTATAGGATATGATACTGCGAGTAAGAGCTAAATATAGTATATTGAACAACTACACAGTCACGGTCGCCTCTCAACTCACAGGATGTAAGGTCCTTCCTCAATCGGCACGCGGAGGGATACAAACAGAACCCAATCCATTTCAATTAAATGTTAAAAATAGCGCTACACTCTGAGTACATGTATGGTAATATTACTTAAGAAAAAGACTAAATTAAGGCACCTTTTGTAATCCCGATGTTTTAACACAAATTTAAATCTACACATATGCGAAGTTGAGTGAAAACTAAACTACTAGTTAATATTCTCTAGTTCGATTTGAGCTGAATCCCGTTTCTAATGGGTCTTATCTTAGCTTATTCAGATTTCTTGTTACGCTCACTGTTTTATTATTATACAAAATGCAAATGGCAAATTGCAGAATCCGTGATTTTGACCTCCTTGAAATCGGTGAAAAATACATTAATATTGAAATTTTAATATTTGTTTTTCGTGCCCGGCGCCGCTCAGGTGAATTCCATGTCTCTATCTCCAGTGGTATAGGTTGTGCGTTGTCTGTTCATACAAAAATACCATCCATATTTCAAGGTTTTCTGGTGGATTTAAAAAAAAAACACCTTGTCCTGACAATTACGAACACACCCAAAAAAATTCTGCCAAATCAGTCGATCCGTTATCAAGTGATGATACACGCGGCAATTGATTTTTATTTGTATAGTTTTTCATAATATAAACTTTCACAGGTGTACCTTGGAAGGGTTAGGCCTCTGCCTAGTTGCAAGTAGTGCATTCTGTTTTTCATATTGCAATAAAGACCTGATGCAGATCGATTCCGGGCTCACATTGCCTTTATAGCCTAAGTACATACTTATGGCTTTCAAGTACATACTTGAAAGCCATAACTCTGTATATTACGAACGAACGATAAAGCACGCTTTTTCGTAGAGTTAGGCCTAAACCAACCTCCCCAAATCGCCATTATTTTCCTTTAAGGGCGGCAACGAATCCATAGGTATTCTGGTATTACGAGTACTCATGGGCGGTGGAACCATATACTATCGGGTGACCCACATGCTCGATTGCTGACCTCTGCTGTATAAGTCAGCAGATTTGCGGATCCTTATTTTATTGTTGATTACTTGAAAAAAAACGCAATCAATTACCTCCACCTGTTTAGGCGTTACGATTACACAGATACACGGATAGACCACACGAACACGCGTGTGCGTATGTGTATACAGACACACAGACAGACAGTTAGAAAGATAAAGGAGAAAAACTTATAACGCCCCTCTTTTTTTCGCGGGTTAAAAACATACATAATCTAATATTATAACTGCTCCATATCTCGTGGTACTGTTTATAATAAGGATATTATTCTTATTTTATATAAGTTTTATTGAATTTTATTTGCACTTGTATTGGTGTAAACAATTGTTGGCTAGTCAATTTTTTTTTAAATAAACATTATTTTACATCGGGAAAACCAGTCGTTTTGACAGTCTCTTTAGTTTATCGTATGTGTATGAAATATCCTCTCAAACTAATAGTTAGGGTTAGTTCATAATATTTTTTCTTTTATTGAAAGCATTACTAATATACTTTGTCTCGCTTTCTAAGTTGTTTATTTTTACGCAAATAATGATTATTTATTGTTTTAGGGTTCCGTAGCCAAATGACAAAACCAGAATCCTTATACATTCCGTAATTTCCGTCTGTCCGTCCATATGTTACAGCCATTTTAATCGGAGATATAACCACTAGATGGATGGTAGATGTTTTTTATGAACCGCTATACAAAGGTGTAGTAAATATGATTTGTTGTGTTAGCTCTCCATACATATAACTGAGGGATGAATTTATTTCCATAATGCCAGGGCCTGCCTTCTCGTACCATAGATTTGAGGGTATTTTGTATTATATGGAGCCACCCGCCGTCTGACCTCCACATCCCGCAACGGGAACCAAGTTTCGCAGGTGAGGTTGGCTTTACGCCTAAGATGTTGGTAGCCCACTAACACTCCAAATAGCATTTCTCCAATAATAAATAATCATTAATGGTATAAGTCCCAAAACTTAGCCTAATGCCTAACAGTAGTAGTCTAGCTGCGACTCACACATAATAATATGTAGAAACGTACAAACTGACAAACGTAATGTGATATTCAAGCATCATGCAGGTTACTTATTGAATGACACATGCATGAATTAACAAAACAACATATTACCGACCTCCATCACTTAACATATTTTGCAAACGACTATTTTTGTTTACCTCTTAATAAGTGTGGACAAGGTTATCTTTATATCAACTGACATGGATATTGATTATTCCGAAATAAACATTCATAAAGTATCACTAGTAATACATATTTTAAAACGTCAACAAAAATAATGTTTATCACAATCAATAACAAGGAAGGTGGCATCACCTCTTCTGAATTGGAACTAATGTGCAGAGCTCAACCCACGGGCCAAAGTTGCGACCGCAGGGATTGCCAATCAATGTTTGTCAAGCACATATTGCAAATCGGCAGTGAAGAATGTTAAACTTGAAAAAATTATAAAATTGTGTATGACCATAGACATACTAATTATTAAATTAAATTAAATTAACGTCGACCTATTTTATAAATGTTAGTCAATAAATGTATACGGCAGTTGGAAAATGGAAAATGTTCTTTCTGGAATATAGCAGCAATGCCGGCAAAAAACAATTAAAAAGGTTAAAGGTTAAGGTAATTTTAAATGTAGGAACTGGTTACCAGGGAACATAAACTCACAAGGAGCTGCAGGGGCGGCTGCTTAGAGCACTGCAGATATCTAGGTCCAGCAAAGCGCACATGTTATACGTAAATTCTAGCATAAATTTACATTGTGTAAATAACTCTTTTAAATGACGTTCTCAGTACTTATATAGTTACTTGAATTATATACCGGAACTGGCATGAATATTACGTTAACATGTTGACGTTTAGCAAATAATTGCAATGATGG
This sequence comes from Mimas tiliae, assembly GCA_905332985.1. Lineage (NCBI taxonomy): Eukaryota > Metazoa > Arthropoda > Insecta > Lepidoptera > Sphingidae > Mimas > Mimas tiliae. Next base: position 12,233,384 of record HG995239.1, on the reverse strand, counting down.
ATTGGATGGTTTTTCTATCATGAAATGTTTAGTATCCACCTGGAGTTTGGAATTGTGTCCGATATAGCGATAGGCTAACCCCTTATCACATCATGGGACGGAAATAAGCACGGTGAAATGTGGGTGTATTATTTACACATCTGCCCATTCCCTTTAGGAGTACAGGCGTGAGTGTGTATGTTTGTATGTATTATTATTATGTCATTACGGCCGACTTGCACGACGAACCTAAATCAAGATTTACCATTAGACTTATTTAGTTACTAACTTTTGCCCGCAGCTCTGCCCGCTTTACTTTGTGTTGGACGGAAACCGTTATTTTATGTACTATACATTCTCCCAGAAAATAGGACTGTATAGCAGGGTAATGGGGGTGATCAGGTCCTAAAATCCAGGAAATATCTGGGAAATCCGATGAAACAAACACGTATGATTTCGGAATTTAATAGCAAATGGCGGTCACAATTGTAACAGTGGATCTAAATATCTTTCCGACTTATTTCCGTCTCCGATAAAGAATTTGAAGTTAATTGGCCTTAAAATAAAGTTAAACGAACGGCGGCCTCTTTTTTTATTCTAACAGCAGTTCTTTCGTTTGTGACTACAGGGCGCCCCAGATATTGTTTTTGAAGTCAATCGACCTTAAAAGAAATAAAAACAAAATGGCGGTAATTTCATACAAATGACAGTAAAGTAGGCTATACTTTACTGTCAGTGACTCAGGGATAGTGCAGCTTTCTAATAGTGAAAGAGTTTTTTAAATCGGTTCAGTAGTTCCAATGATATTACCGCCTACATACCAAAAACACAAACAAATACCTATTTCCTCTTTATTTAATAAGATAGATCATGTAAAATTTTCATACGATTTGACGATTCTGAAACTAGTTTAGTGTAAATTGTATCAAAATATTAACATCCAGGCTACCTAATTTATAATTTAGCGAGTATACACGATAATCAAGCTATCGACAAATTATTTAGGAGTTTATTGCACGCAGATAACTGTTATTTACAAGGCCACGTCTTACAATTTGACAGCGAGCCTCGTATGATGCAGTCTCGTAAACGAGAGTCTTTTACAAGAAACTCCGTGTAAATGGGGCCGAGGACGGATGTTATTTTTTCGTTTGATTTACATGCACTTAGTAATTATTATAAAATAAAGATATTATATTACGTCCATAGTATCATACAGACACACACGTCATATAGAATCAGAATTAATTCCACAGAATCACCCTTGGATCAATGTGGACATAAAATACAAATAAATCCTTCTGTGGATTCGAGCAGTCCGAGATTCTAGTGAATGGAGGTGAAATATTTATGATATGATTCATAAGTACCTAAGCTAATTTTATTTTTAGTAGTGACGATGTTGCAAACCCTAGTAAAACCTGTGTTCTTATTTCAATAAAATTTAATTATGAAACATAAAATTGAATAACGTCAGGAGTGCCAATGATTATAAACCTCTGGAGCTCCTGCGTAGAGTAGCCACAGGCCGAGATCTCCGAATGAATGCCAATCAGAGCACAGACGAAGCACGCGTAATCAACTAAACAAACCCGGCAACTTTACTCGGTGCTAAGTGACATAAGTACATTATAACGTAGTATTCAATAAGGGTGTCATATTGCAACTCTATAAGAGCGAAAGTTTAAACTGCGATAAAGTAACAATATTTAAGTAAACAACATTTTATAGGAAATAACCAGAAGAAGACAAGTGCGCTTATCGAGATTAAAATTGTTCTGTGAACATACCCGCAAATTGTTTTATCATTGTACAAGAATTATATTTATTTCTGATAGATTTTGACAATACCTTATTATTATTTCGTACTTGTTTGTAAAACATTTTAAATAAGTTCATAATAAAACTTTATAGTTTTCGTTTTTGTTTAGGATGAATTAAATAGTGATGTGCTTTTGGTATTTGAAGTACTCGACGTGTATTAAAAACGTGTAAATAAAATTAATAAACTAAATATGTATACTACTACATGTAGCATAGATGTGACAAAGCAAACATTAATTTCAGGCTCTATGTGTAACTATATGCCTAGTAACATGTTACGGTGCTGGTGAAGAGGCGGCCCGGGATTACTTCGAACATGTTTTGAGAATACCTAACCCCGATCGAGTGCTTAACTCAGTTCTTGGCAAACTGGAGAGAAATAGACAACAAGCTCAGCGAGCATCTCGACCTAGATTATCCGAGCAAGAGGATTGTGATGAGCCTACTGAGGTAAAATTTAATTGTGTTTGAAATTATAAAATATACATTAGAAAATCTGAGAACTTGGACCACAACCTGCAGTAATGAAGTAGGTAGTGTTCTAACTAACAAAAATACCTACCTGTTATCAATTGATAGAGACATCTTTATATGCATCTGCTGTTAATCGTTAAGAAATTTATAATTTTTTCCTCGTACTGCGTCGTCCAGATGTGATAATAAAGTGATAATGAATCTCTTCTGTTAAATGCAGGCTGATAAAATACCAATCACGAAAATGTATAAAAACAGAGTTCTTCGGTATTCTCAACTAGTCTCTGTTATTCTTCAAAATTCCGTCGGTATTGCAAAATATTGTTGGTGAACTGAGAGATGTTGATATTATAAGGTCTTTTAAATAGTTCGGGTTTTTTTTTTATTTCACATAATATACAAACATTATGATAATATTTAATTTTAGAATATAACATTTTAGTACCCGATTCCCCAAGTGACTTTACTAAATAATACTACCTAAATAATGCCGAGACAAGAAAGCAGAGGTAAGCCTTTAACATAAACTCTCGCTTACGGGGCGGCATTATGCCACTAGAGTATCATCTTATTGGTCTACTGCCAGATAATGCATTAGTCACTCAATTTATGGAGTAGCAATTTAAAAAACGCATCTCCATGTATATTGACACCGTTTTTTATAATTTGCTATCACATACGAGTATTTAATTTGATAGGTAATGTTGGATTTTGGACTTGGTGAAAAAAGTGCAGATAAAATATCTCAAAGGTACATTTTAATTTGCAGATTTTGTCTGAATATACCGAGTCCATTGGCTCGCGAGAACGTGATTTAAGACAATCGGGAGCTCAGGTATGTAATATTATATACTATGGTCTTTATTCCCTCGGCGTTTTCGTATTACACGGAAATAAAATCACGGTCTAAGTAAAAAACTTTATAAAATACTCAATTTATGCCGACTACAACGTATGCGATACACTTTTATCACCACCATAATGTTTGGTATATTGTATTTTTTATTAAAACAAATGATTACGACCAATTGATCACGTATTACATCGAAAAAAATATCTTTAACTATTTTTTACGTTGTTAGCTCCCATTCCCATTGCTAACTCGCATTCCCCTTCCCGATATATTAATTGCGTCCTTGATTCTTCTGATTTTGTGGGCGTTCATGGGCGGTGGAGGTCACTTACCATCAAGCGGCCCTCTCGCTCGTGTGCAGGCTTATGTTATGAAAAAAACCAGTCAAATCTGCGGACAAAGACCTAAAAAAGTAAAAAAAATATATTTAAGACATACATATTGATTTGAAATTTTGTTTTTGGTAAACAGTATTTTTATAGGTAATGGCCCCACAAATACTGTATTTTATTTAGACACGTTGGCATATCGGTGATATATCAAAATAAAGTTTTTCCTTTTTCGTATCAAACAAAATTATATTAAAATGACGAATGATCTTATTTTATACTTAAAATAAGATTTCAAAAGCACTGCCTGGCGCAGTAGTAATGCGTATGAGACTGACGCTGAGGTCTCGGGTTCGATCCCCGGTTTGGGTTAAACTGATATTGGGTTATTCTATTTCAAAATGTTGAATATCAGCACGGAGTCCGGAAATGTGTCCGGTATGGCGATAGGCTTTCCCACGACACTGCTGAGTTACTTATTTTAAACACGTAACCAGTATAAGAACGCCGATCCAGCTGATTTGATGTCCAGTCTGCATCTACATATCCTGTAACAGTAAACATAGATTTTTCATAAACTATGTAGTATAGTCTATTCAAGTATCGTAGAACACGTTTTGCCGCTTTCCAGTGTGCTTTGTTGAACTGACTCAATAAACTTGCTGCATGTGCAATGTCAAGTCGTGTATATACTGCTATGTACATTATACATACAATAAAACTTCTATACTTTGAAGTTTGAACCAGAGTCATTATGTTCCCCCTTTTCAAATTTCATACCATTTTCTAATGGTGTACTCATAGGTTTACATTCAGCCATATTAAATTGTTCTAAAACCTTCTGTATGTACATTGTACATACCTTTTGTGTTCTAGATCAATTTTATTATGTTCTTGTTTCAATCGCATTCCCAATATATAGTGTAGCTTGGCCAAGATCTTTCATTTCAAAAATTCTCATCAAATCTTCATTCAATGTGTTTACTTGTCCATACTGTGATAAATTTGACTATTACACAATTTTTGTGGTGGTTGGCTATCATTATACAGGTTCACAGAAAAATATTTTCCTAAACATTCATTTAAAAAACTTGTAGGTAATAAACTTAACTTTTTTTTATTCCATAGTGCGGCAAACCCCATCCAATCCCATAATACTAAAAGAATCATGGGTGCGTTGCCGACCTTAAAGGAAAGGGATAATTAAGGGATTAGGAAGGGGAGGGGGTTTGGGCCTCCGGATATCTCACTCACCGTGCGAAACGCAGCAGCAAGCTGCTACTTTACGCCGGTTTTCTGTGAGACAGTGGTAATGACCCTGACGAGCCGTCCCATACATGCTGTAGACAAGTCATACACGCAAGTGAAGAGCGTGCAGAACGGACGTGTCTACGATTAATAAAATAAAATATTCTTTTTTGCTACAAGATATTCAACTCACAGTGAACTAGTTAAAGTGTGTTTTAGATTGACATCCAGTACACCTGTGTCGGACGAGAATAATACCACAATGAGTGTTACTCGATCACCGACGAAGGGACCTATTACGTATACTGCCGATAGAAATTGCGGGCGTAAAAACACAAACAGTGGTTCGCAGCCGGACTTGAGGAAAATTACTTTATTGGAATCTGGTCTAGATTCGCAACAAATAATAACTCCTATTAAAAGAAAATATCCAGATGATGATCTTGCTATGAAATTCGATAGTTTACAAAATAAAATAATGTTGCTTTTAACAGATATGACGACTAAGCAATCTGAAAACTTAAATAAAATTTCGCAAGATGTATCGACAATAAAGGATCAAATAGGACAGATAAAAGCAACTACAGATTACCTAGTATTGGAACAGGAGAAATTGAGGACGGATATTGTGGAACTCACAAAATTCAAGAGAGAAATTGAACATGAAGTAAAAACGATAGAAAATGATATTGCTTCACTAAAAACAGACTCTGCTGCTGCAATGGATGTTCCCAAGACTTTTCGTTACGAAGAACTATTTGCTGAAATGCAAGAGCGATCACTAAGAGAAAAGAATGTTATCATTGGTGGAATAAATGAGATCACGTCACCATCATCAGATGAAAGACGTAACCATGATCTACAACAGGTTAAATATGTGATAAGTAAGGCTGTCCCGGACACTCCTGATCCCATAAAAGTAATTCGGCTAGGCAAGTACAATCCTAATAAGTCTCGACTAATTAAAGTTATCTTTACAAATGCAGTAGTAGCTAAGACATTATTGCGAAATAAAGTCCTATTTAATTCGGAAGGTCTAAAAATCTACTCAGATGAAACCCCTAGCCAAAAGAAATTTAGAGAAAATTTCAGGGATGAATTAAAACGCCGTATGGAAGACGGCGAAAAAGATATAACTATAAAATTTATAAATGGTATTCCAAAAATTATTAAGGTTCAAGCAAAAAACTTATAATAGACTCGCACCAAGAAGAAACAATACCCAACGAAATAACATACGACATCACTAACAGGTATGATAAATTAATAAAAAGCCATAAGACTGTAAAATTTCTCTACGCGAACGTGCGAAGTATAATGAAGCCTGGTAAATTTGACGAACTTATCTGCGTCCTAAAAGCAATACCTGAGCAAGTGCATGTAATAATTCTTTGCGAAACCTGGATCAAATCTGAAACTGAAGCTCATAATCTGCGATTGCCAGGCTACACTCATTATTACAATTTTAGACATAGAACTAAAGGTGGTGGTGTATCCATATTTGCCCATGATTCCTTGAAACACAATATTATAGACGAGGTAACGGACAATGATAACCATTACTTGTGGATACACCTAAATAAACTTTCGTTAGATATTGGTGCCATATACAAACCTGATAGAACTAACCATAAAGATTTTTTAGAAACCTACTCGAAGCAGCTCCTAAAGAGGAAAAGATGCATAGTATTTGGAGACTTTAATTACAACTTGATAAAACCAACCCGAACTACCAAAAATTATTTAAAAATGCTCCATGAAAACGGATTTTGTATTCTAAACAGTACCAATATAAAATACTGCACTCGGGAAACAGCCACTACAAAATCTACCCTTGATCATGTCTGCTCTAATATAAAAAATCACAAATACCAAATGACTATTGTTGAATCTGATCTGTCTGACCACAAGCAAATATACCTGGAAATTAACAAACACATACCACAAACAAAGCAAAAAACGAAGTACCAAGCGATGAACTACCAAAAACTTTATGAAATAGCAAATAATACAATAAATACCAATATTGATGTCACATATGAAACATTAGAAAACATACTAGTGGACGCAATCCAGAAGAGCAAAGTAATTAAAACTAAAATAGGAAACCCACCCAATGCAGATTGGATTAACAAAAGCATAATAATAGCTATAAACAGAAGAAATGATCTATGGCATACCTACAAATCGAATCCAAACGACGAAAGTATCAGGAAAGAATTTGTGGCAGAAAGAAATAGAGTAACAGAATTAATTCAGAGCACTAAGAGTCAGTATTATTATAAAAGGTTTAAAAATTGTGAGAGAAAACCCGCTAAGATGTGGAAACTAATAAATACACTATCTAATAACAAAATTAAAGCAAACTGTGCTCCTTCTATATTAGACTCACCGATAGGATCTTTTACAGATATTAAAGATATATGTGAATGCTTTAACACATTTTTTGCTAGTATAGGTTCAATTTTAGCTTCTGATATCCCGGAAATAAACCGTACATACCAAACAAACTATTCTGTACACACTAAAACAGATAACAGTAATATTAAGAAATTAGTAAAACTGGCGCCAGCCACAGAAGATGAAATCCGTAGGCTAATAAATAATCTTGACCCAAACACGAGCACAGGCCTAGACGGCATCAGTTGTAAGGCAGTAAAATGTGTGAAGAATATTATAATTGGAAAATTAACTACTAGCATCAATCATTGTCTAGAACATGGCTATTTCCCTAACTCTCTCAAAATTGCTAAGGTGAGTCCGATATTCAAATCCGGTAAAAAGTCAGATCCCAGTAATTACAGGCCCATTTCAGTTCTTCCAACTCTTTCAAAAATCTACGAAAAACTTTTACATAACCGCTTAAACAAATATTTAACTTCAATAAATTTTCTGTCAGATAACAATATGGATTTCGCGCAAAATCAAATACTCTGTCAGCCACCATAGATCTCATAACAAATTTAAAAAATAAAATTGATGAAAAGCAGATTGCTCTCGGCATTTTTATAGATCTGAAAAAAGCCTTTGACACGATCAGCCACACACTTCTTTTAAAAAAATTACATGATATTGGAATTGCGGACACAGCTCATGATATTTTTCGATCATACCTTTTAAATAGACTGCAAATAGTCCAAATAGTAAAGTCAAAAAGCGACCCTGCGCCAATAACCTACGGAATTCCGCAAGGCTCCATTCTTGGCCCTCTCCTCTTTCTTATATACATTAATAGTATTCAAGATATAGGTCTAAATGGTGATATTTCTTTATATGCCGATGACACGTGTTTGTTTTATTTTGGGAACAAAATTGGTCACCTCATTGAGCTAGCACAAAAAGATCTGGACTCTTTGAACACCTGGTTCCAGAGTAATTTACTTACAATTAATGTGTCTAAAACAAATTTTATGATATTTAATGCTAGAAACAAACAAATTGATAGATACTTTCCTTTAACAATAAATAATCAACCTCTAACGAAAGTGAATTCCCAAAAATACTTAGGTCTCATTCTTGATAGTCATCTAACATGGAAACAGCACGTAGAGAAGCTAGAGTCAAAGCTATCTTCACTCATGGGTTCACTAAGAGGTATTGTACGCTGCTTCCCAAAAACCGTCAGTTCTACTATCTATAATGCCATAGTAAAACCTCACCTAGAATATCTAATTGAGATATGGGGCACCGCGACCAAAACTCACTTAAGATCCCTACAAATAAAGCAAAACAAAATCATTAAATTACTTTACCATTACGCCCATTTAATTCCTACAGAAAAAAAATATACACTGAAACCAAACTGATGACACTGCTTCAGACATACAAATATAAAACATGCTTGTTGGTGCGAAAAATTATAAACAAAGATATACATTCAAAGATAACGTTTACAAAAAATGGAGATTTACAAAAACGTTTAACAAGACAAACAAATGACATCCGTCTAAGACACCCAAGAACTAACTTTGGAAAAAGGAGTATAGTATATGAAGGGGCACAGTTCTATAATAAATTACCAAACAATATAAAAGAAATTCAAACATTTGCCTTGTTTAAAAAAACGTTAAAGTACCACATCGCCAAGGATTTCTCCAGACATTAAGGCATTCACAATTCCTATTTGATATCCATCAACAATGTGCGATACTTAATGAGATCGCTACTATATTTGTCTACCCCCATCAAAATTGTATAAAGAAATAGTTTTATTGTATAATTAATTTGATTGTTTTGTGTTTAATCGCTTGTTTATTCGAACATTAGAACTTTTAATTACCTACTTAAATACCTACAGTATCAACCTCGTGTGCGCTTTACGTAGCATGTAACCGTATGTAACAAAATTGTATTTCTCTAGTTAAGTGAATGTAATTCTTTTAGAGAAATAAATATCTTAAACCGACAAGAGTATGTACAGCGTGGCTCTACAACTCTTAATACAACTTCCTTTGCTCCTTCACACAATGCCATGTATTCAGCGTCCATGCTTTTTTCAAGAGCCACTGTTCTTTGTCCACGGCTTTTCCCTGACACTGCTGAGTTACTTATTTTAAACTAACCAAAAAGTATTCATACAATGATGTTTAGTTTACATAATCTAACAGACAACTCTTTTACTTGTCTTTATCCTATTATCTGTGAATGACGTTAATTGAAACCATGTAGGGCTTCCGGCTTCCGGTTTCAACTAAATGCAAACTCAAAGTTTTATCCGACTAGGGAAATAGAACCTAGGAGCTTTCGGTTTACAAAATCACAACCATTGTACGCTAGTTGCGTGACCATTGGGACAATAAAACTAAAGAGAGTCCATTTATAGAGTTCGTTTAGATTTCAATAAATTTCAATATACCTACAAGTAAAAAGAGATACATTGGTGTCTAAGCATTCGTAGTTATTCTATTGTTATTTGTTAGTCGCATCGAAATAAAGTTAGTAGCGACTAACTAAAACGAAATGAAGTAGTGTGGGATGCACCGTACGTCGGTAATTATAACAAGCAATAGTTCACGATATTCAAAGGCTGTATAATTTACTATTAAAAAAAGCTGCAAGTGTCGCCATCCATTGCTTGTTACAATAACTTTTACTTTAACCGACAGATGCAATGTTGCAAGTTACAATCTTTTTACACCACGAATATAGGTATTACAACAATAATTAAGTCCATATTATTAATAATTTAGTATATACTCTTGTTATATATAGTTTAATCTTGTAAAATTAGTTAAGTTGTCGGTTACACGCCCCTTTCATTTAAATAATATTTTAAATGTTTTTAGTTTAGTTGATGAACAACAGCATCGATCTGTAGGCCAATTCTCGTAATTTTAAATGTTCAAAATATCATTCCGATCTAATCTCAGCGTCAAGAAAGTTGCAAATGGCATTCTCTTAAACCAATAATCAACCTCAAATGTGAACATAGATCGTCATGAGATTGAATGTAGAATAAAAGTTGACTGAAGCCAAAACGGTATAATGCTACTGCTAATGCTAAGTGCATTTGACGTTGATTTTTGGTTTAAGAGAATGCTATTTGCAACTTTCTTAACGCTGAGATTAGATCGGAATGATATTTTGAACATTTAAAATTACGAGAATTGGCCTTCTGGACACCGATAGTCATTAACTTCCGCACTTAGAGATATCAACTAACTTTAATTGGCTATTAGTTAGAATAAAATTATTACCACACTTGACCCAGTCATAGCTCTATGCTCCGTTATGAGTACAACATGGACATGCCTCCGAAATAATAGAATCCTACGAAGACGCTAATTACCAATTAATATTAATGGACGTAACTGAGTGCTGTAGTTAGTAACTAAAAGTTTTGTTTTAGAAACATTATCCCATCTGCCACTTGGAGAGGAAAATAAGGAAACTCAACACAAACGAGTATGAATATCGACCAGCTTATTATGAGGAGGTGCGATGTGTAGTCTCATCGGATGATGATGTTGGAGTCACTAATGAGGTAAAAATTTAAATCCAAAAATCATCGGAACGGAAAACGTAGACTAACCTAGGCCCATATTCACAAACAATATTTAAGTAAGCTCTTTGCCAAGTGTCCAATGCTGTGTACATGATTGGTCTGTTTTGATTTAGCGCCAAAAACTAACCAATGACGTTTAGAAAAATCGTCACTGTCCGTTTGCGCTCACTATGAGGTCTCATAATAACTTTTATGAATACGGGGGCTAGTGTTGGTTTATAACAGTTAGTTACAATGACAACTCGGTAGTAGTATTAAAGTTAGTCCACGTTTTGTAATAAGGCCGCATAAGTTTAACTAAGACTTAAAACACTGACTTCAAATTTACATTTACATGTATTTTGAAGTGAAAACTTCGTTAGGCGCGTTGAGCACTTTTTGGGTGAACAAAAATCATGGAACTCGCGTCATCGTCACCGAACGCTTTCCATGAGGTATATGTATACTATGTGTATATGTGTACTTTTTGGGTACAAAGATACACCTCCGGGCGTAATTAGTATACATTATATAATATATACAAAGAGTATATCTCTCTACATAATAAAATTAATAATGTAATTGGTCATTAACACTTCTTTACAAACCAAAAATAATTCACAAATAATAATCTAATAGCTCGACGATACACTTCACAAGTTACTTAGTTTTCACTTCTATCGACAGTCCCCAAAGACTGCCCCGCATGTTTTTTTTTCTTTCGGACCCCGTCAATACGAAATTACCGTCGACGTCAGGTCGTCCCGTCATTCAAGCTAATAAAAAAGTACCTAAGGCACCTTAACCGTACCGTATCGTATTTAAAAGTACTTGGATATTAAAATTGACCTAAGTTTAGCGGAGATATCGATTATCATATTAGAGTCGGTGATATGGCAATTAATAGTAGAGATCACCAATTAAGAACTGGTTAATTTTATTTTAAGCTTTTTGTAAGTAATGTTTTAGTAAGATATTTATCAAAAAAATCGACTTCTAAATAAAAACACTGAAAAGACAAAAATAACAATATGTATTGGTGTCTTTGGAGTCGGTGCATAATTAGTAATTCTGTGAAAAATTATACGTGGTTTATACGCACAAAAAATAAATATATAACTACTACTAAAAACGCGACGAATTGAGAACCTTCAAACCCGATATCACATTTACCCGTCCCGGGGATCGAACCCGAGACCTCAGCATAGCAGTCGTACCGCGTACGCATTAAGCGCCAACTACGCCAACGAGACAGTCGTTTTTTGAAGTCCGTTAAATACCAAAGCTCAATGGAAAAGACAACTATGTTGCTATAATGCACAACTTATATAGACAAATTTCTACTGATATAGGTAATTTTTAATCACACTCAATTTACTTTTAATCCGTCTTATGGCGAGTTTACCCGGTTTGATTTTAGTTGATCAAATGCTAAACGATTTGTACCGTTTGCACAGGCTTTCAATCGAATTGATCATAAAAAAACATAAATCTTTTATTGATTCAAGTTGTTTGATCAACTAAAATGGAACCATGTGAACCAGCTATTAATTGAATTATTTTTCAGATTTGTTCAAGCCTTGGATTTTCCTGCGTTCAATGGAACAAAACGATTCACTTAACACGAAGAAGATACTCTAGGTAAGTAATAGTAATATCTATTAAAATAAATAAGATCCAACAGGAACAGATTGACATAAATTTGGTGAGTGGAAGCGCCACGCTGTATACAGTTTTGTCTACAGCTTGATTAGGCCGGCTCGTCCGGGCTGTTCACAGAAAACCAGCGTAAAGTAGCAGCTTGCTGCTGCGATTCGTTCGGTTGGTGAGATATCCGGAGGCCCTCCCCTTCCCAATACCTTAATTATCCGTTTCCTTTAAGGTCGTTAACGCGCCCATGATCCTTTTGGTATTGTAGGCGTAAATGGGCGGTGGAAATCACTTACCATCAGGTGACCCACTTGGTCGTTTGCCGGTCCAATGACTGACTTCGGAGTACCTAATATGATATGATAATGATTAGATATTTTGTGTCGTGGTCGTGAGTATCAAAGTATCAACAATAAACTTTCGGTCACACAACACTTAGATCCGAAACAGGTCAATGTCAATGGCGCCGATCGAACCCGCGGCCTCTCATTTTACAACCGTATATTATGTTTAGAGTATTTAAATCAGATTCTATTTCTTACATTCCAGTTTTTATAACTTAACGTGATACGTGTTGTTGTGGTGTTTCTTGCGTCGCTTCTTCTTAACAGCTTTAGCACGTTGTGCAGCCGCGGTAGTGATTTAGTTTGACAACTTAAAAGTTCTGTGACGTCAATTGAATTGACGTTGAACCTCCTTGCTGTAATATTCTGCTTCATAATAAATATTCATTTAGACTATATTATTTTGTGTTGCAGTGATTGTTGGGAGACGCGGACTATGGTGATCCCAGCGGGTTGTGAGTGCATGTGGCCGGTACACAGATTGGGCGACATGAAATTACACTCTTAAGTTTATTGCTTATCGGACGGAAAATCAATAATAAATGACGTGGGAAAAAGACGTTGTGCAATGTTTGATAATTAATTTTAAATATCATAATTAAAATATATGTATGTAGTTTACTAAATGAGAACTGTTTGTACTTATTTTACAATTATAAAAATATCGATGTTTGTCACTTTTAAGTATTAGGAAAAAATATTTTATGTTTACGTTGCACTAATTGCACTAATTACTTCTGTAAGTATTTATATATTTCTATAATTAAGATATGATTAAACATTTAATAAACTTGTATAATTGTTAATCGCAATGAATAGATGATGAGAATGATAAGCAAATCCTGTAATTAAAATATGATAATACTTACGTACTTAATTAAAGAATTATTATGCTAACAAAAGATTTTTTTATGAGAATTCCCTCGCTTCTCATCGCTATATAATGTAAAAAATCGTTTTTTAAAGCTAGCCCGCAACGAGCAAGTGGGTAACCTGGTGGTAAGTGTTCTCCAACGCCCATGTACTTACACATACAATACCAGAGAATAATGGATGCGTTGCGCACTTTTAAGGAAAGGAATGGTGATAGCATAATGTTATCAATTATTTTAAATAAAGCTCTTATACCAAATTTTTAAGAAAGATGAATCTTATTAAAATGTAGGTGATGGTACTCTTATGTAAATGTGTCTGTGAAAAAAAAATCATCGTGGACATCTATAACTGATGTTTCAACAAGTAAGCTATCCATAGATTTTCCTTGGTCCGTGAAACATCCTAGAGCTGTTGGAAATTCAATATTGTAAACGATGTACGAATAAATAGAGTACCGGCTATTGTTGTACTAGCGCGAGCACTGTCTTCTTAAATACGGTTTTTCCAATTATCAATAATACTCTGGTTTTAATTATTTATTAATATATACTCTCCACTTGAATCATATCACAAAGGCAGGACAAAACACAGCTACTCTACATTTTGTATGAAACTAATAAGTTCTAAGTAAAAAAAACACAATCCGATTACAAAAATGTAAACTGCGAAGCAAGGAATTGAAAATATTCCCCTCTGAAATTATCGCCAGGAATTAAAATCTAAATCTAAATTACATACATACATACATACGCACTCACGCCTGTAATCCCCGAAGGGGTAGGCAGAGGTGTAACCAGTACACCCACATTTCGCCGAGCGTATCTCCGTCCCACAATGTGATAGGGGGCGAGCCTATCGCCATACCGGGCACAAATTCCAGACTCCGGGCTGATACTGAGCATTTCGTAATAGAAAACCCAATACCACTTTACCCGACCCGGGGATCGAACCCGAGACCTCAGCGTTAGCCTCGATCGTAACACATACGCATTACAACTGCGCCACCGAGGCAGTCTAAATCTAAATTGAAATATATTATATACATTAAGTATTAATTACATTACAATAAATAATATTGCCTTTTAATCTACACATTTTTCTCTCTCATCTTATCCGATAGCTGGCTCGGACTTCCGAGTCGAAACAGCGTCCCACTTTTTGAAGGCGCGCTCTGTGTATATCCATACTCGACCGGTTTTAGGTCAATAAAAGTGTGAGTGAATCCGATCCGATCACCATAGTCTGATCAGGCAGTCGGGAGCGAAATTGGACGCTTATTCCCGGCCCTAGGTACGGTAATGATCCTGGTATCAATCATTTTAGATTTATTTTTCTTCATTGTCAAAGCGACCGTTAATTAATATAAATGCACGCTTAGGTATTACAAAATTTGTGTATAGGGAATTATATTTTTCAAGTGTGATAAAAGTGAGCTTGGAAACTTATTCTAGTTTCTTATATTGTATCCATTTTCAGTACACTTTTATGCACTTTGTGGAAATATATATACCTAATAGATTGCATTATTGAAAATCAAAGATTGAATAAACAAACGTTTTGCCCAGCCACACTTAGATTGTTGTGTTAGACGATTATTCATTTGGAGGCTTCGCGACCGTCGCTACAGTCATTTACGGAGTGTGCTCTCGGTAGGCTGTGCCCATTTGCTCAACACCGACCACTCGCTCTATTACGTCCGTGAACAAAATAAAACAGTGAGTTTTTACATTGAAAATATCTTTCCGTAACAGATTTTAGCATATCATTTATTTTGTCCTATAATTAAATGCATGGTGTTAAATAATTTATGTAACATAACGTAGGTCCTAAGGCAAATAAAGTAACCATGTAAACTTAGGTCTAACGTAATAATAACAATTTAATGTTTTCAAAGTGCAAGCATTTCTATCATTTAAAATTTTATTTTGAATAGCATGTAAAAATGAGTTATAATAACATTATTATATTATAAAGCGTTGTACTTGTAGTAAGTATAAATAACAAGAAGAGCTCTCCGTAGAACTTTATAATGTTTGTTCAATAGGTGTTTCTACAAGCAATAGTTTTCGAATGCATATAGTAACTAGAACTATAAGAGTGGTAGAGCCACGCTGTTGACACTTGTGTCTACAGCACGAATGGGCCGGCTCGTCAGGGTGGTTACCACTGTCTCACAGAAAACCGGTATAAAGTAGTAGCTTGCTGCTGCGTTTCGTACGGTGAGTGAGATATCCGGAGGCCCAAACCCCCTCCCCTTCCCAATCCCTTAATTATCCCTTTCATTTTAGGTCGGCAACGCACCCATAATTCTTTTAGTATTGTGGGTGTACATGGGCGGTGGAGATAACTTACCATCAGGTGACCCACTTGCTTGATTGCCGTACTTTGCTATAAGAAAAAAAAATGTTCTTGAGATTTATATGTACAATAAAATTATTAATAATTCATTTATAGCATATTTTAAAAATATATATATTAGACACTGAAATAACTTAGCCGCGTAAATATAAGCTTATTCATAAAACAATAAAGAAATGAACCGTGATTGAGCATCGCGAATGACGACGTTATTAATCAATAACTTTATTATTTTTACGGTCTACCACCTATAGCAGTAGCGATCAATTTATATAGCATGGCGAATTAATGTATTGCCGTCTAATATTATTATTTAGTTTATTCGTGCCATATTTATTGTATAATGAATGTAAAAGAATACTAAATGACAACAAAATATTTGGAAACGGAGTTGTTTCATCTTAATTGCCCCATTCAGAAGAAGCAATAGTTCATGTTATTCTCAGGTAATTTGTTTTCAGTATCTGCTAACAATATGATAAATTCAAATAATTTCGGGCTCACGCAAAAACTAAATTAAAATTAATAGTTAGATACTAACTAGCCTTTATTATTTGTCAAATATTGATTGTAACATAAAATAATTGAAATTTAAAACTATTCTTATATTTTAATTCCGATGCCGTTCGGATATGTTATAGATAAAATTCTAGCTATAGTCCGTATGTGAGCGGCAGGATGGGAGAGCGACGCGACTTGTCAATGCCTATCAATATCTTACCGATCGCGTTATGAGCATACCACATCCTTCGACTAGCACTTGGGCTATATCTATGTATATTCACCTATTATACTTCAAAAGCTTTTCAACTGTTTGTTTAACAACTCCATAAAAACAAACTTCAAAACATAACTTTCTTACTAACTGCTAAACTTTTATCACTTTTGATACAGAATAAAACATATGTTTACGAGTTATTTAACTCAAGGGTGAAGAGGACCTAAACTCGCATCGCATAAGAACTTTCTATTAGCTTGTAATTCCTGTATAGAAACACGTCCTTCCTTGAATTGTGTACTAGGTATATTTATTTCAATACTTTTGTATGTATAAGTCCAATTATCAAATGCCAGTTATGTCCTAATAGATGTCCTTCGCGGTTTCACCGCAGGCATGTTATTACCTACAAATTTCCGAAGTAATTATCTAAATTCTAAATGATAGTGAAAACGACATCTAAATCCGTTGCAAATTTTAGGAAAATTAAATTAACAGTCTTGTTTTATATTTTGTATTGATAAACACTATGATAATCAATAAGAAGATTTTTATCATTATTCACTCTTTGCGCATAGATTTAATCTTGAAATATATTGAATTGTAATTCTTTCTTTATTCAAATTTAAGCAATGGAGATGCTTGGCTCCAGGTGCGGGTTGCGAGGGTCAGACGGTGGGTCGCCCCACATAGTAATCAACCGCCCCAAATCAACAGTCAAATCATGATAGGAAGACGGACCTTGACATTAAGCCGAGATAGCACCAGGCAGACAGAAATACATTACTAGTTATCAAAAATGGCATAATAACTAGGTGCTTAATCCTATGCCTAAAAAATGTTTGTATACACTTTATTTCACCCTTATTTATCTAGAAACAACTAAGAAATTTAATTTTACAGAAATAAATCCATTTATCACGTTCCATTCGAAATATATTATATTCCATAAAAATCATTTACATCAAGGGTGCAATCTATTCACATAAATCATATGCTTATGCAATACGGTACATCACGGCACAAAGATTAACATAATTTCGTAAAGTATATTTTAATAAAATTCTCGTAAGACACCTTACTACCTATGCCTAAAGATACATTCGTCTCGTCACCGGCTTTTATAGCCATCGTATAAAAAATATTAATGATCAACTTTCTCCACAATGTTTGTTATTGAGTAACTGGGTATACGACCCAGAAATTCCGTCAACTTATGGGATGAAAAACATAGACATACGAAAGCTTAGAGGGTTCGTAAAAATGCACTTGTACAATAAACATATAAATAGATAGTTATTTAATATACAACGTGTTATAGAAAGGGGCGGGCAAATTTTAGCAATGTATAGTGTAGGGTATAAGTATTTTATCTCCCATAGTACCAATTCCGATTGCATTGCTAGGACAATAATTATAGAATTTTGTTTTTTATCGAATGAGTAACATGTCGACATCGACTTTCAACTTTGGACAACACTAAATGATAAACAATGATACTATAGACCTCCTTTCATTTAATTATTTTATTATTAAGAAAACATTGAACAGTTGTCAAATGTCAATATTTATTTGACGCAGTCAGTTCGGCAATGTCTGATTTTATGAAGTATGATTGATTACGAGTTCATATGTTGTATTTGACTAAAAATAAGTATTACCTATGTATTGGTACTTTCTGTTGGTGTAACTAATCACAAAACCACACACAATTAAAAGGATCGTCGACTGTATTAAGCCAAATTCATAGATGGAAGACCCGAGAATGAAGTCTTTAACATGTGTCTAGAGGATGGTACCTATATCGTCTTCGGCACACAGTCTTTTTCAAGTGTTAATTTGTGTTTAAAATTGCAAGTTACGTACGTATGTCCGTAGAATTACGAACATCTTATTCAAGTTTATTAAAAAGTGAGTGTCGTTCATAATAATTAATAGTGATGTCATCAATCTTATCGATCTTAATAAACGAGTGATTAAAATTAACGAGAAATTTTTGGATGTCTTGGTTTTGAAAGACCTGGTACATAAGTATGAGTTGTAAGGTGTATCTAATGACCCTAAAATATGACCACACCTTTCTGTAACACGTTGTATATATAAAATGTATTAAAAATATGAGTTTTTCATACTTGTGTAAAATTGAAAAATAAAGTTTAAGCTTGGTTATATGTTAAAAAGCACCCCATTCTTTTTTTACAATATAATATTTTAAACCATTATTTATTTTTCATTTTTTAGCTGGATTTTCTACAAAAGCGTGTTTTTTAGTTTTTTTGAAACTATTGTTTATTTTATAGTATCAAGTGTTTGCTCTAGACGCCGACCGCCCCGCTGCACGCACCGCTCTTAGCTGCATTCATTACACTCGGTAAAGGCGTGGCAAACGTGTCAATCCGCTATAATATTTTACTTTTATTTTGACATCGGCCACTGATCACATAATAATATTATGCGGCATGCATCCGGCCTGCCCATATTTTAATTTGACAACCTTTTCTTATAAACTATTATAAAGTAGAGAATAACTTAAAATTTGTAAGTAAGTATTACGCGTAATATTACTTATGTCCGTCATTGAATGGCTTTCATGAATAAATATAAGTACTATTTTGTTAGGGTTCCATGTCCAATATATTGAACCTGCAATACAACATTTATGTTAATAGGATTGAACAAGTTCAGAGGAATTTTGTACGGTATTTCGATTTTAAAGCTCATCAAACAAATTCGGGTACAAAAGTGCTGCAAAAAGTACCACTGCCTACCTATTTTTGATGAAACTAGCTCAGGGATCAATTGACTGCTCTGATTTATTATCCAAAATTCCCTACGCACTAATCAACTTAGCTTTAAGCAAAGACCACTATTAAGCATACCTTCTACAACTAGGAAATACAGCCAATTTCGGTAACATTTGTTAAAAAGTATGTTGCACCGACCTCACTGCAAGTAGGGTAAGGGCAAGTGGAAGAGAGATTCTAGATTCTAGAGAGAGAGAGAGAGAGAGAGAGAGAGAGACTCTAGATTCTTGAATGTCTAAAGAATATGTACTAACAATCAATAATTTCCTAGCCAAAATTTAATTATAAGCTGATGATCCGCACGAGTAAAAGTGCAAATACGATATTTTGTATAAACATTTTAAATGTTGAGTAATTGAAAGAGCTCCTTGGCATTTCAAGTTTCAACAGTGATGGTTTTAATTTTTTATATTATACTTAGTTTGCAGTCTGTTCATTTCGTGAGAGTGCGAAAGTAAATAAAACGGAATACTTAGATACATAATGATTTTCTTATGTAAGGTAGAGCTTATTGAATTTATTTTAACGTGATTATTATATGATAATAATGTATATATATCTATATATATACAATATCCTCTGTAAATACATATCATAATATTTAGAATTGATATGTATTTATAATGGAGATTAAAGAAAGCTACGATAAGCCAGAAACAAGAAAAATGCCTATAATTATGACGACTGTAAAATACTATCCGTCTCCTATGGTCAGATTCCAATTTCCAGTGCTGTTATCAAATATTTATAAAAGCTCTAGCTTCACTGAATCTCTAAGGTACTATGATAAAATACCTATATCAATAATGTATGGGTTTACTTCTTGTTAGGTAATTAGAATTATGGTTAGTACTAAACCCAAAGAAATTAACATTTTGAATACGAATAAGTAATAAGATATGAATGTTTACCGGTTCGATGATGTAGTATTTTCTATCGCCAACTTCAATTCCTTACTTTACTTACATATTGTATTACGAGTCTTCATGAAAAAATAATACCTAACTGAGGGACGACCACCGTAGTAAACTCTATCGAATACAAATCATCCAATTCGGTCCACATTTAGCGGAGTTATGAACATACATAAAAATATGCCTACAAACGAATTGAGAACTATATTTTATTTAGGCGGTTATAAAAATGATATTGCGCCAAACTGAATCTTTACCACCCATGTACATGACCATCGCAATCCTCATTTTAACTTAATTACAACAGTAACGGCATTTAATTATAGCCGCTAAGTTATAATTTCATATGTATATTGTATGAACAGCGGTGCGCTGTAGTTTGCAGTAAGGAAGTAGGTCCAATCAAGTTTAAACTTAATCTTTTTATCTTGTCGAAATCTACGAAGGCCAAGGAACACAAATATATAGCTATTTTTCATCTAAATGCCAATTCTTAATTCTTGTGTCGTCAATAAGCAGTCTTATTGACGTTTTATAAAACACCAATTCAAAGTTCGCATCAAATAATGGCAACAGGTAGGTAGTAACAAATATACATACTTAGGTATAATTATTATCTTTATGTACATTACATAATGGATAAAAAATATTACCTTGATCAGATTGCGGATATAGGTACTTATCACTTTCAAAGCTCGCAACTCCTCGCAACGAAGTACTTAATCTATAATGAGTCTTTACCGAAAAGTAAAATAAATAAATACACCCAACAGTGGTGGTCGCACATATAGTCCTGGCCCCACATTAAGATACGAGTTTTGTGTTGTGGGTATCAGGAACTACGAGCGACTTTCGGTCTCATAACACCCAGACCCGTAACAAATATTTGTGGATCACATAAATATTTGTCTCGATGCGGGAATCGAACTCCCGGCCACTCCTTGGAGTGAAACATAAAGACCGTGTAAAGAACTCCACGCTGCGGTCCAAAACAAAAATTGCTGACGTAAAACATATAGCTGCCAAACTCAAATAGAACTGGGTTGGTCATTTTTGGTGAATGCCCGATGAGCTCAGAGCTATGGGTGAAAACTACACGCAGTAGATTCCAAATAGTAAAACCCAACAACGCGGCAGATCCAGAAGGAGATGGCGAGATGAATTGAAGTTGCACCTACCAAACTGGTGGAAAGTCGCAAAAGATCGCGATAATAGACGGTGGAGGGGGAGGTCTTTGCTCAGCAGTGCAACATATTTGTGTTCCTGCACAGCTATTTAGCTGAAATAAAATATATTGACTAATTGAATAACGATAGCCATATGATAAGGACTCTAGATTTACTCTTTGGCTTTTGTTCTTCATAATAGTATCTGACTTTGTCTTGAGTTTGTCCTCGTTTTAAATCTTTCCCAATGCGGACTATCATTCCAGTTAGGTATATTATTTGAAGTTATCTTATTTCGATGTTTTGAAGATTGGGAAGACTAAATCACTGTCATTGTACCTGCCTACTAAGAATATATTTGTTAAAGAACATAGGCCGGTAAACGAGCAAGCGGGTCACCTGATGATAAATTATCTCCACCGCCCATATACGCTCACAGTACCCGAAATAATCATGTGCGCGTTGCCGACTTTAAAAGAAAGGGATAAGTAAGGGTGGGAAGGGAAGGAGGTTTGGGCCTCTAGATATCTCACTCAGTACGAAACGCAGTAGTATACTGCTACTTTACGTCGGTTTCCTGTGGGACAGTGGTAACGAACTGGTCGAGCCGGCCCATTCACACTGTAGACAAAACTGTCTACAGCGTGGCTCTACTACTCATAAATAAATATTATATAAATTTACTTGGTACTTCCTAATAAGTACTTACTCATAAATTAATCTTCGAATATTTTTGACGCATAGGAAACAAACTAGGTATTTGCAATATAAAACTGATATGACCCGTCGTTTGCCCTGTAACAATATAACTTTTCACCCAGTGTCAGGGGTTTCAAAAGGTTTATTTTACTGAACTGAGGGGCTAGCACGGAAAACTATCGAAATCGTAATGTAAAGGTATCGAGGGCTCGATAGATAATTCCTTAAATATCATTGGTCTATATTCCATATATATTAGTTTCTTTTACGTACGATAGAGGCGCTGTACTAAAATCTCATAGAAATTGTTGTCGATGACAGCTCGAATAACTTTTAGGATGTTTCCGTGCTAGCCCCTCTGAACATTTGATTGCCTCGGTGGCGCAGTTGTAATGCGTACGCTTTACGATTGAGGCCAACGCTGAAGTCTCGGGTTCGATCCCCGGGTCGGGTAAAGTGGTATTGGTTTTTCTATTACGAAATGCTCAGTATCAGCCCGGAGTCTGGAATTTGTGCCTGGTATGGCGATAGGCTCGGCCCCTATCACATAAGGGACGGAGATACGCTTGACGAAATGTGGGCGTACTGGTTACACCTCTGCCTACCCCTTTGGGTATTACAGGCGTGAGTGCATATGTAATTCATTTGAGCCTTGGCTGTATTTATTTTATTTTATAAGATCAAACGAACTTCGCAAGCGAAGTTCGATCGATATTATATGAGTACGCTTCATTCGAAGATATAAGATTAACTATGTAGTCCTTTTATCCTACAGGCAACTTCGCACACTTTAAAAAGATACTAATTTAACTAGATAAATTAAAAAATTACCGTCCGTCTTCACAATAGTAGCGCCCGGCGTGCCGTACATTTGTATGCTCTTTCTTTTTGAGATATACTGTATAACAAAACTTTTATTTTCTGGGTTAGGAATTTAGGGCGGGAGGGAACTTATATCTTCGAATGAAGCGTACTCATATAATATCGATCGAACTTCGCTGGCGAAGCTCGTTTGATCTTATATTATATTCCGTCGCTTCATTCTTCAGATATAAGATTAACTATGTAGATGTTTAGAGCTAAAAGTTTTATCATCCTTAAAGAAGAAATCCCATTAAAATTAAAAATTTAAAATAATACCGTGAAGCGAATATTTATAATAGAGACAATCTTACTGTCATTTATTAAACTTTATAAACTAGTTTGTTTATTTATATCAATGAAAAAACCAGTGTTAAGGTCTACAAATGAACCTTGCAAAGTCTCCCTCATCAACCACCCGGCGATGGTAGAACTTTACAAAGGTTTATGATGCCCAAGTTCAAACTACCGTCTTTCTTATTACTTCAAGGAGGCCTGGCGACATGGGCCGCGGACGTGGCGACATGCTATGTGTGGTGTATGTTGCCCCGTCCACGCCTGCTTCGCCCGAAACCTGTCTTTATCCAGTGACTAATGGATTGAAAGTTGCCGGTTTGTGTTGCCGTTTAAGCTACGTCAAAAAAATTGGTATACTATAAAAAAAACGGTTATATAATGCGTTATAACAGTATAATCTTGTAAGATTGTAAGCTCGGCATATATTTTTACTTTCAGCAAAATAAGGTAGAAATAAAATTGGTCCTTCTATAACCACAGCAAAAAATTTAATAATATCACTATGGCCTATTAGTTATGTTAGTGAGTTTTATTAGTGTGACTATGTGCGGTACATTATAGCTAACAAAACATTTAGTTTTTTTATTTTATAATTTTCTCTATTGTACGTTTTACATTCGGGTACCATAAAAAATTTATATACATTAAAGTCTTTGAGTACCACTGGGAAACGTAATCCCATGTTGCGGTATATTTAGGAAGAGTGGGTCTCAATTTAAATATACCTTTAAAAAACTTATGATGTGATCATTGGTGCAAATAGAGCACTTCCTACAAGCATAGACACATTTTTACATGTGTCTACAAGTGTCTTGCTATAAGTCAGGAAAGTGATTTATCATTGTTCAATGAACCTATAATCCAACGGTCATTCAAAAATAATAATAATCATTACGGCTAGGGTAAGCCCTTGATAAGGTCTAGACAAACAAAGGTGAATATCATTATGCAAGTTCAAAAATGAAAATTAATTATAAATTTTATTATGCTATTATATAATGGGAACCAAGGCTGCGACGGTCAATATGGAAACATAAATATACGTCTTGTCTGTAATTATTTTCGAGGACACCTAGTATAAGAGGAACAGATGGAAATGCATAGAAATAATAATGGGTCCATTTCAAATAGATCTTTATCTTAGATGCTCCGTGACCACGAAGGCTGAAAAGCCTTCGAAACGTCGGGACTAACATAAAATTAAACCGCGATAAAATCCGTATAAACTAGTTTTATTTCAACAAATAGATCTTGTTATTTCATTTATTAGGGGAATTGTATTCAAGCCATGCGGTTGATATAATTTATAGCGGTAGTGTTATCCACACTCAACCACATAGAACAACCATGTCTATCGCCAGCAAATGTAAAAAAAAACCAAGAATACTGCAAGAATTTCCAAGTAATTTATATGGAAAACTTCTTATTTTCTTCCAACCGTCATGAGCGCGTTGGTTGGCGTGGCGTTCGTTACAAGACGCGCCCCAACTCGGACGACAAGCGTCGGTAAAAAGATCATAACTAAAAACTCCTATTAGACTGTGTGTGGTCTTGATATTTTTAATCCACGAATGTAAATCTGGTAAAATATCCGAAACAGTTCACCTGGGAGGAGTAGGTGGAATGATTTTTGAAAGCCTAGGAACTTTCGTCTTTGCAATCGCCTAGTGTTATGTTTCGCCTAGTGTATTATTAGTCGCCTGTTATATTTGTTGTATTGCCGTATAACCAAACAAAAGTAGCGAGAAGTTTCCACACACTTTCCTTAGGTACGCGAGCGGAAAGGAAAGTGTGACCGGTAGGCCTGAATTATAATAATAAACGTTGTTGGTGACTAGCAGGATAATCCCCTGCTATTTGCCGTAATTCCCAAACCAAGTTGGTGTTTCGCCTGCTTTAATTTTTTTGTCGCGAGCCCTGATTCTATCGGATATGGCTGCCGAAATTTCAGTATTCAGCGTAGGCGCTCGAAGGAATTTGATTTTTTTGGAATAGTGTATTCCTTCAAAAGGTTATCCTTCTTATCTTTGGACACATTTGCGCAAGAGAGGCATACAACGTTGGACTAGATCTTGGAGAATATTTTCTCCGTACTAGGGTATATATATGAGGAGTATATTATGTGCAGGATCGCCCAATAATAATTATAATAATTTATATATTCATACATTTCTTTTTTTGTGAATACAGGTCAAAAAAAAATATGCTTGGCGAAATGTGTGTGTACTCATTACAGCTCTGCCTACCCCCTCAGAGGTGTGTATTATAAAAGTAAATGAATGACCGTGTGTTGACTCGCGGACAACCCCTGGTCTTGCTAAAGCCGTCGTATTGACTCACGGTCAATCCCCGGGCTAGAATGCCATAGTGTTAACTCGCGGTTAACCCCCAGGTTAGCGTGCCATCGTGTTGACTCACGGTCAACCCCCAGGCTAGTAAGAAGCTGTACCGTATATATATTTAATTATGAGCCGGGCGCTACAATTGTGAAGACGGACGGTAGTTTTTTAATTTATCTAGTTAAATTAGTATCTTTTTAAAGTGTGAGAAGTTGCCTAAATAAAAGGACTACATAGTTAATCTTATATCTGAAGAATGAAGCGACGAAATATAATAACTAATAACGTAATTCCTTCTTTCTGAGACCTTTAATGAGCATGACATCGTTAGCCAAGAGTTACGCAGTTTCCAAAATAACTTGTACTCGTAGTTAGTATTTTCCGCCTGGTAAGTAGAAAAATTCTTACATCTCGAGAAACGCAATTTCCGTAATTTGTGCAATTTTGTGGCTTACTATTCGGTACATCTGCTAGATACCTAGGTTTCACTG
The DNA here is from genome assembly GCA_905332985.1 of Mimas tiliae. NCBI lineage: Eukaryota > Metazoa > Arthropoda > Insecta > Lepidoptera > Sphingidae > Mimas > Mimas tiliae. The sequence continues at coordinate 12,207,177 of HG995239.1, read as the reverse complement.
CGGTTAGGGTACCTAGGATTTTGATGCCGTTTATTTCCTTTAGTAAAATACACATTTCATCAATTATATTATAGGACATTATAGTACCAAGTATCAAGTAAAGAACAGAAAAAATATTTCTTTTTAAATACGCTTTTTATAATACACACATCCCTTTAGGATGGGATATCAAAATATCATCTTTGTAATTTCAAAAATCCACTTTCTTATATCCATCTTGGTGATTCTCTCTTCGCTACTAAAAACTTCTTTCTATGGGTGCCATTGCCAAAATTGGTGTTTTCATTCTACAGCCTCTTCTTATTTTAAATTTAATGGCACCAGAGAATCTACGAGTAAAAGTTTCTACTGCAAGTTCAGGGCAATTTATTTCGTATTAATGTAAAATTGTTCCAAGTTCGTTTATAATGGTCAAATGTTTTGAAAGTATATGCGTTTTTAATGATAAGTATATCTATTTTTGAGTTTATAACGGTTGTTTCTGCTTAATAGTTCTGTTAAATGAGGTGTGTACGGTGCGAATCCGTAATTTATTTTACCAAAATGTATACCAGGCGCCTACTGGCAATAGGATGTGCCTTGTCCGTGGCTCACCGCTCAGCTGGCGCTATCAAGTCGTGTAACTGCACGGTCGTGATTATTTAGATATAATTGCTACTTAAAGTAATAAAGCCACGGTTGTTGCCAAATTGGCACATTCTATACAGTTTTTATTACATAACGATCTTTACAATTTCGTTTTATTGACAACATGATTCGCTGCTAAGATTCGCTGATTGATTGATTAAAACGGTCCGTGATATAATTCTGCATTACAATAATAATATATTTTTTGTTGAGACTACATAAACCAATACGATTTGTCTTCCGTGTATACTAATAAATAAAGATGACATCAGAGATAATTATCTGAACAAAATTAGTTGTCATCTTGAATATATAACGATAGATCGGATCGAAACGAAATGGGCGCATTCCGCCCTGAGCTCTCGCACTGAACGGTCGTGTTTGAGCGCTTACCTCTCCTGGTACGCTCTTGCACATTGTGCCCTTCAGCCGTTGCGCTCTCAGCCATTTCCGGACAGTGACCGCGTCCTTTTCAGGACAGGGTTATTGTCCATACCTCATTTTTTGAGGTCCGCTTTTTTGGTCCCCTCAGGACGAGAAAAGCTCGGTGGAAACCTAACGGTGCTACCTAAGCCGAGCTTGCGGTGACCCGACCCGCGCTGCGCCCCTTAAGGGCTGAAGCGAAGTCGGTGCGGATCAGAAAGCACGTGGAGTGACCCCACGGTTTCCCCCGCATATCACCCTCCCATACCTTACCTTTCCTTACCTATCCATCCCGTGTAACGGTTGGGCTTGCGGCTCTCGGGCCAATACCGTCTACGGTACACGGACTGTTAGGAACCCGTTCGCACATTAAGATTGGCGACGGGAGACACTCTAGGGCACACCTATTTTAAGTACATTCCCCCCTCGCCTATCCCCGGCGAGGAGGGCCACGCACCCACTCACCCCCCGGGCATTCCCACCCGGGGTGTTAGGAAAGGGGCTTCACCCCAACCGCGATCCGCGACCGCGCACGGCAGTGCAATAGCCGCCTGGTTTCTTGAGTGTTCTTTCCCAGGCGGAACGCACCGATTCCCGAACACTCATAGGGATCGTTTTTAATCAGATTAGGCAAGGGCTCGGTATTAGCCACCATGGCTGACACCGAGCCTTTGGACGACACAACCGAGCTAGCGGAGCTCCTAAAATACGAAAAAGCCGGCATCGTCGCAATGCTGGCTTCAAAGCCCCACCTCATTAAAGCCGCCTTTCTGCTCTTCCAGAGCAAACCCGCCGATGATTCCGACGCTGCCTCCACCACCAGCACCCTCCGCTCTGGGGCTACCAAGCACGCAGCATCTTCGTCCTCATCCTCGCCCGATGGCTCCGAGTCATCTTCTTCCGAAAGTCACTCGGAAAAAGATGACTCGAAAACCGACTCTTCCTTCACTCCGGTGAAAACCCGGAAGCAAAGGAAGAGGAGGGCACGCGTTTCCGACTCTCCCGAGTCCAGCCCAGCCCCCGCGGTCCCTGTTCCCTCGGTGTCTCCCGACACCGAGATGCAGGTCGACCCGACCCCCACCCGCTCGCGTTCCCACTCCGGCGCCGCGAGCACCCACGCCAATACCTTCAACCTCTTCCGGGTCGGCCCCTCAAGCCAAATCCAAGACCCCACCCAAAATCTTTCTGAAAAAACCTGAAAACCTCACTTGGGCGGACTTATTTAAGCTCCTCAATTCCTTCAAAATCACCCACAACAGTTGGGACCAATCAAAGCAGCTCCTCCAGCTGCAGCCCTCCACCATTTCTGACCATATATATAGTCCTCCTCATCGATTTCGATGACGGCGACCCTAGGACCCTCGGTCACGGATTGTTCCTATTATGAGCCCTTATATGGCTTGCTAGACCGAACTTGGTTTTAAAAACCCTACGACACGTGTGGCAGTAGAGTTGACCTGCGGAGTTGTAAGTGTACGTGTAAGAAGGCTTGGGTCTCTCTTTGCGTACTCGGCGTTTTTCGTCCAGCGTTTGAAGGCGGTTTTTTTCAAACTTTTTAATATTATTACAGATGGCAGATCGCCATATTAACCTTTCTGCAGCAAGATCCTCCCAAGCCGCAGGGTCGATACCGCAAGAATTCAAGTGCCTTTTGAACACGTCCTTAAAGCGCAGATGCTGACCGCCGTGCTTCCGCTTACCTTCTACCATCTCAGAGTAGAAGACAGCTTTAGGTAAACGGTGGTCCATGCGAAGTATATGTCCACACCATCTGAGTTGTCGTTGCATAAGTAGAGCCTCCATGCCGTACATTCCGGAGCAACGCAGAACCTCTGAATTGGGTATACGGTCCTGCCACTTGATCTTTAGAATAGATCTCAGACATCTTAGGTGGTAGGTGTCAAGTTTTTTAATGTCTGATCTGTAGAGGCACCACGTCTCTGCACCATATAAAAGTACAGGAATGATTGACCTGACCTTATAGACCTTATGACCTTATAGACATTAATCTTCGTCTCTAGCTTGAGATCATGGGACTTCCAGACACGATCACTATGGCGCCCGAAATTGGAAGCGGCGTTAGCAATACGCGAAACTATCTCCGAGGCCAAGGTATTGTCGCCCCTGACAAAACTTCTAAGATATTTAAAGTGATGAACTTCTTCTAGCGGTTTTCCATCTATATTCAGCGCCATTGGATCAGATTCGCTTCCTCTTGCTGGTTGTTTGAGGAGTTGGGTCTTAGAGGTACTTATAACCAGGCCAAAACGTTGACAAGATTGATGCAGAGCGTCAACATAGTTTTGGAGTTGAGTCATACTATCAGACATAAGGCACACGTCATCAGCGTAGAGAATCTCCAATACGGAAATCTTTGTAACTCTAGACTACGCTCTAAATCTTGAAATATCAAAAACACCTTTGTCAGTCCTGATATTAAGCTGGATTTGGTTGCTACAACGTTTTAACGCATCTCTCATAACAACTAAAAAGTATATTGCAAAGAGTGTAGGTGCCATAACACATCCCTGCTTTACTCCACTAGTAACTTGGATATCCTCGGAGAGTTCATTCTCGTGTATAACCTTGGCTTTCATGCCAACATGAAATTGACCAATAAGATTGACGAGTTTCTTTGGATAACCATATTTTTGGAGAACAAGCCAAAGGGCCTCGCGTGGACCATAGGTCACTCACAAAGTGCTTCGACGAGAAATCGTTCAAGTACTTTACCTTCATCCTCCCCGAAGAACGTACCTTCAAGTACGTTATTCGGGGTATCCCACTTTCTATGTCCGCCCAAGAGGTCAAGGACGGTCTCCTTGAAAAAGGAATCACCGCACTTGAGGTACACCGGATGTACATGAGTAGGCGCGCTACGCATTCCCCCCCCCCCCCCCCCCCCGCCCCGAATGGCGGTCAATTGGAGATGGTTCTCGCCATCCTAAAATCTCGCGATGACGCGAAACGGATTTATGAAATCCGTGATATTTCTGGCCTCGGAGGCTTCCGTATTGAGACCCCCCCCACCGTAAAGGCGTTATTGGCCAGTGCCATAATTGCCAAAAGTACGGACACGCAGCCCGCAGCTGCCACTTAGATGCCCGGTGTGTGAAGTGCCTCGGAGAGCACGCCACCGCGGATTGCCCCCGTCCAAAGGACCTGAGCTTATGCACGGAGCCGCCTTCGTGCGTAAACTGCAGGCAATCAGGCCATCCGGCCAATTGGCGTGGGTGCTCGCATGCGCCCAAATCCAAACCGCGCAAGCCCCTTCAGGGCGCACGCCCTAGACCACCGCACGTCCAGCCGGTGGCTAGTACGATTCTCGCCCCGCCCCCCCTAGTTAATCAGTGGTTCCCACCGTTGAACAAAAGCACAAAACCCATCAGCGGGTTCTCCCCAATTCCGGCTCAGGCCAACCCCAAACCAGTTCCCCAGGCGCAAGCTACCTCTTCCAAGGTAGCCCAAGCCGCTCCAACCCCTGCTCCTAAAGCACCCAAACCCGCCAAAGTGGCGATGGCGGCAGCGTCGGCTCAATCGGCCCCCGCGTATCCCGCGAACCGCGATCCTCGCTCTCCCGCGAACCGCGTTCCTCCTTCTCCGCCTTCGGGCGTACGGTCGTTCCTCCCGGAGCAAGACCAACACCTCGTTTCAGGGCCCATTTCCAACCGCTCGAGGGAATTGGTAAAAACCCTAATGTCGAACAACGACTATTCCACGCGTATCGCCGTACGCGTGGACAGTATTCTCAAATTCGGTCCCAATCCCGTCCTCGTGGACGAAATTCAAAGCCTCTTAAATGAGCAGAAAATGTTTCTGTTCAATACAATTAACAATGCCGTTTAAATGGCTAATTCAATTAGAAATTCCCCCCCCCCCCCCCCTCGCGGTTCAAGCCCCGCTCCCTCAAAGTGGGGTTCTTCAACATTAACGGTATCGTTAACGACGTTCCCAGTTATCCCAATTTGCCCGCGAAAATGATTTAGACGTTTTCCTCCTCCAGGAAACGTTTCTTAAGCCTTCCCGGCGTAATACCAATATTCCTAACTACCGGCTCGTGCGCAACGATCGCGTCTCCGGTCCCCTAGGCGGCACGCTTATTTATTTTAAAAGGTCCCTGCACTGATACCTTTAGATCCCCCGCTAGGATTGAGCAACATTGAGGTTTCAGTCTGCAGACTGTCCATGACTGCCCACCCGCCGATCACCATCATTTCGGCCTACCTATCACCTTCAAAGGAGCTTCTCTCCTCCGATCTGGACATACTATTCGGTATGAGCGAATCCGTCCTCGTGGCGGGTGACCTCAACGCCAAGAATACGCTGTGGAGTTGCCACTCGACAAACACGAGAGGCAACTCCCTGGCGGTAAATCTTGAACGAATAGGTATGGACATTTTAGTTCCCCCCGAACCCACGTACTACGCACATAGCGGACGCTACCGACCCAACATTCTAGACGTGGCACTCGTAAGGAACGTATGCTTGCGCATGCGTTCCATACGGGTGCTACAAGATCTAGACTCTGACCACAGACCTGTGATTATAGAGTTTGTCCCCCACCTTCAAGGCCCCTCAGACACAGGTCTTGTTAACAACCCTCCGATGATGAGGGTGAAAACGGATTGCCGCCAAGTTGGTGCCGAGCTCGCGGACACCTCCTCATCATCCAGTGATCTAGTAGCCATTCCCGCCAATATCGTCACTCCTGAGGAGACGACGGTCGCGATTCGTCACTTCACCAATCACCTGAGCAACGTTGTGAGCGAAAGCTCCAGGGAGGAGCCAGAAACTGTTCGCAGTTACTGGCTCGTCCCTGACGATGTGCGGGACTTGATGAGGAGACGAAACGCGGCCATGCGCGCATTCATGTCGGATCCCAACCCGAACGGCGGCCTCTGCTGTATCACCTCCGCAAGGAGGTGAAACGACGCCTAAAAGAGGTCACCGATTCGAGATGGGAATCCCACCTGTCCGATATCAGGCCAACGCACCAGGCGTTTTGGCAACTCTGCCGTCACTTCAGGAGAAACGATATGGCCACCATGCCTCCGCTCGATCGTCCGAATCAACGCCCAGCGTTTGATGACGACGAGAAAGCCGAGTTATTGGCCACCTGCCTGGAATCTCAATGCTCGCTCGATACGGTTCCCGTAGACCAGGAACATCTTGTTGCAATCGATAGTTTCGTCGAACGTAGGAATGCGCTCTCTGCGTCCCCGCCGCCGACGCAATCGCATACGCACCCCCAACCCGCGCGTCCACTATCCGACGTTTTCGTCGTCGACCCGAATGTCGGCGACACGCCATTAAACTATACCCCCCTCGAATCGGTGACGATCGAAGAAGTCAAGTCTCTGGTCAAGGTGCTCAAACGCCGCAAAGCCCCCGGGGGCGACGGCATCCACAACCGCGTTCTAAAAATGCTTCCCGGCCATCTGCTGGAAATCCTTACTGCCATCTTTGAGGCGGCCTTTCGCAACCGTCTCTTTCCACAACAGTGGAAAGAGGCAGTATTGATAGGGTTCCACAAACCTGGCAAACCCGCCACCGAACCGACATCTTACCGCCCCATTAGTTTGCTCAGTACCCTGGGTAAGATTTTAAGTCCTCGAGCGCTTAAAATCCTTTGTCAAATCCCACCATCTGCTCCCCGAGGAGCAGTTTGGATTCCGCGAGTTGCACAGTTGCGTGCACCAGGTGGTCCGCATCACGGAACACATTCTCGATAAAGATCATAGACTTAAATTCACTACCGGAGCCCTGTTTTTCGATGTCGAAAAAGCATTCGACAAAGTGTGGCATAACGGCTTGCTTTACAAGCTGTACACCATGAACATGCCCATACAGCTCGTGCACATCATACGAGACTTTTTGTCGAATCGCTCTTTCCGATATCGTGTGGAGGCAACTCTCTCTTCCCGACACACAATCACGTCTGGAGTCCCGCAAGGCTCCACCCTGTCCCCCTATCTCTTTTCGCTGTATACAACCGACATACCGCGTCCAAAGAACGCCCATCTGGCGCTCTTTGCTGACGACACCGCAATCTACGCTTCACGTAGAAATCCGGCTGATGTGATTCGCCTCTTGCAAGCCGCCGCCGATGAACTCGGCGATTAGTTCCGCAAGTGGCGAATCACAATCAACCCTTCCAAAAGCGACACGATTCTCTTTTGTAGAAATCCCCGTCTTACGGTTCCAGCGCGGAATGTCACCATGCACGGCGTGGTCATTCCCTGGACCGAGACAGTCAAATATTTAGGAGTGATACTTGACCAGAAGTTGACCTTCGTCCCACATGTAAACGCGGTACGCGCGCGAGCCGCATTCGCGATGGGTCAGTTATTTTGGCTCTTGAACAAAAAGAGTCCAATGTCCGTCCGCAACAAGATAAGGATATATACCACATGCATTAGGCCGATAATGACGTACGCATCGCCGGCGTTCGCTCATGTACCCGAAATCCGTTATAAGCGTATGCAAACTCTGCAGAATCGCTTTCTGCGTAGAGTCCTGGGGGCACCGTGGTTTGTGCGTAATCACAATCTCCACGTAGATGCCAATTTGCCGACCATCAGGCAAGTCATGAAAGTGGCTAGCAAACGCTATTTCGATCGCGCCGCGCATCATCCAAACACGCTCATCCGTAGAGCGTCGATATATACTCCCTTTGACCGCGCAGAGAGGAGAAGACCGCGTTCCGTCCTCACCGATCCCGACGATGCGACCACTCTGGCCATCCGCGAGATAGAGGAAGCCACACATAAAGCACACTCCACAAGACCGTCATTCCGTCCTCGCCGAAGAGGACCTCGCCGCGCTCCCCGAAGCACCCCCGACCCTTCGACCGGCCCGCGTGACGATGAAGATAATACAAACTAGATTATAAGTAGATTATAAAATCCCCTAAAAACCTAATCGCAAATGTCTTTGCCCCCCTCCAGTGGCCGTCCTGAGCCGAGGTCCGTATCCCCCATTAGGGGTGGATGCCCTCAGCGAAGGTCACTTAAATTTTAGGGTTGGAGTGCCTAAAGCATTCGCCCGAAAGTCCGGTGTCGCTGACTAAAGCCGACTTTCGTCAGGCTATCAGCAAGCGTCCATCTAAAAAAAAAAAAAAACAAAAAAATGGGCGCGGGTGAGTTGCGATCTAAGTACGATTCGATTTTTCTTTTCTTATATGAACATCTCGAATCTTCTACCCCTCCTTATCTCTCTTCTATCCAAGGCTTCACGCCGCTCACTATAGTACTTGGTCAATGAAGAAATTAATCTTCTTCTATATAAGTAGGTATATAAAAGACAAACTCCTAACTGACTAATTATCGTCCAGATCAAAACTTTAAATTTTAAGTATTATTTTTAGAGTAAGTAGATATTGTATTTCTCGAAATTCAATCCCTGAGGGGTAAATCGACTATGATGGTGTGTTACATAGACCTGAATGCAAATAATCTGCTCAACAAACTCTATCATCTTCTTAAACACTGCATTCAATTCATCTTTACCTAATCTTTGCAAGTATAACCATGTTTCATCTCATCGCCTGCATCTGAAATTTTACCCATCCGTCAGTGCCGTTTTCTGTACGCACTGACCACACTTACTCACTTCTTATGTCTCCTACAGTCCTATCCTTTCTTCCTATTTACCTTCCCAGTTTCAATGCTTTGTTAGTAACCGTGACAGAAATCTTTGTTCCTCAGTAATCTCCTTATTAAGTGTGCCACTCATATCTCTGACTTTACCCATTTTTTTTTCGCTATCCGATAATCTGCTGGAATGCGCTCCCTTTCAAATTTAAATCGGTAACTTCACACCCCAGGCTTTCAAAGTCCGAGTTCAGCAATTGTTGTTTAATGGAGTGGTGGAGTCATTACGTTAGTATGGTATAAGTATATGTATGTGTAATACAACTTATACTCGTAATGCCTGTCCGCTGTTACACATGAGGCGTTTTATATTGTATCATATACCTAGGATCGTTTTCAAGTTATGACCATTTTTGCTTACGCGCCAAAGCACCCAAATATCCAGGTTTTACATAATTCCAGCAAACCAGAAACCTAATAAATTACACATGGTGTGTAACATCATAATAGGAGAGTAGTTAACCGGAAATTTTCTATTACTCACACACCTCAAACACCTCACGAAAATCGTGTTTCGGCATAGTTATGCGTTGAGCCAAAGAATATTTAAATCGAGCCCGAGATTTCATTGAGTGGAATGTGTAACATGCGATAGTAAAGCGAAGACTTGCCGTAGATGATTATGCAACGAAAAGCGTGTACTAGAAGCGTGAATCACGTGGAATTTAACTTTATAGGCTGTGTACCACGTGTCCGTGTGTACTCAGTACACATAGCTACTTGTTAATGTGTCCAAATAGACCGCAGACAGAGACAAATTACAACAGACTCGGTCCTGACGGTCATTCATTCGAACAAAGCTACTCTATGACTCAAACTTGGTGCGAAAATCCGCAATATGTTAGATCGTAGCTAAAACACTAAATGGTTAATGGTTGTGACTATAAACATGAAATAGGAATATACATATATGCTATGTAGTATGCTTACTTCAACCTGAACTATTATACTTCAACCTAATAAGCTCGCCTAAAAGTAAGTATTCCAATAATTGACTTTTATTCTCATTAGTCAAGGGGACATGGCTATCCAGGCATTGATAACTAAGTACTTATATGATCCATGCAAACAAACTAGAATACCAAAGTTAGGTGTCGCATAATTAACAGTAGGAATATGACTGGTAACACGAAACTATACATGTTTTGTATCTTATCATGCCCTTCTGTTGGACAACTAAAACTTCAGTAACCCTAGTGCAAGCTTTGCAATCTGTTTGATACTCGTAGCTGTAACGTCATCCGTATTTACGAGGATATGTATGCAGATCCATAAAGTGCAGCGTCCCCAACTGATTTTATTGAATGGATTGATAATATTTGTCGTATACGAATTAGGAATGACGATTGACTGACGAATGGCATCATGAAAAATGAAAGTATTGGCACTAGGGCTAAAATATAATGTTGGTTTGTCGAGTTTAAAGTTATCCGAGGAACTTAACACACATACTGACAATAATGTAGTATAGTACGCAGGCATGTATAATTTATTTTAACATATTCACATACAAAAAACAGTTAATATTATAATAGGTAAGTACCTATTATTTTTATAGTTTTTTTCTGGAAATTATTCTGTACTTAATCTAACTGTATAGTCAAGTACCTACCTATAATTTAAAGATGAATTTATTTTATGCAAAAAGAATAAGATAAATTTGCATCTTATTTTTTAATAATAAAGTTTACGTCATAATACTTTGTTTTTTGTTTACATTGATTTTTTGCTTATTTGACTACCGATTTATATTACAAATATTTTTGTATTCTCCACTTAATAATTTCTAAAAAATCACTACAATCACACAATAAGAATTAATAATAAGTGTATTTAATTATTATATTGAACTTAGTATGAAAGAATTTATTTTAACGCTTGAACAACTTGACTTGGTTCATATTCACACCGTATATTTGTTTTGTGGAGACAATGGTTTATAACTATATATCATCACGCTACGACCCATGGGAGCAGATCAGTAATCTATATATAAAGCGAAATACCACTCACTGATTAATTAAACACGAAATCTCAAAACTACTAAAGCTAAGATCTTGAAATTAGGTGTGATGGTAGTTTGTGTAATGTAAGGCCCTCTAAGAAAGGGTTTTTGGAAATTTACATTTTAAGGGGTTAAAGAGGGTAATTTTCTATGAAAAGAAATCGGCTGTGAAATTGAGTACAAATATCACTTATTAAAAATAATAAGACACGTGAATCACATATTATTAAAATTCACTCACGAAAGGAGAGGGGCGTATTGAATTTTTGGATGTTTGTAGATCAATCATGCCTTAACGGTTGAATGGATTTGAGTAAAATTTGCCATACATGTAGACCAATACATGAATTAGAACATAGGCAACTTTAACCCCAGATAAAGACATTTACGCGGGCGGAGCTGCGGGTAACTGCTAATTACTAACAGAGTTGTTAAAAAAATATACAATAGCTAATGGGAAGTTCTTCAAATTTACATATATAATTTACATAATTATATATGTAAATTTTAAGATATATAATTATGTAAATTTGAGTTGCATATCAAAAGAACATACTTATAACATTAACGCCGGAATACATAAACTTTTGGCAAAGGCTAATTTTAATACATAATTTCAATTTATTAAGGCTTCATAGTTGAATATGTCTTGGAATTTTGTTGTAGAAACCATGTAGAAACATAGAGTACAAGAAGATCATCAAAATTAATAAAATAGAGTCTACGACCGTAACGTCTTCTATAAGGTTAACGTTTTTGGTAGTGAAAGCAGCCCATGACTGTGCCAAGCAAAAGAACACGGTATAGCTACTTTCCCCTTCACAAATTTAGTTCGGAGCAATTCGAAGACTGATCATTAGAAATAAACGAAAAGTTCATATACATACCTAGTCGTAATATATACAAAATACCTAACTCTTGTTTACCTTTCTAATGGTCGTAACGTTTGATTTTCGTGTGGTACAGTTTGCGATAGCTGTTAGTTATTTAGTTTTGTAATATTTAACTATAGATTTTACGTTCGAAATATTTTTTATATTATATTAAATTTGGACTCCTAATATTAAAATTGTAAAAATACTCCGTCATATCACATAAGTATATGCTATCATATTATGTTTAATTTATTAACATGTAATTTAATCAAAATTTGTTGCGGATTATTTTAATTATGTTAATATAGTTACTTAAGACTCGGTTTTTGTTTGCCGCAGTAATTATATTAATAACTCAAAAACGAAAAATTTATTAAAATATTGTGAACAATCCGTAGCAATTTTTTCTAGAAAAAACGTTAAACGTTTTTTTAAACGGCGCTATAGACTGTAATCTAGAGTTGTGAATTGTGACCCTCGAGTCTCCGTCTCGACTCGTACTAAGATCTCGTCGACCTTGGCTTATCTTCACTTACTGGTTAAGTACTAACAGACTCGAGACGTGAAGGCTGTCTGTGTTTGCAATCTACTTTTATTTCTCATTATTTATGAAGTACCTAAGTATCCATATAATTAAATATATCCCATCGAGAGAGAGAGACAGAGAGATCGGGGAGAACAGAAGTGAGATAAAAAATGTATACTTACCTAAAAACAATTAAAAATAAAAGTAAGTTTCATATTCGTAATAAGATTAATTATTTTCATGCTGAATTATTGTTTATCATTTCATTTAATTACTTTCCTTATCTATAACAGTTCCGAAAACTATAGAGAAATTGAATAATAAAAGATATCATGCGTACTTAGTACCTACCTACTTCTTTCGCGGTATCTTTAAAAAGTTGTATTTTTATTATAACAATATAGAGTAGGTGCAGTATCGACCTCACAGATGACACAGGTCGCAGACTGGAGTGGTGCTGTGGTGGATGTGCAACGTTACGCCATTCGATCATATACGCAACGTGTACATCCGCGGTAGGTAGTCTTGGTACGTACGCGCGTCGTGACTCGTGGCAGAATAACTCCAGGAATGTTTCATGTTTGAGAAAACCGTAAGAGTACGTCAGTCGCAAATACCAGTACCAGATTCTACTAGGCCAGGGAAACGTCGCCGCCGACTGCACAATAAGCGCTGGCTTGTCTGGGCAATAGCACTGAAAATTCCAACTAAATAAATTAGCTCCCTGTAAATATAAATATATATATATATATATATATATATATAAATGTTTGCTACTAACTAAATAATATAATACTAATATAATATAATATAATAGTAATAAAATAAAATTTCGTTCTTGTGTCAAATAATGACTTTATTATTAAGTAGCTTCAAAAACTTGATTTAAACACACCCGAATACTGAATAACAACTCAATCATGACCTCTTATATGTCAAAATTTTATAAAAATAAATAGCCATTAGACAGTCCGCCGCGCCGTTGAGTAGCGTTTAGTACTTATGATGTGAAAGATTAAAGATATAAGAAAACAGCTTGGGATTAAGCTGCTCGCTCCTTACAGAATTGGCTGTACAGCATAATTTTGTAAAACAATGTTTGTTTCTTTCGGCATTTCTTCTCATGGCTAGCCACTAAATTCCAGACGTAAATGTAACCTAGCATAAAAAATAATTGACATGTAAAAGTGATATGTATTAACTTATTTACAGAATCAGAAGTCAATATTGTACTGTAATATAAAGGATAGACCCGCCCCTATCACTTCAAGGGATATAAATACGGGTGGCGTGCCCATGTTAGTAGATTTTTTTATTGCCCAGATAGACAGACGAGCAGGCGCCCCACCTGAAGGCCAATTCTCGTAATTTTAAATGTTCAAAATATCATTCCTATCTAGTCTCAGCGGCAAGAAAGTTGCAAATGGCATTCTCTTAAACCAATAATCAGCTACTGCCAATTCTACGAATAAATATATAAAAACATAGTATGTACCTAAGCTACCTTACATAAAACCAAATGTGTTCAACCAGTTCAACCTTTACAGACCCGAATTAGTTGAGCAATGATAAACAGTGTGGGTATGTTACGAAAACTAAGTTATCTAATTCGGTGTCAGCCACCATTATGTGTTATATTGCAGTAGCCCTTATTAATTGAGTTCAGCGGTAAAATGTTACTTTTGACGTATTTTTTCGTATTATAAAATTTTACTAGAATACGTGTTTTGCTTCTGGAAAAGTCAACATTAAGTTAACTTTTAGTTTTTTGGCTTTACCATAAAAATCGTTATAAATCGCTCTCCCTCGATCCATAATATTATTGATTTGTATCAACCAAACACTTTAATGTATAACTAGACGGGCTGTTTAGAAGTAAAATCGCGTCACCAAACGCGCGAGTTTGACAGCTCAAGCGAGAGAGCGGCAAGAGGAGCTAACGCTTACGAAGAAGTGACATTATTAAAATTATTTCTCCCTTTCCGGTTTGTCTCTGAGAGTAACTATACGATGTTTTGTTCTAGGTGAATTTTAATAATTATACAGTATGTTTAACATGTGTGTTAAATTTATGTAAGGAAACAAGAAATACATAAATATATATTTTTATTTTATTTTTATACCCTCCGAAGACTTCTTCGTTCTTTGAGAATAATTTTTACAATACCCTAGTATGCTACTAGATACTATTTCCATCCAATATCTGAAACACAAACATCACACTTACCTTTCACCTACTAAAACTTACTTTAAATAAGTAAGTACCTATTCCCACTTTGGCGTATCCGTTTTTGTTGTTTCCTATTCTACATACCCTTCGGAAGCGCTGCTTGCTCTAAACTAATAAGGTAGTTGACTAGATTTTTTTTATTATTTAAATCAATAAGTTATGTTACTCAAAATCTATTGCAGAAAGAATTTTATAAATCGGACCAAAAATAAATAAGATAGAAGCCATTCAAATCCTGTAGAAGGGGTAATTGTCAAATGACAGACGATGCAACCTTTGACGTCACTGTGTAAAATGTTCATTATAGTGCACGCGTGCAAGCGAGATAGTGAGATATCCCTACTACGCACCCACTTTTCCTCATACCAACATTTAAAATCATAACTGCGGGCACATTTCTGAACCAATTTTGATTGTGTTTTAATAAAATCGTTTCTTTTGCGTATCATTTTCTGTTGCTTATAAAATAATGTATAAAATTCAATATAGGAAACTACCCTATTCTAGTTATGAGTAAGCGAGATGGTAACAGTGAATCGGCTGTTTGGTTTTGTATTAGTTTTCGTTCACAATAAATATGTACTATTTTCGAAGAAATTAAAGATATAATAAAGATATATTATGGTTCCTGACCTTAAAATATATGCACGTAATGATTGGCAACGTTTTATAGGTCACAATGAACAAATTCTTATTTTGTCGAATTCAACGTTCGAATAGCGTCAAATGACAACAACTGATCCTGTCGCTCGCTCGCTGTCGAATAATGAGTTGCGGTCAATTGACCGTAACTAAGTGCGCACTTTCTATGTACTAGACAGCCGGTCTAGTAGTTTACATTAAAGTCTTTGGTATCAACTTACCTTACTGCAACACTCACGCCCGATTTCTGAAAGGCTGACCAATGTAAAAATAACTAATCGAATGTCAAATATTATCACAGCCATCGCATTTTTCATCATCGAATGATCCTACACACGTTTGGGTCATGACCTAATAACGTCACTACCGAACAGGTGCGGCGCGCCGCGCCGTGCCGGCCTGTATTGCCATGTGAACTTTCTCGTGTAATTAAATGCAAAAAGGATTACATCAATAGAACCTTATCGAGATATCTAATAACACCTTCACGGATCGCACAGGGTTTTTTTTACGTATTGTATATACAGTATGTAATAAAAACCCTGTTGGTCCTTTCTAGGTCGTGAAGACAGACATATAGACAGCTTAATAAAAATAGTTAATAAACAGAAGCAAGATATCATCCTTACACAGGTAGCTTAGAAAAATGAACATATTTAAAAAATGTTATTATCATCTGAAAAGTGATGAACAGCTGACTCATGTGAAGTTGTAAGGGAGAACACAGGCTTTCATAGCACAGTATATCATTACTAGTTTGAAAGCCTGGGTGCCCGTATCAGATATGTGAAAGAAATGTTCAATAAAATAAATAAATAAATAAAAAAAAAAAAAAAAAAATGTTACGTACTGACGTCGATGGGCGCTCACGCGGCACTTCGCGTTTGATGCCCGTAGACGCCACAATTTGCTATCTCGCTCTAGCGCCGCGCCGAATCATCGCTCTTACGGAGGTAACCAATCGAAATACGGTTCACAAACAATAACATAAAGAAATTATAAAAAAAAATATGATTATTTTTGTAGGCTCATTTTCGTATGCGAGTTATTTCATTACGTTTGAATATCACAGTTAAAACGCCCAACAGGGATTTTGTTACATATTCTATAGGTAAAGACGAATTGTGAACCTCTTTATTTTTTGTGTCGGTTTAAAGAATTCTTTTGTTTACACTTTTAGGTAACCTCGATCACCATATTATCGATTTCAAACATATTTAAGTTGGCATAATACATACTTATATCCTAAAAGCTGTTGCCCGCGGCTCCGCCCGTGTGAATGCCTATTTGCAGGATTAAAGTAGCCTAGTGGGCGCACCAAGCGAGTCCCGGTTAGAAACGCACTTGACAAAAAGACTAATGTCGCTATTAAAAATAGGGGTTGATCGTAGAGTAGTCGTAGGGGTTGAAAATTTAGGGTTGTATGTATTTAATGCTGTATCATAAAAAAATAAAAACAAAAAAAAATCTAAAAAATAAATATTAAAATTTAGGGGTGGACCACCCTTAACATTTAGGGGGATGAAAAATAGATGTTGGACGAGTCCCAGATCTACCCGATATGCACACAACATTTCATAAAAATCGGTCAAGCCGTGTCGGAGTAGTATGGGAACGAACATTGTGACACGAGAATTTTATATATAAGATTTGTTTTTAAGAAGTACCTATTACAAATATAAACAAAGTTAATTATTTTTTCAGAAATGGCGTCTACCACATCGGTTAGAGAATTTTATAACAGTCGAAATATTTTATTAACTGGTGGTACCGGTTTCATGGGCAAAGTTCTGATAGAGAAATTATTGTATTCGGTGCCCGACATTGGCAATATCTACCTCCTCATGAGACCTAAGAGAGGGAAATCAGTTCATCAAAGACTTGAAGACATGCAGCGACTGCCGGTATTCATAATTCATATGTGTTTTCGCTGTAATATTATCTAGTTATAAATTCTTTTTTATCTATAGCATAGGCCGGTAAACGAGCAAGTGGGTCACCTGATGGTAAGTGATTTCCACCGTCCATGTACGCCTACAATACCAAAAGGATCATGGGCGCATTGCCAACCTTAAAGAAAAGGGAAGGGAAGAGGGATTTGGGCCTCCGGATATCTCAATCATCGTACGAAACGCAGCTGCTACTTTACGCCGGTTTTCTGTGAGACAGTGTTAACGATCCGAACGAGCCGGCCCATTTATGCTGTAGAAAAATCTGTGTACAGCGTGGCTCTACCATTTATCGCAACATAAATTCAATTTTGGAAATACAAGTTTTGTTATGTATTTTAGGTATTTGACCGAATTAAAAGTGAGAAACCTAGCGCTTTTAATAAGCTAAAAGCATTACAAGGCGATGTGTTGTTTGAAGACTTTGGATTGTCTGAAGCAATCATGGAAAACTTATCGAATGAAGTATCTGTTGTGTTCCATTTTGCTGCTACATTAAGACTAGAGGCTCCTTTGCAAGATAATGTAAATATGAACACTGCTGGAACACTTAGGACTATAAAAGTAGCAAAAAAAATGAAAAAACTTGCCGTGTTCATCCATCTCTCTACTGCTTTCTGTTATCCCGATTATGAAGTGTTGGGAGAAAAGGTAAGATTACGATTGTTTGGGATTATTAAGTTAGATATTTATAAGTATTCAGCCTTACAGTGTATTTGACATTTCTAAAGGCAGACTTTTTACTGTCGTCCGTGGCGCGGGCGTTAGTGAAGCCGCGTCTGCAGTTCTGTAGGTACTATGCTCTTTATAAATCTGTGGCAGAGCATGCGACATGGCAGTCAAACTAAAATTTAGTATGCAGTTGATGGACGAGAGCCTCACTGACGCTAGCTGATACTTGACGCGACCGTCGAAGTTTGCCATTAGGAATATAATTTGAAGAATTTCCAACTCTAACTAAGTAACTCAATCGCCTACTACAGCCTCCGTAGCGCAGCGGGCGAGTAGCCGGTTGCGAAGCGTGAGGCCGTGGGTTCGATTCCCGCACCTTGACAAATGTTTGTCTGATCCACAAATATTTGTCTCGGGTCTGGGTGTTGTGGGACCGCAAGTCCCTCGTAGTTCTTGATACCCACGATACAGGTTTACCTAGTGTGGGGTCAGGACTATGTATGTGACTGTTGGGTGTATTATTATTATTATTATTATACTTAACCTGAAATTGTTGTAATTATTAACATGTAAGAAAATACTAAATTATGAGGTTTTAAAATAGGCCTGCTCAGTGTTCATGTTGCGGAATAACCCGTTGAAAACGTAATGCCTAATTTTTTCATCATCGCGTTCCAGATATATGCAGCTCCAGCAAAACCAGAACAAATGATGCGGCTTATAGAATGGTTGGATCATAAACAAATTACTCTGCTGACACCATCGCTTCTTGGCCCTCATCCAAACTGTTATACTTATTCGAAGCGGCTTGCAGAGACCGTTGTTGAACAAGCATATAATGATCTTCCGATTGTCATCGCTCGTCCAAGCATAGGTAATTAAAAAATTCATTCTTATTTTTCATACAAAATATATAAAATAATTACTAAATTTTCGAAACTTTTTCTATTGCGGGAAACTGAATTGCATAATACGTATGTAACATATCAAAACTAAAATAACACTCTGTACACAACTGAATAGATAATTTCGATACTTTTAAAACGGCTTGCAAACTAAGTTCGATTGAATTTAGCTTTCATAGCTCAAATCATTGTTCTTAAAATAAACCTGATATGAATACAGAAAATGATTTCAGTGTGTCCTTCGTTATCGGAGCCAGTACCCGGTTGGGTCGATAATCTTAACGGACCAGTCGGCGTGATGTTGGGCGCAGGCAAAGGTGTAATCCGCACCATGCTATGTGATGGCACACTCACTGCACAAGTAATACCAGTGGATATAGCTATCAATGCAATCATCGCTATAGGAATGCTCGAAGGAACAAGAATGGAAAAGTGTGTACTTGCTACAACCAAAATGTTGTTTGTTTATGCTAAAGATATCTATAGTTAATTTTCGTAATTGGAATAAACTATCATATCTGTCAATGAAGATTGAATAAGTGATTCAAAATTTGTGCATCTGTATTTCCCTCTCATTTTATATGTCGCCTGATAAATATTAGGGTCTTGGACAAGATTTTTGAGGCAATCCTCTATATACATAACTAGCCTTTGCTCGCGGCTCCGCCCGCGTGAACGGCCTTTTCCGGGATAAAAAATAGCCCATGTTACTCAGTGATAATGTAGTCATTCATCATTCTAACGGCAAAAGAGTTTTTGAAATCGGTCCAGTAGTTTTTAAGTTTATTCGTTACTTAAAAAAATACAACTCTTTCCTCTTTATAATATTAGTATAGATATCCTATAGAACCCAAAGCAGCTAGGAAAGCATATCCTTTTAGGGTTTACTTGCGATATGTGTGATGCACTGACATGTGCATATTAGAACAATAACCGTCGTCGGTTGTTTTAATCGTTTGTAATTGTCACAATGTACATGTAGGCTGCAGCGATACAACAATACGTTATAATTGATAGAATTTGTGAACCATTGCTTCTTACGAACGGTGTTAAAGTTAAAGTCGAATGAAACAACGCACCCTAATCATCTGCTTTTCAATTAATCATGAAGCTTAAGAAAATAAATATTGTCATTTCCAGACTTGGGACTATACCTGTATACAACGTTAATATTGGTCATCAAAAACCAACAACATGGGGTGACGTACTGAATGTGGCAAAGGAATACGGGAGGAAATATCCTTTATCATGGCCTCTTTGGTATCCCAATGGAGACATCACCACTAATTTTACTTTGCACGAGTTACGGCGCATTTTCTTCCATCTCTTACCTGCTTATTGTATTGATGCTCTCCTGTTTATGCTCGGACAGAAGCGTTTGTAAGTACTACATATTTTTAGGTCCAAACTCCATACGCATTAGAATAAGCCTATATTGTGCCAATAGGGCCCAACATATAACATGAGATAATATTATCGACATGTATTGGCGTGAAAATCCAGTTTTATCTGGTTATCTCTATATATATGGCTATCGAAACTAACATGGTTGCATATAACACTCGACTCGTTGTGTCAAAAGTAGATATAAAGTAGAGAACATAGTACTTTTCATCTCTCTGTGGTACCTATTTTGTATACGAACCCTAACAGACGTAATTTTATCGAATGTTGCCACTTATCTGAAAGCTTTCTTTGTCGCGCGCGACATACGTCGTGTGGATATGTTAATTTATTCCTGTATGGGTATTGAGGCCTGGTCGGAGCCAAATGGCGGGTTTCACAACTAATAAAATTCTTAAATGCTAGTTTAATAGTTAAATATATAGTTGCATTGTATAACTTCTTCCGAATTTGGAAGGTAAATAATAGGTAACATGCAAAGAAATATTATGTAATATTTCATTAAAATAAATGAACCTATTCCGGCATGTCCCTTCAGATTCCCATACCTACCAAGTCGAGAGTAAAAATTTCAAATGAGGTTCATTGCTCATTGTAAATGTAGGTAATAAGATATTTACTACTTATTTAAATATTAATAGCATGGTGAGGATACAAGAAAGAATTAGCCAAGGTTTACAAGTCCTGCAATACTTCACGATGCGTCCGTGGTCGTTCCCGTGCCCTAACTACGACGGCATTCAGTCAAAGCTGAATGAGGAAGAGAAGAAGATATTCAATACCGATATAAGCGATGTTGATCGGGGCGAGTACATGAAGAAGTGTGTCGAAGGTGGTAGAGTATATTGTCTAAAGGAG
The DNA here is from genome assembly GCA_905332985.1 of Mimas tiliae. NCBI lineage: Eukaryota > Metazoa > Arthropoda > Insecta > Lepidoptera > Sphingidae > Mimas > Mimas tiliae. Next base: position 12,186,409 of record HG995239.1, on the reverse strand, counting down.
GACCCGACGAAAATGGTCATCAACAGATCTTACCACAACTTGTAAGTAATTAACAACTATTTTTGGTTGTGTAACCCATCGTTCACAATTAGTCACGTTTTAAAAGAATTGCGTATTCATAATTGAGAACTCGAAATCGATGGAAATTTTGATTGCGGAAACAGACAATCGCTAGACATACTTTCTTATAATAGCTTTCACGTACTTTCATTGTACGCTAGTCTTTTTTTAGAGGAGCTCATCATAGCTCATATAGCAACCAGCAAGTTACACAACCACTGCGTTGAAATGACGTGAATTCAAATCCCGGATGAAAATGATGACTCGTAGACTCGTAGTTTGAGTGATAAAGCCACGCTGTAGATAGTTTTGTCTATAACATGAATGGGCAGACTCGATCGGGTCGTTACCACCGTCTCACAGAAAACCGACGGAAATTAGCGGCTTGCTGCTGCGTTTCGTAAAGTATTCAGTGAGATATCCGGAGGCTCAAATCCTCCTGTCCTCCTCAAGCCCTTAATTATCCGTTTCCTTTAAGGTCGGCAACGAGCGTATTATTCTTCTGGTATTGTGGGCGTACATATGTAGTGGAGATTACTTACCATTAGGTATCCCACTTGCTCGTTTGCCAGCCTATGTTATAAACATAACCCTTCCTTTTGGCTTTGCCGTAGTCGGTTAAAACCTTTTGAAATTTAGCGTTGCTTCCTGCGTCGTCGTATAGCTGTTTTATGCTGTTTAATCGTCCTTTATGTTGGGCCTAGTTAATTAGACAGCAATTAAAGCTATATAAGCCGGAATCCTATAGAATTCCCATGGCTTAATTAGTACTTAAACTATTAGCCCAACAAAATGAATGTTTTTGAATTATTTTTTTTGGTTTTCAGCTTGTACGTGGTGCATATCCTGTGCATGACTCTGTTCTGGCTGCTGATACTATCATTTTTTGCTTCATGGTTTGAACCAGTGAGGACTGTATTCTCTTTTGCAGAGCCAATAGTAAAGTATTTACCGTTTTTGGGCTCAAGTGTATTGAATCATCATCATTGAGTAACATTTTCAAATCTTTTATGGTGCTTGGCTAGTAAATCCTAAGAAGTGGATAGTTTACGATTATATATATATATATTGATTTATGTGTAATGTTAATCAGTATTTTGTATAGTCCACTCGCTCATTTTGTAAAACAAATGTGAAAAACTATTTGGTCTCCCGCGATACAGGTTCGCCTAGTGCAGGGTCCGTTGTAAACCTACTTAAATAACATGGTGTCTTTTTATCTTTGGATAATAAAATATATTATTAGTTTAATATAGAAATAAGTTTTTATTCGCTACGCTACGGTTATTATGTTTACAATATTGTTTGTAATAAAAATACTAATTATCTATTATTATAGTTGCGATGACTGAGAAATCGAGTATGAAGTATAACCTCGACACGGCAATGATTATTAAACTACGGAATACATAAAGAAGGTTGGAAGGGTAATGCGAGCGCGGCATGTGCGCTGATATTATGATTCAAGAATTAACCTGATTGAAAGAGGTAGGTAATAATGAAGTGAAATACCAAAAAATATACGTTGCTAGTCAAGCAAACAATCGATGCACACAGGTGCAAAGTTTACGTGAATTTTATTACGCGCCGAGCGATGTTGACAATTTGCACAGAGTATCTACTTTAAATATACGGACCTAGGATACGGACACAATTCGTATCGACAATTGTTGCGTATGAGTGTGTGCTTATGGGTCATACTCAGAAAAAGTGTACATTTTAAATTTGTCTGTTACGAAACTGATGTCATAAGGCATGGTACACATAGTATAGTGGGCTGTGGTCGGCGGACGTTCTCAGCCTCTCCCAGCCGTCGGGACCTTAGGCGCTGGGGATTCTACTCCACTCGAGGCGGCGTTGATCCGATCGCGGCTGCAAGTGATTGAGCTCGACCGCTTCCGACCATGGCCTGACGGGCAGGGCAAGGATACAGATACGAGGGGGTTGGATGTGACCTATCCCTTGTGGCGCCCTCGGGCCCTGGACTCCTTCCAGCCATTCATCCCATCGGCGGGCACCAGAGCCTTAAGATTGGAGTTTTTTGAGGAGGTTGTCTCCTCTAGGTCTCCTACCGGCGATCCCCGTGCTCGGCAAATAACCGGGGTAAAGGATTGTCCAACGCCGACCAAAGTCGGGTGCACTTGACAAACACGTCGCACTGGGCTCACGGCCTTTTATCGTGCTTTTTTTGTTTAGTTTGTCTTCCTCGCGATCCCCATGAAGGCGTACCCCGTCCATAAGCAGTTGGGCTACAGTTTGTCTTAATCCGCGTCTTTCCACTCTCTCCTGGTCAGAAAATCGAGGAGCGGATTCTGCGTATCAGGTCGTTAGCCGTCCAGCAATTCCTGCGGAAGAGCTGGCCGATTCCCAGGGTACACCTTCCCGACGGCTGAGCGTTCCCATATATAGGTACCTACGTAAGATTTTGTTTTTATGAACTAAGCTTAACAATTTCTCAGTTTTATAACGTAACGCAATATAACGAAACTGAAAATGAATTTTGAGAATTTATACGTACATACGCACTCACGCCTGTAATCCTTGAAGGGGTAGGCAGAGGTGTAACCAGTACACCCACATTTCGCCGAGCGTATCTCCATCCCACAATGTGATAGGGGGCGAGCCTATAGCCATACCGGGCACAAATTCCAGACTCCGGGCTGATACTGAGCATTTTGTAATAGAAAAACCCAATACCACTTAACCCGACCCGGGGATCGAACCCGAGACCTCAGCGTTGGACACAATCGTAACGCGTACGCATTACAACTGCGCCACCGAGGCAGTCAAATGAGAATTTATAACTTCTAAAAATATTTTTACGTAAACCACGTGCTGTATAAACAAGCATTGGGCGTATTCCATAAGATATTACAAATAATAACAAAAGGACATAGTTAATAAACAACCTTTACAATATACTTAACAAAATAACAGTCGTTTATCACCCTGAGATATATTTTTGTAAATAAAGTGATGATATACGTTTTGACTCTACGACTACGGCGAAAACAATAACCGCCGCCGACAGTGATTTTGAAATTAACAATAGTGTTTACAGAATAGAAAACAATATATATATACCATTTTAAATAACTGCGTTCTCAATTATATTGCATGTTACTAACCCTGAGTAACGAAACTTCATAATTTTAGCACAAGGTTAATTTAATTAAAATATACATTGTTTTAATAATTTACGAATAAAAATTGTTTCTATTTAATTGCTTGATTCGGCAAGAGTAATATGGCCACAGTCAAAGTTAAATAAAGCGATTCATATTCGTAACAATTAATCTTCGAAAAAGTAAAATGGTCACTGGGACACTGCAAAAATGTATGAAAAGAATTTTTAAACAAATTTTGACGCAAGAAATTTACTATTTTAAGAAAAATTAAAGTTGAAATACTATAAAAATCTTCACATTAGACTAATTTAACAATAAGGGAGAAAAAAAATAAGATTAATTTATGATTATAACATTTATAAAATAAGATATTTATTAAATTATGAAGTAGTGGGACAAGAAAAGATACCAAATGTACACTTTTTCTGAGTATGACCCTTATGCGTTAAACAAAGTAAATAGGCGTTTTTGCTAAAGTGACTACCAGTATTAGTATAGAACACACTGGTCTTAGTCTGTGTAGTTTATTTTTTACTGAGTAGGTAACGCCTGTATGTATTTAGTTTTGAGTATGTAGTGAAATATTCAGGTGGGAGTAAAGCGGCGACACTCGTCCTTACACACATTTATAACAATAGCCTTTCCAATCTTCTCTATCTGGTTCATGAAACTACGCGGAAAGGTCATCCTAGAATACCTTTTAGTTGAATTATAAAGAATACCCTCTGCTTTTTCGTTGGTAAAAATTATATATTGATCGTCGATTAGGTACAATAAGATGCTTATTTTATGAGCAAATATATTTTAATAGGATGTATGGTCCGACAATAGCTAAAATAAAAGAATATACTTAAAAAAACACTTAGGTAAGCAATTGGTAAGTATACAGTAAAAGGTACTAGGTCCCTCGTATGCGAGAGGCCTTCTGGGTTGGTATCACCGCTTTGTCTATTCTGCCGCCAAGCAACAGTGTATAAGTACTCTTGTATTCCGGGTTGAAGGACATTACTGGCCATTAACATCTTACGTCTCGGGATGACGAGCGCAGTTCAGTGCCATGTAATTAGTGTTCTGTAGTCCAGAGTTCTGTGTGACGTTGCTTCTGTTTATGGGCAGGCGTGAAGCTTAACATCAGGCGAGCGACCTGCTCGTCTCGTCATTCAGCAAATGAAAAAATAAAAACGTACCTATCTTAAGTATAGGTATATTCGATGAACACTTACAAATTAGTAACTACGAGTACATATATCCTTGTAGTATTTTGGAATCATTAAAAAGATAATGCCTTATGTACCTACAGTACTTACGACGACTTATATAATATGAGCTTCGGCATTCCTCGGTTTTTACGAATTAGTACGAATACAAAGAATACCCGGCCATCCGGCTCCGGTCACTCACTCAAGACAAAAATAAGTATCAACGTCATAATCTAATATTATAACAGGGTTATCTTATTTCGATGATAACAGGTTTTTATTAATCTTTGATCATGATCACGTCTTTATTATCGAAATATCTGAAGATAGCCGAAACGCATAATTGTAATCCTAGTACTACATTACTAGGATTACAATTATGCGCTAGTAGTACTATAATACTAATTAAGTATAAGTATTTTATACTTTATTACAGTGTAAGTAACACAATTTATTTTAATATTTTGTGAATGTCGATGTGTGAATGTGACTTTTCAAATAAACCCGCTGTTTAAATCACCACGTACACAAAATCACTTTTGTAAGGTTTAAGGTTATTTACTTTGTTGGACAGTTCTGTGGACAATTGTCTATATTTCCATATTGTTTCGGGGACTTGCAAGTGAAATGGTATTTAAGATACCTAATAGGTAATATTTTTATTGATCACAATTTTAAATCTATGACACAGTACCTACAACTTTACACACTAAAGGTCTTATTCATAATAAAACGCTTATCGAAGGTATAAACCTTCATTAGTTAAAACGGATTTTAAGCCTATAGAACGTTCAATAAAATTCTTTATTCATAATCGTTTGATAAAGCTCCGATAACTAAAATAGGTTTATCATACACAAAGTTGCCAGTTTACAGAAAATGATTGATTGATTGAATGATTTTAATATGGGTTGTCTCTGGAAAGACTGGAAACAAACTAAATAAAAAGTAAATTGATGGAGTTTTGGCGGGAATTCTAACAGTGCGGTGGCTCTCTTGATTTAATTATTTCCTAAACTAGTTTAAAGTTGTGTTTGTTGTATAAAAGTGGTGTGGTTTTGTGCAATAATCATGTACGATGATGAATAGCGTATGGAAACATTAAATATAGGGAATTTAGGTGATTTTTGATCAAGGGTGTTGATCGACCTTGTTCTTTCGATTCGGTTGAAGAAAGTCGTCTAAGAAGCATTGAACTGAAATGAATTAACACCAAAACTCCAACAATACCTTGAAATGAGCCACACCCCCGTTTCATCGTTCTTGGAATATAAGAAAAGAATATAACTAATGACTTGGCAGCATGGTCTCTGATCTTTCCGGTTCCTTAAGGAACAAACAAACAAAAGAAAAAGAAAATTTCCATCTCATCAATGTCAAATGTCAAGATAGGTAAACAAACAGGAGTTATAAAATTCAACAAGACCTTGAAATCGACCACGCCGCGCCGTTACGCTGATATTTCGTCGTTCTTGGGAAGAGTTGAAAATATATATAATATAGTACTCGTCGTTGGCGAAATGTATAATAGGGCGAAGCCGTTATAAATAAAGAAAAAGTAATAAATTAAAAATAAATATGTCAGTAGACGTAAAATTAAACGAGTTTTGGCGGGAATTCTTACAGTGCGGTGGCTCTCTTGTTTTAATTATTTCTTAAACTGGTTTAAAGTTGTGTTTGTTGTATAAAAGTGGTGTGGTTTTGTGCAATAATCATTAACGATGATGAATAGTGTATGGAAACAATGAAATAAGTGGATTTAGGTGATTTTTGATCAAGGGTATTGTCGACCTTGTGCTTTCGATTCGCTTGAAGAAAGTCGTCTAAGAAGCATTGAGCTGAAAGGAATTATCACCAAAACTCCAGCAAGACCTTGAAATCGGCCACACCCCTGTTTCATCGTTCTTGGAATATAAGAAAAGATATAACTAATGACTTGGCAGCATGGTCTCTGATCTTAGCCGGTTCCTTGTGGAACAAACAAACAAAAAAAAAAAAAGTAAAATTAAACGTCAAATATGAAACAGCTGACCGATGTCGGCCATGTTTTCCACTATGGAACGCTTAAAATAGGTTTATAGAAGGGTTATAGCTTATATTAAATAGTGACACTTTATAGGAGAGTTAATGAGCGTTTTAGCGTTATTGAACGATTATGAATAACAATTTTTATCAATCATCTAATAACGGCCTTATAAAGCTCCGATAACTTATTATGAATAAGACCATAAGAATACTACACAGAACTAGACCTAATGACTAGGTACTTCTGAAATCTGCATTCAATGAATGTTAGTTATCATACATTATTGTTATTATTATATATTATACCATGTATTAATACCATGCTAGTGATTTTGTCAAAGAATATAATTCTAAGTTTATTTTTTTCTTAGCCTATGCTGGCAGACGAGTAAGTGGGTCACCTGATGGTAAGTGATCTTCACCGCTCATGTACGCTCACAATAACATGATTCATGAACGCGATGCCGACCTTCAAGGAAAGGGAAAATTAAGATATTAGGAAGGAGAGGGGGATTTGGGCTTCCGGATATTTCACTCACCGTACGAAACGCAGCAGCAATCTGCTACTTTACGTCAGTTTTCTGAGAGACAATGGTAACGTCCCGGCCCCTTCATGCTGTAGACAAATTTGTCTACAGAGGTGGTAGCACTCTATTACGTGCATGCCGGAGCGAAAACCTGAAGTAAGCTGCGGCAAAAGCTGAATGAAAAGAGCTAAAGATCTAGATCAATATGCATTAGCATAAAACTATGTCCATGTCCACCTAACAATGGCCAATATATGATATCCGTGCGTTCCGGCGTTTTTGCCATACTTACTACAGGAATCAAATTTGCCAGCTCGTCTGTAGTGCTTTACGTCTGGCTTCTACAGTTGTAAATGTCCCTACACTTGAAGTTAAACGACTCACTCCATGGTTCGCAAATAACATCTGGAGTTGTATACTACATGGATCTTGTAAAGACCAGGAGGAATTTTCGTGCATTCCAGCGTTTTTGCCATACCTATTATTGGAGTCAAGTTTCACAGCTCATGTGATAGGACCCACTTAATGAGATCCGTGGTGCATTACATCTGGCTTCTCCAGTTATAAATGTCCTTGTGCCCGAGGTCAAGACCTCCTTAGTTATTTTTTTGTCTCCCGCTTTGCTATGGAGGGATGTGGACAATTATTATTTCCCAACTCCTCCCTAATTTTCTATTTGATTCATTTCGTGCGGAATAGACCAGATTTTCATTCCCAGAAACTCGCCGCGCATCATTGCTCGGTGAAGAAGTATGCGTGCCACTGTCGATCCTGGCTTACAGGAGTTACAGTGGCGGTTGTGTCGGCGGGATAGTCTTTCCCTGAGACTTGCCGAGTTTCATTGTTTGGTATCACAATATGCTTGCAACTGGCGATTCTGGCTTACATACAGACTACAGTGACGAGTCTGTGGGAAGGATAATCTCTACATGATATGATTGTATTAAAATTTCCACATAATATATAAGTTTTTGGAGGCATGGTAAACAGTAAGAACCTAAAATATGAATTCATAAAACTTATAAAGCTAGTAATCTAACATTAGTATCTTAGAGGCGCCAATTAACTTTATATTTAGCCGTTACTTTACATTGTTTTATTTCTTAGAAAATTCAATTAAAATTATTTCTGTACTCGGTATCGGTGCATATTATTAAAGCAGTTTATGTAGGTACTCAGTAGTATTGAGCTCTAACTGTGTCTGAGTGTGGATATAATTTAAATTTCAGAAATGACTAATTGACAATTTATAATAATGTTGAACGAAATAATATAACGCAGTACGACGACGGCCCCACATTGGTTAATTCCAAGTATATTCTAATCAAAATATTGTCGAATAAACAATTCAATAACATCAATGATCTTTACGACGTAGAAGCCGGGAGAAATATTCCTCTGAAAATGTGTGAAAAAAATATATAATCAATGAAGAGTGATCGTTGTAGAGCTGTAACCGACAGCCGAGGCTTACCAGTAAACATTAAGGTCCACTTGCACGACGATCCTAAATCGAGTATAACCCACTAAACCAGTTTTAGAAACGTCTAATTGTATAAACATTTTAAATTTGTAAATAAGTTTATTGGTAAATCTAGATTTAGTATAATCGTGCAAGTCTGCCTAATTGATCATTATAAGTAAATGCTTCCTTTATGCTTGTCTGTTTTCCAAAACTGCTATAATACTTCATGATGTGGATACACTATTGATAATATGAATTAGCCCTATTTGATATGTAATACATCAAGACACATTTTGACCCATTTTGTATGGAAGATTTGTTAAAACACTTTACTACTCTCACTACTGATAGGAAGCAAATCGGTCGATAGACAGAATATAGGGATCGGCCTTAAATTTACCACTATGCGTGTATCAGTGTATTAGGATTAAAGCATTATCAAAATGTTATTACATACAATACGTGCGAAATTGCTTAGTAGGACTGAAGTTAGACTCTTTCAAACACCCTCCTCCAAAAACAATAGTTGCGATACCGCTCGTAACTAACTTCCGCCTGGCTATATTATTTTACGCGTATTGTACCCTTGTAAATTAAAATTGTTCTTTTAGGCTAAAATATAAGGTATCTGTCTGTATAACGCTATATGCACATACTTTAATTTTATCCAGGTTTTAAGGTGGGCTCACGTGACTATAATAAAACGTTTTTGTTAATTTTACGCTGATTATTTATTTCAACATAATAAAATGGTTTACTTTGAAGTTTACACTGAGAACAGTCAAGAAAGCTTTAAAACACATATTTTATATAATTGTCGAAAATAGTGTAATTTATCTACAGCATTTAAATTATTTGCGCGTGATAACACAAATTGATTTTCAATGTTACGTTCAGCAAGGTTTATTAAAAGTATCCGATAAAGACTATTACACTATTTAAAAAATAAATAAACTACAAAATATGTTGCAGATTTATTAAACATTTTTATTATAGAGATAATAATTACGATAAGTATTATCTTATTGCTTGTGTTACTTGATTACAACCATTTTTTTAATACAATGATATTACACAATAATAAGTTATATCATAACTAAAATTACTTTCTGTGAAGACACAAGCATCATTCTACAATTTAACATTCTACTGCGCAAATGCATTGGTTATAGCTTCATAAAAAACAGCGTATGATAGGCATTGACTTCGCACATTAATAAAATAAACAATTCGCGAGCATAATTTATATGAAAGAAAAAGTTTACGCATTTACTGTGTAGCGTTAACAATATTCACAAATTCTGGCTTAAGACTGGCTCCGCCGACGAGAAAACCGTCGATGTCGGGGCATCCAGCCAGCTCCTTGGCATTGGCAGCTGTGACTGAGCCTCCATATTGAATACGAACTGATTCCGCCACATCGGGCGATACGTTTGTCGCCAGCCAGTTACGGAGAGATGCATGGACATCTTGCGCCTGAAAATAATAAACAGTGTCAACAGTAGCCGAATCAATATTTATTTTTTTATTTTCATTTTTTACATATTCTAATTTAAAGTACCATGCGCGGAGTATAAATTGCTTGGGCTGAAATTAATCACGAATGAAAATCTGAAGGCTTAGCATATGCAAATACGCTAACACAATTTTGTAGAATTATTTTGTCGTGAAATATTGAGTAGTTGAGCCACGCTGTAGATTTTGAGTGGTAAAGCCACGCTGTAGACAGTTTTGTCTACAGAGTGAATGGGCCGGTTTGTCCGGGTTATTACCACTGTCTCACAGAACACTGACGCAAATTAGCTGCTTGATGCTGCGTTTCGTGCCGTCAGTGACCTCAACGGATATCTATCCGGAGGCCCAAATCCCCCTCCCCTTCCCGAACCGTTAATTATCCCTTTCCTTTAAGGTCGGCAAAGCGCACATGATTATTTTGGAATTGTGGGCGTATAGGGGCGGTGGAAATGACTAACCATCAGATGACCACTTGCTCGTTTGCCAGCCTATGCCATAAAAAAAACTTTTATCTAGTAATCTCTTTATGTGTATCAACGCTAACATGGTTGCATAGAATACTCTACTCGGTATGTCAAAAGTAGAGTAGTCGGGGTACCCTGACATAACAACGTAATTTTATCGAATAATATAGTCATACCTGTTGGGGAGAAGCAGTTTTGCCAGTGCCAATAGCCCATACAGGCTCATAAGCTATAACCACATTCGCCCAGTTGTTGCCAATAGCTGGCACCAAGGCTTTAGTCTGTCTAAAGACAACTTCTTCAGTCTTGCCACCCTCTCTCTCTTCCAGTGTTTCTCCAATGCATGCTATGACTTTGAGACCTTGTTCAAGAGCATGAGCAACCTATAATAATGCATTTTTTTACATATGTGAACACTTATATTAAAATATATAATGATATGTACCTTATTCCAAATTCGTATTTATTTGCATACCTTATCAGCAACCAGATCATCTTTTTCTCCAAAGATAGTCCTTCTTTCAGAATGTCCAAGGATTACCCAGTTGGCACCAACATCTTTGATCATAACTGGTGAAATTTCACCTGTAAAAGATATATTGGGTTTAAATAAATTGACAATGAGTATTAAAACATAATAATGAGTTCAATAAATCTTACAAAAACCTTATCTAAGACAAATGTTCTTCCATATATATATGTGCATATTATATTTTCAATCTTAAAATATTTTTAAGCATTCTCATTAATTTATTTAGATTTTTAGACTGTTGTGATGAAAGGAGCAGGTACGAAACCAGCCCTAAGAGTGTGCACCTCTGACTTTTCTAAGATATGTGTGTATTAACTGTTAATTATTATCAATTGCTCTAATTGTGACGGAAATATTGTGAGGAAACCTGCATACTTGAGAAGTTCTACATAAGAACTTCGAAGGTATGTGACGTCTGCCAACCCACATTAGGCCAGCAAGGTGGACTAAGGCCTAACCCCTCTCATTCAGTAGAGGAGGGCCGTGCCCAGCAATTGGACGTATTTAATACAGGGCTAGTAAAAAACAACCTGATAAAAGTAAACAATAATAAAAACCATTTTACCTGTAAAGGCTCCTTTAGAAACCTTCCAGCAGTTTTGAGCAGCCACACCAATGGTATCTGGGACTATACTCGTGACGTATGCAAGGTAAATAGCTGGCACACCAATAACAACCTGTGTACAAAATCAATCTAAATAAATATTTAATTTTGAGCTCATGATAATTAACCAACAAAAAAATCTTGCCTAACAAAGTCCGTTGAATGAACTCAGAATAGCATATTACCTTTTTTTTCAATGGCAAAGCAAAGGCATAGTCACTGATATGCCGTTTAAATAATAATAATAATAATAATACACCCAACAGTCACACACATAGTCCTGACCCCACACTAGGTAAACCTGTGTCGTGGGTATCAGGAACTACGAGGGACTTGCGGTCCCACAACACCCAGACCCGAGACCAATATTTGTGGTTCACACAAACATTTGTCTCGGGGTGGGAATCGAACCCACGGCCTCTCGCTTCGCAGCCGACTACTCGCCCGCTGATACCCACGACACAGGTTTACCTAGTGTGGGGTCAGGACTATGTGTGTGACTGTTGGGTGTATTATTATTATTATTATTATTATATAAAAGCGAAATACCACTGACTCACTGATTCATCACGATTTCAGAAAAACGACTGAAGCTGTGATCATGAAATTTGGTCAGATGATAGTTTGTGTAATGTGACATCAGCTAAGAACGGATTTTTGGAAATTCCAATTTTAAGGGGGTAAAAGAGGGGTTTTGGGGGGGTGAGGGGTTAAATACGAAATTCCAATACTATTAAAGCTAGGATCATGAAATTTGATATTTTTGGAAATAAATAAGAGGTTAAAGGGGAGAGGGGTGGTTGAATTTTCTATGAAAAGAAAAACGGCTGTGAAATTGAGTACAAAATGATACACGTGTTTTATATATTTGTAACATTCAGCTCGCGAAAGGAGAGAGGGAAGTTGAATTTTTGGATGGTTGTAGATCAATCACGCCTCAACGGCTGAATGGATTTGGGTAAAATTTGGCATACAGGTAGACCAAGTCATGAATTAGAACACAGGCAACTTTAATCCCAGAAAAAGACTTTTACGCGGGCGGAGCCGCGGGTAAATGCTAGTAATAATATATAGACCGAATTGGATAATTATTTTTTTCAAATAAGTATAGCTTTTCTTGTTAATATAAATAATGATACATACGCACTCACGCCTGTACTCCCCGAAGGGGTAGGCAGAGGTGTAGCCAGTACACCCACATTTCGCCGAGCGTATCTCCGTCCCACGATGTGATAGGGGGCGAGCCTATCGCCATACCGGGCACAAATTCCAGACTCCGGGCTGATACTGAGCATTTCGTAATAGAAAAACCCAATACCACTTTATCCGACCCGGGGATCGAACCCGAGACCTCAGCATTAGCCTCAATCGTAACGCGTACGCATTACAACTGCGCCACTGAGGCAGTCAAAAATAATGATCTCAGACAATTTATATTAACAAGAAGGATTTTTTATAAAGTATATGGTTTGGTTTATTTTTCATTTAAAATAGTATTACTCGACATTGGAGCGATCATCAAATATCAGTGAAGCTATAATCAAAATTTCAGTTAGAATAGAATTACAAAACTAAAGCAGGATTTATGCGTAAATCCAAACTGAATCACATAAGGTAAATCAAAATTTTCAAATAGACTATGGATGAAATAGAAGGCAATTTACACATCACGCTGGATGATTCCTCCAAGAACACTCACTCACTCTAGAGTCACCATAGCTTAAGCTCTATAAGGTTGTCATAAGCCTTCTAGTAAGTTTCTTTATACAGTAAACTTGGATATGACCTAATCAATGTCACCTTAAACTTGCTTGTATCACTCGAGATGATTTATAGGATTATATAAAAATTATGGTACGAAATACAATCTTTTGAAATTGATGCTTTTGCGATTTGAACTAGTCACCATATTGTTAATTCTACAAATTTTGACTTGGCTATTTCTGTTCTATGAAGTCATTTTAGTTCAATGAAGTCGAATTTTGCTTATCAGCATCCATCAGACTAACGCCCGAAAACTGAAACGCTACTCAACTGTCTGACAGCTAACGACTACTTATTTTCATACAATTTTTACAGCTAAGAGGGCCTCAACATGTTTAAAACGATCTTAAATACTTGAATAGCGTTTCAGTATTCGAGTGTTAATATTGATTATATAAACATTTAATACCTCAACATTAGGATCTAAAAGACCCTTTTTTAACGTTTCAACAATCTCTGTGACTTGGCTCTTATCACCGTTCATCTTCCAGTTGCCACCAACGACGAATTTTCGGCCCATTTTTGAAAGTCAACCTGACAATGGAGATAAGGAGTAAACCTTGAGTAAACGATGAGTATGTCTATTACGTCACGAGAGCAAAACAAATAGAATAAAATCAGATCCAAAAAGCGAACTCCTTTTCGTAATTTTGACCGGCAAATGGAGTGTCGCAGTAGGTAACCTACCTTATTTTTTGTCGAACTTATAATGCTGAGCAATTTATTATATTTTTTGCAAACGTGGGTGTAATAAGACCTAGTAAAATAATGTCAATTGCGATATCCTTACAGAAACTGGATAATTACGTGGTCAGAAAAATTTACAATTAGTATTTTTTTTAATTAATTTATAAGGTTGTTTGTTATAACATTATTTCACATACCTTAACTTTTACAAATGTATCAGAAAGCAGTAATTTTTTGTCAAAAAAAGTATAATTTAACCACTTTTAACCGATAATTATCTTACACCACCCGTGCCTCAACGATACACATATCCAAAGTATAAGCACTTAAACTATTTAATAATTCGTTCTTAGCTACACATTACTGCATTGAAAATTGTTGAAAATCTATATTTTCTACTCTATTGGTGCAAATATCGTAGTTGGTCTCTAACTACCAATCACATTAAATCTTTCGTAGTAGTAATTTTATATACGTCAAAGAGAACAATACTCCTACATATGACCGCAATGACATTGAAGCTGGGCTGCCCGCAGAGCCAACTTATTTTATACAACTGGGTTTACAAAAAATGATGTATCTTTTCTATCAGTGGTAAAAATAAAAAAATGCAATAACGTTTATTAATTTTAGGATCTATACTTACGTATCCAATTGGATACATATACAATACACGTATGACGTAAACAAAGAGGATACAGTCGGCAATTCAAATAAACAGTTTTTGTATCTCACAAACAAGTTGGCAGTCATGTAAGCAACGTCAGTTCTTTATATGTAGTCTGTAGAGGTGGGCGTTATAACGAAAAGCTATTATTAAGCTCTGCTTATTATAAAAAGCATATAAGTACGTTTGTAAGTTTAAGCTGTTGACGTTATAACGGAACATAGTTGCGTCATGCGTGGTTGCATCACCGGCGGCCGCTTAGCGTTGGTCGTTGCCCGTTGGCGCTGTCGTGTAAGCGATCGAAAATACACTTTATACAAAAAGACATAAAGTCGAAAGTAAAACAATGTTATCATAACGATTATGCTACTAAATTGAATTTCGTTTGATTGCATAATATTTATTATTGTTTATAAGTAAATTATTTTTGGTCGCTTATATTTTGTTGTGTTAATTTTTAACCGTTGACCGTTGTTTCGTTATTTGTTAATGTTTATGTTTAAAACTACTACTTAGTATGCGTTTCGCTGTCGGGAACGAAGCATGTGTTTATGTTTGATACATCACGAGTTCGTTCGTAAGCGAGTTCGGTGTTTTTAATTAAGTAAATGAGATTGTTCATTTACTTAACTTATTGTAAATAGTTCAGAGGATTATAGTGTGTTTAGTGTAGATAGGTATGTTAAGTGTAAATATAGAATAGTGGATGTAAATTTAATAATAAAATTGACAATGTCGAGAGGGGCAATTTTTTTTTTTTTTTTTTAAGTATTTTAAAAAGCGTTTTAAGTGATAAGCTTTTTTATAAGCTAGCTTAAAAAAATAAGCACAACGTTCAATTTCGTTGTGTAAATCAAGCCGTTTGTCCCACTACTAGTAGTCTGTGATGTAAACGAAATGAGTAAAATATGCCCTTCCATCCGATCCTTCCGCGATCTACGCGATCCTGCGATCTGCGATCTTTAACCTATGCACAAAATACAATATTAAGATTCTATGAGCGAATGCCAAACATTAAGTAGAAGAGTAGAAAGTTACATTACTACGGGCACTACGGGCGATACCCGACATCGTGGACGGGACGAAGTCTTTCTACGACGCCGCCGCGCCGTAGAGAGAGTATCAAAGAGTAATATAATGGGAGTATCTACAATCCCCCTTTTATTAACATTCCCTCAAGTTTTTAACCTATATGTAGTTATTTAAAGTATAAATAAAGTATAGTTTGCAAGGTTAATTTATTAATAATATTTATTAATAAACGACCATAAAAGACATCTGTTACAGACTATCAAAGTCATTTTGTGACCACAGAACAATTGTTTTGTGACAAAATAAAATCATGGTTTAATCGTTGGGTATAATATTAACTCCGAAAATTCTTACCACAGATTAACTATTAGTTACTACGTAAATTCTTACAAGTGCTAGTGACTGCGTCGAACTGCGTACTAGAGATGAGGTGTTTTTACTAGGAAGAGATCCGAGGATTAGGTATAGTTTTGGCGCGTAGAGGGAGTATAACTAGAGTAATTCATAGCTTTTGTCGCATTCGCACAAGAAAAAGAGCTACCTATGGTGATATCGTATAAAAGAATGAAACAGAACGATTATATTTTTTGTTTCATGACGAATTTTAGTATTTGAAGTATATCAAATAACTTTCATAAATAAAGTTTGATAGTTGACGTATATTTGTCTATCGTCTTCCTGGTAAAATTAGTTAAAATTTATGTAAAAGTACAAATGCATACTATATTTTGCTGTTGATAAGAACTTCGTATAATTATTTATATCATTTTCTATGAAACTATGGTGCGGTGTAGCATTATAGGGTGAAAAAGTGATAGTGGAAAGAAAATTCCGACTTATCTTTTCATTCGTAAGTATACCACGCTTTATCAGTAATAAGGCTTTTAAAAATATGATATATTGTCTCTAAAGTATTCTTATCGTATAATTCTTCGTAGCAAATCATTAATCAAAGTAAATATCATTTAATAAAATTTATAACCAAACAAAATTACTCCGTTTGGTGTTGCCGAAATTTCATGAAATTATTACCCCATATTATGGGAAATATTAATTTTGCAGTATGCATTAATAATAAAATTAAATAAAAGAAATGTATTAATTATGTATAATAAAATGACTCGTTTCAGTTTTCCTGAAAATAATGTTTTACTGTATAATTGGATTGTATCAACAAGACATTGATATTGGACACCAAAACCATCATCAATAATTTTTGCAACATTTAGAGAAAAATGTATTATTCAAAAAGAAGAAACTGACTGTACTGCTTTGTAATGCTGTACCTATTCTGGTAAATATATAGTTTAAGCATGTATAGCAATAATCAATAGAAAAAGTACCAAAATTAATTATATTTTAAATATTATTCTATTTATTAGGATCACAAACCGATATACATATAATGGTATTTATATTAGAGTAAAGGCTTTTTAATATCACAATGGTAATTCTTGTCACAATAATAAGTAACTACAGAATTCAAATATTCAGAAAATACAGTTAAATTAAATACGCACTCACGCCTGTTTTCCCCAAACGGGTAGGCAGAGGTGTACCTAACTAGTATACCCACATTTCGCCTAGTTTATATTCGTCCTATGATGTGATAGGAGGCGAACTTTATCGCCATACCGGGCACAATTCTAGACTCCGGGCTGATACTAAGCATAGCATGATAGAAAATCCCATCCCGGGAACTTTGCCCGACCTGGGGATTGAGTCGGAGACCTCAGCACAGCAGTTGTACCGCGTACGCATTACAACGGCGCCACCGAGCATTCGAAAATGAAAGTAAAAAATTCTAATTTACATTACAGATCAATAATATAAACTTTTGATTTAAATAAGTTATAATCCATGTTTTTTATAGTATAGGCCGGCAAACGAGCAAGTGGGTCACCTGATGGTAAATGATCTCCACCGCCCATGTACGCCTACAATATCAAAAGAATCATGGGCGCGTTGCCGACCTTAAAGGAAAGGGATATATAAGGGATTGGGAAGGGGAGTGGGTTTGGGCCTCCGGTTATCTCACTCACCGTACGAAACGCAGCAGCAAGCTGCTACTTTACGCCAGTTTTCTGTGAGACAGTGATAATAACCCGGACGAGCCGGCCCATACAAGCTGTAGACAAGTGTCTACAGCGTGGCTCTACCACTCTAAGTTTGGTCCATATGTTTTGAGTTTACCATTTTTAAAACTATTATGTACATTGACCTGCTTCAAACTGTAGTGGTGTACATTTTATACACAAATAAATTACTAAGGGAGATTTCTCACAAACTACATACAGACCATCGTGTGCGAGAGGCCGTCTGGGTGGGTATCACCGGTTTGTCTATTTCTGCCGCCAAGCAGCAGTGTGTTACTACTGTTATGTTATTGTTGAAGGACATTGACGCCAGTGAATTTACTTGGCATTATGACACAACACCTTATGAATCTGGGTGACGAGCGTAGTTCAGTGCCATGTAGTACTTCACAATTCGAGGTTTTGATTGGTGTTGCTTCTGTTTATGGGCAGATAGTGGACTAAGGAAAGTCTAAATCTGTCTAAAACCTCGTTTACGCCGGAATAACAATGTGCGATAATGCCGCATACTACAAAATGTATTATAGCAGTAGTATAGTAGGTCTAAAAATCAGGAGAATTCCAGAAATTTGCCATAAAATAATAAATTCACGAATCAGAAGTTCATGTTACCAAAATCAAACTAGACGACCATGTTTTTTTTTAAATCGATTTTAATATAAATAAATAATTGATTTCTGAGAAAAAATCTTTTATTATTTAAAAGTACATGCTTTTCATATTCCAATAATAAACCTAAGAGTTACATAATATTATCAATTTATCAGATTATAAATCAAATAAAATTATATGAATATAAAATAACCAATTCAAAACTAAAAATCAAAGGCAATGTACCTTTATAATTTCAATTTATGGAATTAGGAAACCAAATTGCATTATTCATACAAATTTTAGTACTATTAAACGTTTTATTTATTATAATAAAAATGAAATGATGAGCATCGCAATAAAATGACAAATTTATACTGTCGTAAAAACTAAAATATAATGATTTCTTAGGTTTACGCGAATATTACACATTGAAATAAAACTAGTTTATACGGATTTTATCGCGGTTTAATTTTTATTTTAGTCCCGACGTTTCGAAAGCTTTTCAGCCTTCGTGGTCACGGGAGAGACTTGAATTAAACCGCGATAAAATCCGTATAAACTAGTTTTATTTCAACTAAAATATAAATCAAATTAAAAAAATGCCATAAATATCCAGTCCTATTTTACATTTGACTAGTATTAAAATAAAATACTAGTATTAAAATAAATAAGGATCATTAAAAATCCTTAACAACTACGTTAAGGTCTCAAAAACTAAATTATAAAACAATCTTCCGTTAGATACGAGCTGTTTCTGAAGATCGATATAAACACAATAATAATCGATTTACTAAAAATCGATTAATATCACTATAAAATTGATATAAACATCGATTATAAGAAAATAATAATCGATAATTTTTTAACATCACTATAGGAGATGTCAAACAGGTGGTAAATTAAAATTTGGAAATGGCGTTCGTTTGAGAAGAAAGCTAATCAATAAAATAAACCATATTTGAGTTGTAGCTACTTTGATTGCATTGAAATCGTAGTATTTCTAAAATGAGCCATGTAACTATTAAAAAAAAACAATATTTAGATGATCGATGTAAAATAATATTACAATTAATAAAACATAATTTTAGATATCTGGAGACGAGCTCAGGCAGATTGTTTTACAAAATATTGATGACGGTACTTTACCAGATGGTCGAAAAGAATATTTGAAAGATTTCCGACATTCAAGGCAAGTATACCTGCGGGGCTAATGGCAGTGGCGAATTCAGGATTTTGGTTTGATCCAAAATTAGAATTAAAACATTGAGAATATACTATACCTACTTAAAATGGAATAAGTAAGCATAAGCGATGAAAATTATATTGTAGGTAGTACTAAGAAAACAGGATAATAAGGCTAATTTGAGATTTGTCAGTGGTATGTCAATGCTTTTTAGCTGGATCCCCTGGATCTGCTAGTGCTAATAGGCATTGGCAAAACTTTACCAGAAAACCCATTTGGATGCGATTGCTATGACACATGTAATAATAATTATATATTTATTAAGTACTATTAATTAATTAATAAGAAATAATTTTGGGAATAGGCTGTTTGTAAAGTTATATCTGTATAAGTAAGTGAAAACGCTATGTAACAATTAAAAAAAAAACATACAGAAGTGCCAATTAACTTACGCATGATGGCCCGACATTCAACGGGCAAGTGCAGAGAAAGGAGCCCACAATCAAATCAAATCAAGTGCCAATTAACTTGCCCAAGCAATCACTTCACTCTCCCTCTAAGCTTCCCATTGCTGTTGTCTCTATCGACAATAGCCACAGTGCTGTGACAACTTCAGCCTACAGTTATTTTGTGAATGTTGTTCAAGTACCTAATGTTTAATCAAGTTTTATTGGCTATAGCCTATTAACAATATTTGTAAATCAATAAGTAGAAGTTACCTATAACCTAATAAAGAAATAATGTTATAAATCTAATAGAAAATAAATAAGTTGGAAATGGAACACCATTGAAATCTCATGGCAGAGATGATTGTCAAATAAAAAATTAAAGAGAATAATAATTATTAATACAATAAAGCTCCCCACAAAAAGAACTAACTTCAAGAACTAATTTTGAGATGACAAAAACCACCAAATCTGTTATCCAGGCTGTTCATCCACCATCACTAAGAATGAGATGATGTTGCCAAATGACCACATGCACCATCATGGTCATTGAAGTATATATTAGACCAAGTTATCTGTAATCTCATAAATGCTATGTTTGTTATATAAAAATATTATTATATATAGACAAATTGAAAACATTTTTGGATTTTTTGCTATATATATGTATATACATATGCTCTCACGCCTGTGATCCCCTAAGGGGTAGGCAGTGGTTTAACCAGTACACCCACATTTCGCCGAGCGTATCACTGTCCTATGATTTCATAGTGCACGAGCCTATCACCATACTGGGCACAATTCCAGACTCTGGGCTGATTTTCAGTACATTTCGTAATAGAAAAACTGAATCGAATCCGACTTCCGAGACTTCAGCGTCAGCCTCAGTCGTTACGCGTACGCATTACAACTGTGCCGCTAAGGCAGTTGGTTTTTATGCCTTGGTTAAAAACAATACCTATGCAACATGAAATAATTTAAAATGAAGTTTATAATTGTGTTCCAGCAAAAATAGTCAATAACCTTGCAGTACATAGGTAATAAGTATTCATAATTGAGTAGCAAAATGTGTATTGGAAATAGCAAACGGTAGTACTTAGTTTTGTTTCACCAGATGTAGAAAATATTTTTGAGTGTTAGAGCCACACTGTAGGCAATTTTGTCTACAGCATGAATGGGCCGGTGCGTGCGGGTTGTTACCACTGTCTCACAGAATACTGGCGTAAATTAGCAGCTTGCTGCTTCGTTTCGTACAATGAGTGAGATATCCAGAGGCGATTTGGGCTTCTTACTAAGGCCTTAGTTATCCTTTTCCTTTAAGGTCAGCAACGCGCCCATGATTCTTTTGGTATTGTGAGCGTACATGGGCGGTGGAGATCAGTGGCAAGTGCCATTGGGTGACCCACTGGCTCGTTTACTGGCCTATACTATTAAAAAAAACATTTATTGTGCAAAATACTTGACAAACAAATGCTTGTATATCGATTTGGATGGGGGCAATTTTAAATATACATCTATTTTACAATTATTTTGCCTCAAAGTGATTGATTGAAATAATCTATTATAGTATTTGAATGATGATTTGAACATAACCTTTTTTTTAATACTATTAGAATTTCATTACAATCACAAACAATATGAATTACCTAACATTCGCTTGGTATGAAAACATACAACTATTATGAATCCTTTAATTACATTAGTAAAAATAATGGGGTAGTTAGTGTATATTAAAATGGGTCTAGTTTGATCCTAATTTTATTTTATATTACAGGGCAATTGAGAATGAAAAGAAGACTGTATCCAAATCTACACAAGCAAATTTAGTTAGATACATATGGGATAAGGAATTGAGCAATGAAGTGCCATCCAAAAACTTCTGGAAAGTTGTGGCTGAGAAAAGACGGTATGTCACATGACTACACACACTTATATTTTCTAAATTGCAAAATCTCAGGGTGGAATTGGTTTTTAGGTATAAATTTATAGCAATATTATAATTTAGAGTGGGCATGATAATCTTGAATATTGAAATTTGTAGGTATTCTAAAAACACTAATATGCTAATATTTTTATGAAATAGGTATTGTGTTGTTGCACTTTGCAGTTTGGCTTAAAGTGAAATATTATAGATGCAGAACATGTAGTTTAATGTGCACAAATTAATGTTATTTTTTATTGTGTCTTATTTGTGTAATATAAACTAAAAACCATACTTTAAAAAAAAAGGTGATGAAGTAATCTGTCTTCATACATTGCAATTTTTTGTGATGAGTGTAGGTGTAGTGGCCAACCTTTAATGAATCTTTGTTCCTATTTTTATCACATTTCATTTGGGGGTGGGTAACTTCAAAACCTTTCTGGTCATGTGTCTCATCACATGGTCATACCTCCTTGACATATTTCCGATAAGTACATTCAGTTTTTGATTGAGATGGTTCCACAATTTGTAAATGAAAACAATTATAGATATGTAAAAGACGAATTCACACAAATGGTACTCTTAGTATATAATGTTTATCATCTAATGTATATTTTACTGTACTTTATAGTGTGGCATTATCAAAAGCATTGAGCGACAATGAAGAGTTACATAAAAGTATAAATGCTCTAACTGAAGAAAATGCTCAATACAAGGATAAACTGGAAGAAGCCAACAGCTTCATAGAAGTTTGCAAGGTTAGTCACAAAAAACATATGAAAGAGATTTTAGTTTTTTTATAGCATAGGCCGGCAAACAAGCAAATGAGTCACTTGATGGTAAGTGATCTCCACCGCCCATGAACGCCCACAAAACCAAAAGAATTATGGGCGCGTTGCCGACCTTAAAGAAAAGGGATAATTAAGGGATTGGGAATGGGAGGGGGATTTGGGCCTCCGGATATCTCACTCACCATACGAAACGCAGTAGCAAGCTGCTACTTTACACCGGTTTTTTGTGAGACAGTGGTAACGACCCGGACGAGCCGGCCTATTCATGATGTAGACAAAAGTGTCTACAGCGTGGCTCTACCACTCCACTCTAGTTTTATGATTAACACACACTTAGACTTGTTAAATGTGCTTGAGTCTTAGGATAACAATAATGATATAATAATAATTACCTACATAATTTCAAATAAAATCTTCGATTCTTCTTTCTTTCTGCTTGACGGTATTTGGTATTATTTGGGGGAGACTTCGTGTCGTGTGACGCCCACAATCCGCAATGGGAATCCAGTTTCACCATACTTCTGTAATACTTTATATTGTATATAAGTTTATGGCGTATTTGAAGTAAGGTATTATGAGTATAATATGTTCAACTCAAATATAACATATATCTGATCCAAACCAAATTGCAATGCACATTACTACTATTAATTAACCTGCAGTAAGATGTTAGGCAAATCACTTTTTACCAGTGCGGGAATTGAGCCACCTTTTCCGACACTCTCGGGTTGGGTGCTCAGTAATTAGGGCTAGTATGGCTCCAGTAGAAACTTTACCACAAGTTGGTATTTACTTACTATACCTACTAGTAAGTTACTATTTTTATTAGGAATATTACAAACTTTATTTGTTCAATATTACCTATCCTTCCAGTGTTAACAATAGCGAAACATATATGCTTACACTTGGTTAAGGAGAATGGTATAAAGTGCTTACAATTAATTACCTTATATTTTTATTTCATATTTCATTTGTGACATGATTATCATGTTGATTACGTTTTCCAGGAGTTGTTGGAAGAGAATGGGGATGATACTGGGATAGATGTCGGAGATCTAAGTGAATGTAATAGTTCTACTTAAAAGTGAATTTATTAGCAGGTGCACTATGGCCATGCAGGAACCTCACAGCAAAGATGTGGGATATTTTAAGTGTGATTTATTTTTAAGGTAACTGTAAAAGTGTAAATGCGAGAAATGTAGTCTGCTGTTCATTTCAAATGACATTAAAGTCGCATAGGTTAAAAATAACTAAGTACTGTGTGATTTAAATAACAATAGGAACGTCAAAAACCTTTTACCAGTCCAGTGTCACTATTAAATAACGATAGGAAAATTATTGACTGCCTCGGTGGCGCAGTTGTAATGCGTACGCGTTACGATTACGCTAACGCTGAGGTCTCGGGTTCGATCCCCGGGTCGGGTAAAGTGGTATTGGGTTTTTCTATTACGAAATGCTCAGTATCAGCCCGGAGTCTGGAATTTGTGCCCGGTATGGCGATAGGCTCGCCCCCTATCACATCGTGGGACGGCGATACGCTCGGCGAAATGTGGGTGTTCTAGTTACACCTCTGCCTACCCCTTCGGGGATTACAGGCGTGAGTGCGTATGTATGAAAATTATTCTTATTGTTAATTTGATCACTATAGTTATCATCATAGTTGTCTGTATCAGTAATCAACAATGATATAATATATCTTTATAATATTATCACACTCCTATATTTTATAACTGCAGTTTTAATTTGATCTATTACAGCATAAATGTTGTGAAATTTCAAATTAATAAAAAAATATTTTTATAGTCAAAATGTTTGTAAATATTAAATAACAGTGAATCAGAGCATAATACTTCATATAAAAAAAGTAACTTTGGCTGAAAAGCTGGTTCAATTAGCTGTCAAAAACACTGTCACTGCTGTTTATTACACGGTAGTTGCTTAGTTCATTGATATATTACCTAAAGATAGAGCCATGGCGTGACCGCACATGAGACAGCTAGATTTTTTGGAATGTTGCTACGTTACATATATTTCCCCATTTCATGTTTGGGAAAAAATATCACAACTGTCAAATTCTTGTCTTTTAAGTTTAGACTCACATTAAAGTAACGAAAAACACAACTATGTCCAGCATTTAGGAAAAACGTTGGTAACTCAAAACTACTTCTTCTTCATTAAAAATGTATTTATTATAGCATAGGCCGCGCAACGAGAAAGTGGATCACCTGATGGTAAGTGATCATCCATGAACGCCCATATAATACCAGAAGAATCATGGTCGCGTTGCCAACCTTAAAGAAAAGGGATAATTATGGGCTTGAGAAGGGAAGGCGATTGGGGCTTTCGGATATCTCACTCACTGTATGGAACGCAGCAGTAAGTCGTTAATTAACATCGATTTTCTGAGAGACAGTGGTAACAATTCGGTCGATATGGGTAACTGAGGTTGGTAAAAAGAAATTACTATCTATAATCACTATCTATTTTAGTTAAGTATTAATTTACAACCAAAACAAAACTGTTATAAAATTTAAAGACAGCCTCCGTGGCGCCATGGGCGAGTAGCCGGCTGCAAAGCGAGAGAGCGTGGGTTCTATTCCCGCACCGAGACAAATGTTTGAGTGATCCACTAAAGTTTGTTTCTGGTCTATGTTATGGGACCACAAGTCCCTCGTAGTTCCTGATACCCACGATACAGGTTTACTTAGTGTGGGATCGGGATTATGTGTGACTGTTGGGTGTATTTATTTATTATTATTTATTAGTGCGGGTGTATATTTTTAGTGGCAGTTTTCTATATCAGTATACCGTTTCAGAAAATCAGCATATTCAGTTTCATTATTTGATAGTAAATCGAACTCTTTTGAATACATTTTCATCTTACACTTTAGCTCTGCTACAACACTTTCTAACGGAGCTAGCTTTTTTACTAATCTACGTTTTGATTCACGCACAACACGCAATGTTTAATTAGTTTCTGATCTGGCTTTTTGACCTAATTTTTTTTTTTTATGGTTTGATGTCGATGCAGATGGACTAGGTATTTCTGTAATGGAAACATCTTCTGAAGTACCTGGAGGCACATTTAATTTAATAAATAACTTAAAATTTGTAAGGTGACAATTAACATTTTTGCAGATAATGCCAAAAAGGTATGCCATCAGTCAGCTAATGTGAAACTTTTATTAGATCGTCTCAATTTTTTTGGCCTGTGTGTTGCATGTCGCGTGACGGTCGGCCGCGGAGTAGGGATAAAGTGAAAGGCGCTCGCCAGAGCAGCCAAGGCCAATGTGGCGGCGTCTATAGTTCGCATGCTATTTTGTTTGTTTTTGTTAGTGTTTAATATAATATTATTCCAAAAAATTTAAAATTTTAAAATAAATAAAAATTACTAATTTAATTAATAATTTGATTAATTTGTTTTATTTAATTTTTATTTTAAATTTTTAGTTACATGTCTATAATGTGAAAAAAAGTTTCACTTTTACCGTGGTTTCATAAAACCACACAATCATTTTTTTTTATGTCTGAACTGCAAGAAACGGAATACAAAGTCTATCATCAATCTCAAATCCACAAGAATTACAATATAAAAATCAGCTGTTTAGCAGCAATTTAATGGGGTGACCTGTAATATAGTTACAAATTTTACCCAGCATAGATTTCGCTCAGTAGTTTGCAGTTCTTGGTAAAACGTTCAGACCTTCTGAGCTCACAACCTGTCATATAAAAAACCTTTTTAGTCAAATCAACATTATGATATACTATAACTCAACATTACTAACCCGAAACATATATTCAAACAAGCTTTTGCCCGCGGCTCCGCCCGCGTGAAAGTCTTTTTCAGGGATAAAAGTACCTAGCCTATGTGGAAATACAAAAATGAGAAACATGTGACACATTATATTTAAAGTAGAGCATATTATACATCTACCACTCACTTAAACTTAATTAATTTAACTAAACTGCACTAACGCTATCTATAAGTTACCATTGTAACCATATTAGTTGGTGTTCCAATGCTACCACATGCATATATACAAATTTGATACCAATTCGACCCATAGTTCAAAAGATAAAAATCACTGCCACCAGCGCCTCCTATCCGGCACTAACGTAACTATGTTCGTCCGAGTGGTCTCGTCGCTCTTTATATGTGTGCAAAGTTTCATATGAATTGGGCTAACGGTTCTCGTGTTTTAGGATGAACATACATACACACATACATTCGCTTTTATATATAGTACACATGTATCACATGTATAAGTTTCGTTGGCACTGCTTCTGTATGTAAAAAAACCAATTTCTTTTTACGTGTAAATGATCTTTCACTGAAATGTTCACAGCTCATTTTAGTAAATTTTCTAGGCTCCCAATTTAATCTACCAGTGGCTTTTACCCATCGAAGTCTCATTTTCGGGTCAGAAGGATACCTAAAATAATACAATATTTTTTTTTTTTCATGAATCTGGGTAAATAAAATGTACAACCTGGCCATACTAAACCTATAATTGATTTCAATTTTTTAGTAAAAATACTCTTAATCTGTATTTCTAACGGGTTCGGCTGTAAATCTTTCTTTATGTTTACTTATCTTTACATCACATGTCATCACAACAGCAAATTAATAACATTTTCAACTACTTACGAGTGAAAGCTGATGCCGACAATTTGTCGTTCACTACGGCTTTTACAGCCTAGCACACTACACCCCACCATTCTTTTTTTGTCAATCAATGTGTATATTTACTTTAAGCGTCTTCAATTCCTATATTAGCTCGCAAAACTTATTGAATAAAATTGTCTGTCAAACCAACCGACTGACAATATGACAAACAAATGATTCTGACTTATTGACAAACAAAATAACGACGGGGACAAAAAGAAGCCTTTTGTCTCTCTCTTTTACCAATGTTCGGTATCTCGCGATCTCGCTTTCACTTTAGGAAGTAGAATAATGGCTCCATCTTTAGGTAATATATCAATGGCTTAGTTACTGATAAATAAATACTGACAAAAAGGAAATTACAAAAATTCAGGAGTCTAAATAACTAATAACTTTTTAATTCACATGCCTTAACTGGCCAAATATGCTATAACTGGGGATAGTGTTTGTGTAAATCAATTTACTGGTGTAAATCAGATAGCTTTTTAATTATTTTCGCTAATTAATTTCGCTCAGCGTTTGTAGTCGCCGTCGCGCGAGCTCGTGGTCTGGCCGTTATTATCTATGTGACATTTTTGATCTCTTACTGCAGTCTTCGCACACTGTGTTTGTTATTAAGCCGCATGTTCTGTTTTATTATTTTTTCTGTATTAATGTTGATAGATACGTAAGGTTTTTTACATTAGTTTTTTTTTATTAGCAATAGGCCAGATTAAATAAAAAAATAGACAGTAGGTATGGATTTGGTATATAATGCAACACATTTTTTGTATTCCTTGCTCTGTGTGCGTAATGTGTATAGAAACATTGGTAGTGTCCCCCTACTCCCTGTCATTATTGACAAATGTATAGGAGACTACAGGCTATGACTGTAGGGGGCTATGACGTCACTGTCACATAAGTCAAAACTATATATTTTACAAACTCACAGCAAGACTTACAAAATTAACTGATCTTTGTAGAATACGATTTATATTGCTATTAAACGACGCGTTGGCGTTGGCTTAGCGTACTCTTGTACACCCGCATGAACACGAGTACGTTGCGCCTCATCCGTGGCTTGGCTCGCGGTGTCACACGTCGTTTAGTTGAACCTGTCTAATGGATTTATATTGTATTCCCTTGTTTGAACTTATGATAGGATATCTGCGTGTGTGAGAGCGCCTGCGCGTTTATCTATCCCCACGAATAATAATCGCTGATAAATATTCGATATTAGAATGGGAAGGTTTATATCAAATGATTATATTTTGTTATGAAACAACAGTGACATTAATAATATATACAATGTGTTACAGAAAGATGTGGTTATTTTTAAGGGTTTTATTACATACATACACCTTACAGTGGGTATTTATGAAAATCTTTTCGAAATCGAGACATCCTAAAATATCATGTTAATTTTAATCACTTGTTGATTAAGATCGATCACACAACTATTCATATGAACGATACTAACTTAATTATAAGCGTGAATAACGTGTACGTAACTTGTAATTTAAATACAAATTTATGTTACGAATTCACACGGAAATGTCTGTGTGCTGAAAATTATATACCATCTTCTAGAAGCACTTTAAATACTTAATTCTCGGGTCTTTTATCTATCAACTTGGCTTAATACAGCCAACGAGTCACTTGTAAGCTATTATCAGCTGCACCAACACAAAATGCCAATTCATAATACTTGCTATTAGTCAAAACAACACATTTTGAAACTCGTGATCATACTTCATAATTCAGAAATTACCCCACTGATTGCGTCAAATAAATGTTTTTATAATTTTAAATAATAATACAAAACTGAAATAAAATGTGGTTTGAAGTATCACTGTTGATCATTTAGTGTTGTCCAAAGATGCAAGTGGATATCGACATGTTTCTCATTCTATAATAAAGAAAATGCTTTATTTATGTCCTAGGCCCTAGCAATGTAATCGGATTTGGTACTTGGGGAGATAAAATACTTAGGTACATTGTACCCACACATACGTACGTGCATTGCTTAAATTTGACCACACATTTCTATAACACGTTGTATATATTAGGGATTCTGTTCATAATACATATTTGTACGTATAAGATGAAGCACATTATCATAATCACATAAGTAACAATTTAATCTTACTTAGCCACTCATTAAAAATATCAGTGTATTTATCTAACTTTGGTAGTGACACATTTATGTTTTTAGATATTTAGTATTATACCGATAACTGCATATTGCGGTTAGGTATTTAAACCATGCTACAAGACTGATTAAATATTAAATACGAATACCGTACACACTATCCTTAGAAACGACTAATTTTTGTAACTAACTAACATTTAAGTGTAAGTATTGTATAGACGGACCACAGATAATAATGTAAGTATTTGTACGAGTATGTGTATTTCATTCGCGTGCCGCGGTTTAGCATAATATTTAGCGCAAGGCGTCTACGCGCACTATACCGCGATGTCGCCAGTCTATAATCTTATTATTACTTATAAAAAAATTGTAAATTTGTAATTTGGTTTCTATACAGGTGGACATATAGGTATAATACTATATTGTATCTATCATAATATGTAATATTATCCATGATCTGTCATTGTATAGCATAAATATGCATCATCATTAAATTTATATATCTTTGGACGCTTATTCTTTGATGAGTGTCTTTTCGAATGTAATTCATATCTTCGTAGGAGCTTTTAGGAACTGTATGTATATCATGATATTTGCTAAATTTACACTATAATTAAATAGTGCTGGATGAGCGAAAACCTTTACAAGTGTTTCTAAATATTATTTATATGTGTAATATTAATGCATTTTTATTTTATCCTTTAGTGATAGCAAATAGGTAGGTAAGTATATTGAGTTTGAATACTCTACAATACGACACAAATAACACGACAGAAAACATGTATGGAACATGAGCAAATTTCTGCTTGTTTTAAACTGAACCTAGGCTGGAAGTCCAAGATAAAAATGATGTTTGACCCAACTCACAACTTGCGAGTCGCAAGGTCTCGAAGGGTAATATCGATACTATTCGATACCGAAAAAGTACGATCAAGCTTTACGATCACCACTACTTTAACTGACTTTAAATGAGTAATCGGTACCAACGTGAAATAACCACACTCTGAGTAGACATGTAAAATCCGTCATATTGATTTTGTTCGAATGATATAAAGCCTATCCCTGAACATAATAACGAATGTATTGACACCCACTACGTTGAGCTGATCCCACATTGGCGTTTCTTGAGCATGTACCTATGTGAGTTGAACGAAAATACGGCGTGCCCGACGACAGAACTTCACGGCTTCACCCATTTTGTTTGGTGTAAGAAGTTTGTTTGTAGTGGATAGACAGGCCGTCGCGTCGCTGAAAGGGGAATCATACATTGAAAGATGCCCTCTTCATACACGATAGCAGCGCGGCTTACTACCAGGATGTCTTCCATTTCGGGAGCACTTACGTTGAGCGTTTTGTTTTTCTTTGTTTTAAGGCTGTTTGACTTCACAATTAATATCTGGAACGCCACTTAAGACAAAAATGATAGAACTGATGTTAGATAGAAAAAGGAGGCCACCATGTTGTTTTCTTTCTTTTAAGGATCCGCTGTTAGAATTATTGTGAGCGCCATTTGCTTTTTAATGCTGAAATCATACATAAATGTATTTGTTTCATCGGATTTCCTATAAATATATCACTCCATCATTCCTGCTATAGGTACATTTTTTGTGGGAGAATGCATAGAACATATATTGCTTCTAGCAATAATAAAGTAGGGTTACTGTTGTGCGTTTTTGTACATTCTAGCGAAGTTTGAAATAGTTCGGTCTTAGTAGGTACGTGTTAATAAGAAATTCTGAGCTGAAATACGAACATGAGAAGTAGAAACATAAGTACTTAGAGACATGTCCACTTAAATTGAAATATTTGGTAAACCAATTCGAGATTAAACTTAGGCCCGTATTATAGAACAACACTCAAGTGAGCTCTTTGCTAAGTGTTCGTTTTTGTTTAGCAAATAAAGACCAATCACATGTACTGTTTTTTTTTGTTTGTTTGTTCCTTAAGGAACCGGCTAAGATCAGAGACCATGCTGCCAAGTCATTAGTTATAATATTCTTTTCTTATATTCCAAGAACGATGAAACGGGGGTGTGGCCGATTTCAAGGTCTTGTTGGAGTTTTGGTGTTAATTCCTTTCAGTTCAATGCTTCTTAGACGACTTTCTTCAAGCGAATCGAAAGCACAAGGTCGACAATACCCTTGATCAAAAATCACCTAAATCCACTTATTTCAATGTTTCCATACACTATTCATCAGCGTTAATGTTTATTGCACAAAAACCACACCATTTTTATACAATAAACACAACTTTAAACCAGTTTAGGAAATAATTTAAACAAGAGAGCCACCGCACTGTGAGAATTCCCGCCAAAAAACTCTCACATGTAGAGGTGGGCGTTATAACGAAAAGCTATTATTAAGCTCTGCTTATTATAAAAAGCATATAAGTACGTTTGTAAGTTTAAGCTGTTGACGTTATAACGGAACATAGTTGCGTCATGCGTGGTTGCATCACCGGCGGCCGCTTAGCGTTGGTCGTTGCCCGTTGGCGCTGTCGTGTAAGCGATCGAAAATACACTTTATACAAAAAGACATAAAGTCGAAAGTAAAACAATGTTATCATAACGATTATGCTACTAAATTGAATTTCGTTTGATTGCATAATATTTATTATTGTTTATAAGTAAATTATTTTTGGTCGCTTATATTTTGTTGTGTTAATTTTTAACCGTTGACCGTTGTTTCGTTATTTGTTAATGTTTATGTTTAAAACTACTACTTAGTATGCGTTTCGCTGTCGGGAACGAAGCATGTGTTTATGTTTGATACATCACGAGTTCGTTCGTAAGCGAGTTCGGTGTTTTTAATTAAGTAAATGAGATTGTTCATTTACTTAACTTATTGTAAATAGTTCAGAGGATTATAGTGTGTTTAGTGTAGATAGGTATGTTAAGTGTAAATATAGAATAGTGGATGTAAATTTAATAATAAAATTGACAATGTCGAGAGGGGCAATTTTTTTTTTTTTTTTTTAAGTATTTTAAAAAGCGTTTTAAGTGATAAGCTTTTTTATAAGCTAGCTTAAAAAAATAAGCACAACGTTCAATTTCGTTGTGTAAATCAAGCCGTTTGTCCCACTACTACTCACATGTACTGAAATCGAAACTTAGCATAGAGCTCACTTAAGTGTTGTCCTATATTACTGGCCCTAGAGATCATTCGTATCCGTTATCAGCATAGTTTCTATATCTACGGATACCACCCATATTTCCGGCTGTTTTATAATCTAGTGTTGTCCGAAGTTGCAAGTCCAATACTTACCGAGATTTTACCATTCGATGAAAAATAAAATCTTATATATAAAAATAAATTGCTGTTCGTTAGTCTCCCTAAAACTTAAAAACGGTGGGATCGATTTTGATGAAACTTTTTGTGGGTATTTCAGTAGGTCCCTGGATAATTTATTTTCACAATTGGACCCGGTAGGTGGCGTTGCAAGCGATAGATGTTGCGGGTGAAACCGCGGGGGACAACTAGTTCTTTATATATATCCTAGCAATAGAATCTGATTTGGTTCTGGGGGATGAAATACTTACATAGTCACAATATGTTGGGTTATATTTTCATAAGCATTTTCTATTCATGTCGAAAGTGCAATAATTATCGATTTATATAGTATTAATACAATGTATCAATATCGATTTTTATATATGTTTCTTTTTGTCTGGCATTATCCCGGCTTAGTGCCAGGGTCCGCCTTTCTACTTAAACACGGCTTCCACTTTAGCTAATCTTATGCATCCTCTATTATAAGACTATTGGCTCTCGTCTCCCTCCAATACATCAAGCCAACGCCTATTGTGTCGTCTAAAAATATCGATACATTGGTTTAAGTTTTGGTGTTATTTTTTTACATAAAAAATACATCGACATATCGGGTTCATGTTTGGTCCATCTCCCAAGGTATTCTATTAAAAAAAAAACGATTTAGATATGATTTCGATACTTAATATAGCATAACTAATCAAAATATGTTGAATTAAATTAGATCGCCATAAATATTGATTTACCAATAATCAATATTATAATAACATAGGTGTTAACATCGACTCCATGAATATCGAACATCCCTACTTCACAAAGCTGCTGCTGATAGGCATGAAACGATACCATCGATACTCGATACCGTTCGGTAAAAAAGTATTGTTACTTATTCATATCGGTCAGTTTGTAGTAGTGTTGAGTAGCACACGATTTTTAAATGAGTTTGTAAGAGTAGCTTTTTTTGTACTGAGCCAGTACTAGTTTCCACATCAAATAAGGCGAAGCATCTTGAAGGCACTGACTTCTTCAAACTCGTTCACGCACGCAGCCCCCGTCATAGGAATTGTAAATGAGTATTGCGACATACAATTTGAAGTCTTACACTATTTTGTCATGTACGGGAAAAATGTATTACCTCTTATATGCCCTAGACTAGTTTGTAGGATTAGAGGCAGAGACTACAGTTTTAATATATATAGATGTCGTCATAAACTTCATTTGTACGTAAAGTTATGAGTATTTTGACCGATACCTACTTGGTACTCGTTCGCAAAATATCGATACCAAGTACTTTTGGTATCGAAAGGAAAGTATCGAGTGTATACAAATGTAATTACTCGTATCGTTTCATCCCTAGTTGCTGACAAAGAGAAGTTACTGATAGTTCATAGCAGTTCATAGTTTTGTAACAAACATTTATTTAACAGTGTACTTTTTTAGTGACAATATACTCCGGTCCCGATAATTTGTAATGTGTGTTACATAGTTGTTACTTTTTTTAGAATTTTAGTCTGCTAGTGTTCTCAAAGAGAGTGTTCTTAGTGATACTTTAGAAATCATGTGTCGATTTTTTTTGGTGAAGGTAAGCTAAATCTATATTCGAGTAAGCTTTTATAAACTAGCATTTTTAAAGTATAATAATTACACGCAAATGTTCCGTCATTAACGCTGAAAAGGAATCAAAACAATTAATCACTGTACTTTTATTCTATTTTTGGTTGCCGGTATGGTCAAGCAGGTACCATTAGACATGCAGTTACGTTTTACGTACACCTACACGCGGCCTCGTAGATATCAGTTGAAACCTTTTCTAGAACTATTTGTTGCTAGGCATCCGTATTTTAAACATTGCCCTATATTATTCTAAGGTATTATTATTATTATTTATTGGCAAAACAGTAAATGAGACTATTGGAGGGAAAAATTGTTTACATTATGAAAATAAATAACTTGGGAAACTAATTAAGTACTCTTTTCGGGACTGACTGAATTAAAGTAAGTAACTGTATATAAAGTCATAATATTATTCAAACATGTTGGTAATTCACTGAAATCATCCCTGCCATCATGTGGCTTGGAGAAGATAACAATAATATTTAATTATTTTATATACAACATAACAACTACTCATATTATTAAAATAATTAAGCTTGCACTTTTATCCCTGAGAGGGAAGCCAATGGTACAACTTTTACATCTGTTGTATTATTTGAGGGGTTTGAGTGTGTGACCATACCAGACAAAAATCCAATACAACTGGGATACATTGTGATTTATCAAATTGAATAACTCCAATACATATTGTGATTGCCCAACTTGGAGTTTGAATCTGGGATGTAAACATTTCACAACCTGAGTAACATTTTCTAAATAACACCATTTCAGATTATACTGTTAGTTTTAATACTACAGCTAGTGTCAATAGAGAGCAAGAAGCAAAAAACAGCAGTAATTAGTGAAATAAGTGACATCAAGGAGTTTAAGAAATTATTAAGGACAAAAACAAATGTTTTGGTGCTTTATATAAATGATTCAAAGTTATCACATTCATTGGTAGATGTATTTAAAGATACTGCTGATGTTATGAGAGGGCAGGCAACACTTATCATTATGGATTGTAGTAATAGGTAAGTATTTTATAATTATAATAAAATAAACCATATTATAATTGCTTTAGAACCTATTAAGATTTATTTTAGTTGATTATGATAATATAACAAGAGATAATAATATTATCATGTATAATATCAATACCTGTAATGTCAATTATCATATTGGATGCATGTCAAATTAAGGATATTGATATTCTTAACACTTATTGTTTACCATAATTATATTATTGTTTTTCAGTTGACCATCTTAACATTAACTTATTTGCTTGAATGATGAGATGAGCAGGTAGCTTGTCTAATGATCAGAGTCACACCTACCCATAAACAGAAGCATCATCACACAGAACTCTGGATTACAGAGCACTCCTTTTTTAGCTTGCATGACAAGATAAATCGGTCGCTTACCTGATGGTAAACACCATGCCTGCTTATAAACAGAAACAAAGCCACAGATCATAACTTTAAATAACAAACTACTGCATGACACTGGACTGTACTCGTCACCCCGAGACATAAGGTGTTAATCATGAGGATGCCCAATATTTTAACTGGGTTCAAAGTCATTCAAACCGAATCACAATAATGCTTATGCTTACACACTACTACTGGGCAGCAGAAATAGACAAAGTGGTGGTACCAACCCAGATGGTCTCTCACATACAAGGGACCTATATCCTAGTAAACTTCACAATTTAGTATTCTACTTTCATGAAATTAAAGTGTTCATTTCAGTGAAACAAAAAAATTGTGTAAGAAAATGAAAGTACCTGCAGATAAGCCTTACAGTATAAAACATTACAAGGATGGAGACTTTAACAAAGACTATGATAGAAGTGAAACTGTAAGTTCCATGGCCAATTTTCTTCGAGATCCCACTGGCGATCTACCCTGGGAGGAAGACCCGTCTGCCACAGATATATTCCATCTCAGTGATAGTGAGGTAAGATTGATCTTGTTTTGAATGTAATTCAACATATTACAATGCTGTGCTATTTGTGTTTGTGAATGTTTATTCCATTGTATATACTTTTTTATCCTTTCAAATGGTTATTTATTTTTATATGCTAAATTTAATGAGCGATTGCAATATGTGTTGTGTGATTAGCGAAACAATCAATTTGTAATTTACCATGGTCCATATAATGGCGTGAGAATTACTGATAAGCACGAGGCGAAATAAATATTGATAATTATGTGTATAAAACTCATGCAAATAATTGTTGTATTACACGGTAGCGGCGCTATACGATGCTATTTAGGATTGATTATGCATAATCATGAATTTCTCTAAATGTTGACAATTATGTATGAAAGAACAATTAGTGGTGCTTAATTATTACAGGAACCCCAATAGTGACGTATTGTTGGTGCTATAATATACGAAATCACAATGTGTGACAACACTTTAATGTAAGTGGGCCCAAGTGACATCATATGGTACCGCTACTGTAGTTAAATTGTCTGTTTAGGATTATATATAATATTATTTTGCAGAGCGTTTGTTACCACTTTTTATTGAATTTTAGATAGTTTAAATCATTGTAGTGCTATGGTTGCGTGATTGCATAAACACATATACTTAAAACAAAACAACACACAAACACATATATTGTATTTTACCTGTCAACAGTTATAGGACCACGCCAACTGACGCGCCATTGCCACACAAATAAAAAAAAACATATTTATAAGCTCATGTATGCACAAATAAGTTATAGTTATATAATTCGATATAATATCTTTTTTGTAAATTCTACTATCCTACTACTATTATAAATGTGAAAGTTTCGATGTTTGTTAGTCCATTATGCCGTAATGGTTGAATAGTTAGGGTTGAAATTTGCCACACTGGTTGACCATGACCTAGGATGTAGGCTATCCCGAAAAAGGCCGATCACGTGAGCTGAGCCGCGAGCAAGTGCACTTCGAGCTTCGAACATAAATAAGTGGCTGACGAAAATTAATAAGTGGGTGTTTGGATATTAGTATCAAGTAAATTAACTATATAGTTTAGTTAAGAAAAGTCAGGGTTTGAGTAGTAGCGCCACGCTATGGACTGGGTCGTTGCTTCACGGAAAACCGACGTTAAGCAGCGGTTTGCTGTTGCGTTTCGTACGAGTGTGATATCTGGAAGCCCAAATCCCCCTCTCATTCCAAATCCCTTGATTATCCCTTTCCTTTAAGGTTGGCAATGCAACCACGATGCTTCTGGTATTGTGGGCGTTCTTGGGCGGTTGTGATCACTTACCGTCAGATGACCACTTGCCTGTTACATTAAAAAAAGGCAGCCATTACCTAAAAACTAACACTTAAAATTGATGTAAATTGTTTGACGAATTTTTAGAGTGCATGTTGGAATATATTATACATACAGCATAGTGAATATTAAATTATTAGGCGATTGTTTTCTATGTTTTTTATTTTATTATTTATTCATTTGCGAAGGGTGTTCTATTGTATTGTTTCATTTTATGCATTGTGGACATTATTCCTTTTAACTAACAGATATGGTTAAGGAATTTGTATGGATTTAGTTAGTCAGTTCCTTAATCTTCAATTATACTTTACAGGCACTTACAAAATTTTTGAAAAAAGGCCCTGGAGCATATAAAAATTCGATGATAATGTTTTATGCCCCTTGGTGTGGCTACTGCAAGACAATGAAGCCTGAATATGTAAATGCTGCCGCTGATTTAAAGGTAATAGTGATAACATAAAAAATATATATTGTAAACAGTAAATAAGTATGATACATAGGATAAGAATATAAGTTAAGAACAATATAGCTATTGTACATAATGGATGTGTATGAAGCGACTATGTTTAATGTGATATATCCAAACATGAATTTGCGACACAATTAAGAATTACGAAATTGAAATATAATTTATATCATAATTAAATTATTCGAATTGATTTCAGGGCGAGTCTATATTAGCTGCAATTGACGTTGCTAAGCCAGGCAATTCAAAAATTAGGCAAATATACAATATTACTGGTTTTCCCACATTGCTGTATTATGAGTAAGTAATAATGTAAATTGTAATAATGTAACCATAATATCTGCAGTTGTAGATACAGTAAGTAAACAACAGCATCATAGTTACTAAATATATTATTATATAATATTTCTTGAGTCGTAGAGCCACGTTGTAGACACTTCTATCTACAGCACGAATGGGCTGGCTCGTTCGGGTCGTTACTACTGTCTCACAGAAAACCGGCGTGAAGTAGCAGCTTGCTGCTGCGTTTCATACGGTGAGTGAGATATACGGAGGCCCAAACCCCTTCCCAATCCCTTAATTATCCCTTTCTTTTAGGTCGGCAACGCACCCATAATTCTTTTGGTATTGTGGGCGTACATGGGCGGTGGCGATCACTTACCATTAGGTGAACCACTTGCTCATTTGCCGGGCTATGGTATAAAAAAATATATACTTAAATGGAAAAATATTAGCACCCAACATAGCGGCCTAATGAGCGCGTTCTTCAACTCGAAATCTCGGATTCAAGCAAAAATTCTTCTACCCCTTCAAAGATAATTAAAACATAATAATTATTGCCTAATCAAAACGAATGGTTGACTTGATTTTGTCTTAATCTCGTATTATTAAAACTGGACAAGATGCACTTTAAATGTTCCTTCGATAACTGTAAGTATGAAAATCTAAAATAAAAATATTTTTAATATTATTTTAGGAAGGGCCAATACAAATTTCCATACAATAGTGAGAACAAACGACAAGCTATTGTGGATTTCATGAGGGATCCAACATCGCCTATGCATCAGAGAAAGGAAGTGGTAGACGAGAGCTGGTCACCCGACACCGATGTTGTGCATTTAACTGGTGCGTATGTATCTTTATAATATGCAGCAGATGCAAGTCCTTATGTGTTGGTATATTGTGTAACATAAACTTCAGATTCCTTTTTAAGCAATATGTGCGCACTGAGGAGTGTGAGATTTGACATAGTTATTGTTTATATGCAGGAGGACTGCACAAAGTTATTTATAAACATTAATGAAGAAATAAATTTAATAAAATAAAATATTCTATTCTATTTTTAGATTATGGGCCCATAGATTTTCGATGATTTCGCCAATGTCAAGTATTATAATAGCAATATGTAAAAATGAAGATCAAAACGTAGACATCTTTAAAAAGATGCTCAATTGTTAGTCAAAAATAAAATATTCATTGTTTATACAGTCAATGTCTGAATGTCAAATCTCGCAGGTGACGTAAAAAATATATGATTATGGAGGTCTAATCACAACTATTAATAATTTGGTTAAAAGATTTTAATGATAATTTATTTGGTCAGGAGTATTGGAGGTGGGGTATTTATTGGTTTGGTGGCCCACACGCTTATTTATTATATTATTCTTTTTATGTATTAACATACAATAAATAATAAATAAATACACCCAACAGTCACACACATAGTCCTGACCCCACACTAGGTAAACCTGTATCGTGGGTATCAGGGACTACGAGGGAGTTGCGGTCCCACAACCCCCAGACCCGAGACAAATATTTGTGGATCAAACAAACTTTTGTCAAGGTGCGGGAATCGAACCCACGGCCTCACGCTTCGCAACCGGCTACTCGCCCGCTGCGCCACGGAGGCTGTCAATACCAACGTAATTTATGTGATACTCGATTTAAAGTGTTTTATTCAATGGTGCAAATATATGTGGTTGTATAATTGTATTGTATTATTAAAATTATGCTCTTCGGCAATCTTCGTTTTTTACGAATTCTGCGAATATTGGTCAGTCACTCATTACTAAGAGAAAAATAAGTACATAATCTAAAGTTGAAACATGTCTGTATTAGTTCAAAACAAAGCACGTTCGTATTTTCGAAATACAGGGCGATTAGAGGACTAAAGCCTAACCCCTCTCATTTGATGCGCAGGGCCGTGGCCTACAATAGGACGTATATTTTCAGAGGAAGATTGCCGAAGCGCTTAATTTTTGTCTTAGTTCTGTAAGGTTAGAACTTCTAAATTAAAGAGTCCATCATATCTGAAAGAAGTTTTTTTACGAAGTAAACCTTATCATTAAACACTGTCAAGTTTCTGACCTTCTTTGTTTACAGATGTCATATTGGCAGTTGTGACATTGTGACTTGAAAGAATTTCATCTATGTCTAAAATTTGCATTTTTAATTTTAATAAGTTGCACGTTATCATGAAAATTTGGCGATATTTGGCACGCAATATGTTTAAAGGTATATTATGTAAGCTATATTGTTAAAAGAAAGAATAATTTGTTTAGGTGTATGTTTTGATTTTAGCGGATAACTTTGATCATGTATTGTCGAAAGCCGAGCACGCTCTGGTAGTGTTCTACGCGCCATGGTGCGGTCATTGTAAACGTATTAAACCAGAATTTGAGAAGGCTGCTACAAAAATAAAGGCTGCGAAGGTATGCCATTAAATTGTCTTCTTATTTATAACCAACTTATAAAGTAGGTTCTATAGATTTATTATTATATATATTATGTACATATATCGTTGTAACAAACCAGCATTAAAATAATTTTTATTTAGGCTGTAGAGATTTATTTAATTAATAAGTAAAGATTCTAAGTGCATGATTCTGAATAGGATGTAGCAGCTATTAACTTTGTC
This sequence comes from Mimas tiliae, assembly GCA_905332985.1. Lineage (NCBI taxonomy): Eukaryota > Metazoa > Arthropoda > Insecta > Lepidoptera > Sphingidae > Mimas > Mimas tiliae. The sequence goes on along the minus strand of HG995239.1, from coordinate 12,145,394 downwards.
GAAATTCAGTCAGCCGGTGGACATGTGCTGGTGTAAATATTATCAATTTAATTAGCAGATAAATGATTGCAAAGTATCAAATTAAAAATCTTCGATTGATCATGTAGGCAATAGAGTTCTAATACTTAAAAGGAATGATTATTGAAATATTTTTTCGGGAGTCACGGACAACCATTTGAATTAAGGTTTTTATAGATTAAAGGGATACTCGCGGCAGTGGACGCTACAAAACAGCATGAATTGGCTGCACGGTTTGGAGTAAAAGGATACCCTACGCTGAAATATTTCAACCATGGCGAATATAAGTTCGATGCTGGTCACGCCAGGAAGGAAGACCAGATTATCGATTTTATTAAGGTAAGTCGATAATGTCGTGTCATAACACGATAATAGATACTGACACCTCAGCACAGCAGTCGCACCGTGTACGCATCACAACTACGCCTCCGAGGCAGTAGTAGTATATATACAACGCATTACAGAAAGGTGTGGTCATATATAAAGTCGTTACATTCACCTGACGACAAGTGTTTATGTACCAGATCTTATCAAAATCCAGACACCCTAAAATTTCATAATTTTTATTATTATTATTATTTTATTATAACTCTTTTACGTTCGTTAAAGCCTAATCACATCCCAATAAATTATAGGAAGTAAGTGAATGTGAAAACAATGCTGGAGTTATACAAAAGCTCAGCTGCTAATCATTTTGTTTTGTTCAAAGTTGCAAGTCGAATATCAACGTGTGACTCATTCGATAAAGAAGATAATGTTTTATTTATGTCTTACCAACGCAATTGGATTTGGTACTATGGATGGCAAAATATTTGTGTCGTACACTATACGATGCTTAAATTTGACAACACCTTTCTGTAACACGTTGTACTTATATCTTAAATAGCAAAATTAGTATTTACTATTTGGTAGCTTTATAATGAAAGAAACAAACATTTATCCAGTACATACAAAGTAAAAAAGAAGAAATAGCTAACATAATCAAGCAGAATAGAAATATATAAACAGTAATAAAAATACATTAAAAGAGGCAACATTTGTCTAGTTATGTTGCTGATAATGCTTTAGTTCACTATATGTATGCCAAATAAAGACGCACCTGGCGCTGGTTTCTGGTTGCATTTCGCGAATTCCTAGGTAATAATGTCAATTCTGTTGTCAATTCCCTAAAGTAAAACTAGATTAAATTTTATTAAGTAAAATCTAATGTATTTTATTTTAAAGTTAATCTAAAGAGTGCTGCAATTTAAGTTTGTTTATAACTTACTATAATTTGATACGAGTGAACAATATTTTAGTAAACTTGAGATTGTGAAACAGTATTGACACTATTCTGTTAAGATTACACTAAAAGCAAACTAAAACTAAGTTTTAGTTTAGCTCAGTTTGAATTCAAAGTCAAACTTTTAACACGACGAACTTTACTAAAATTCAGTTAATTAAGCATACTATAAGTCCTGTCAACCTAAAATTAGTTAAGTTACGTTCTTTACACACCCATTTGTTAGGAGTAAGTAAACTAAGTTTAACTTGAGTTTAATTAATTTATTTAAAACTTCATATACACAATATGTATAAAGGCGGACTTAATGCCAAAGGCATTATCTACCAGTCTACCTGTGGGTGATGCAGAGACGAGACAATGTGGGTGTATATAAATCATGGATAAGAAAATACTAACAAGAAAGGAGTAGACAAGAAATTAATTAATTAATTAATTTAACAAGTAATTTAGTTGGTAACAACAGAATATACATAACTATTAACTATAGTGTGACAAGGATCTTTTGGATTTTAGGTGACATTGACAAGGGACAAGGATGGGCAAGAAGCATTTTTAGAGAACGATAATTTTATTATAAAACGGCGGAGGCAGGTTTTGGAACCAATTAAAAATCAACCAATGAGCTTTTAAAAACAGAACCACTTATCTCCCTAATTTAGAGACAATTACCTACTATAGTACTACTATAGATACTTATCTAAACATTTATCCACTATTAGCTAGCGATGTTGCCAGACGCTTATTGCTACAATTTTAAATTGTGACCGATTATTCTATATATTTTCAATTAGTTCTAAAACTTGCCACCATCAACTTATAGTTGTCGCATTGTAAATTGTATGTACTCGTCCAATCGGAATACCTGTTCCATAATTATCTAATTGACAGCTCATAACAAGAAATTATTTGAAAAGTGGTTATAGTTATAGTTTACGTTTCTGGTGTAAATATGGTGATTTGAGTCTTATAGTGTGACAATCATAACATGCCGGCTTTAGTTCCGATTTTTGCCACCGGTAAATTTTTGTAGCACTATTTTGTATATTTGTCTGGTATAATATCGTAATTTTGTAGGATCCACAAGAGCCGCCACCGCCACCTCCGCCGGAGAAGCCCTGGTCGGAGGAGGAGACTCCTGTGCGTCATCTTACCTCCGCCACGTTCCGCAACACGCTGCGCAAGATAAAGCACAGCGTCGTCATGTTCTACGCGCCCTGTTAGTATTGTATTACTCTACCCAATATAGTGTGTGCATTTCACGAAAGCGTGCGCACTCCGAATTCCGCGAGCTCTGCATTTATTGTGTATTGTTCTTATTGCTATGTATTACAAAGTATAATACTACTAACACAGATCGCGATAAAAAGAAAATAAAGTGGATATGAAAAATACGTTACCCTGTGTAGAAACCAAGCTACTTTTGACTTATGTAGACTGATGTTGAACACTTGCTCGTTTGCCGTCCTCTGATATAAAAGCACATAATTATAATTTTTGGCAACATGCATGCACTATACTTTATGTGAATTATATGCATTAAATATGTTAATCGCTTTTAGGGTGTGGTCACTGTAAAAGTACCAAGCCGGAGTTCGTGAAAGCCGCAGAATCATTTGTAGATGAGCTTATGGTGTTATTTGGTGCTGTGGATTGTACCCTTGAGCAAGAATTATGTGCAAATTATGACGTTAAGGGATATCCTACGATTAAGTATTTCAGTTATTTCGACAAACAGGTCAAAGAATACACTGGTGGTAGAAAGGTAAGATTATTATGATGGGGTAAATGCATAATTATTTAAAATTCATCTTACTAATATTAATATTTTCACAAGATTAGTATATAACATATTTTAGTTATTCACAGTAATAATAAGCAGTTGATATGATTCTTAATTTCCTACACAACAAGTATTAAAAAAAAAACGCAACTACAACTCTCTAACCTTTGTTGTCACACACTCTTTAATAGTATTATATCTATTCACATAGCGAGAAAAAGTAAACAATACAATATAAATTCCCACGCAATTTTATTTTGAATGCGTATTTTAAAATATGTATATTTTTTTAATAGGAGGCAGATTTTGTATCTTTCATACATAGTCAAATGGGCGACCATCAGACGTTACAAAAGGCGAAAACGACACAAGACGCAGGCTTCGGGGGCAACGTGGTGCTGGCCTTTGATAATGACTTTGAGCAAATCATCGCCGCGCCTACACCCACCTTTGTAATGTTTTATGCCTCTTGTAAGTATTTCGTAATTTGCTGTTCGTAAGTTGCACACGCATTGGTGTCTGACAAGACTGATTTCGACGAGAATAGATTGTAGTATGGTATAGACGAGTATATAAGAGTTATGTGATAACTCTTGTTCAAGAAGCCGTATCATACGATTCTCGATTTCTAATTGTATGACGCAGCCTTGTAAAGGGAGTTTTCGGTAATATTCTTGCCCCATTATTACAAATTCTTCTTGTGTATATCGGGCATTATTCAGTATACATTTTGATTTTGATAAATTTCACTTCCCCTTATGATGGGACCTATTCGATATTCATTTCGAATTAAAGCAATTTGATTTTGATTTAATCATTCTATTTTTGTTATAAAGTATGTCATATTCAACACTTCACTCACTTTTTATCAGTTAGATTGGTGTGCCGCGTGTGATTAATGATATTTTTTATCGTCATTTGCTAGAATACTAAAGTTCGTTCCTTATCAAAGGTCACAACATACTTTAATTGGCTGTATGAAATTAATACCATCCGTTTCAGTTTATTAATGTTCTGTTCTGCCCGATACAAAATGTCTTCAACACAAACACACAAAACCGAGCTGTATTGCATTGTGTGCATGACGGCCATTTAATATTAATGAACAAAACAATGGTATATTTTAATGAACGTGGGACAATTTCACATAATTTAAATGATTGTTTCTCTTGAAATTATCTGAGATCGGGCTCTGAGCGTTTCCGACTTTTTATCGTGACGACAAGCAACGAACTTTGGCTGAGTATTTTTCAATAGAACTTGCACACAACTGATCCGCAATTTTTATGAATGAATTACCTAAGTTTCTTGGATTTTTTAAAATTATTGTTCTAATCAGTATAAAGGGAATTAAATTGCACGATGGTGCCACTGTCCCATGGAATACTGACGTGAAGTATGACTGTTGGTATTGGTTGCTATTATATTTCTTTCCTTTAAAGTTGGCAACGCATCCGTGAATTTTTGGTATCGTGGTTGTTTATGGGCTGTTGAGATCACTATCAGTTGACCTACCAGCTCGTTCGCCGATCTCTATTATAGACACATCCACATTTATTAAAAACACGGACCATTGACACCGTTCTTTAATGGACATGAAATCAAAACATGACATTCTTTATTTCGTATACACACGCTATAACTATGGTGCGCACTGGATCATATAGTGCGTGTTGGTGCGTTGCCCAGTAGGTTGGCCAATGGTTGGTTTACCAGGTGGTAGGTTTCTCGTATGCAAGAGATCGTCTGGGTTGGTACCACCGCTTTGTCTATTTCTGCCGCCAAGCAACAATGTGTAAGCACTGTTGTGTTTCGGTTTGAAGGAAATTAAAGCCAGTGAAATTACTGGGTATTATGAGACTGAACAACTTATGTATCGGGGTGACGAGCGCAGTCCAGTGCCATGCAGTACTTTGTAATTTAAAGTTCTGTGTGGCGTTGCTTCTGTTTATGAGCAGGCGAGCGACAGGCTCGTCTTGTCGTACAAGCTAATAAAAAGTGGGCACGCGAAATAGTAACAATACATAGATCAAAACCATTGTCAATACAGTTTGAAAGCCCATGATGAAATATTAGGTATAATGTTAGTAAACAAGCAAGCTATTATGAAAAATAATCTTCGTATTATAGTTAGTTTCCTATTTTAGTACATAAGGAGGCGCTCATAGCCAGTGCATTTACTAACCGGTAAATGATTAGCGAGTTAAGCAACCTTCGGCGCGGTCAACCTATAGATGAATGACCGCTTAGTGGTATTGCAATTTTCAACTGAGCTACACCGTGCTTCGAAGGGCACGTCGGAGGCCTTCGGGCGGCTTGAAAAGTTTCACACTAGGTTGCCCACTAAGCATTGGAATAGATTAGGACATAGGAAAGACTACGGACGATATTTATAGTGGCTTATTGTAGACTGTTTACATGTACATCATCGACCTTCTGAAACCAACTGCTTAATATAATGCCTCGAGATAATTATATCGACCAAAAACAAGCCCACTGAGTTTGACTAGCTGGATCTTCTCAGGACTGGGTCGCGCCGCGTAAAATCCAGTGGTAAAGTAAGCCCACTGAGTTTGTTTCGCCGGGTCTTCTCAGGTTGGGTCGTTTTGGATCCGGTGGTAGTTTTAAACCACGTGCCGTTTCGGTAATGCCTATGGTCCATATCGACCTTTAAAACAGAGAAAAAATAACAATAATAATAATACTTAACAATCCTGGACTAATATAAAAATATTGTAAACTTTATAGTTGCCCAGTGTATTTTGACGATGCTATGTATGTTATGTATATATTAGCTGATATGATTTCTGTACTTACATAAGTTTCTTTATTTTGTACTGACTTGTCATAAGCGCTATTTTAATTGCCTACATGATGAATAAAACTATTTCATTTCATTTATTTCATTTCATTTCATTTCATTTCGACTCGTTTTCTTATGACATCTCTATATATATGTCCATCATAACTAACATGCCAACGGCCCGGTATTTACGTCATGTGAAAATGTTCTTGTCTCGTTTTCTTGTGCTACCTCTATCACTCTTTATGTGCTAGTTAAGGTAAACTAGTTAATATCAACTAAGTTTTCTCTCGCAGGCTTATGCTAAGCGGGTATATAATACGTAGTGTAGACTATCCATAAGCTTCAAACAGGAACACTAAATATTCAGGTTTTACATTTAGAACGTTAACATGCCCACCATTGTTTTAAATAGTAAAATAACTAATGTTTTTTGTAGGGTGTGGACATTGTGTGACAGCAAAACCAGCGTTTAGTAAACTAGCAACAACGCTAAAGTCAGAAAAATCGCCAGTGAAAGCGATCGCTGTAGAAGCGGCAGAGAATTCCAAAGTGGCGGACTTTGCTGGCATACAAACACTTCCTATGTTCAAAATATTTGCAGCGGGCAAGTACGTGGCCGACTATGAAGGGGATCGCTCTACAGAGGATATGCTCAACTTCTGTCGCTCCCATGCCAAGGTGAAAGATGAATTGTGATCTTCGTAGTAAATTGTAGCTTAGTTTTCCACTCATCACATTTAATTTTCTAATATTACTAATAACATAAGTCAATATTTGCTACTGCTTTTGTATTGTATTTGGAAAATAATATTCGATCGGTATACCTTTGCATATGATAAAATAAAGTATATTTTAAAAATATGATAGTTATTAACGTAATTAAGAAGTTAGTACTGATAATTTAATATATTTTTGTATTCAATTTAGTTTACTAGAGATTATAGTTCGCTCTAAAATATCTATAATTACTTATATACTTATACATCTTATTATTATAATATAACTGGTACCCCCGACCCAGCTTCGCCATAGCACAAATTTATTTTTACATTACTTAAATTTAATTTCGTTTCGGACGATCGCTTAGGTTTGACAAACACATAACTCAATTCGAGACGGAATTTTCGAAGGTGAGATGACACGTACTACGAGAATTACAGCGAATACTTAGTCGGCACGGGTGAGGGCAGAAATCACAGGCGGCGAAAGTTCGTTAACTTTTCTGAAAAATAGGCGTATTCTTGGAGGAAGTAGACCTGGCGACAGTATCAGGTCAGGTAAATAACCTGACCTGATACTGTAGCCAAAAAATAGACTGAATTCATCATGACGTACAAAAGGTACACATATTCAGAGAAATCTCCATGGTCAACAGGTTTAATACCTGTATTGACTACCGACCGGGATAAGTTTATACGAAGCTCCCTGGATATTAGCTACAAGGTTAAAAGGTCCCGTCTGATGGAGTCAACACTCTGACTTAACTTACTCCCAGACTATTGTGGGATGAAAGAGCTTCCGGATTAAAACTGGAAAATAAATGCGCTGGCTTGGATCCTATTATTGACGTAGTTAACGTTGCGGAAATCCTGTGGAAAGAGCAAAATGTTTAAGAAGCCTAGCTGAACAGATAGTCTCCCAGAATAATTAAGGGTAATATAGCCGCCGCCACTGGGCAAACAATTGCTGGCGAAACTGGTACGGGGTGTAAGTTATGTATTTAATAAATATATATTAATGTAGTTTAAATATACCATGATCTTATAGCTCTCGGCTTGTGATATTGGAGTATTTATAATCCGATTTTTTGGGAATAAGATCGCCTGACAACGATGATTACTTATAATAATAAATATATATGGTAATTGATAATAAATGGTGGTACGGTTAACATAAACAGACGCGGATGAAACTGATTACAATTTAAAACAATATATTGTGTTAAAATAATACGTTATATATTGGGATTACGTTCACGGCGAGCACAAGGAATGCGAATAGTGTGGGCGGTGTCATAACGACTGTTCTATATAAATATTGCTAAAGTAGCGATCCATTATAGTTATTGTATACGTTTTTGTTCGTTGTATACTGAAATCACATTTTTCACTGTATTTCTCGATATAGATATGCTTGTTTCGCAGCAATTCTACGTAATAACGTATACACTACAGGAATGAATGGATAGTAACAATAGAGAGTATATAGATAGCATCTGAGGTGCTGGCGTGAGTTTCGCAAGTGGTAAAACGAAGGCGGAGGGAGTGCGGAATAGCCGGTTCGTAAGCCCTCGTACCTGGATGGCCTCGAACCTAGTCTATGTAAACAGTAAAACGTATTTCATGTTTCGTTCATTTCGAAATACAATATTTAAAGTTATTAAAAACTACTTAATGACAGTTAAAAACAACTTATTAAATTAATGAAAGTAAACGGCTACCTAATAATAATATTGTAATGTTATCTTATTATTGCATTTAATGGAAGACTGAGTAATAACTAAAGACATGGTGACTATGATAATTCAGTAATTTGTAGGCGGGTTTGTCAATTGTCAACATAATATGTTTTATCCTTAGATGTTTTATCCCAAAAAATCCGATTATAACGCCCGAATACAGAACTACATATTATTATATTTCCATAAAAAATGACAGATAAAAGAGTTTTAAAGTGATAATACGATCTTTAATGATTAAGTAGCGTTTCAGTATTCGGGCGTAATAGTATATATTATATCAAATCATGTAGTCTAATTAACCGTTAATATTTGAATGTTACAGTACCTAAGCGTTTGATATTGAGATACTTATTATAAGGTAAACGATGGTCTTTATAATCATATCTATTTACATAGATAATATTATGTTTAAGACGAGGCCAATTTTGAAGTGACATTGTCGTAGTCAGTAATAGCGTGTTCGCACAGTTCGATTTTAGATGATCAACTGACTTGGATTCACTTGAATTTGAACTTCAAAGTCTGTTCAGACGGTTCTAATCGCATGCGATTTAGCAATTGATCAACTAAAATCGAACCGTGTGTACCTGCTATAATAGTTAGAATATCCTGCAAGTTAGACAATATCTATTGGTTTTAGTATTGCAATGTCAATTAACATATTTTCTGCGATTAGCTCTAAATAGACTTATTCTATTTTTTATGATTTTTATGATTAACGTTATTCAACTCCTCGATAATTCATAGCATTGGTTCATCCAATAGTTTTTGATGAGTATAGTTGACTCATGACTCAAGTGATTTATGAAGAACGTTGCGAGTGAACTGTCCTGATACAAACAGATATTATGCTTAAACATTTTATGGTGCACTACTGTAACCTTGTGATAAATGTAAAGTATTATTATTATACTAATAAACCTATAATAAATTGGATATGGCACATTCGCATCACACCTGTCAGAATTGGCCTTGTCGTTGTTACGAGCTCATATTATTATGTTTATCGGAAAAGTTACGTAGTATAACTATGGCTTGAATGATGACAATACGATCAATTTTATTATATAATTAAATATTTTTACATTCCTCGTACTTATCATAAACTTTCGGTACTTTATTGCAGACTTAAATGATGTTTATATTAAATAAACTTGTATATACGATGGTGAGATATTATTGTATCTCCACCTTACGGTGAGGATTTTGCATTTTTATTTAGTTTTTTGTTGTTTTATTTATATACAATTCATTATGTAATAAAGATACGGGCTTCCAAGTTATTTATCGGATAAGATTGGACATACTTTACAATATATACGTTTCTGATATTATTTATATAAATTCGTTAAAATATTAATGTATTTTAGTATTTTTTCTATCTTTTTATACAAATAATTACAATTCATTTATCAAATTACAGATATAATAACTTTTATTCTAATTGTAAACAATAATTGACAAAATATGCATATAAAGATTTTAGTTCAATTTCTTGCATTTGTGAAGAGTCGTGGAAAAAATAATGCACAAACAACACCAGATTGATGATTTAAACAAATATTTATATATTATTATAATGTGATGTAATGCGAATAAATGCTTTGTATGTTATTCATAAAAAATTGTTTTATTTCCAAATATGCCAAAACTAAACCATTATATAAGAGAAAATAAACCAGGTATTATCATTGAAATCGCTCATTTACAAGATGGTACAGTAAGTACTTACGAGACGTCACAGGCTTGGTTTCATACATATTTTTGAACTTTATAGATCTACTAGCTTTTACTCGCGGCTCCGCCCGCGGGAACAGCCTTTTCCAGGATAAAAAGTAGCTTATAACCGGGATAAAATTACCCTTAAACCGGGTAAAAAGTACTTTATAACTGTCTCCAGGACCCCATCTATCTCTGTACTAAAATTCGAATTTATAAAATTACTTATAGATGTTTATGTTGTAAACAATTCGTCAATTCACGTCTGCGCTGTTAGACAGCGTTCGATTTGTCAAATAATAGCGAAAAAATCGGCTGCAGTTACGATGTTAACGTCTGAACTCTTGCATGCCACTCTACTTGTATACCAACAAAATCTTGTATGCGAGGTGCAAGCTCGCACTAATATGTTTCCAATGCAACTTGCACGCAAAAGTGACGTCAAAGTTCACGCAAAACTTGTGTAATGGAATGCGCCTTAGGCAAAGTAATAGATAATTAGGAAATCAGACAGAGGGTGTGTGTGTGTCTCTGTCTGAGTTATGAGGCCCAAACCCCCTCCCCTTCCCAATTCGTTAATTATCCCTTTCCGTTAAGTTCGGCAACGCACCCATGATTCTTTTGGTATTGTGGGCGTAAGTACATGGGCGGTGGAGATCAGTTACCATCAGGTGCTCCACTAGCTCGTTTACCGGCCACTGCCATAAAAAAGAGGCATCGTAGTACCTAAACTGATGGACCATATTGAATGCAGTTTTTTTGTTTGTAAGCTGGCGTAATCGAGAAGGTTCTAGGCTATGTTTGAAGAATTGTTCTGCCATTTAAACATTACAGATATAGGTTAGTATAGTGATTATCCTCATCGTTCATCAATTTTACGGCTGTGTTAGCTTTTGGCGACTCTCGGTGTTGGTACTCTGTATTGAAAATGCGTTGTTTTATCGTGTTTTGGTAACTCTTTTGAACTAAAGTGTATAAGTCCACTTGGTGGCCGGGCCGCTCAGTTCTTTTTTTAAGTAGTCTGTGGAGCCGCTGGGCGACTACCAGCGCAGTCACGACGATCCGACGCGACGCACGGGCGACTAGTGAGTCGCCGCAACCAATGAACTGCGCAATGAACGCAAGAACATTTGTATGGCAACCGCCGCGCTGTCCGCTTGACTGTTTCACACTATGAGCGGCTTCCAAAGCGACAGTTCGTCCAAGAAAAAAATGAGTCGCTCAGCTTGGTCTCCAGTCTAATTGCGGTTGCCTACGACTGGTTGACACTTGACAGTGTGTCATAGAGCTGAGACTAAATATATAAAATGGAATCCTTAGAATAATCGTTTGAGCGCACAAGGGGAGGTTTAACCGTCAACATAATGCTTTACGGTATCGAGCTTGCGAAAATAACCTATTAACCTATATTTTAGAATATAATCAAATAATATAATCATCAATCTTCGTACTACTTAGCTTATACAGTGTGTAACAAAAACCCTGTTGGCCCTTTTTGGGTCGTGAAGATAGACAAATAGACAGCATAATAAAAATAATTAAATAAAAATGTAATAAACCGAAGCGAGATATCCTTATCCTTACACAGGTAACTTCAAAAATAAACATACTTAAAAAAAATACATCTGGATTTCTGTATGTATTGACGAAGACGGGGGCGCGGCACGTTTGATGTACGTAGACACCGCAACATGCTATCTCGCTCTGGCTCGCAATTAATCGCTCTTGCAGGGGTAATCAATCGAGATACGGTTTACAAACAATAAATTAATTCAAGTTTAAATAATAAATACGATTATTTTTATAGTCCTATTTTCGTATGCGAGTTTTTTCATTACTTTTGAATATCGATTCTGATATCACAGTTAAAACGCCCAACAGGGGTTTTGTTACATATTGTATAACGAATAAATAATAATCCATATCAATTATGTACAGTGTACCTATAGCAGAATAGTTAGAAGTGCCGGAAGAAAGCTCGCGGTAATACGCGGCTATTCATTCAGAGTGTTTTGTAGGAGCATAATAACACGTAGCCGTGGACGAACGCGCACCGGATACTGGTTTTAGGAACAGGTCCAGCCAACGTTAGTTCGTTTCCTTACTTCCTGACTGCAGACAAGTACCTATGCTGCCGCCTGCCGTTCGCTTTCTACTTTGTGTTTGACTCAATATGAAACTTGTATTATGAAGAAATCTGTTAAAATGCAAAGAATATTCCTGTTTTACATCACTCACCGCAAAGGTCGTTTAGAAACTAATGTTTTATAAAAACGCTTTACGTCATATTTTAGCGTAATTTCAAGTTACGTTCGTAATGGTAATTACATAGTTTCTATAAGATGCTTACTCATTTAAATCTTAAAGTTGATTATTATGAATGTGACCACATTCTAAGTTTTCACTGAATATAGGTAGGTACTAAGTTTAGTAACTAACCCTTTGTTGCGTATTTTGATAGTGTGTGAACAATCATCCAATCATCGTCGTATGATGAGTATTTACTATGTTCTATGAGTGGGAAGTAACATTGTATTAAATGTAATGTTCATAGAGGTCACACGTCCGCGTGGGCACAGGGCGCCATTGCATAACATCAGCTGCGCCGGATACTTCCCCTCTCTAAAAAATAAAAGTGAATGTACTCACGTAATCGTAGCCATATATAATTATTTTTATTCTGAGAAGTCTTCTAACATGATTCTCAGAGATGTATCCATAAACCATTTATCTAGCGTTATTGATAATATGGAGTAGTAGTAATAGTTCAGTCACGTAACCTCGCATCGGAACATGTCAATCAATAGGTCGAATAGGTGCATTGTGTTTTTTTGGCTCCATTTTATTAGTCAGTAGAAAATAATTGATCTCGTGGTCAATGACAATGAACCACAGCGGATGCGATTGTGTGAATGATGCCTCATTTAATAATGAGCGTATCATGCTCAATAGGTACGAAATTATAAGTAGGTGCATATTATGAAACTGTAGAGTCTCTGTGTCTGTTAATTTGTTCGCACATCACGTAAAAACGGCTGATTGTACTTCTATTCAGATTTCACTAATAAGATACACCAAACTCCTGTAAACAAATATAAAGAAATATAATTGGGAGGGGGTTATAAGTTACTTTTTATCTCAGAAAATACTACACGCGGGTAGAGCCGACTAACAAATCTCTAATATTATTTCGTATAGTACAAGCTAGGGGCGAGAACAAAGGAGGCCCACTAATTTCAAATATTAAACGACATAAAATACCTATCCATGATTATAATAGTGCCTGTTTGCCAATCATTTCTGCAGCAAAACAGCAGTGTGTAAGCACTGTTGAAAACGACGTTTAAAAACATTGCGTTCAATGTTCATAACCTTATAATAATAGGTTATAACCTTATAAATCTGTTTTGAGGTACGCGACCGAGACAGGGGCCACGACACGTCCGTTTTGTATGCAATTGTAGACACGTTTTGAGGTAGGTATGCGACCGAGACACACTGCGACGCGCAACTGTTTCCATACAATATCATACAAAGCAGACTTTGCGCTATCGTCTGAATCACAATACGCATACCTCAAAATGTGTCCTTAGCTAGATCGACGCCTGCGCCGCGCCGTAAGAATCAAACCTGCTGAACCGTCTGAATGATGAGAGGTCCGGTTTCGTAAATAGATATCTATTGAGAATTGAGCCAATCGAATCGCTATCGAATCTATAAAGCAATGCGCCTGCCATATCAAATGATTTTTGCGAAAAACTTGCATGCACGGTGCACACTCTACGTTAGAGCGATGGTCTAACCTGACAGTGCGTGATGGATCTGCTTAATTGCGATGGCTTTAAATGGAAGCGGTCATGGCTTCATCTAATGCTTTTGTATTCAGTCCAGGTATACTCGAAGCAACGCGCAACAGTCGCTGTGACCGCCTGACCGCTTTTTGTTAGTCGTTTAAGCATCCGATTATGATTACGACTGTTACCTTAATAATAATAATTGTACTTACATAATAATATTAATTGCAATGTTGTCCGTACTAAAAAAAGATTACGCCATGGCTCTTAACCTATGTTTAACTTGTGTAACATTACGCATTTCTGACTAAATACGTTCAGAGTACGTTGGTGATTATTACTTACATTCATGATATACGATAAGTTACATTCATCCAAAGCTTAAGTTTTCTAGTGAATTACTGTGAAATGTATTGTATTTGTCAACGTTGTTCGATGCTAAAAGTAAATAAAATGGTCACCTCGCTTGGTCTGCTGTAATGATATCTTGCGTGTAATGTGATCTAAGCGTGATGTATCATAATGTTAGTGTATGATTGCTATTAATAAACTAAGCATCACCAATGTGTGTTTATAGCTCTAGAAAAAGACGCGAGCTTACCACATTATCCACTTACATAAACACCGCTTTTAAATTCGGCACAGCTATGTTTGGCAGTCTGTTGTTGTGTATTATGAAATCTATGTTTGTGTAGGTGCATTTTTTAAAGAAAGATCTTTCGACCAAACCGCGCGACGGACACGACACCTACAACGGTAGACATTATAATATTTGATCGGCACCGTTCTTATCATCGTGCAGTGTAGTCATTTTGTTGTAGTGGAATCCAAAAAATATCCAAAGTTTGATTGAATTAAGTAAATTTTTTAAACAGTTAATCTAATTTGCTAAATTTCTTAATTTATTGACTCTATTGTCCACCATATTGTAGCTACAGATTTTACTTACAAATTATTAATACCCAAGAATAAGTTAACGTCAGTCTTGTGGCTGGTTGTAAAATCTAAAACCATATATTTTCTGAAACATAGTATTAAACTGTGTACATTATAGTTTTCATGTCTCCCCTCTTGAATTGAAAGAAAATCATTGCTTTTACTTATTTCATTGAAACAAATACAAATAGATACCTACCTATGGCCTGCCCAATTTGGCGATAGGCTCACCACCTATTACATCAAGGGACGTAAATAAGTTGGGCGAACTGTGGGTGCAGCATTAGGTACATCTATGCCTACTCTCTCGGGGATGAGAATATGTTTATATGTAATGCAAATAGGAGATTTACTTGGATTTTGTGTGTACTTAAATGTTTTATGTAACATTATGAACTTTATGATTTTATAGGAGTTGTTAATATTTTTTCTCTTATAGTAGTATAGGCCAGCAAACGAGCAAGAGGGTCATCTGATGGTAAGTGTTCTCCGCCGCCCATGTACGCCGAAGAATACTAGAGGAATCATGGGTACGTTGCCCATAAAGAAAAGGTATAATTAAGGAATTGGGAAGTAGAGGGGGATTTGGGCTGGAACTTTTGAAGGACTTAACCGATAATTGAGGTCATATTCAGAGCATATGTTTGTTTTCTCGAAACGTTGGTTCAAAGCTTTTTCACGCTACAGGCGCGGATCAGTAACGTGAACACTAGTAAAATTATAATTAGATTTACAAAGAATGTCTGAGTCGTGACAAGGCTAATTGGATTGACAAAAAAACAATATAATATGTATCTATATAATCAGATTGGCATTAATTCTGGCCAGTGGTTACTCACTCAAATAACTCGGGTGTAATCATTTCAATCTGCCACACTGTGCACATAGTTATGAATCAACAAATTGACTTTTTAGTTTCATGCTGCGTGATGTAATAACAGGTAAAAACAATTTATCGAGTGATATGCATATTTATTGATGTCCGTAACTTATGTAACGGATATTTAAACAGTACCTATCTATTTCTTATTTTATGTATAATTACCATTTTAGCGTAATTACTCTAAGATGATTATTAATTTAGGTAAGTGAAAAAAAAAATTGATCACAAATCTTTTTTCAAAGGTGGTAGTCCCCTAAGCGAGAGTACATTTGGGTATATCCCACCGCTTTGTCTATTACAGTCGCCAAGCAACAATGTGCACGCTGTTTTTTTTTGCTGTTTAAAGAACATTGAAACTAGTGAAATAAATGGACATTAATATAGCTTAACATTTTGTGTTTTCGGAATGATGAGCGAAGTGCATCTATTCCCAACGAGTCACAGTGTGATTAATTGGGAAAAATCAAAGACTTTAATGTATACTACTAGACAAGCTGTGCAGTACATAGAACCACAAAGTTGCGATCAATTGACCATAACTCAATATTACCATCTCGCTTAGGTACTCTCAACGAGAACCCCTATCGCGCTCTCTGTTTGTGAGCTGTCAAACTCCTGCGTTTTGTGAGGCAATTTTACTTCTTAACAGCCCGTCTAGTAAATAGTAAAAAAAAACAAACCAGTTACATCGTGAACTGTAAGGAATATTTCATTCTCACACACTGTAACAAGTTGACACTACTTCTTTCCAACCAGTATAAGACCGTTGAGACAACGGTTCAGTTCAGTGGTTCTACATTTTAAAATGTATCAAAGGATTTTAATGCAAGCAATTAATGTACAACTTCCGGGGCGCGCGCCGCGTAGTGGCTGAGTGGCCGACTGTGAAGTGTGAGGCCGCGGGTTCAATCCCTGCACTGACACAAATATTTGTTTCGGGTCTGGTTGTTGTGAGACCGAAAGTCTCTCGTAGTTCTTGATACCTACAACTCAAGATAATCGTATCTTATCGTGGGGTCAGGGCTATGTGTGTGACTGTTGGGTGTTATTTATTTATTATTTAATGTAAGGTTTTTGCAGACAAAGACAAGGGTGTCTTGAAAACCGCCCGACTACCTAGCATCATCGCTCTACTAAAGCGTTACACTATTACATGCGCCTCCGGTGGCTGATTCAGGTATACAGGATAGAACTCTCTCACTGGCGAAGAAAAACGCTTCTGGGGTAGATAGCAGACGCCAAAAGACCTGTTGGACGTCTCATGTTACGTTGGAAAGACTGTAGCCAACTTGTAGGCGGATAATCGAAACGCCTGGAGAAAACTCATCTCTGACGGTGTAGCCACTCATGATAAATGGTGGATCGAATGCACCCGATCTTATAAATAAACAATTTGAATTTGAATTGCTAGCACACAAACGGACTAAGGCCTAACCGCTCTCATTCAGTAGAGGAGACCCGTGCACAGTAGTGGAAGACGTATAATACAGGGCTACAATACAATAGACAACATTTTATCTCGCCTTTAATCTCCTTTAATAAGATCCTTAGGAGTTTTGTTCGCATGAAAAATCGTACAGCAGTGGCCAGATAACATTCTATGAGCTGTTTTGGAGTGGATCTTACTGACCAGTTCAAACGCGTACTAAACACTATGCCCGACCCTTGGCAGTTGAGTTTTATAACTGCCGTATACAACGGGTAAATATATTGTTTAAGACTGTGACAACCACCACACTATGTCACATGAAGCTCTTCGAACGTAGGTATCGAATCCAAGCTCCGCCAAGAGTATACTATCACCAAGAGTTAATATAGCTTCAAACGAAGGAGAGCCACCATATAGCATTAAAATTGTACTTATAACATCAAAACTACACCTCTATTATTATTGAGATTAAACTACATTGCCACTTGACCAATTACCTATGTTTTCTACTATCCTTTATGATACTTATTCATTCAACAATTGACTTCCTTAGATTGTCAGAACTATATCGAATGTGCAGAAATGGAAACACTTCGCGATAAATTATTTCCGCGCGCATTATTTAAATTTAGACGGATTCTTACCGCCTAATTATAGATATTACGCGGTGAAGTACAGCACGCATTATGCGGCAGATCAAGCACCTTTTAAAAATATTTTAAAAACTTTATTTTCGTTTATTATACCTATAATATCTAGACAAATAAAATATAAATAAGGACTGCTCGTGTGATGTTTGAACATGATTAACATTGCGTCGTCTTTAGGGTGAGAATCAAAATGGCGGGTGTACCATAACGGATCCAGTCATGTTATATACCAAAAAAATGTACTTAAATTGTACTATTTAGTACCTCGGATAAAAAAATTGTACCTCTATTAAAACGAAGTTATAACAATAATAAAGTACACCCGCCATATTGATGTCAATATGGCGGGTGTATTTTGATTGCTCATTAACCACTCATTGGTAATAAAATATTAGTATTCCAAAAAAATGTACCTGAATAGTACCCCAGATAAAGAAAACACACACTCGATCAGGGTATTTAATTCCTGAGAATTTCACAATAATATTTTGGTTCAGTGTGCGTTTACAAAGCTTGTTTCCTCAAGACAAGAATTCCGAGATAGTGAGCGTCGGGATGGTTAGAACAAGGCAAATATTTATAGTTTGAGATATACAGCGTTTAATATTTACCTATTAAGTTGCTAAAAGAAAAAAAATTACAGAGTAAGAATAACCTAACCGTTAATACCCCCGTCGTTAATTAGAGTACTATCTGTTAAAACACATTCAAATCGGTCCATTCGTTTAGGAGCTACGATGCTACAGACGCACGCCTACAGATTAACAAAGGACCAAACTTACAAAACCCTTTGATTTAAGATTGGTACAATTTTCTTAATGATAGGTACTAAATTGTAGCAAATAGGTAGTAAAACTTTGCATTACTCGATCTGTAAATATCTGCTTTGGTCTAGTAACTGCAGCCATCCAGATGCTCACAACTTATTTTGGGTGTAACTTTTTTTGGTGTTTTGAAAAAAGATGAAATTTACGTATGTAATAGGAGCAATTAAGTACTTAATCTTAACCAAGAAATAAAGTCTTTAGAAGTCCTACGACTAGGTCAAATAGATGTGATCAGGTCATCCTGACGTTAGATTGGCTGACTATTTTTATTGTTATTTTTCTTACTCTGTACTGAGGTACATTTTTTTATGATAGATACTACTAAATAAGAACAAATAGGTACTAAAACTTTGCATTACTCAAACTGCAAATATATAGTTCAGTTATCCTGACAATCATAACTATGAGGTCATATGAGTAAAAACAAATTTGGTCCTGCATCGTGACTATTTTTTCTTACGTTTAGTGAGGTACAATTTTTACATTAGGTACTAAATAATAGCAAACAGGTACATACTAAACCTTTGTATATCTTAAGCTACAAACATTTGCCTTGGTCTAACCACCCTGACGCTCACTGTGACGAGGTTGGGGAATCTTGTGTTGCCACTGGCCGGAAAATTCCCCGATTTGCGGGTAATAGGAGTCTAATGCGGGAATAGCACAGGGTTTGTTTTATAGCTTAGAATCCCAAGAAATAAACGACAATTTTTTTTACGTGTTTATTTATATAATCAGGATAATTCTGTGACCTAATCAGTATTGACAACATAAATGCCATGCACAATATTACGATTTTAATTACTGTTATTTCACGTCTGTAATCCCCGAAGGAGTAGGAGATGTAATCAGTACACCCATATTTCGCCGAGCTTTTTCCCTCCCATGATATGATACAGGCCGAGACTTCCTACATTTTTTTACTATACCTAGTAACGGTTGTTATAGCAATAATTGCAATTTAATACTTGAAGATTTCTTTCGTAAGATTTAAGGTATAGACGCCGGCAACGCAAGGACGATTCCTTTGGTATTCTTGGTGTCCATGGGCGACGGTAATCACTTACCATCAGGTGAACCAATTGCCGCCTCTCTAAAAAAAAATTGGCGCTGTGATTAGGTTGAGACACTCACGCGGGCGAAGCCGCAAGGGGCAGCTATTATTTTATAGTTATTAAATCGTGGTGGAGAAATTGCAGGGAATTAGCAAATAGTAGCGAGGAAAGTCGGGCAATGATTCCTAGTATAGCGGGGTATTCAGAATTTTTACGTTGGCAGCACTGCTTGTTTTTGATAAATCAAACAGCCCTGTCAATGTATTTTTTTTTGGAACACGTCTCGTAAACGCACATAAACCGAAATATGAATCGTTTATTTCTCAGCAACTACTCAACATGATTGAATGTGTGTTTTCTTTATCTGGGGTACTATTTAAGTACATTTTCTTACATAATAATATTTTATTACCAATGAGTGTGAGCAATCAAAATACACCCGCCATATTGACGTCAATATGGCGGGTGTACTTTATTATTGTTATAACTTAGTTTTAATAGCGGTACAATTTTTTTATCCGAGGTACTAAATAGTACAATTTAAGTACATTTTTTTGGTATATAATATGACTGGATCCGTTATGGTACACCCGCCATTTTGATACTCACGTCTTTAGGTATGCGAAGAAATCACCTGCGGATACAACTTCGTCTTATACTGTGGAGTGCGCAAAATACGACGCTAAGTATTTCGAACCACTACGTGCCGCGCTAATCACCGCGTCTAAACGAGGTCAAAATCTTTAAATGTATGTTTTAGATTTTTATATTATGATTTATTTTTTATAAATATTTCAAAAAAATAAGTAGGTAAGTAATGGTACCCAAATTTATATGGACTCTTATGGATTTTTCTATCAAGAAATACTTACTAACATGCTGGAGTCAGGAAATGTGCCCAGTATAGCAATATATTTGCCCCCTATCTCATCATGGGATGGAAATACACTTGGCGATATGTGGGTGTACTGGTTACATCTACATCCCTTATACTATCCCTTCGGTATTTATAGGACTGAGTGTGTATGTATGTAGGTACCATATTAATGATCTCCAATAATATTGGACTTCTTTATACAGGGGGTCGTGGGATGTTTCCCATCCCATCCCATTTCCCTGGGATGTTGTGGCATTGTAATGCCATAAGGAAAACCAGAGGTATCTCGAACCCTGCCAAAATCACCCCCATGTACGAGTGTGATGCGTAACTATTTGGAGGTTTCGAGATAATAATATTATCGTTTTGTTAGTTTTTCTTTGACTTATTATTTGTGCCATATCATGAAGTAATTTTAAGTTTTTCGTTTCACTCCTAGGTATTTTTACAGTTTACAGACTCCGGAAAATTTTCGGGAAATATTTACTAAAACAAAAAGGAGTTTACTGTAATACGAAGCATGTGCTTGTAGGTAGAGATCAACAATCATAGTGAATCTTATTACTTACATATATTGATATTGATTATTATTATCCAAAGACGATAATTTATCCCATATCTATATACCCAGATCTACTTATTATTAATAAATAATAATATGAAATATACCAGAAAATATGTGGTAGTTATTACAGTACAATTTTGTACAGTATTATGGGAGAGCTTTCATTGATCGCGTTACGTATTTTTACGTAACACACTGGACACAAGCGAGTTGTCGCCACATCATAATAAAGCCATCCACCAACAGCCGCGATTTGCGATCGCTACCCACAGGCGCGATCTGTTCAGCGTCCACCAATAAGAGGTTGTCACCCCTCCAATCAGTCGTCTTAGGTAGGGTTGCTAAGATATTTCGGCTCTTACAGTATTATTCAGATTTGGATACAAAATTACAGAAAATATTATAGTTTATCATGGAATAATAAAGACAAAGGTATATTTGTTACTAATTTGCTAGTTATTTGATTCCACGATAAAAAAACAAGCATAGCAGCGAAAACACACCTATTATACAGGTTTAGTGTCCAATTATATAGGTACATTCTGGCAACCCAATTCGGTAGATTACTGTGTGGATCGCGGCAGTGGGTAAGATTACACGCGTTCCCATACAAAATTTCCTAAAAACAAGAATCGCAGATCGCGGATTGCACGGATCATGTCGCGTTCCATACGATCCGTATGGAATCTGGCTGGCATGGCGTCTAGACCGCGGCAGTGGCTAAGATCGCGCACGATCCCATACAAAATGTACTAAAAACATTTATCGCGGCCAGAGATCGCGATCACAGATCGTTGGTGGAAGGCTTGTGGCCGTTCCCTATATTCTTTAGAAAGATAGATTTGCATACTATCAATAGTGTTTTTACATATCTTCCATACAAAATGTGTCAAAATTTCACTGCCACTTAGCTATGTGGATAGTCAGAATATTGGGAACGGCCATTATGAACAGATTATGTTATCTTTGTATAACCATATTCGATGAATTATAAATCTCCATAGATTGTTTTATTTATTGTCTTGCATATTATAATAATTGTATGTATAACAAAGCTAATATTTTTTATAACCGGTATTTTGTATTATTAGGTATATTATACTGATATAATATGCCTAGAACCATACCTAGAACATATAAGTGCCAATACTGATCGACGTCATTGATGCAGTAATCAAAGCTCGAGATCAAAGATAATAAGAATAAAAAACGAAACATGCAGTTCGATTGTACCCGATTATAACATAAGCAATTGCAGATATGCACACAGCTGGTGGATATGCACATTTTGTATATTTATTTACGCTTTAATAATAATTACTTGGATTTTAATATTATCATATATTTTAACGTCGGAGTAGGGGTTGTGAACATTCACCGTCATATAAAAGGCTTACGCGGAGCCTGAGCGTCATAAGAGTAGTTACGTTCATTGGCTCGACAGCAAATCGTGGTGTAGAAGAGGCAGTCGCAAAGTCATAGCACGCTTGTTCCCCACGCGCCATGGCTTCCCGTATAGCCGTGAGTAACATTTAGAACTTTATGCGAGAAAGCGAATATGTTACAAATTGCAAACACAGCTTCCTACATCCGTTTACCACAAGATGTATTAGTGCTAAGGAAAGTGAAAAAAAAAAAAATATATGTGACTTTATGTATATTATGTTCATTTTTATGCTAATGGATGGGTGCCTGATAAACACATTATAAACCAGTCAATTTTTTTACCGTCATTGATGACTACACGGTTCGAGGACTTAATTAATTAGTATTAACATAATTATTGTGCCTTTTGTTTAATTAATCCAAATATTATTACTAATTAAATTAAGGAAAGTATCCATAACGTGTTACGTATTGTTTTACTTGGTCGCTGTTATTTATTTTTATAGTAAAAACCATTCATTTACGTAATCATGTGGTTAATAGCAATTACATCTTTACGTAGTGTACTTGTGCCGTTTGGAACAAAAGGTTCCATTAAGTAGGTACGAGTACAACTTGCACGGTCACTTTCAATTTCATGCAGCACATTAGTTTGAATTCAACAGAGACATAGAACATTATATTTACAGCTTAGGCCGATAAATGAGCAAATGGGTCACCTGATGATAATTGATCTCCATCACCCATAAATCTACATTAATTACAAAGATACCATATTAATTATGGACATGTAGACTTAAAGGGAAGGGATAGTTAAGGGACGAGGAAGGGGAAGGGGTATTTGGGCCTCCGGATATCTTACCGTACGAAACCCAATAGCAGGCTGCTAGCTCACGTCGGTTTTCTGCGAGACAGTGGTAACCAGTCGGGTGAGCCGACCCATGTATGCTGTAGACAAAACTGTCTACAGTGTGGTTCTGCCGCTTACATCTGTGCTTAATAGGAAATATGCAAACTAAATTACTGATTACTGTTATTATTTCAGCTGAGCTGCTTTCTACTGGCTAGCGTTGGCGTCTGCTTCGCGACTTTTGGAACTGAACAGTTAGTATGCGTTCCTATGTGTCTAATCCAATGTTTAATGTCTAATAATTTTAGGGTTACCATCTGAAAACCAGCGCTACAACGCTTTAACACGTTGTAGCAGTTTTAAGCTGCGATGGGACCAATTACGGCCTCACACAACCGATTAATAGGGCCCTGACTTATATTACATATATGATCCGATTTTATTGTTAATAAATGTATGTAATGTTATAAATTGTCGTTTTGTGTTTGTTTGTTTTAAATATTTTAGTATTCTAGCCGTATGTGTGAGGGGAGGGTATCGTAATAAAATCATTTTCTTTCTTTCTTTCTTTAATCCCTTACCTCAGTTGGATTTTATTACTTGATGGTTTTTCGTGACTTTGAATATATAATTAGTTCCGCTACTCGGTGTAGAGATAAAAATAGTGATGGAGCAATTCGTTTAAGATTTCTTTATGAGATTCTCACGCGTCTCTTCATTGCGGTAAATGGTGAAAATAAACCTATTGTGTTATGACAGATTACTCTTACACTTTGTTTTCTCTTGTAACTAGTTTGACCTGCTGGCTTTGCGATATTATTATTACTTATGCACTACACAATATTACAAAGCGAACAAATAAATCGAATCCTGTGATCATAATTAAGATATTAAGGTACGTTTCATGCTTGTTGCAGTGTCCACATTCGGGTCCATATACCTGAAGAACACCACTCCTCAAAGGAAGTAGTCGTCCATGAACATCATGAAGATATTGGACATCTCGGTGGAGGAGGAGCTTTCGGAGGTTATGGAGGAGGAGGTCATGGAGGTGGAGGGGGTCACGGAGGCGGTTTAGCCGACCACCTTCACGGCGGATTTGCTGACCATCTAAGTAGTCATGGCGGAGGACACGGTGGTGGATATGGCGGTGGCTTTGGCGGCGGAGGCGGAGGCGGCCACGACTTCGGTGGTCACGGAGGACATGATTTAGGAGGTGGTCACGGCGGATTTGATTTGGGTGGTCATGGCGGTGGTGACTTCGGTAGCGGTGGCCACGGAGGAAATGACATCGGAGGTCACGGTGGCGGCGGTTATGATCTAGGCGGCCATGGCGGTGGATATGGCGGCGGATTTGGAGGTGGATTTGGAGGCGGTCACGGCGGTGGATTCGGTGGTGATCATGGAGGTCTAGGAGGTGACCATGGCGGTGGATTCGGCGGAGGACATGGTGGCGGATTTGGTGGTCATGGCGGTTTTGGCGACGTCCATGGCGGCGGATTTGGCGGAGACCACGGTGGCGGTTTTGGAGGTGGCCACGGCGGTGGATTTGGCGGTGGTCATGATTCTGGACTAGGAGGACATGATCATGGAGGCGGCGGCAGTATCGGCGGTGGCTATGGAGGTCATGGATTTTCATCTGGAGGCCATGACAGCTATAGCGGGGGTGGCGGAGGATTTTCCGGTCAGGACAGCTACAGTATAGGTGGTCATGAGAGCCATGGTTCAATCGGAGATCTCGGCGGTCACGGCGGTGGACTAGGCGACGGCCTCGGCGGTGGTCTTGGTGGACATGACAGTTATAGCGTGGGCGGTCACGGCTTTGGCGGTGGCAGCGCCGGACACGACAGTTACTCGGGTCACAGTAGCTACGACTCTTTCGGCGATGGCGGCGGTGGTCATGGTCATGGCGGAGACAGCTATAGCTCAGGCGGCGGAGGCTCTCTCGGGGACCATGGAGGTGGTTTCGGTGGGCACGGAGGAGACAGTTATAGCGTTGTTGTAAGTGGTCACGGGTCAGGCGGTGGTCACGGTGGATTCAGTTTAGGTGACCTTAGTGGCGGTGGAGGCCACGGTGGCCATAGTAGTTTTGGAGGCGACAGCTACACCAATGCAATTGCTGCTGGTCACGGCGGCGGCCCATACCACAAGAGGAAGTAAACGTTTGGAGAACCTTCACCGACCAACTAAGTCATAGTCTTCTTAATATTAAGAATATGGATTATATATCCAGTATAAAGTACAACTTGTTATTGTAAATAGTTTGTAATATAAGTTATTGTTGAACTATATTTTAGTAAACATTATTTAATTTTGCCTGAAAGATTATAAACGTGTTTCATTACTCCAATCGCTTTTATTGTTTCTTGTACGAAGTAGGTAATAGTGAAGTTACTAGTCCACTTAGGTATCATATATTTATTGTGTGTGACTTCTGAACGAATTGACCGATTGAAGCCATTCACAATAGTTTTGTCGTGGCCATGGTTCATGGCTATATAATGCTACGTACTTAAATACCTACCCCACTCAGAGCAATAATATTCACGATAGTAAAACCGCGAGAGACAGCTACGAGTAGTTTACTATGAAATCGTACATACCTAATATGAAAATAAAGAATTCCTATAGTTATTATTTATTTCTTTTACAATTGTGAAATTACGTCATATTAATTGTCGAAAAACATGCTGGATTTAGCAAATCAAATTTTATTACAGTTCGATCCGTTAATTAGGTAGGCATTACATTAGTTGCTTTCATTGTTTAAAATAGACTGCCTCGGTGGCGCATTTGTAATGACGTGGTACGGCTGATGAGCTGAGGTCGCGGGTTCGATCCCCGGGTCGGGTAAAAGTGATATTGGGTGTCTATTACGAATTACTAAGTATCAGCTCGGAGTATGGAATTGTGCCCGATGTGGTGAGAGGCTCGCCCCCTATCACATCATAGGACGGAAATACGCTCAGCGAAATGTTGGTGTACTGGTTACACTTCTGCTGTGCATGTAGGTATATATTTAGAATGATTGCACAAATATTATTTTCATATATGTAGATAAGTAGCTATAAAATTACGGTGTCGTTACCACATCTCCCAATTATTGTTATGCTCATGATAGAAACGGTCATGGGTAGGTACTAGATTTCAAGATATTGAATTTTAATTTCAATAAAATACATAAATATAGGTTTATATCTGAAGGATTGATCCGCTTTTTAGGAAATAAATCTACTTTAATTTGACAAAATCACAATACTATACGCAATGAATACAATAAATGTAATATAAACGCGGGAGCTTGTGGCAATAGGCAGGTTTTTGATAAAGAAATTATACTTTTTAACCCTAATTAAGTTCTAAGTAACCCTAATTGTATGTAATAGACGTTGGATAGATACCTTTTATGGAAATATGGTTCATAAATGCTTAAATGTAGGTAAATATAAAAATTGTTATAATACAATGGTGTAGATACCTAACAAACATATTATTGTACCAAGATTTTACAAGATAATGATAACAAAAAAAATGGGAGATCCATAATTGACCGATTATTTTAATAAAATTACCGATAAACCAGAAAATAAATAAATCCAGTGAGGATTCTGACCTAGTTTTACTATAAGAGACGATACCGGAAACACCAATAAATTAAAACGGTGAAATTACAATCATATTGTATGCATAACTTCGTTAAAAACGCTAGATACTGCAGCAAATTAACACGGTTTCGTCATATTATAAATATTTATGATATACAAATAACCTAAAAAATCTTATTATGTAAAACAACTTGTCTTACTTATGAGTAATTTTATCGTCCACTGTTGCTGACTAGTTGTTCGGTTGGCTCTTCCGGCGAAAGTATTTAAAGGTATCTAGTACTAGATATTTATACATGTGGCCTTTATAGTTTTATTAACTGATCATATTTATTAATGATTGACTTTTTTGAAGCTTTCCTAATTTATCTGACTGGGTACAGAGCTATATATAATATTACCAGTGCCGAATCCAGGGTTTTGGTTTGTGGGGGGGGGGCTTGATTCACAATTAGAACTAAAAAAAATTGAGCTTATACTATACCTATTAAAATGAATTAAGTAAGGTAAAGATTAATATTATGTTGTAGGTAGTTCTAAGAAAGTAGGATAATATCAACATTAATTTGAGATTTGTCAGTGGACCCAAATTTTGGAGGGGGGCTTAAGCCCTTTAGCGCCCCCTGGATTCGCTACTTATGTACTTATGTAAATTATAATCGGTAATGTTGATTTTTCCGAATTATTACGAATATACAAATAATTACTAATAATGACTGCCTCGGTGGCGCAGTTGTAATGCGTACGCGTTACAATTGAGGTCAACGCTGAGGTCTCGGGTTCGATCCCCGGGTCGGGTAAAGTGGTATTGAGTTTTTCTATTAAGATATGCTCAGTATCAGCCCGGAGTCTGGAATTTGTGCCCGGTATGGCGATAGCCTCTCCCCCTATCCCATAAGGGACGGAAATACGCTCGCCGAAATGTGGGTGTACTGGTTACACCTCTGCCTACCCCTTCGGGCATTAAAGGCGTGAGTGCGTATATGTAAATAATTACTGGCTTTCCGCATATAAAATGTAATATATTAAAGTAGAGTTTAGGGTTATGGAAAAGGTTTTCTTGAATTTGAGTGGTAGAGCCTCGCTGTAGACAGTTTTGTCTACACCATGAATGGGCTGGCTCGACTGGGTTATTTCGACTGTCTCATAGAATACCAACGTAAAGTAGTGGCTTGCTGCTGCGTTTCGTAAGGTGGGTGAGATATCCGGAGGCCAAAATCCCCTTCCTCTTCCCAATTATTCCCTTATTTATTATTTCCCAATTTAGGTCGGCAACGCGTCTATGATTCTTCTGTTATTGTGGGAGTTCATGGGCGGTGGAGATTATTTACCTTCATGTGACCCATTTGCTCGCTTGTCGGCCAATGATATAAAAAAAACAAGATATGTACCTACCTTGTATTATCTGTAATGATTGCTTCCTAAGATAATTGATTGTATCACAAAATATTCGTTAGTAAGTTCTGCAACTGCCACAATATAGCCTAAGTATTTTATTCCCATCTATAAGAACTTTGTTATATAAAGTGTTTCATTAATCTCGGCGTGCGATTCGATACTATCTTGAGTACCTGTTTGTTATATAACACGATTGTGCTGCACCCCGCCCTTCACTCGTAAAATCTCAAACGACTCATACTTCCCATAATTAGGGTTGCCAGGTTTCCGGCTTTAGTTGGACATGTTTGGCTTTTCACGGTCGTATCCGGCTTTTTGATAATATGATGTATATATGATTATATTATTTTGGAATAAAACTGTGATTTATTAGTAATTAATGATTGGTGAACAACTTTAATAAAAACCTAACCGTCTTTTTTATAAGAAAAGTAATGTCCAGTTTTAAAAGGTATGTTACGACTGTCAAAGAATATAATAATATGTCTGTCCAAATAGAGCGCCGAGACCGGCATTTTTATTTTAGGGCCTGGCAACCCTACCCATAATAGTTCCTCTGTAGGCCTAGTACGAGTTACAAATACGTTCACAGTTTTCGAATTCGTATATAATTACTACCGTCGAAGTGTCAAACTAGTAATTCATACGGTAATAAAGGAAAGAATCGCTTGAAAACAAATTTCATATTCGACTAATATGAAATAAAATTAACCATATTATTAATTATAGTTCTCACTAGTGGCTACTGATACTCGACGTATGGAGAGAAAACGAAAACTTTCATCGTTTTACAAAACTATTAAATCTTGTACTAGGCCCTCTGTTTATTCAACATTTCCTTGTATAATTAAAGATCATAAGATAAGCTTTATGATAAGTACCTATATTTGTGCACACTCAAAGTTAAATAAGAAGGTTTTATAACTGATTATGATTTATTTTGCCACAAATAATATTAATAATTGAACACTATTTGTGTTTAGAATAATGAAATTGACATAATATTATGTTTATAAATACTACATATAATGATTTTGGATAATGTTAACTCCATTTCAACGTTTGAATTATATTTAATTCCGTAATAACTATAATGAAGTACCTATTACCATAATATTTAAATAGACGTAATAAACATAAGGAAGTAAAGAAAGATCTAAATTTCCATTACTTCTTATGATAAAAGGCCCTTTACGTACTCATGCACTTACCTAAATTCATTGTAGTGTATTTGTTTTTTAATCCAATAATACTGTTATTAATATAGAACACTGACATGATCTTATACGAGTAGAGATAGGTTATTACACTCAGCAAATATGCAAAAGGTAGACTGTTATGGAATAATAACAAGAAATTGTGAAATCCGAAATATTAAAAATACTACTAGACATATATACATACATACACACTCACGTCTCTAATCTCAAAAGGGGTAGGCAGAGGTTTAACGAGTAAACCCACATTTCGCTGAGCTTATTTCCGTCCTATGGTCTGATAGGGGGCGAGCCTATCGCCATAATGGACACAATTCCAAACTCCGGGCTGAAACTAAGCATTTATTGATAGAAAAACCCAATATTATTTTTATCCGACCCGGGAATCGAACCCGAGATAGCACAACAGTTGTACCGTGCATGCATTACAACTGCGCCACCGAGACAGTACTACTAGAGTACCTAGTTTTTGAGTGGTAGAGCCACGCTGTAGACAGTTTGTCTACGGCATGAATGGGCCGGCTCGACCGGTTGTTACGTAATTTAGTAGCTTGCTGTTGCGTTTCGTACCTACGGTGAGTGAGATATTTGGAGGCCCAAATTCCTTCCCCTTCCCAATCACTTGATTATCCCTTTTATGTAAGATCGGCAAAATGTCCACGGTTCTTCTGGTATTATAAGTGTTCATGGGCGGGGATATCACTTACAATTAGGTGACCTACTTGCTCGTTCGCCGGCCTATTCTATAAAAACATCTTAAATGGAAAAAGGATAACAATGAGAATGATGATCACATATTATGGACACCAAAAAAAAGACAATAATAAAACCGACTCAAAACACCATGACAAGTAAAAATAAAAACAACTGACTTTGAGGAGCTGCTATTGCATTTTAAATGGTTAATAACTTACAGAAAGGACCGACTGAAAATTATGTATTATTAGTTTTTGGTTTTTGAATCGGCTTTAGTTCAGTATTTATAGATAAATAATCATCACAAATAAATGATGAAGGTTTAGCCTTTCATCTCCGATTTCCCCTCGTAGGCGTTATACAAAAAAAAGGAAAAGAGAAGGTTCTTAATTCAATGCGTATATTTATTTAATACTCGTACACTCATCGAATTGAGAACCTATTCCGTTTTTTTTTCGTCTGTTAAAAATGGAGCTGTCATCATCAACTGGTATCCTAAAGGCATGAAGAGGAAATTAGTAAAAATAATTAGAAGATTGGAAGACAAAAAAGTATAGGTACGGGTCGAATTGAGAACCTCTTGTTATTTTTCGACGGTTCAATATTAAAGCAACAGCTGGACTAACGTGATTAAGAACAGCTTTAGAAAGAAAAGACTGGAAAAAGCTGCGAGAGACTGTAAGGTGGTAGAGCCGACTAGAGCCACGCAGAATGGGCTTGTCCGACCGGGGCACTACCTCTGTCGTCCAGAACAGAATGGCAGCTTGCTGTTGCGTTTCGTATAGTGAGTAAGATTCCTGGAAACCCAAATCACTGACCTCTATTTCTAATCTATAATCCTTTTCTTTAAGGTCGGCATTGAACTCATGATTTTTTTGATATTTTGAGTATTCATAGGCGGGGGAGATCACTAACTATTAGTAACGTGACCCCCTTGTTTGTATGCAGGCATCTGCTTTGGCGATTGACAACATTGAAAGTGTCGACGAATTTATAGTGACTACTGATATTATACAATTGTTGCATGTTCAAAAATCTGTATCTGAATATATACAACTTGTTATAGAAAGGGGCGGGCAAATTTAAGCAATGTATAGTGTAGGGTATAAGTATTTTATCTACCATAGTAACTATTCCGATTACATTGCGAGGACAATAATTATAGAATTTTCCTTTTTATCGAATGAGTAACATGTCGATATCGACTTTCAACTTTGGACAACACTAAATGATAAACATTGATACTATAGACCTCCTTTTATTTAATTATATTATAATTAAAAAAACATTAAATAGTTGTCAAATGTCAATATTTAGTTGACGCAGTCAGTTCGGCAATTTCAGATTTTTAGAAGTATAATTGATTACGAGTTCATATCTTAAGTTGTATTTAACTAAAAACAAGTATTATGTAGTAGTACTTTGTGTTGTAATAACAGTTTTAAAGAGGATCGTCGACTGTATTAAGCCAAATTCATAGATGGAAGGCCCGAGAATGAAGTCTTTAACATGCTTCTAGAGCATGGTTCCTATAGCGTCTTCAGCACACAGTCTCTTTCAAGTGTTAATTTGTGTTTAAATTACAAGTTACGTGTCCTTAGAATTACGTACATCTTATTCAAGTTTATTAAAAAGTGAGTGTCGTTCATAATAATTAATAGTGATGTCATCAATCTTATCGATCTTAATAAACGAGTGATTAAAATTAACGTGAAATATTTGTATGTCTTGGTTTTAAAAAGATCCGGTACATAAGTACGAATTGTAAGGTGTATGTAATGACCCTAAAATATGACCACACCTTTCTGTAACACATTGTATATTAATATCTGCTTTAGATATTAATTTGTTATTTTCAATAATGATTAATGTCGTTTGATCTCCAATGAGCAAATTAAGGCAATAAGATCCACGGTGTTTTATGTTGAAAGAATTGGCAATGTTATGTCACGTTTTTAATGTTTCATGTTACTTTAAACGCCTAGAGGTTTTAAATGAGCAACTTATCAACAAAGCGCTCAATAAAATTCATCTTATTGTTTTTATTTACATTAGTATTTTTATTTCATAATGTTCCTAAGATTTCGTGTGAAATGCATAAATACGAGTTTCGGTCGCATTTTATCTATAACTCATAATCGAAACAGATTAATTTTGCTATAGTAGGTATAGAATAATAAATAACAAAATAAATTGTTGTAATAGATTTTAGATTTAACCCCTTTCAGCATTAACTTGTGATTTAGAACTATGATCACGCTTGGTCATAAAACATTAGTTTTATCACTGATATTAGGTAGTTTAAATTTTGTCACCATACTTCAAAGTAGCTGTAGTACTTAAAGATTCTTCACTCTTAAATGAATAATTCGGTCCATTATGTATTGTGCGAGTGGGTACAGGCTTCTCAGGCATGCTAAAGTCTTTAATTGAAGGTTCTAATTCAACAACAGGGTATTTTTGTCTGTGGTCTTTATGAACGTCAAACTTTTTTTCTTTTGGTCTATGCCTTTGTCTCGCATCAGATACGTAATCGGTAGATTCTGTTATTATGGCTTCAGTGCTCTGAATTTCATAATGCTCTTGTGGTCGACTTGTTGTCGTCGCTACAGAAGCGGGGGAAGATGTAGTTGACTGGGTCGGCGCTTCAGCGTACTGGAAGTTATTATTTGAAGCCTCTGCAACCGATAATTGGTCTCCATGTAGGGCCTTTACTGCCATTGCTGAATAGTAGGGATGGACTGGCGATGTCTCTTTTATTGTGAATGGTGTAGACGTGGCATAATCCGGTATTTTCGGTTGATCGTACTCATTATAATGTTCCAAAGCAGAAGGAGAGCCGTCGTTCATTGTTATAGCAGAAATATCCGAATTTTCAAGGTGATCAACAGTAGTGTGATGATCGAGACCTCCAAAATTGATATTCTGCGTTGAAACAGATTTCTTTTTCCCTCGTTTTCCTTGATACATCCATGATGGATTCTCATTTTTTTCTTCATTTGTATATAAATTTGATGATGATGCGTAAATGTCATATTCAAAGTTGTTTGAATAGCTATTATCTTTGTAATGTACTAATGGATCTTTATATTTTGTAAATGCTGCTGGACTAGTATCATGTCCAGGATAAGTTTTGGGCTTGTAATCGTGTACTACAGTAGACGATACAGAGAAAGGCGCAGGCACACTCGGTTCATGCAGTTGATAATCAGACACTTGTTTCCCACTATTGAAATAAAGCGCTGGAACTACATTACGTGGTTTCGTATAACCTTTGTCTTTCAATTTAAAGGATGGTATAGGTTTGTAATCATCTATATTCATTCCGGTTAAAGCCTCGTTTTGCGGTGGCGGAATCGTTGGTTTTTGTATATTCCTGATCCTGTCATATGGATTATACATGTTTTCGTAGTAAGAATAATCTTTCACAACAGCAGGCTTGATAGGTTTAGTGTATTTTTGAGAATATTTACTTTTACGTACTTTTGGTACACCTCCAATGCGTAATCCTTGGCTATTATACGAAACTCTCGGAGGGATTGATAGAGGATCTTTGACTACATCAATATCAGACGGAATTTCCCCGTGGTCGTGAAAGATGTGATCGTGAGTAACTTCACGGGGATTGTAAGCCACGTATTCCATATGAGACGGTGTTCCCATGGAACCTATCGCTGCATATTCAGTTAGTACATCTGACGGATAGGCCAATAGCGTCTGGGGCTTTTTAATAGGCATTAGTGGATGAGATGCAGCGAACGCAGGAATGCTGTTAACAGGATTTACTCTGACCATGTTGGCCAGCTGAGTAGATCCGTCATTGAAAACTAATTTATGAATATGCTCTTCGCTGTATGTGTGGATATGTTCGGTATTTCCGTCGATAATTTTTTCAACTCGTTGCGGTTTCTTTATTTTTTTTATAGTCCCCGAACCGTCTAGATCAGAATAAAACTGTTCGTGAAAAGATGACACCGGATGTTCTTCTTCCGGTTGTGGCCGTCCACGTACAGCAACTCTCTTGGGCTTTGTTTTCCGCCCCACCTTTTTGCGTGGTGGTTCATTGACCTTTACAACTTTAACTCTTTTTGGTGGATGGCTAGGTGAGTTTGCCGCTACTCCAGAAGGTGCTGAGAATGATGTCGGAACATGTAAATGATCCGTCGGTTCCGGATCGTACTCTTGGTCATCCCATTCTGTCGGTGAAGGGCCGTAATAACCTCGAGCTCGGTACAATGGCAAAAGTTTAGACGGCGCAGCTAGCATGCCAGGTACGCGACTGTGGGTTTCCTCATATACTTCAACAGAATTAATAGGTACCATGTTTGTAACAGCTGGCAAAGCAACGTTAGTTGGCACCGCCACCGCACCCTCGGCACTTGGCATGTAAGCTGGTGCATACTGTGAGGCCGCAGGATGATTCGTGATGTAAATTTTTTTATGATGATGAATGTGTTTCACCTTTTGTGGTAAATGTATGCGGATCTTTTTCCTGAAACAAAATAAATACGTATAATAGTGGTATTCATAGTTGACAGCATTTCGAATGCATGCTCCGTAAGTGTTTTTGCCATGAAGTTGTTCCGTCTAGTGCAAAGTCATTGACATAAAGCGTGACACGGTAGCGGCTTTCCCTCTCGATGAACAGCGACGCAACGACGCGACGCGCGACGTCGCGGTCCCTGATATACCTAAATGTTGTGTGTGACAGCAATGACGTGCGTATAGTAAACGTAATATTCAGTGTCCATTAACAATTTTGATTATAGCCACTTGTTTTCTAACGTAGGTAATAAGCCGTCGACGATAAATTCGCACTTTCTACTCAATCGGCGTTCATTACGCGCCTGGTGAAGTTCAATGTTCATACAATTAGCGCAGCGGTGAAACACAACCATTACAGCACAATCGTCGACATAGTGACATTCAACATTTATTTACAGTTTACAGTTTTCATCGCTTTGCTTATGGATTAAAAATGAGAACACTTTCGCAATATCTTGATAAATACAAATGAAAAATCCATGATTACCGTGGTTTTAATATTGTAGTTATACCTAGGTATTTGTTTTCATTTTAAGGGAATTAAAAATATCTGTAAAGATTATCATCATGCATAACATATCTTAACAATAATGGAAAATATTTTCTTGTGAATTTATTATACGCAAGCGATAATAAAGTTACTATCAACGATTGATGATATCAACTCTGAGCTAATAGTTAATCTTAATTAATAACAACTAATAATATTATTATTTAATAAAAATTGTTTCATGAATACTTACTTAGGTCCTTCTGCCTCGACATACATGGAAGCAACAGCAACCAAAAGAGTGAACTGAAACAAATAGAACATCTTTAGACATATTTTGTTCACCTGGTTGGGTTTTTGTGGAGCTTAATTTTTACAATAAGGGTGGTTATTGTCCAATTAAACGACGCGTGATATCGCGAGCCAATCCACGGACGAAGCGCCACCTGCTCGTACTTAAACACGACGACTACGCCGCGCCGCACACCGTTTATTCATAGTGATTTGTCAACACTGGTAGGAACTTTAGGAGCCGCGTCGCATTGTGTACACGATACACGAGCCCCGTCCGCGTTCATGGCTCGGCTCGTGCTACTCGTAGCACACGTTGGATGCAGCATCATGCAAATGATTTGCTTATGATATGGACATATTGTATTTATAATTGTTAATGAGTGATTTTAAGTTATAATAATTGCATAATTGGTCCTCTTGACCTATCATGATCTAATCAGAGGGATGTCGGTGCAAATCTATATTTGGATCTATATAGGGATCAATACCACGTAAAGTGTGTTATGTATCGAACACCACTGAAAACATATATTATAAAAGACGATCTGACTTGACAATCGATTGACTTTTATTACAAACTAGCTGTCCCGCGCGGTTTCACCCGCAACATATGATTGATAATCAAGTTTCAAATATTGACGCAAAGAGGTGTGGGTGATATACGGACAATCTAAAATAAATAAATAAGAAAACCTAGAATCCGACTGCAGCGCCACCTACTGGGTCCAATTACTAATCTAAACCATCCAGGGACCCACTCAAACACACAAAATCACAAATAAGTATTATCAAAATCGGTACAGCCGTTTAGAAATGTTTGTGAAACTTAAGCACGGCAATTGATTTTTATATATTTATTATATAGATTTTAACACCGGTTGAATGGAGTATATCGTAAGACTCCAGAGGGGCGAGCACGAGCAACTTACGAATAAGTATTCGAATCGAGAACGCTAGCACTTGTATGCAGTTTCAAACAATTTTTAGACATTTCGATACGAATACGTTCTCGCAAGATATTCGTGCTAGCCCCTCAGTTTAGAGGTTTTATAATACTAGAGAAATCCTGGAATAAAAATGTACCTTCATTCATACAATAACCCTCAATGAGTCAGCGTTTAACACCTCACTATGTTTGATTGAATTTAGCTGCACCTTTTGTTTATATCATAATCACCCTCCGTAACTAGTTTCGTTTTGACTATTGACTGTCATATCTCGATATATTATTACTCAAAGGTGTTTTTTGTTGGTTTGATGATTCAAACAACGTTTTAAAGCTTATGTTTGGTGCTATTGACTTAAAATAGACAAATGTTTAAAATAATAGGTTTTGTCAAAAAAATATGAAAAATTAACAGTATAATCAACTAATTTGCTGTATTGTCAATTTAGGATTACGTGCATAGACGATTTTAGGAAGAGCCAAATCTAATAAATATTTACATTTAATTATTTCTACTTTATTATATAACGTAACTGACCACTATCGGTGCGAAGTATTCGCACGGGCCACCTAGTATACATTATATTTTTAAGTGGTTACACGGAAAAAAGCAGCGCTAGCTCAGCGGGGCGTGTACAGACTGGCGAAACGAACGTCGCAGATTCAAAACCAGTCCCAAGAGCATGCACCTCTGATTTTTCTGAGTTTCGTGTGTATTCATTGTTAATTATCGCTTGCTATAACGGTGAAGGAAACATCGTGAGGAAACTTGCATACCTGAGAAGTTCTCCATAATAATTCCGAGGGTATGTAAAGGCTGCTAAATCTCATTAGGCCAGCGTGGTAGCCTAAGGCCTAACCCCTCTCATTCAGTAAAGGTCCGTGCCCAGCAGTGGCACGTGCGTAATATAGGGTTGCTTTTTTTATTAAGCGGAATATGACCCATTGGAAAATAATTGCAATTTGTAGTATTGTACAATTAACACGTAAAACGAAAGTTTTGTTTATGTATCAAGATTTCACAAAATGTTTAAACCTTTATTTTTCAGCTTAGAGTTATAACTTAAAGTTCAGCTCAGCTTAAAAAATTATGGGAATTCGACTATTAACAAAATGTCTTAATTTGTAACTCAAATAAAATTAAAATATTGATGGGTTTCTGAAAACGGAAATGAGAGTGATTCTTAATTGTATAATCGTATATTACAATTAACTTTTAAATATCAATGTAGCCCAAGGCTTATTAATTTAATAGTAACTGTATATTATAATTAGAATTTTTGATTAACATCCTTCCAATTCGATATTTTTATTATCAATGAAGTTGGACTGATACGGTATTACGTCCGAATAATTATTGATCCTACTTAATAATTTTAATTAATAATCCCCTCATTGGCAGCATACTAAGACTGAGAACCGTGAGGTCCTCGGTTCAATCCCCAGGTCGGGTAATCGTAATTTGTGTTTGACTTTTCGACCAAAAAATCATGCATGAATTGCCCGATTTTGGAATTTGTGCCCGGTATGGCGTAAGCGTCAGTTCATATCACGTCATGGGACAGAAATAAGCTCGGTGAAACGTGGGCGCAGCTCCAGCAGCAGTTACGCCTACCCCTTCGGGGATAAAGGTACCTATGAGCTTATGTGTGTACATATTATGTATGTATGATTTTAGTTTGTATCCTTAACAATTTTGGTTCGTGTCTAACGATTTGAAACCTACAGTAGAGCACCAAAAATAAATAACGATAAATTTATCGATATATTTAGTGTTACTTCAAATAAAAATTACCAATTGTACTCAATTGCTTGATGAATATTGGTATATTTACACATTGCATTACAATGCATTGTCACATAGAGCATGTATGAGTCTTTGTATTATTTAGTCGATCAGTTTAAGCTCACATCTTCACAAAATCAAATGCACTTGGTAGGTAACGAAATCACTTTTATACACTATCCTTATAGATTTGCACTGAACGTCACTATGCACGCACGATACAAAATTCAATATATATCCATATTGATACCGACCAATTTCATCCAATCCATTGCCGCCTCCTGCTGTTGACGGGCGCGGGACGAATGTTAGTTCAACTTATTTTTTCCAAAATGTCCTAAACACTTGTTGAAACCGCACTGGCTTTCAAGACCATATGATAATTTTTCGCAGTGTGCCTCTTTATTTATAACATTCATTTTCACGGCTGAAAGAATCTTTGCGTTGTGCGTATAGCGATGCATTCATATTGCACCAGTCAGCTAGACGCATCGGCTGACTACACTACAATGTAACATACATGGGTCAGGATAATATATTATTCAATATCAATTGATTTAAATTTGCAAATAGTACATTATTATTTTATGATTAGCTCTTTGTAACAAATGGAATTTAAGAATATAGCTATTCAGTACAGCGCGGCGACGCAAAAGTGCATTGTGCAGGTTTCATTGAATCTTAGCAAGTAGAATAATTTATTTGGGTTGTAAACATATTTTAGCTGAATCTGAATGGCGACTCAAGGCAAATTGTACTAGTTCTTTTTGTACAAAATACTTGTGTCTTATCACCAAGCTAAGCAGAAAATGACTCTGAATTCTTCAATCACTTCTAACGATCACTCCCTTAAATAAATAAGGTAGGACGTTGAGGCTTGGAACTAGTATCTCTAAGCATCCTTCCCACTGACAGAATTGATGCTATTGATTATTTATGACGATTTTTTATAATTTTTTTGTCATATAAATGAGCTTGGTCGCTAACATTGTTTCTTATACGAAAGCTAATGAATGAATTTTACAAAGAGTTAAAAGTTATGGAATAATGCATAATTTGTAAACGTTATAATATACAACTTTTCTACAATTTTATAATGAAAAACAAATACAGTCGAATTGAGAACCTCCTCCTTTTTTGATGTCGGTTAAAAATAGCTTACAGTTTAAAACAAAATAATATGAACGGAAATACTTTAGTCACAATGCCGACAGGATTATTGAAAAAACTGGCGTCCACTTGCTGTGTCGATGAGCTAGTTTTCTAATTGAAGTAATCGCAAAAAAAAACAATGTAATTTTGTTAACGTTGGGTATAAATCATAATAAAAAATGCCAATTAATTGCGGCAAAATGATACGCGCCGCAAACGACACATGCCACGCATGTATCATTGTCAGGACGTTGTCGGTGTGTATGGACAATAATTATATAGTGTTCTGAATATCAATAAACCGAGGTATTGCACATAATACTGATGTGAAGATATCAAACCTGATTGCGTCTTGGTCGATTCGTCATCCGTCAAATAGTTATTTGGTCGCTGGAAAAATAAAATTTGTACGTAGAGGTGCAAATGATACCAGTGCTTCCATCGCTCATTGGTATGTACTATGTAAAACACAAATCTAATCTGGAAGAAATGTTTTAGAATCTAAAATCTCCCCTTGTAATGATTATCCAAGCTGAGCGTTGAATCCCGGTTGAAGTGCATTATCATAAAACCAAACCATTTCATTTCATACTAGGTGGTAGGTCCTTCGCATATCAGAGGCCGTCCACGTCTTTGTCTATTTCTGCCCACAAGCAGCGGTATAAGCACTTTTGTGTTTCGGTTTGAAGGACATTGAAGCCAGTGAAATTATTGGGAATTATGAGACATAACTAATTATATCTCAGGGTAACGAATGCAGTCCAGTGCCGTGCAGTGCTTTGTAATTGTAAGTTCTGTGTGGTGTTACTTCTGCTTATGGGTGGGCGTGGCGCTTACCATCAGGCGAGCGACTGGAAAGACTGAAAGAATCATTCACAAAAAATAGTACCTACAATAAAAACTTATGAATAAAAAAATAAACCGTTAAAAATAAACTTAAACAATTTCGTGCCGGTGGTATCCATCATTGGCTAGTAAACTACAATAGAACCGAATCAAATCTCAAAGGTCTTTAGCTTTTTGAGTCGGTTTTATTTTTTTCATAGCTTTTGTTTGTGACTCCAACCGCGTGAACGGGTTTTTCCGGGATATAAAGTAGCCTATGTTTCTACCCAGGTCATGGTCTACCTGTGTGCCAAATTTCATCCAAACCCGTTTATCCGTTCAAGCGTGACTAACAAATATCCAAAGCCACAAAATCACAAACATCCATAATATCATATTTATAATAGTAATAGGAAGTAGAACAGTAGAATTAAAAGGTTTTTTCTGTGTATTCACCCACAACTCCGACATAGATGCACCCAATTAGATGATACTTTTTTTTATAAAGAGAGATATTTCTGAAATAGTCTCATTTAGTTTGGTGTTTTGATGACGACGTACGAGGAAAAATGAGTAATTCCTCAATGGACAAAACCAAATGCATCACGCTTTTGAATTTATTATCATTTGAACTGATAGCTTTTTAAAATGTTTGTGGGTTCATAATTAAAGTGGAGTATAAGTGGGCTACCAATATCTTAGGCCCGAAGCCCCATTTGCATGAGTTCAACTATGCTGATTACGAGGCGATAGCGGTTCTTGGTTCCAATGGCGGGTTGTTGGGGTCAGATGGCGGGTCGCTCCAAATTCACTGTCAAATTTATGGTACGAGAAGGCGGACCCTGCCATTAATCCGGAATGACGTTAAGCAGAAAGAAAGTGATTTTATAGTTAAAGATGACACTAACATTACAAATCAGAGCAACAGATCCAGTTAAACGTATGATCGCGTGTCGTGGCGCCGCGGCCGCGCTGGTCGCACGCGACGACACGACGTGTATCCGCATTTAAAAACACGCGTAAAAATAACACACGTTTGTTTTCAAGGAAATACAAGCAACGAAAGCTACCACCTCTGATATATCAATTAATCGGCTTGGTCAACAGAAGCTGTGTAATAAATACAGTGTGCGAAAGAAGGCCAAGTTCTAACGGACACGTTAACTGCCATGTATAATTTGCTCGCCTGACTGTTCATACGGTTTCATGTTAGATATGATGTGATGCGATTGCGACGTGGGGTTTGATAATGTACTGTCATCGCTGAGTTGATAGGCAGGTAATCTCGGTATACTTTTCTCTTCTCCTTTGAAAGGTAGGAAAATATAAATTGTTTTTGGTGTCAAAGGATAACAAGAATAAATTAATGTTACTCTTTAGATCCTCCCCTTCATATTCGCTGCCAGTTTCTGTGCGACAGATTCTTTTTTAAAATTATCCAACTTTCTTCTCACCCTCTTCTTCCTAAACTCCAAGAACTTTCCGAAACAGGCAACATTCTACATTCTATTCCGTGCCTTTTACACTCCTACCGTTGTTTCTCTCGAATACCTTGTCAAACTTTCCAATCCTCCCTTAACTCATTGTACTCTTTTCCCTATCAAGTTCTAATTTTTAAACCCTCTGTACATCTATCTTAGTATTGGCATAAGTAAAAATTCAATTGAAGCTAACAAACTTTTTATTGAAACTATAAACTCTAAATGGAAAGGATGGTTAACAATGTTCTGTGATGCCTCTAAATTATCAGATGACACATCCGTAGGTTCTGTCGTTTGGACCCCTAATTTCCACATCATCCTCTCTTTTGAATCCCCCCCTTATTCCTCTGTTTTCACGGGCGAATCCATCGCCCTGCTAGAAGCTGTCTGCTATGCCCAATCCCACAAATTAGACAAAACGATTACCTACTACTTCTCTCATTCCTTGAGTAGTCTACAGGCTATACTTTCTAATCCTTTTAATTCCAAATCTAAATTTCCTATCATCTTGAAAATTAGACACACGTTATTCGAATGCGCTCTTCAGAATATCAACATCGTTTTGGCTTGGATACCGGGTCATTGTGTTTTACAAGGTAACGAAACTGCAGATTTTTGTGCGAAAATGGCCACACAAACTGGTTCTAGTGAGTAGGTACTATAGATATTATAGTCATAACCTGTATCAAATGTCGCAGTCCCGTCTAATTCGATCATGGAATGAGGAATGGCAACAT
Organism: Mimas tiliae; assembly: GCA_905332985.1. Classification (NCBI taxonomy): domain Eukaryota; kingdom Metazoa; phylum Arthropoda; class Insecta; order Lepidoptera; family Sphingidae; genus Mimas; species Mimas tiliae. The sequence goes on along the minus strand of HG995239.1, from coordinate 12,102,901 downwards.
TTTGAGCTCATAAATGGGAAACATTACGCTGACGCAGTTTATTCCTAGGAGACCCTGGTTTTTTTACATTTTGCAAACTTGATAAAGCAGACATTTGCACAATATGCCGTCTCCGCTTTGGTAATTCTTGTTCCCCTGTTCATCTGGCAAAATTAAGGGTTAGGGATCACCCTCTGTGTGAATGTGGCTTGGAGGAAGATAACGTCGACCATTTGTTCTTCGGCTGTCCAAAATTACGTTATTCCCTTTCTGATACAAGTATTATTCATTATACTGTTCCTCGTCCTACTAATTTTAAGTGTATCCTCTCCCTTGTAGACGCCCCTTTAGTTAAGTGTTTAAGTGAGTTTATTAAACTGAATAAAATCAAACTGTAATGTAGATACTAACTTTGTTATCGTTGGTACTTGTACTCGTAATGTTTGTAGTTTCATATATGTTGTCAAAGAAGATAGGACATTGTCTGTGCTTTATATTTATATCCATTTGGGTGTATATAATGTATTATCCACCTTTTATTTTATTGATAAAGGTCAACTGAAAGGCATCTTTTCAAAATTATACCTGTGAACTAACATTTATTCTTCAATACTATTTTAATGACGTCGCCTGGGTGAACTTCATGTCTCTATCTCCAGTGGTTATGCTGTGCGTTGACTGCTCATACAAAAATACCATCGAAGTTTCCGACTATTCCGGTGAGTTTTTCAAAAAAAGGCTTTCCTTATCCTGACAACTACGATTTTTTCCCACCTAAAAGCTGTCCAAATTATGGAAATTTGGACTGATGGAGTCGCTAGCACATCTGCACCCAGCTTTGGTTAATCGCTCGTTACCGCTGCTCCTGAACGGCAACGTGCGACCTAATATTGCACAACAGACGATCTCTAAGCCTTTCCGTTCTCACCAGATCTTGCGCCTACAGACTTTTCCCATAATTTGGACAACAGTCACACACGTAGACCTGACCCCACCCTAGGCTAACCTGTTTCGTGGATATCAGGAACTACGAAGAACTTATGGTCCCACAGCACCTAGACCCGAAACAAATATTAATGTAATAGATTAAAGTTATGCGCTTCGGCAATCTTTGTTTCCTAGGATTTTTACGAATATGTAACCCTCTTCCAGGCGTCCGCGCCATGTCAGTTGCTCTAGACAAATCTAATACGATACGTTGTCTATGTTAGATCATTATCATCACATGTTTGTATTTTTGAATAGTATAATAGGTAATTGGCGAAGAGCGAAACTTTAATCGTGGTACTACTGTAACTATATCAACTAGCACTGCCTTTAAAAAGAACTGGATTCAAATATAAATAATTAATCAATTTCTGAATGATTTAGCTAATATCAATGAAAGCATTATATTATACTTATGTTCATTTAATAAGAATTGCTGTATATTTATTTATATTAGGTACGCAGTATGCTTAATTTATCTAGTGAACGCGTTGAAGTTTTTTCTTCACGAATTCTAATCTATATTTCGGACAGTCCACCAAAATATACCTATTATTTTATATTGTTAAATATACAACGTCATAATTGAGACTAATCATGAAGAACAGATCAGTAAGATACGAGTTTTTTTTTATTGAAAGCTTTTTACCGACTACAAAAAGGAGGAGGTCTTCAAATGTAGAGTCTAACAGAATCCATCGACTCAAATGCGTTTTTATTGAAAGCTAATTAAATCGAGAGTAATCTGTGGTAGAGATACCGAGCCGTCTGTAGCTTCCAACTCCTCGATATTTAGAAGCAAATAGATTTATCATGTTGGGGCTCATGTTTAGGCCGAGTAGAGTGGGCTTATAGATAGTGATCAGAATCTGATGGTATCGTAGAAAGGTAACAGGAATTCAAATTTATTGTAATTTTGATTAAATGATGATTTTGATTGAAATTGATTCGAGCGTTTCTGGCGGAAAGGATAAATTAGTTTGAGGTTACTTCCAGTATAGTCACGTATAAAATTTGTTTATTTAAAGATAGAGGACTAGTAAAAAATATATACCTATCTCTTTAATGAAGAACTGTAAACGCATCACGCCTAATTTACTTTATTTTAGATTACATATAATAGCTATACCTAACACTCTTTTTCCATATGCTCTGATCCCACTCCCAGTGGGGCCGGCGCAATATGCTTTTTAACACATGTTACAGAAAGATTTGGCTTGTAATTTTTACGACCGTTTGCCTGCCTGACGCCAACCTCTCTGGGGAGAGCTATACCTAACACTAAAAATAATAAAATGAACTACTATATTGATCAAGAAGTTTTTATTTTATTTTATTACATACAAAGAATTAGATAATGTATAGAACAATACCCCATATTGGAAAGAAGTTTCCTAAACCTTATAACATAAAATGCATTTTGTGTATATTTTAATGGTGTAGGTGTAGGTACAAAGCTGTGAGGTGGTCTTCTCGTAAAAATTCCATCTAATGTAAACAAACAGAAGTAGAGCTTAAAACACTTCCCCGTACATATAAAGATAGGGTCAGTTATTAGAATGCATTAACAACATCAACTATCCGTGAACAACAGAATAGACAAACATTCAGATGAGTTACTTTAAATAATTTTATCGATGGTTTGTATGTTGTTGTATATTCTTCTTGTACACATATTATAAATGTATCGAAGCTGTAATATAAATGTTATAGAATTGATTATGAAATTCACTCCTTAGGGTAAATTAATATTAAAATAGTCTAATCAAACAATATTATTAACATTAACTTTGATCAGGTTTTTAATTTTATTGGCATTCTAGCTGATTGTCAAAGATTGCTCACATAGATATACCACGTTTTTGTCCGTGGCTCCTCCTATGTGAAAGACCCGAAGCTCCACGTAGGAGATTTTCGTTCAATCCTTTCTTAGGGGATGCCTACATTCTACCATGAACTTATCTGTCTTCCAATTATGCTGGTTCTATAGTTCCTGATAGTATTTCGCATTATAGATAATAAAGATACAACATAAGCTCACGCCTTTATCGCCGAAGGGTGAGACAGTATTGCAACTATATAGTATACAAGTTATATATGTATAATATATAGACGGAAATGAAAGAACGAGGTGTTAAATGGAATGTTAATAGCAATTACTTAATTCTGTGGATGCATGTAGGTATAATATTAAAGTAGGTTACTCTTTGGCGACCTTCCCGCGGGTGTGCGGTCAAGCGGTGACGTAACACTTGTCCGGGAATATGGTCCGTTAAACACAAAATGCATTGTTATTGCATCCATTATACTGGAAATGTTGTATCGAGGTAATAATAAAAATAATTGAGCCACAAAATGATAATGCATATATCTTACAAAGAGATAAAATTAATTAAATATGAAATATTTTTGTACTCATGAAGCATTATGAGTTTATGGAATTTCCAAGCACATAGTATGTTTCACAATGAGAAAAATAAGGTATTATTATAAATGAAAGAATATAGACTTAGAAAATTATGCCATCTTTATTCGCCCTTGACATTAAATAAGTTAAATAAAATCACTTGTTCCAAAATTAGTTATTGATGGAGAAGCTACTATCTATATAATTTTTCCTTAGTTAACGCTTTATGCCAATGACTACAATGTTCATATTTTATGTAGAATCACTTAAGGTGCGTCCACATACGTGACATTTCACCGCACCCAGATGTGTGGCTATTACACATACTTGTTACGCTGTTATGGACGGGTATGGTAACATGCATTATATTATTTTGCCATGACTGAAAACAAAAATTTATAAAACTATAAATGAAACTCTCGCTCGATCGCTCCGTAATATTGAACAACCGTCTACACTTGAGTTTATGTCACGCTTGTTTATCACAGTCATGCTTCTAGGTGCGGTGAAATGCCACAAGTAGAGACGCACTTTTAGAGACTACACAGTTAACGTAATAATGATCAGCAGTTTTTATTCTATATTGCTATTGCGAAATCGCCTGCTTCCCCCTTTCTATCACTTTAACTAAGCCTTGTCCATCAACTGACACCGGGTAATGCTGCTACTGGCAATAAAACATTTAGCTTCCTTTCTTTTTTATTCGCTTGTAAAATGTCTAGTTGGATAAGGATAGATATCGTAGAGTTGATATCTGGTTATAAGGTTTTACGAGTATTACAATAGATACATTGTCGCTGTGTTTTATGTTCGAGTTTTAACTAATTATGTAATTACTCAAAAATAATTACAATTATATAAATTGATAGCCTAGTAATAGTTTAGTGGTAGCGTACTTAGGCTGAAAAACCATTGAGGTCATGGATTCAATTCCCAGGTTCAATCACAATTTTTGAGTTATCGATTTGAAAAACCACACATGAGTTAAAAATTGTTATAGGTTTGCCACCTATCACATCATGAGATGGAGAATAGCTCGGTGAACCATGGATGCTGAAGGTAGTGGACACAGGCGTGAGCTTATGTGGGTATAGAGTCCAATAAAAATAAGATTATTGTATTAAAATATAAAAGTAAAATACCACTCACTAACTGATTAATCACGATATCTAAAAACTACTCACGATAGGATCATGCGATTTGATCAGATGGTAGTTTGTAATGTAATGTAGGTTCTAGATATACAATTTTGTAAAATTCCACTTGCAAAAGGGAGGAGGTAGGTTGAACTTTGTAAGAAACTTTTTAATGGAACGAAATACGACTCTGAAATTAAATCACCAATAATAATTATTAACACATAAATTATTGTTATCACATATTTCGTTGAAAATAATGAAACATGTGATGAATCACATGTTTTGTGAAAATTACACTTGCAAAAGGGAAGGTTTGAACATCGTATGAAACTATTTATATTATGTACCTAGTAGATAATATTTTAAACTACTGAACCGATAAAATAAATATTCACTAATAGGTAGCTGCACTATTCTTGAGTAACAAAGACTATATTTTATTGTAATTTGTAACTATATTGCCCCCATGATATCAACTGTATAGTCAATCGACATTAAAATTGTATACTATCGATAGTTATTTTAATCTAATCCATACTTCCGTACTAATATTATAAATGCGAATATGAGTCTGCTAGATTCGATGTAAGAAATAAATAAGTGGCCGTCATTTTGTTTTTCTTTTTTTCAACGCCGATTGACTTTGAAATAGATATCTGGGACGTCTCGTAGTGTACGTATCGTACAAATGATGGATCCGATGTTAAAATAGAAAAAAGGGACCACCATTTTGTTTATCTTTGTTTGAAGACCCATTGACACTAAAATTGATATCTCCGACGTTCCATAGTTGCGAACGCTAAATTTGGTGGCCGCTATTTAATTTTTATATGCTTTAGAGTTGATTGACTTCAAAATCGATAACATAATCCAAATAAATTTCTGAGGAAAGCATAGTACAAAAAATTACGGTTTCCGTTTAACCAAGGTTATAAGGGTGGAGCCACAGGCAAAAGCTAGTTAATAATATTGCTTTCTGTATAAGTCAGTCGTGAGTAGAGACATCTACAATATTGATATCTGCATTGATGTGTTGATTTGGTTGTAATTTAGTACTTCAATAAAATTACTAAAATTTGAACACAAAATAAAAGTAAATTTGGTTTGACCTAAATAAAAAATAGTAGGTACTTACTAAATTTTTAATATGGAGTTATTCAGAGTATTAAGGGGGGAATTAAGTTTATCAGAATAAAGTATATACATTTACTCCTTGGCGCAGTGGGCGAGTAGCCGGCTGCGAAGCGTGAGGCCGTGGGTTCGATTTCCACACCGAGACAAATGTTTGTTTAATCCACAAATATTTGTTTCGGATCTGGGTGTTGTGGGACCCTCGTAGTTTCTGATACCCAAGATACAGGTTTAACCTAGTGTGGGGTCAGGACTATGTGTGTGACTGTTGGGTGTATTTATTTATTTAATATACAATAAACATAAGTAATGTATTATTTGAACACGTCGATTGGATGAACCCATTTTTAAATCGGAAGTAAACACTATGCAATGGAGAACCAAGTTACCAACTACGGAAATAGATGTTAACGAAGCAAAAAGATTTATAATTGATGATTAGGCAAAACATCGACAGAAAGTATAAAGAAATCGACGTTGGATAGGAAACGGAAGAATATCTCACTACCCTTGTATACACTGTTCTTGTTTTTATGTGTAGTGTAAACTATGAGGCATAGTGTGCAATATTATACAAGATTAATCATATACAATGTCTTATAGAAAGGTGTGGTCAAATTTAAGTAACGTATAGTGTACAATATAAGCATTTCATCGCTCGTAGTTCGTACCAAAGCCGATGATTACATTGCTTTGACATATATAACTTCTTTATCGAATGATTAGCATATCGATATTCGACTTTTGACAACACTAAATGATAAATAGCTGAGCTTTTGTCTTACTCCAGCATTCACGCACTCCACTTAATTCATAGGAACATCATCGACTGATTAATGAACGAGTGATTAAAATTTGCGTGAAATTTTGGGATCTAGATTTAGGTAAGATCCGGTACATAAACATTAACTGTTCACCCATAATAATTATAGTGACCACATCTTTCTGTAGCAAGTTGCACTATAAGCCACAAATAAAATGTTACTGCGTGTAAGAATTTTATGACTGCATTATACTATTACTTATAATAATCTGTATCTACCACGACGATTACATAGTATAATGAAAAAAAAGGAATTATTTTCATTATTGGATTTATTAGAAACTAGTCATCAAAATTATTGATTATTGAACGCCGCAACTAATGTATTAAAATATAATACAATACCTCACTTCACTTATTTCTTCTTTTACTTTAAACATGGTAATAAAATATAACTAATGTAGCATTCAGTGTTTGAAAGTAATGTTCGTAGGTAATAGGGACAATTTCTATACTTATATGTTGCCTAAATTCAAGTATATTTACAGATAATCGCTGTAAACGATAACCCATCACAATTATGGGTATGCCGACATCTATTCCCACACTAAATGGGAAATTATGCTATTAAAATGTTACGAGGCAGTAACCGGAGTAATGTAAGCAATTTAAACGTTTTTATTACTCCACAACGAAGCATCATCGTAACACGGATGGATTACCTTTGAATATTGATTGCTGAATCGATGTAAGATTGACATTTAGTTACCTCTCTCGGAGATCTTGTGCTGACCTAAAATCCAAATATAGGTATTATTCGTTAGGTTTTTGACCAGGGTATGTATTTAAGTAATATTTCTCTAAGTATATGTTTGTGTGATACACAATTCTATGTTACGGGATTTCTCCCCAGGGATGTGGACGCCAGGTAGGCGGCTGGTCGTAAATACTACAAGCCAAATCATTCTTTAAGATATAAACATGTTGCGTCGACCCCAGGAGTGGGATAAGGGCAGGTGCAAGAAGAAGAATTTACTAGTAACCGTAACTATAAGCATATTAAAATATATTCATATAACCGCATATAACACATATTTTTATATAACAATTGTCATTAAACTACCTATTGAAAATCGATTATTGTTCAGAGATGTCAATTAAGATTATTTCTGTATTCAGTAACGGAGCATAAAACGTCAACTGACTCTAAGTGTAGAAGTTATCGAATTCTAAGAAATTACTTAACGGCAATTAAAGTTAATTGACGTCTCTGAATGCGGCAGTTAGACCTTTAGTAATAAATCTCGTATACGTCTGCCATTATAGATATTCAGTGTTGGAAATTGGAATATACGAGATTACTTTTATTTTTTTATTGATTATGAAGTTCTTTTCGTGTTTAATTTGTTGTATAGATAACGTTGATACGAGTTTATTGATGTTATTTTATAGTGGTAGAGCCATGCTGTAGACATTTGTCTACAGTAAGACTAGGGGGACAGGGGTGGTACCAGTGACTCACATAAAACTGACGTGAATTGGTGGCTTGTTTTTGCGTTTCGTATGGTAATTGAGATTTCTTGATGCTCTACATGGTGTCCCTCTAGCTTTTCCATAGCATCTGCGAATCTTATATTATTGATGTTCATCATATATTCAACCTATATTTGTCCACTGCTGGACATAGGCCTCTACCAATATACACCATTGAACTAAATTTTAGGCTTTTTGCCCAATCCAATCATTGCCCGCCACTTTCTGCAGACCGTTGCTCCACCTTGCTGTAGGGCGTCCTACCCTAAGTTTGCCTGAATACAGTCTCCACTTAAAAACCCGTATAACCCACCAGTAGGCCTAGTACATGCTTTAATAGTTTTCAAAAACGTTTTGTCGTTTTCTCTCCATACGTCGAGTATCAGTAGCCAGTAATAATATCGTTGGGTTTATTTCATATTAGTCGAATATGAAATTAGTTATCAAGAGATTCTTTCCTTTATTACCGTATGAATTACTAGTTTGACACTTCGAGGGTAGTAATTTTATACGAATACGAAAACTATGAACGTATTTGTAACTCGTACTAGGCCTACAGTAATCGGATTTTCATGATATATGGCAAGCCCACTGCCACTTCGGCTTGCTAATTGTTTGATCTATGTCGACCACTTTGGTTCGTTGTCAGATCACTTGAATTGATGTACATAGCTGATTTTTTTTATATAAATATATCTTTTTAATCAGTTATAAAATATGTTCGATCTTGATGGTTATTTGACGTGAATCAAAATATATTAGGCTAATTATTTAAAATAAATTTGATTCATAATATAATAACAATTTTGGCATACTTCATAATTCACTTTCTCGCTAGGATTTCCCTGATAGCGGGCGCATTTTTATGAATTTCACCGACGTGAGCGTAAGTGCAGGAAGTAGGTACGACGCTCGATCACGCAACTATCCGACTCTATCAAAACATAGTTGCACACTTAATGAGTGATGAATGCGCACGATTATTATACATACTTATACAACGTGTTATAGAAAGGGGCGGGCAAATTTAAGCAATGTATAGTGTAGGGTATAAGTATTTATCTCCCATAGTACCAAATCCGATTGCATTGCTAATACAATAATTATAGAATTTTCTTTTTTATCGAATGAGTAACATGTCGATATCGACTTTCAACTTTGGACAACACTAAATGATAAACAATGATACTATAGACCTCCTTTCATTTAATTATTTTATAATTAAAAAAACATTAAACAGTTGTCAAATGTCAATATTTATTTGATGCAGTCAGTTCGGCAAGTTCTGATTTTAAGAAGTATGATTACGAGTTAAAAAAATATGTTGTAATTGACTAAAAATAAGTATTATGTATTGGTGTAACTGATAAAAGTTTTTAAGAGGATCGTCGACTGTAATAAGCTAAATTCATAGATGGAAGACCCGTGAATGAAGTCTTTAACATGCTTCTAAAGGATGGTACCTATTTGTCTTCAACACACAATCTCTTTCAGGTGTTAATTTTTGTTTAAATTACAAGTTCCGTACGTATGTCCGTAGAATTACGTGCATCTTATTCAAGTTTATTAAAAAGTGAGTATCGTTCATAATAATTAATAGTGATGTCATCAATCTGATCGATGTCTTGGTTTTGAAAAGATCCGGTACATAAGTACTAATTGTACGGTGTATGTAATGACCCTAAAATTTGACCACACCTTTCTGTAACACGTTGTATATATACAAACTTTTTTTACTAGCTCTGTATTATATTTGTGCACGGGCCTCCTCTACTGATGCAATAAATAAATTAAAAATAAAATAAGAATGTCGATAAGAGTGTAATTCGAAATTAGTCACCATTTTAATCGCCATATTAATATAAATCTCAGGTCACCACTTACTCTTCCGTCAAGACTTCTTACTGTATACGATATAGTAAAAATAATAAAATATATACGTATACTACAACAATGTAACATCGTCTTAAAATCTTACAAAATAGGGGTTAATAGTACTTAAGTGTGAATTAATAATCAGTTAACGTCAGTTTAGCGTTGGTAGAACAACAGTAACCTAATTTTACATTTTTTTTATATTATATTAGATTGAATGACGAGACGAGCAGGTCACTCGCCTGATGGTAAGCGCCACGCCTGCTCATAAACAGAAGCAACGCCACACAGAACTTTAAATAAAGCACTGCATGACACTGGACTGCGCTCGTCACCCCGAGACATAAGGTGTTAAGTCTCATAATGCCCAGTAATTACACTGGCTTCAATGTCCTTCACACCGGAACACAACAGTGCTTACACACTGTTGCTTGGCGGCAGAAATAGGCAAAGCTGACATTAACCCCTCTCATTTGTAAAAGAGGCTCGTGCCTGGCTGTTTGACAGTATAATACAAGGCTGATAAATATTATATTATTTTATCATTAATAGCTTACGAAAAAATAATTAATAATTTTATTATAACAAATAAACTCTATTTTTACCTATACTTCAAACAAGTAACAAAACAACATGTCGGTAAATAAAATCACCTAACAACCTGATATACGAAACAAAAAAATTGAGCTATCAATGTAACACGTGGACACTGGAGTTCATTCACTGTTGCGCGTATCGCTTTTAACGCTCCAAGCCCTTGAAGGCGACGCGACGTTCAAAGATAAAAAGTGGAAAAAGGACTCGATAAGAGGTGCCCTACCAACAGTACCTCCCGACAGAGGCATCAATCTAGAGCCATGCTAAAGCCCACCGGTACACTCCATACTTTTTCTTTTTCTTATTATTAGGCCACATTAAAATGTCAGCCAGTGATTGTTAAACTTTGAGATCTTATTTACTTTTCTCTAAAAAAATATATATTATTTTAAATGCGAATATGATATGATGGTTGTGCTTAATTAAAGTTTTAAAAATGTAATGTAAATAATACAATATACATTCCACTGTGAGTTACATTAACGCGCGAAGTCTAATTGAACCACTGCCACATTTTCTTCCAGATGAGGCCGAATTCAAAATAAAATATGTATAACCAAATTTTTTGAGTTTCAAAAAAGTATATAAGTACTATTATTTAATCCAAAAGTGAACGTACCTAACCAACCAACTAACCTAACCATACCGTACTCGCTGAAGTCATTGTACTAAATTGATGCGACGACTGAAGCACATGCGGTCGTGCGATGCGAATAGATGTTCAACATAAACAAGCATTTTTTTTATTTGACGATTCTTTAACAAACTATAATGCCAACCTCTAATTATATAAACAATGACATAATACAATATACTATTTGAATTCGTAAATTGATCTGTTCATACAGGTAGCAAAGAAATCATAAAACTACATACGATATAATCTGATATAATTATCAAAGGTTGGGAAGCGCTGCGTTTAAAAAGAGGACTCCTTAAGATTTATTATGTACGAGGAAGAAGGCTCGGACTAGCGGGGTTTATTAGAAAGTCGGCTTATCTGAACATTTTTTGTGTTACGATAATCGGCTTCTCAGCCGTTTCCTCAGGCTGTGACCGTACAAGCCGGTCGCGGCAGTCGTCACGCCCGCGCGCCTCACACACCCACTACTCCTATATGTTACATTATTTGAATATCACGCTAATGATACGCATGATATATCGTAATGCACAAAACATTACTCGATACATCCAGCACTATTCATAATTGAGATTATTAACATACTAATTGACCAATTATTATCTATTCTTCATAAGTCATAAGTCGAGTAGCAAAACTAAGAATTATTTAGTTGATTATTGTAAGTTGACGCTTTTCTTGTGAGGACTGGCGCCATCTGTGATATGCCTAACGAATTACTGCTAAGAGAACGTAAATAGCTGTTTATTCGCAAGTAGTTTATGTACTGGTAAAAGTAGTGTATCTTTTATGCCTTCGCTGTTCGCTGCAATGTTGTGTAGTACGGTATGTATTTCCTAGATGGAGCTTTAGAAATTCTGAATACGCAGATCAAATTCCAAAGCCGTTTAGCTAACTAAAAGTTTACGCAAATATTTGTGCACAATTACATTCAATTTTTGCAGGCATGTTTCGAGTACGTACACGTACACGTACGTTATAGGCCAGAAGCGGAACACACCCACAGACAGACAGGTCAAACTTACAACATCCTTTATTTTCGAGGGTTAAAAATAATTAAAATCCATATAGTATGTACCGTTACGTGACTAACGTACCTATCAATAAAGATACATTAAAACGTTTCTCCCATTCAACAAATGACTACTGTCAATAGTCATGGGCTTAATTATTTAAAATACTTAAAATGGTATGTTGTAAGTTGGTTTCTACTGTCGTTTGGTGCGCGCAGGGGGGCTGGCGCCGATGAAGCGATGTGAAATTTACACACGCGCCCGCGCCACCCACCTCGACAGCAACACTAGCCCGGGATACCTATCCAAATCATTAAAAACATACTTTGCTATTTTAATTTTGAGACCATACTTAGAATATTTTCTTAACCAACATGTATTTTTTGTCGTCAGTTAGTCTAACTGCGTCCTTATCGTAAACTTCCAATGTTTACGTCACGGGCATCAGTGACGCTACATTTGCGCGTTGGTGCTACGGACTATGTATTTTGTAAATGATTGTGAGACCATTCGCAAGGCGACACTTGCTATAAGGCTGTTTAGTAGGGTGTAGTGTAGATAGACGAGAGCGACGTCGTCACCACTATCTGACACTTGACTCGGTCATCGAAAATTGGTCTTTAACCAATGTGGTAAGCGTTGATCAATACCTAACTTTTTAACGCGATCGTAAGTAGTACCTTCTTCTTTCTCGATTTTCTCGTCATTTAGTACAATGTATGTATGTATGTATATAATTAATTGTTATTGCGAAAATCTGGTTTTCTAGCAAGTCGGCCTAAGTGATCACCACCCATTAACACTCACAATACCAGAAGAATCATAGATGCGTTACCAACTAAGAAAGAAATAGAGATTGGGAAGGATAGGGCGGGATTTGGGCCTCCGGAAATCTCTCGTATCGTATGAAACGCAACAGCGAACTATTATCTCACGTCGCGTCGGTTTTCTGTTGGACAGTAGTATTATCCTGTCGAGCCGGCCCATTACTTCTGTAGACAAAAGTAACTAAGTACAGCGTGTCTCTACTACTTAATAGAACTGTGAGAGTACTAGTAGAGCTACCAAATACAATGATCATTGTAGTATATTCAACAGTTTACATTATAGGTGTCTCGTATGCGAGAAGCCGTCTGGGTAGGTACTACCGCTATGCCTATCTGCCGCCAAGCAACAGTGTGTAAACATTGTTGTGTTCCGGTTTGAAGGAAATTGAAGCAAGTGAAATTACTGGGCATTATGAGACTTAACACCTTATGTCTCAGGGTTCCGAGAGCAGTTCAGGGTCATGCAGTATTTAATAATTAGAATTTCTGGTTGGTGTTGATTGTGTTTATGGGCAGGCGTGACGCTTACCATCAGGCGAGCGACCTGCTCATCTCGTCATCAAAGTCGTCGTCAAAGTTAATAAAAAAAATGATTACACACGTAATTTCAATGATTAGACGTGCATGCATACCCTTGGGGCTGGTTTCGAACCTGAGCTTGAACCTTACGTTTTGACAGTCCGTCAGCTGAAATGCCCGCCGACGCAACTCCTATGTCACTCAATGTCTCTCACCCATTCTATCTCTACTCATATGGAAACCTTTTTTAATTTGATTCTGATTTAGATTTTTTTGAATAGCATAGGCCAGCAAACGAGCAAGTAGGTCACCTGATGGTAAGTGATCTCCACCACCCATGTAGAATACCAGAAGAATCATGGACGCGTTGCGGATCTTAAAGAAAGAGGTGGGTTAAACGCAGCAGTAAGCCATTACTTAATTTACGTTGGTTTTTTGTGAGAGACTGAGAAGTGGTAACAACTAGGTCAAACCGACCTGGCCCATTCATGCTATAGATAAAACTGCCTACAGCGTGGCACTACCACTAAAAAAATGGTTATTCCAGTGTTAATTTTTCACGCATTGAATTGAAAAGTTTAAGCTAAATATCTAGTATATCAGCCAGTTACAGAATTATATGCAAGGAGTTAAGGAGTTCAGAGAGATATATAATCAATGATATATATTTTTAGAGCAGTAGAGGAGCAAGTGGATCATCTGGTGGTAAATGATCTTCACCCGACCATAAACATCCACAAAATCACAAGAATCGTAATAATGTTGTCTACCTATGGGACAGAGGATTTTAAAATAGTCGTCAATCTATGTTACATTAATCCATTATACATCCATGAATAATTGTCGAGTCTTCTTGATATCATAAACAAGTTCAATCGGTGGTAAAGTCTAATAATTATGCTTTAAGTCTTAGGTATAATGCTTATATGAATGAAAATACTTTTCCTATTTTATTGTAATATGTTAGTTCATCATGTAGTATTACAAACAATAACAACAAGTTATTACTTCGATATTAACGTAGTCTCAATGAGAGCAAAGTTACTTGATTTGGTATGGCTCCAATTGGCATAACGCTTTTACTTTGAACCCATCTACCTATCAACCTGCATTATTTCACTGCTGGACACACGTCTTCGCAAGATTGTATCACCCTTGACGGTACTCCGTCTTCCTCATCCAGTCACTTACCACAACGACTCTCAGATTGTCGATCCAGCGGACACGAGGTCGGCCTACATTGCGCTTGGACAGACGTGGCCACCACTCTAGCATATTTTGGCCAGACGGCCTTCATCGCGGCGACAAATATAGCCAGCCCACTGCCATTGTATCTTACTAATACTTCTTGCTTAATAAAGAACGAAAGACGATAAACATAAACTGAAACCGATGAATGGAATTGGAAAAATCAAAATGAAAATAGATTTGTTTTTAGTATTATTTATCCCGCGCGTCTCACATACTCAAATTGAGATTACATTTGGGTATAAAAGGCACGCTAGGTACGTGCAAATTAAAAAATAGTTAAGTAAATCACTTTGCATTAAAACTCTTTTGAATAATTTTTTTCTGATTGCCCAGTGTAATTATTGAAAATGGACGTAATTCATTAAAATCATAATTAAATTATTATAGTGCAGAAAATGAGCATTCTAAACAGGTTTGTTTTTTGTTTTTTATTCATTTATTTTTAGTCCTCCACAATTGTGAAACAAAAAAAAAACATTTCAGCTTACGAAATTAAGAACTAAGTGTACAATTTTCTACGGTAAACACTTCATGCTTAAGATTAAATTATATATAAAATATATATATGTATATACCTATATATACAACGTGTTACAGAAAGGTGTGGTCATATTTTAGGGTCATTACCTTACAATCCGTACTTGTGTACCGGATCTTTTCAAAACCAAGGCATCCAAAAATGTCATGTTAATTTTAATCACTCGTTTATTAAGATCGATAAGATTGATGACATCACTATTAATAATTATGAACGACACTCACTTTTTAATAAACTTGAATAAGATGTACGTAATTCTACGGACATACGTACATAACTTGTTATTTAAACACAAATTAACACCTGAAAGAGATTGTGTGCTGAAGACGATATAGGTACCATCCTCTAGAAGCATTTTAAAGACTTCATTCTCGGGTCTTCGATCTATGAATTTGGATTAATACAGTCGACGATCCCTTTTAAAAGCTGTGTTATCAGTTACACCAACACAAAGTACCAATACATAATAATACTTGTTTTTAGTCAAACACTACATATTTTTTGAACTCTTATATATATTTTTTGAAAACTTGAATTGTAATCATAATTCATAAAATCAGAAATTGTCGAACTGACGGCGTCAAATAAATATTGACATTTGTCAACTGTTTAATGTTTTTTTTAAATAAAAAATAATTAAATGAAAGGAGGTCTATAGAATCATTGTTTATCATTTAGTGTTGTCCAAACATGAAAATCGATATCGACATGTTACTCATTCGATAAAAAAGAAAATTCTATAATTATTGTCCTAGCAATGCAATCGGATTTGGTACTATAGGAGAAAAAATACTTATACCCTACACTATACATTGCTTAAATTTGCCCGCCCCCTTCTATAACACGTTGTATATATTTTTGACGTGATGCAAATTTTTCAATAAAAGAAAGATATAGTTAGTACAATATTTTTGTAGGTTCGTTAATATCTGTACATATCTAAACATAGTAAAGAAGTTAGTTAAATCTTAAGAAAATAATGTTATTGAATGAAGTGCAGAACAAGTTGTCAAGCCGCATGCTTAGATTATGTGTATTTTAACTAATAGACCCGGAGCGGCCGAATGAAGATACATTACACTGGGTTCGAGTTCAAGACGCGCCCGGCCCTGTCGAGCTGCATGCATGTGAAAGTATACTCCCGGTTAATGTTTTTTCGGTTAACTCCACTATTGATTATATCGGAATGCAGGGCGGTCTGTACTGATGTTTTAAGGGCTTATTCAAAATAATGCGTTCCACAAGTCACGGATAATTGATACTTTTTTGAGAATCCAATTTTATCTACTTACTATAAAAACTAATCCGAATAATTGTGATAGCTTAGAAGCTTGAATTCGAAGCATTTATTTCTATATTTCAACGCGTAAGAAAAAGTATTAATAATCGTAATTTGATTTCTTTCTAAAACGAGTGGGTTCACGTGCTTTAGGTAACCGTTACAAAACGTAGTGGATGACATTTTTGTCGATTCAGAGTATCACGTACTCCGCTACGTAGGAGATCATTAGGTGATAGAAAGCATGAAAAATGGTCGCGGCAGAGTCAAGTATTTTGACCGTAACCTTTACTTAATATTATATGGAATTAATTTTATCTATGAGGAGGTGTCATTAACATCTAAAATTTGTAGTGGCTTATTAAACTAAGTTATTAAACATGACCTATAGAATATCTATCCATCCTATAGAATAGAAAAAATAATAAGTAGGCATTACGCTTATTTTGAAAATTTGCGCACACTTTAATTGTTTTTTAGAACATCAATTATTATTACCAGTTAATTAATGATTAATTGCGGTAAAATACAATTTCAATTTTAGGATATAGATTTGATGTTTAACTAATTATATATATATATATATATCTATCTATCTTATAAGCTTCTTATATATATGTACATTAATACGTGAAAACTAAATTCCAGACCCTTTATAAGAATATTGTGCGCTCGGAGGATTGTGTGATTTGGCCATCGATTTGGCATAGTTATAATTTATATTTATATGGAGGAGGTAAATGACATGACTGAATGTCAAATCTCGCAACTGACATAATATAACAAAATTAAAATACAGGTCGAGTTTCGACGACTACGCGACTAGTATACTTCAATACATAAATGCCGGTACTTGCGTGAAAGCATGTCTAGTATATATTATTTAGTTACGCAACCAGGTATAGTATTCAACGCAACGTCTATCAATTATGTTTTATTTTATTTTTCCACCCAACGCAATGTCCGGTAATCTCCCTTTACTATTATGTATTAATCAGAAAGTGTTCAAAGTTTATACGTTGTCTAGCAGATATATTTTTCGGACATAGAAAAGTCTGAAAATTAAATAATAATATGATTCAATATACAACGTGTTACAAAAAGGTGTAGTCATATTTTAGGGTCATTACATGTATGTAGAAAAGATCCGGTACATAAGTACGAATTTTAAGGTGTACCTTAAAATTCGTACTTATGTACCGGATCTCTTCAAAACCAAGACATCTAAAAATTTCACGTTAAGTTTAATCACTCGTTTATTAAGATCGATAAGATTCATGACATCACTATTAATTATTATGAACGACACTCAATTTTTCATAAACTTGAATAAGATGTATATAATTCTACGGACATACGTACGTAACTTATAATTTAAACACAAATTAACACCTGAAAGAGATTGTCTACTGAAGACGATATTGGTACCATCCTCTAGAAGCATTTTAAAGACTTTATTCTTGGGTCTTCCATCTATGAATTTGGCTTAATACAGTCGACGATCCTCTTCAATACATAATACTTGTTTTTAGTCAAATACAACATATTTTTTGAACTCCTAATCATACTTCAGAAAATCAGAAATTTCCGAACTGACTGCGTCAAACAAATATTGACATTTGACAAGTGTATAATGTTTTTTTAATTATAAAATAATTAAATGAAAGGAGGTCTATAGTATCATTGTTTATCATTTAGTGTTGTCCAAAGTTGTAAGTTGATTACGACATGTTACTCATTCGAAAAAAACGAAAATTCTATAATTATTGTCCTAGTAATGCAATCGGATTTGGTACTATGGGGGATAAAATACTTATACCCTACACTATACATTGCTTAAATTTTCCCGCCCCTTTTTATAACACGTTGTATATATGGTCACCTGATGGTAGTGATCTCTACCTCCCATATACAGCCACAATACCAGAAGAATCATGGGTGTGTTGCCGACCTTAAAGGAAATTGATAATTAAGGGATTAAAAAGGAGAGGGGGATTTGGGCCTCCGGATATCTAATTCACTGTACGGAGCGTAACAGCAAGCCGCTCCAAGTCCATTTTCTGTGAGACAGTTGCAAGGACCCGGTCGCGCCGGACCATGAAGTGTCTACAGTGTGGCTCTACCACTCAATATTTCAAATTACATAATGGTCTGAAAACTAGCATATAGTTTAACATGTATTTCTCTTTAATCTGTAATTTTTTGTTTAAACTATGGATAAACTTCAAAGTATCCTAAGTTCTAAGTATACAATTAATTCGAGAAACCGAGTTGATAATTGAGATATTATGAAATAAAGACAGTACCGAACCGATAGTTCGTAGAAAGGCTTTCCGTGATGTAAAACGAAAATAAAACAATTGATTAGTAAATAACGGCCTACTAAACTTGTTATACAATATTACAACCAGAATTTGAGAATTACGTACACGCACGGTCAATATTAATATACTAAACAATTACTTCACGTTTTCTTGTTATCTTTTTTTAATACAAGCGACTGACGAGACGAGCAAGCCGCTCTTCTGGTGGGAAGCGATAATACTGCCTATAAACAGTTACAAAACGACACATATATTGAATTAAAAAGCACTGCGTGGCGCTGCACTACACTCGTCATTTTACCACACAAGATGTGAATTCACATAATGCCCAGTAATTACACTGGCTATAATGTCCGGAACACAACAGTATGTGCAAACTACACTGTCCTTGATGGCAGAAATATACATATCTCGCATAGGAGAACTCTACCACCTAGTGACATTCCTGCATTTTATGCTCATAAAAAAGGAGCAACTCTTCTATAGGAGTTATAAAAGCCACGAGCTTTTCGATAGGTACCATCTTTAGCGTTTGTGCAAACATGTACCTAATATTGCTTTGCTGCCTCTGTGGCGCAGTTGTAATTCGACGCGTTACGACTGAGGCTGACGCTGAGGTCTCGAGTTCGATCCCCGGGTCGGGTAAAAGTGATATTGGGTTTTTTATTACGAAAAGATCAGTATCAAGCTCGGAGTCTGGAATGTGTGCCCGGTATGGCGATAGGCTCGCCCCCTATCACATCATGGGACCGAGATACGCTCGGCGAAATGTAGGTGTACTGGTTACACCTCTGCCTACCCTTTCGGGGATTACAGGTGTGAGTGCGTATGTATGTATGTACCTAATATCTTTCGTTAAAAATATCCTTGGAGTTCAACATACCTTGCCACGTCGTATCACGGAAAACTTACCTAAACATATTATTTTGCACACGTCTGTAAGTGCGGAGAAAAGGAGCTCACAGTCAAGAAGCATATATTTCCGAAGGAGTTAGGTACATTTAGTATATCCATGGTTCGCCGCTAATTTCCATCCCATGATAGGTGGCAAGCCTATCGCTACACCGAGACTTCTAAATGGGACTAAACATGAGGTAAAACCTTTTGTTTATTATTTGATCTAGTTACGTATCCTAGAGTATGTGTACGATCTGATGGCGTCGCATCACAGGATGTACCCCAGACGCAAGCTAAGCACATTTTGTAAAACAGTAAACACTTCTTAGAACAAGTACATGTTGTTTTTATGTAATTTGAGACATCACAGGTGTGCTCCAGACGCTACCTCAGCACTTTTATTGTCAACACGTCGAACCTTCTAGAATAAATAATGCGTATTGTTTACATCGCTCCACATTATAAATAGGGAAATTGTACATGAAAATTAAGTCTAATAAAGATCTTCATCCTGTACAGTCTTTTAAAAAGCTCCTCGAGCCGTCGCCCGATTTGACTATCTACATTTGGGGTAAATATTGCGTAATACATAAAAAAATATACGTTGTACTACGAAACACATAATTCTTGATTCATTTACAAATAAAAGTAATTGAAGGAACAATAGAATTTGTACTATTCTAGGTCATACAATATAGTACCTATGTTTTAATTATTTATACCTGAATGACGAAATGAACAGGTCAATCGCTTGATGGTAAGGGTATAAACATATACCTGACCTACCTGCATAACTTGCCCATAAACAAAAGCAACACCATACAGAACTTTATATTACAAAACACTGCATGGCACTGGACTGCGCTCGTCACCCCGAGACATAAGATGTTCAGGCTCACAATGCCCTGTAACTTCACTGGTTTTAATGTCCTTCAAATCGAAACACAACATTGCTTACACGCTGCTGCTTGGCGGCAGAAATAGATAAAGCGGTGGTACCAACCCAACCGGCCTCTCGCATATGAGGGACCTACCACCTAGTGAAATTAGGCGCGATGGCAATCGATGTCGAAAATACAGATATCCAGTGTTGTGTCCCTATATGTTAGTTTAAACATTATACCTACATAATTGAGAGCCGCAAGGTTTTTTATTCAGGAATTGTATTTGCTTTTACAATAGGCAATAGACTAAGTGAAACTGAACAATTATTTTTTTGTATAGAATGTGAAAACGCAGATATTACTACATTGACCTTGTGGATGCAGGAAACTCTCTAGTGCTCGATACCCGAGACGTTCCGACCGACTGAGCGGAAGTCGCTTCCAAGTTGATGTCAACGGCCATGTTATTGGAGCCTTCGGTTCGTAACTTTAAGACGTGTATTAAAGTAAAGAGTTTACTATTACCATCGATGTTGCGTTTACATTGTGTTACAAAAATATCGTACGTAAAAGTTAAGACAAGTGCACACGCGTGGACAGTTTTTTACACAGTTTGCTGAACCTTTGATAGAAAATATGAGAAAATCATGATGTTCATAACTACAAAATCAATGCTCGGGCCATATAATTAGTATTATACTTAGTATTAAACAGCGATAATAGTCTACTTTCAAATATCGTATGGAAAATTATAAAACACTTCTCGACGCCCTTTACTACGTCGTAGTATGGCGCGAGCTTAAAAAAGAGAACCAAATACATCATAAAATAGGTTGTAAGAATTTCTATACATATATTTAAGCTTTGACCTGTGTGACAAAGGTAAGTTGTGCATACATTACAATGTCTAATTGCAATATTACATCTGTTATTATAATCTCATCAAGTTCGCTCTCTGTGAAGTGATAGTAAAAGTGAGAGTGTCTTCCGCTCGCTCGCACTAGTTGCGTTTGCTGCAGCGAGCGAATGCAGGTCACACGTATGTGCACGCACCTTTTTTTATTAATTTAGATCACGATACCACTGAAAGAATTAAACTGGAACTCTGTTAAGTATCTAGATCATGTGTATTACAGTAGTTTCAGTTAGTTTTAGAATTAGTACAGTAATTTAATATATATTTTAGCTAATAATTAGTATTTGTAATATGTTTTTTCATTAACTGAGCCTAAATATTATTGATATTTCATAAATACTCGTATGATTGAAAAATGGTAAACACCAAAACATACATAAAAAATCTCATAAATAATATAAGGATTCGTCATGTTCCTCAGCAAAAACAAATTAAAACGACCTCAACTTAATTGTTAGTAAATAAATAAATACATCCAACAGTCACACACATAGTCCTGACCCCACACTAGGTTAACCTGTATTATTGGTATCAGAATCTACGAGGGACTTACGGTACCACAACACCCACACCCGAAAGCAATATTTGTAGATCACATTTGTCTCGGTGCGGGAATCGAACCTACTCCAGCCGGCTACTCGTCCGCTGCGCCACGGAGGCTGTTTAATATAAGTATAATTTCTAGAAAAAATATAAAAATAATTTTAAATAGAAGTACCTAATCTTACTCTCTGTCCGTCTATTTATTCCACATAGTAGTGTATTCAGACTTCATATTTTTTTTCCAATTCGTCATCGAAAACATTATAAATATAAGTACCTAAGCTTATAAATAATAATAATACCAGCCCTGTATTACACACGTTACACTGCTGAGAACGGGCCTCCTCTACAGAATGAGAGGGGTTAGGGCTCATTCTACCATGCTGGCCTAATGCGGGTTGGCAGATTTCACTTATCTTCGAAATTGTTATATGCAACTTTCCATACGAATTTTCCTTCACAGTTAAATCAAGCGATAACTAACCAGCCTCCGTGGCGCAGCGGGCGAGTAGCCGGCTGCGAAGCGAGAGGCCGTGGGTTCGATTCCCGCACCGAGACAAATGTTTGTGTGATCCACTAATATTTGTCTCGGGTCTGTGTGTTGTGGGACCGCAAGTCCCTCGTAGTTCCTGATACCCACGATACAGGTTAACCTAGTGTGGGGTCAGGACTATGTGTGTGACTGTTGGGTGTATTTATTTATTTAATAAATACACACGTAATTTAGAAAAGTCAGAGATGCATGCTCTTGGTGCCGATTTCGAACCTGCGATTTTCGTCTTGGTAGTCTGAACTAGGTACTCCCTGCTGAGCTATCGCTGTTTATATCTTTGCTTACATCCTTCAATCATTTAGTTCTCTATTTCATTTAGTTGCTATATTCATAGCATAGAGATGTACTGTTATTGTTTTAATATACTTTTATAGATGGCTTGTTCACAAACCCACGCATACTTTTCGTGTTATGAAAAAATAGTTTAGACCCATCATTTTCACATCATCAGATAACAGAAAATATTTTTACTTTAATCTTTAAAGATATACAAACAATTTGTTGAAAACAATATTTATGTTATTGGGATAAAATCTAAACTTCTACAGCAGCAGCAGGAGTTTTGTTCTTGAAACCATTACCACTTGTGAATTTTGAGCTCTCGACGTTGGCTATAGAAATGAAATTCGTTCAGTATAAATCAAGTGCTGGTTCAGATCGAAAACGCCAAGACGCAGTGTCGCGAAACTCGACCACGTTGCGATATAAAAGGAACTTTTGTTTAAATTTATTTATCACATACCGGCAGTCTGTTACAGCGTTTGGTTACTCCTCAGTGCAGCTCCACTCACATGATGTCTGCCCGTTTTCTGGTAAGTTTACTCTTTTTGATTAGAATACGTAGAAATTACATAATAATAATTACAAACACATTATAAATAGTTATGAAATAAATATAAAATTTAATTAATAAAGAGCTTTATTTTGGATGTATATGTGAATTAATAACAATAATTGATCGCCCATAAAAACTATGTATCCACATTTTTGAGACTGATAATAAAATAATAAATTACTTTGTCATGATATATCTAGGTTTGTTCAAATTAACCAATAAGTTGACTAAATAAGTAGGTATATAGTAGTTACTTAAAATTAGACATACAGTAGGTAATATTAAAATATTTTTTGACTACTTAATAACTATATTTTGCCTATAGATACACTTAGTTGGTTCATATTTATCTGTCGGGAACTTCATAAATGTATTAATAGGATGAAAATCGTAGAAACCTGAACTATTTTACAGGACATAATATCTATCTATATCCTGTAAAATAAGACAGGTTTAACTTAATTAGACAGTACAGTAATCTTTCAACAAATTGTTGATTAATTCATGATGAGCTTTATTTGTTCATTTTGTTGGTTCATAGTTACCTATCTATCGGGAACTTTATAAATATATTTACAGGATGAAAATCATAAGTTAACCTGATTTGTTTACTGGAAATATCTACCTATAGCCTATTAAAGAATGTACGTTTAAGTAAATACTAATCACAAATCTAATCTATCAATCTAATATAAAAAATCATCTAAACTTTCCCATTAATAATATAGTAGAACGATGACGTCATGAGCAAGTAAAAGTACAAAGTAAACGGCACTCGTTTTAGATGTTTTTCTTTATTTTTTCTTGAATTGAAAGTTACACAATCACTATTCGTAAATCGTAATCGTCGCGACGAAAAGTTCTTTATATTACGGATGTCGTGCTATGAATGCATTTTATTATGACATACCTAATATTTTAGATAAATATATTATGTAGTACGAAATATGGAAAAAATGAGTGAGTGCAAGCATAGTAAAAGTTGTTTTTACGTTAATAAATTATAAAAAAAATATGACATAATATGAATTATTTAATTTCTTAAGTCAATAAGCAGCCTCCTATTTAAATATGGATACTTATCAGTGAAACCTATAGAAGTTACAAAATATCTACATTGATCAGTTAAAGTATAATTTCCTATTTCTGCTATTGAAGTATTAAAATATTTGTTCTGTACAAAATTCTTGTAGTTGTCCAAATCAGGGGCTAAACCATCTTTTCTCACATGTTTATTTTTCAGGAAATATTTGTAAAATTCAATTTAGGTAATAATATTCCATCGGAATAGCTTTTCCTCTTTCCTTATTATAATATGATGCCATGCTTATACGATGACTGTGCCTTGCGATTTATTTTTATGTGCTCCGGCGATATTTTAATTGCATAAGTGAAATAGAACCTGGCGTGAGATAATTAGATTCACTGCAATAAGTGTATAAATAAGAATATTATACCTACTTTAGATTGATAAATAACATCCGCCTGGTTAGAATTATTTTTAGTTTAGACAAATCCTTCATAAACGAATACTTTTGCAATGATACATACATTTTTACCTTTTCAATTGTTTACTTCATATGCTATGCTTATCCACTTTAATGTCTGCCTCTATAAGGAAGTACAGACTTTACGTACTAACAAAATATTCAATGATTTTACAAAAACTTGCAAATACTACTGTTTTTTGGTTATTGAGACATTGATAGCAAAATATAAAAGTCTGGGTTTTATATTAAACCTAGGTTTATTGTCTGATAGGTCACACACACATTTGCTTTATATTAGTAGGAGATGTACGACAACATTGAAATAATGGTGAATTTTAATACAGTGTCGTATAACGTGTTATGTCGTGATGCATCAGAATGTCAGCAAAGACATATCGAAGTCGTATATCTATATTTATAAAGGCATGTACACTCTTGTACTGAAGTTAAGATGTTTAAGTCATTCATTTTAAGGTAAAACTGACTAAATAAAATAACATAAAGTCAAGACGAAATGTTTGAACGATATAAACTTTCAATTTCCAGTTGGTGTTGGTATGCGCGGCGGAGCTGGCGTCGCTAATCGCGGCGGGTGGCGGCGGTGGCGGCCACAAGAAGGTGGTGATCCACGTGCCGCTGTACGTGAAACATCATCATCATAAACACACCATTGTGAAGCATGTGCACCACAAGAGCGGAGGTGGTGGTGGCGGTGATCATTACGAAGTCCTCGGTTACACTTATGGCGAACCCAAAGCTGCCCCACATGGTGGAGGTTAGACTGTCACTATTATGTTATATGTGTCATCGAAATTATATTTCGATGGTATGTGTAATAGAATATGGCCGACAAAGCTAGTCTTAAAACCTGTAACTATTAATAGACAATACGTCTTTAACTTAATTTTTAGTCCATTTTTTTCTGTTTTTATTAGCCCTGATTTATATACTGTCCTACTGATGCGCGTCCTCTAACGATAGGGATATTCTACATAACAAAATAATATATAAAAATAATTATTGCGGCCTGCCTCGAGTGACTTGACTGACGAGACTGCCTCGGTGGAACAGTAACGCCTGTAATCCCCGAAGAGGTAGGCAGAGGTGTAACCAGTACACCCACATTTCGCCGAACGTATCTCCGTCCGATGATGTGATAGAGGGCGAGCCTATCGCTATACCGGGCACAAATTCCAGACTCCGGGCTGATACTCAGAAAAACCCAATATCACTCTGCCGGCCCGGGGATCAAATCCGAAACCTCAACGTCAGCTTCAGTCGTAACGCGTACGCATTACAACTGCGCCACCGAGGCAGTCTGACTGACCCACTTGTTCGTTTATTGACCTTTGACTATACACTATAATAACTCTACATTTCATGAAGTCTTAAGTTCAATAAGAAATAAACGAAAAAACATTAAGACATTTATTTTTATTATACTTGGTATCATATTACGTAAAGCAACTAATGTCGCTCAACACTCAGACACAAAATTTATGTTAAGGTTTGTAAAAGAAAGCACGTCAATAAATTTTCCCCGGAGACCAATAACTTTGACGTCAAATTACTGTCGAGTCGGTATCAATCAATCCTAAGCCAAGTAACCCAAGCATGTAACATCAACATAAATTAATCCGATATTTAAAATACATCATTGTTTTTAAACAAATTATATAGTTAGGATGTTTTCGCTGAACGTAGATAAAAACTATAAAAAAATAAGACACGTTTTAAATTTATATTTACTTATTTTTATTTTTCTGTAAATTGTAATTAGCAGTTTTAGTCAAAGATCACTTATTTATACGAAATAACCCATGTTATATTTATTCTGTAATTTCAGGTCATAAATGGGGTGTTGCTGACGAAGGTCACGATGGAGGTTACGGCGATTCTCCGGTAAGCTTCGAAGGCAGTGAGGGCGGCAGCTATGGCTTATCAGGTGCCGGAGAGGAATACTCTTCAGGGCACGATGGTTATTGAACACGTTACAATCAGTTAGGTCATGATAGTTGCTATTAATCCAGTAAATGCTATTTATATACATAGATAGGTCAACATGGTTGTTACTCAGTATTAAAATGTGAGTAGGTACGATGTACCTGATAGAGTTATAATTATCTACAAAAGTTCAACGTAATATAAAAAACCAAGCCATGGAAACGAAACACAAATTATTAATATAAGAGAATACGTTATTGCTTTACGTTTTATGTGATCATATTATAGCCAATACATCAAGTTTCATCGTCTAAGATATTTAACTTTTCGATGGCATTATTCGATGAACGTTTCCCATTTGTCCCTTTTATTAACCTCATTTATTACGAATGTTCCAAGCGCGGGAATATATTTAAGATATAATTTTTTGTAAATATTAAGTAAGTCCGTTATAAATAACTGTTATATCTTAACTGATATTCATTATTAAATGTCTGATTATTGTATATTATTATTATTATTATTACCTGTTATTGTATATTAAGTTTATAGTTAAGTGTTTGTGTTGTGAATTATTTTATTCCAGTTGAAGCGATACTTTGTTGTTAATATTATATTTTCGTTAAGTTAAATCATATTTTATTTGGAACGTGTTTTATTACCCCTAAAATATTTCTTTCTTTCTACCTAGCGTTATCCCGGCTTAATGCCAAAGTCCGCCTTCCCATCATGATTTGTTTTGTGGGTTTGGTATTTATGTGGGCAACTATCGCCATAAAATCGTTGCACTGATTTCCATTCCTATCTGAAGGCAAAGGAACAAGGAAGTGGATCACCTGATGGTGTCACACTTACCACGACTGATCAGTACCACCCTTGAACAGTCACAATGCCAGTAAAATCGTAAGTGTGAAGAATGTGCGAAGGAATGGAATCGAATTTCACCCATAGGAAACGCAAAAGCCACGCAGCAGCTTCACGTGACCAAAATAGCAAGCAAAACATACCACCCAATTCGAATTGGGCTATTTATTTCTATTGTTGCAGGGAATTGTAAAAAGAGTTGTTATATTTTGCAGTAAGTAGATAATTCCTAGACATGTCAAACAAGAATATTTCTATACCTACTCAGTAACAGAACAATAAGCATTTTCTATATTCACAAGATAAGCATTGCCAGGACATAAAACTTTCACTAGTTCCACTAATGACCGCCAATACTATCGATGCATCTTTGCTAACGTAGTGGCAATTTATCGATACCCTTCTTGAAGAAATCGACTAGACGGTAGGCAAAAAACTTCTTCAAAGGACTGTTCAGAACATAAAGAACACAATGATGGAGAAGCTCACACATCTGCAGCCAGCTGTGGTCAATCGCTCGTCGCCGCTGCTCCTGCACGACAACACCCGACCCCATACAACACAACAGACGATCTTCAACCTACAAGAGCTGGGGTTGAAAGCTTTCCGTCATCCGCCGTACTCACCAAACATTGTGCCTACAAACTTCTACTTTTTCCATAATTTCGACAACTTTTTGACGGGAATAAAATCAAGACGAGAGAGGTAGGTATTACAAAATGCCTTTGAAGAGTTTGTGCCTCTCGTCCAGTTGATTTCTTCAAGAAGGTCATCGATAAATTGCCATTGCGCTGGAAAAGATTCATGCTACATGGGTGGTTACGTCTACGGTGGGTAAGTCTTTGACTTTTGTTGTACAGACCGGCAGTTTCATGGGTAAAAAACCTATTATAAATTGAAATTATAAATTGTAGTAAAAATTACATTACAGCCAAAATTATCCTTATTGAAAGGTCAAACAAATAAAACAGTAAGTATATAATATTAAAAAGGTTTGCATTGTATCGTAATTATGTAATCTGGTTTTAGTTTTATTATAATAAACTTGAGTTACAATATACCTTCATAATGATATGAAAAATAAAATAACAGTTCATTTTCTATCACACTTTTGTTCTTTTTACATTCTGTGCCTCCAGGTGTCGTAACAAATCAAACAGTAACATTTTACTTTCAAACTCGGCACTCTCTCATGGCAGGGCTGGTATTATTTTTAATGGGAATAATCATTTCACCTATCAATGCTATATTTTTTGTTAGCTTTTTCTAAATATATACCGGAATATAAACATAGCGTCCAGATCCTACTGATTTAAATGTGCTTCGCTAATCTACGTTTTTTACGAATGAGTACGAGCAATGAATGCAATGAATCCGATCAGTCATCAGAGAAAAATATGTACTTAGTCTAATTTTATAACAAGTATGTTTTAGATTATTATTATCATTACGCGTTCTTCTTGCATTACTACTATACCTACATGTGTCATCGTGATATAAATATCAAATACATATATTAATAACCTTTATAAAAATAAAGGTTTCAATTACACAATTACACTCGAGACAAATTTTTTACATGACTTCTAATCGGACTAGACGCCCCGTACCGAATCTTGATGAGAGATTATTCAGATGCCCCTCTACTATACTTACATGTCTCATCGATGGGCACGGGCCTCGTCTACTGAATGAAAGGGTTAGAGCTTAGTCCGCCACGCTGCCCTTATGCGGGTTAACAGGCTTCACATATCTTTTTATATATATTTATACATATCAATTTCTCAGGTATGCAGGTTTCCTCATGATGTTTCCTTTACCGTTAAAGCAAGAGGTTATTAACAATGAATACATACGTTACTTAGAAAAATCCGAAGTATATCTCTTAGGGCTGGTTTCAAACCTGCGACTTTCGTCTCGACAGTCCGTATCACTCCCCGCTGAGCTATTGCTGCTTACTTACGCATTGAGTACTGTCTTTTTCCACAATATGGAGTATTCCTTGAAATGTATCGGTTAATTAAAATGATTGGCATGAAATATTTACTATTTTTATTATCATTTATTATGACATAAAAATAAACACGTAAATAAAATTAATACTTTGACAACTATGTGAAAATTACTTAAAATGTGTTCTCCATAAGCCTCACAGCCTCCGTGGCGCAGCGGGCGAGTAGCCGACTGCGAAGCGAGAGACCGTGGGTTCGATTCCCACACCAAGACAAATGTTTGTGTGATCCACAAATATTTGTATCGGGTCTGGGTGTTGTGGGACCGCAAGTCCCTCGTAGTTCCTGATACAGGTTTACCTAGTGTGGGGTCGAGACTATGTGTGTGACTGTTGGGTGTATTTATTTATATTATTTATTATATCTTATATAATGCGATTTGGCTGGTAATATACAATTGTACTTAGTTTAGTTGTTTACTAAAATAGCAAATCTACTAAGTCAGTATATGATGGTTTCTAATGATAAGTAAGTATGTGCGCAACTAATTATATTTGTTATCTCAGAGCAGTTGATATTATAATGGTTCTTCCTTTTTTTTCTATTGAGTTATTATTCAACAATAGTTACGTTGGCATTGGAAAAAACTGTTTCATTTTATTTTGTACACTTCGTGCAATTCCGGATCTAGGGCGTATCACATTGTAATCGAATGTCGTTCATTTTTTGGATGCGGTAAATTATACCGCAGTTTGATGACATAATAGCTTTCTGCTCCTGGTAATACAGCTATGTAATAGAATGTAATGACTACTAAAGTAGATATTATATAACTTGCAATGTTAACACCATTAACAATAAATCACCAACAAAAAATAACAATAATAATTTATTGTCAACATTACTAATATTACTCGTAAAATTTATTTGTGCAAATACAAATTTGGTTGCGTGAATAACAATATTTTCATATATTTTAGAATTCATCGTTGTTTGTACTATATTATATTAAACCTGTTTGATATAATTGTTCTGTAACTAATACACGACAGTTTCTACACCACCACTATTGGAAGCGTGCTGTATGCCTGCTTCTCGAGCAAAACTTACTGGTGTATCATCGGGCAATGAACCTTGCTCAGCTGCAAAGGAGCCACCTTCTCTTTCAATACCAACAAAATAGTTCGGATCTTCAACCCCCGAACTTCCTGGGAATACTACTGGAAAATCAGCAGACGGTGGAACGCTAGAAAAGCCAATATTCTCTGCAGCGGGAGCAAGTGGGCTATTTTGAACTGTTGCAAAACCTTCTCCAGTAAATTCTGTGGGAAGGGCTTCTGATGAGGCGAAGGGATCATGAGTGTTTGTCAAAGCTATATTTTGCGGCGTATGTGGGGCAAAAGTATTTTGAGCGACTGGTTGAGCCGCCGCTCCACGCAGATACCCGTACGTCGCTGGAAACGCTTGCTGGAAGCCTTTAACAGAAGTGAACACATCGTCATCGGTATCTTCGCCTTCCTCAGTCACCTCATAACCATGCGAACGAGTATTTGTTGGTATGACACCAGGTAACGAATCGAATACTTTAACTTGTTTTACAGTATGGCTCACGCCGCGCACTTGTGGCGTCTGCGGCAATATACCTATACCGTACGATGGTACAGATGGCGTATACGACGGCCCGCGGTCTTCTTCATATGTTGGGACTGCTGGAGGTTCATAACTGTAGGATGGTGTGTCATGATGATGCCCTTGACCGTGATTTCCGTGGTGATCATGATGTCCATGATGTCCATGGTGACCGTGATGACCGTGGTGGCCGTGATTACCGTGGTGGCCATGTCCATGATGCTTGTGGTGCCCATGACCGCCATGTTTTGTAACTGTAGTTTTAAGACTATGAGAATTTTTATGGTGGTGATAATGATGGCCATGAGGTATATGTGGCTTTTTATGATGGTGGTGATGGTGATGATGATGCTCCTTCTTTGGCTTGTGATGGTGATGATGAATCGTAACAACTTTCGTGTGATGATCGTGATGGATGAATTCGGGAACATGTAATTTTACATGATCACTGTAAAAGAAATTATATGATATAACATAATATTAATAAACATCTTTTGTAAAATGAACAAACAAATATTAGGTATGTATTATTGGAAATTATAGAAATAAATATTATTTCGCAAAGCGCTTGAAGCTCCTAAATATTTGGTAACGATGAGTTGTTATATATTTTATTGATAATTTATTTTATAAAATAGTATCTGGACGTCTCTAAGAACTATATTCTTTCGAAACTGGTGTTAGTAGTACAATATGATGTACAACATACATCGCAAAGCATTAATCGCTAGTAGTATACAATTAGCATTAAAATTACTGTATAGCTAATATTTTTAAATATTCTCAGAAGATGAATAAGGAATGTTGATCAAATATTAATAAATAATGCTGGTGGGTTCTTACTGGTGTTTTTCTCCGTGGCCTCCGGTTTCTCCGCCCTCCAAGCACAACACCACCAACACCGCGATATACTTTGTGAAATCCATGTTTAATAACAGCACGCACATGAATAGTCCACAACTCTTCTAGTTCAAGTCAACTTTACAAACAGCACTGGACCGACCGGCGCTCACATTTTGTTTTGTACCATAATAATTACATTATTTAATTCTCGATAGTTTTATTAATTTCAACTCTCTAGTTGAAATAGCTCTAGCCTCACGGTGTTGAGCACCGTACCGCCGCAACACCGCATTGGATTGAGTAGCGCAACGTCATGAGATGACCATTTATCTAATTTCACTTAAATAAACCTGTAATGTCAACAAAAAGACAACAATTGCTGTTGTCGTCAGAGCATGCCAAAAGACCAGCGGCGGCGGGGGACGCGGTCGGTGTGTCAGAGCGGCGATTGTCGATCTAATTTCTATCGGTGCAGGGTCCGGTTCATAGACTAGGAAATGTTATGTCGCATTGTCTTTTTTACTCTTTGTGGACAACTGTGGGTAACAAGTATTTCACTGACGTTCCATAACAGTGAATTCGATCAGACCGCACAGTAGATGGCGTAACACAGTCATAGATTGCACGCGGACACGTTCTTTGGTTGCCTACCCCCTGGTTATTTGTTAAGTAGTCTATTTTAGGCCTTCTAATTGAGATATTGATCGATAGAATTGATTAAATTGCACACTAAATATTGAAAATAAGTAGCTCACAGATAAAACATACATACACACGCCCTCATGCCTGTAACCCCCGAAGGGGTAGACAGAGATATAACCAGTACACCCACATTTCGCCATACCGGGCACAATTCCAGACTCCGGGCGGGTACTGAGCATTTTGTAATAGAAAATTCCAATATCACTATACCTGACCCTGCGATCAGACCCGAGAACTCAGCACAACAGTCGTAACGCATACGCGTTACAATTGCGCCACCGAGGCAGTCTACACCTCAAATAATAACTCATATAATCAGTCCAATTCAACTTTGTTGCAATTAATTTCACGTAATCATGGTACAAATTCTATACATTATATTATAGCGACAATTAACCATCAATAGTGTCCAACAACGCAGGGTGGGGTCTAATAAATAAAGTCCGTAGGCGTCAGATTGTGCTCATAAATATAACCAACTGTAAACGTATCCCATTAAAGTTTAATTATCCTTTACATTCCGATTTATTGATTTCCCTCGGGAACAATTTTTGTAGCTCCGTAAATGTACGTCTTCCTTGGATGATTTGATTATTATCATTTATCTTCTCTTATAGACGTTTAAGCAACGGTATAAGTATAAAGATTTCAACGCGCGTAATCGTGCTTTTGGAATAAAATATTTTTCTTTCATTCAGTCACATGTATATTATTAATAATTTATTTATAATTCTATGATTATATTAACGTAATTAACAAAGGTGATGTTAGTATAAAAATTTTCATTCAATCGACTTTTTAGTATACATATAAAAAATACTATATTCTAATATGTTACACTAAACTAAACTGTTCCACAATGTCCAAGTAAATGTAAGACAGCAAAATATACATTTATCGGTCTATCAATATTTATGGAACTACTACTTCCTTAATTGGCTGTATCATGTATTAACTGGCGGTTAAAATTTTATTGCACATTGTGAAATAGATCATAAGAGCAGAATTTAGAACTCGTAGAACATACAAATAATAGTAGAGATCATGTAGAGATTAGTGAAAATACTCAGTCTTATTTAATTTTTTGTACAACTTTTTTGTGATATTCCTCAGCAAAGGATCTTTGGCTTGCTTTAAAAAGTAATAATCAATAGACAAACACAATTATTTTGCTATAAATAAAAAATAGAGTAGGTAAAATAATTATAAAAATGTGATATTATACAAATAAAACTTAATTTAAGTAGTTCGGTTTGTCGCTAACATTACAGTAAAGGTTTTCTTCGGATCTGCGATTTTTTCGATACTTTCTGAAAACAATAAAAATTCCAGTTAACTCTGATTCTACAAGATTTTACCTACCTCTAATCATTGTGCTATATTAGTAATAACATCTGTCCCGTATTATATACTGCTCCACTACGGAGCATGGGTTTTCTCCGCTATGAATGCATTAGGTCCAGCATCCTTGGCTGATGCCAGTTGGTAGACTTACGTATTACATACATATATTTCTCTAAAATTCATATGGAGAAAGCTCAGGTATTAAATATATATACACATACATAAGTATATTTTCTCCAGATGTTTACCTTCACAATTAATGCGAGCAACAATTAACAATAAATGGTCAAGTTATTCCAGCCTAGAAAATTTCAGGAATCGAACCTGAGATGGTAGTTTTATCGGCAGGCCGCTCCACTTGTAATGCTTTGTGTATACGGAGTAATTTTTAACATAGACACCTTATTGTGTACCGGTACTTCAGTGTCGATATACAAATCGAAATGTGAAAAAAAATTAAATAAAAAGATCAATAGTGAGGCCATTTTCTATGTGTATATATTTATTATTTTAATTTATCCCATACAAAGAATTTTTACTATATATTATTCAACTGATGTGATTAAACAGTAAACGGTAAATACGTACGTTATTCTTCATTAAAAAGTAGTGCATGCCATTTTTACATATAATGAATTGTAGTTTACTCTTATCCTATTTTATTAGACATATTTAAATTACAATATTAAGTAATATCATGAACACAATATGAGAATTACATACCTAGTTCCTTCTATATAGCGGTATAGCGAATCTAGAAGGCAATTTCGGGAGCGCGCGAGGTATATCCGGAATTTCAAGTGGTACATCCAAAGCGCCATCTGGCAGAAATTCTGGTATGCCAAGGTCAGGAACTGGCTGGCTGTGCTGGCCCAAGGACGGTTCATTATGTACATGCATGTGATGAAAGTGCTCGTGCTCCTCCGTCGGCGCCGAGTTATGCTCCAAGTGCGGATCGTGGTGCGTGTGATGGTGATGTATCGTCTTGTAAACGGTATGGGTATGTTTTAATTTTTTCACTTTGTATGGCACATGAATGACCACCTTCTTGTTCCGCCTGCCGAACAAAGATATTCATATTATCTAGTAAATAATGGCGATCCATTTAATGTTAAATCATAACAAGACCTGTATTAAAAAAAAAATGCTCAGTTAATTATAAAAACACGTAACTACTTACAACTTATACCTAAATAGATTTTATAATTAATTTTATTGATCTTTTGTACTGAAATAACTTTTCTAAAAGTAATGTTTCGCAATTTAAATAGACTAAATCAAAATGAGAATAGTTTAAAAAGAACAATGTAATTTTTGCATGAGTGCACTAATGATTGTTGGTAATCTTCGTTGTTTACATACGTTTTATTGTTTAGATTGCGCATACTAAAAGCCGTGGTTCCGTGATAGAGTAGTCATTTCGGGAGCTTCCTGGTTCGATGCGCGTGAGTGATATTGTAACATTTCCTACTAAGTATAGTGGGAAAACATGGCACACACACATAATGTGAAACTTAGTAAATAGGTACCTATAGTATCAATAATAAAATAACCCCTTGAACGTTACGATTACTTTGAAGCTTAGCTATACTCAGAAAGTCTTAAAAAATTTAAAGGAATATTATTGGCATTTGATATTCGACTATTATTTATGATCATATCGATTTAATTTATGATTTACTGGTAACCGTTTTGCATCGACCACGAAGCATAATCATTGTAATGAATAAATAAACATATCATTATAATATTGCTTTTTATTTTAATATTATTATCAGAACATACCTTTTGCTCATATATCGGATTATTTTTTGCTTAAATATATTCTTACATAATATGACAATCCTATATTACGCTGTTTAAATAAGTTTAATGCGAAGCGGTGTTATTTGAAATTGATAGGAAAATCGATAGCATAATAGCACGCTCTGACACGCATCAGGAGATTCTGCTAATGCGACGGACTTATTAAATATTATCACCTGGAATCTGGACTACAATACTTTTTTAATTAGAGGGTTACTCCCTTGACGCGTTCCGTGTAATTTTTTCATTATTTTTTAACGTGGAATAATCTGGCCACATATCATTTCTAGGATATATATGCCAGGTTAGAGGGTTCGAGCTTTATAAAGATGCCAAAACTAGCCAAAGCACTCCGATTTAACCTTTCCATCTACCATAGAAGGTTAAGGCGTTTTTGATCTATAAATATCAAAACTTTAATATTAATAAAATACAAAAATGTGATACACGTGTTTAATTATTCTTATTAAGCAATATTTGTACTCAATTTCACAGTCGTATACCGTCCCATAAAAAAGTTTCATATAAAGTTTAACCCACCACTATTTCCAACTTAAAACAAAAATTTACAAAAATCCTTCCTTAGCGGGCTCCTTCCGTTACACAAACTATCATCTGAATAAATTTCATGATCCTTGCTGTAGAAGTTCTTGAATAATCAGTCAGTCAGTGAATGAGTGGTACTTTGTTTTTACGTCCTTACTAATATTATAAATGCTTTCGCATTTATGTGAGTTTGTTTATTACGCTTTCACACCTAGATAGATAGATTTCTATCCTCTATTCTATATTTTTTATTGCACACTAAATAAAGTAGCTAGATATATTATATTCTAAACGAGGATCATACAGTCAGGGTGATACAGTCGACGGTCATATCGCAAACGGCGATTTCTTAGTATTTTAAAGATTTACTAGTGTAGACCTTAGTACATATTCGACGAAATGTGTTTTGTAACGTACTACTTGGCATTGTCAGTATTCATAGGCGTTGAAGATCACTTACTATAATGTGAACCACTCGCTTGTTAGCCGGGCTCTGCTATTAAAAATAAATTAAACCACGCTATATATTTACATAACATTTTTTGTACAAACTAATTTCCCATGAAGAGAAGTAAAACTGTTTTCATTTGATTATTTAAAGCTTTTTGTATGGAAATATATTCATTTTCAGGTTCATTTCCCTCTTTTTATAATTATTAGTAGTAAATAAAGGTTCAAACTTTTGATGTTTGCGTAATGTTCTTATTTATAATAATATTTAATATTTATAATAAGAACATTGTATATAAACGTTTTATTTAATAATTTAAATCTTAAAGTAATTTAGGAGTCCATTATGACTTAACACATTTAATTTAAAAGGCTTAAGTCTCCGTTTTACGAGTATATGTTGCATAAAATGTCTCGTATGAAATATAATTCTTTTTTTATCAATGAAGGCATTAACGCCGATTATCCTTAATAATAATAATATAATCTCATGCCTGTAACCTAGGTTACGATTTGCCGAGCTTATTTAAGTGACACCGAAAATCGCAATCAGTTTAAGTATGCTGCCACCAAACATTGCGGCGATGCATCTTCTTGTTTAAGAAGACACTTATTCGCCATTATATAATCCACACATGTGACATTATTCAGAAAACTGCAGACGTGCAAAAGCGAAAAGAAAACGAAAGTGCGTCGATATCAAGATTATGAGAACACAGCGTTTCAGTCAGCGCAATTACTGACAAAAAAACTAAGAGAACATGTCGGAACATACGTTTTCTACAATGTTAACGGTGAGGTAACATTTCGATGTGCTGATTTTGTTCGATAACAATGAGTTAAAATAAAAAATACCTAATATTAAAAATCCAGAGGGGTTGACCTCAGGCAGCCGGCCAGTCGTAAAAACTACAAGCCAAATCTTTCTGTAACATGTGATACAAAGCATGTTGCGCCGACCCCACTACAAGTGGGATAAGGTGGAAGAGGAAGATTAAAAATCAAATTAGGAATCTTTTTATATAATTAGTGATACTTAGTTATTTATATTGGTGGCTCAGTATTATTGTTATTTTTATGGAAGAGGGGATGGTAAATTATCACCATCGCCCATACACACAACACCCAAGAGATCGTCAGCAAGTTACTGGCCCATGATATAAGAATAGGATTTTATCTTGAAAGCCCCTAAGTTGAATCAGGCTAAAATACTGCAGGCGCAAGCTGATTTTACAACGGTATCGTACGGGGAAGTACACCCCGTGCAAATCGTAGCCTTGAAGTGTGAGATCCACCTAGATGGTGGGAATGGAATTCCATCTTGTGTCGCTTTATGAGGTGATGAAATCCAGCGGCTGGTATCAATCCAAACAACTCCACGGAATACTCCTTATGATATATGCGATAAACAATGCAGAGAGAAGCAACGTCACTTCGCAGTGCCATTGCGTCAAGCCGATCGGAAAGAACTTGGCTATCGAGGACTCGATTCGTTCTTCATTGGATGCAGTCAAATGTAAGAAGCTGGTACTGGGGCGCCCCAGCCCAGAGAGCTATTTCTATTTCTGCCGCCAAGCAGTGTGTAAACACTGTTGTGTTCTAGTTTCAAGGACATTACTGGGTTCAGTGAAATTACTGGCAACGCACCCATGATTCTTTTGGTATTGTGGGCGTACATGGGCGGCGGAGATCACTTACCATCAGGTGACCCACTTGCTCGTTTGCCGGCCTATGCCATAAAAAAACTGGGCTCTATGAGATTTAACATTATCTATATGTTGACACTAAGGATCCCGATACTAGGCGAGGTACATGTACACCTGTATGTGTGTTTTCAAAGCCAAGACAAAAGGAATCTTTTTAGCAATCTTTTTAAATTCTATCTTCTTGAGGTTGAAGTGATTTAGTCCACCCCAGTTCAAAACTCGTTCCAGAAAAGTTTCAACTTCAGACACAGCATAGTTTCAGCACTCATTGACATTTTCCAGAAAGAATGGCACAGCTGGTGTATATTATAACGCCAGCTTTCCCAGGGTTCGATTCAGAGATTGTAAATATTTATTCAAATTACTCGTTATGGTAGTCATGACTTCATGACATTAATTCACAGATCGCATTTAATTCACAGATCTGTTACTGATTAACTAACACGGAAATCTCGGAATCAAAAAATCAATTTCCTGGCAGTTACCAGGAACAGGAACCCCGGAAATCCTAGAACCTACTCTAATACAAATGTCATCATGTACAATATATACGAAATAACACCGCTGTGACCCATAATAACAAAACATATATCATCGGTACTTACCCATACGTTTCTCTAACGAGCATAACAAGAACGGCGAGCAAACAAAGTAACAGCTGAAATAAAACAAGTGTTCTATTGCATTACACAATATTATTAACTACTTA
The DNA here is from genome assembly GCA_905332985.1 of Mimas tiliae. Taxonomy (NCBI): domain Eukaryota; kingdom Metazoa; phylum Arthropoda; class Insecta; order Lepidoptera; family Sphingidae; genus Mimas; species Mimas tiliae. The sequence goes on along the minus strand of HG995239.1, from coordinate 12,063,486 downwards.
ATAATATATGAGCATGTCGTACGGTTATTGTTATAAAAAGCACAGCATATTGACCTTACATAATTAGAAAATTAAGAATATTATTTGTTAAAAGTTCGCTTTCAGCTTAAAACTGACAAATAAATGATTTCATTACTGATACGCAAAACAATTGATAAAATCTATTTAATTATTATTCAAATATCTTCTTGTTATCATTGGTCGTTAAAATAAATTTTATAAGGCGAAGAACTTGTCTTAAAATAACGTTCACATAAACGGCTAATAGTAACGTAACAGGTACTAATTAGTACTAAGCTATTGTCTATTTAAAAATAATACACAAGTTTAAATAAAAACTTACCATATTTCTGCAATCCATTATCAAATATCTATTGTGATAAACAATGTACTGGAAAGCACTATTCAATTGATATATGCAAAAAGCTCCGAGGAGCGTGAGAAACAATGATGCGTATCTGAGAGCTTACGTAGTTTTAATTTGAGGAAAATTACACTTTCCCACTTGAGCGAAAATAATGTGCTCGTGCCTAACGATTGTCTGACAATGAAAGGTGTTGCGCCAATCTATACTTATATATGCCATACATGAACGAAACATGTAAACAACAAAACACACACGGTCATAGCGGTTTGAGAGCTAAATATGGCACCACACCATTTGTAGAAGTAAATCTATCACTTGGTCTTGATTTTTCTTTCCACTTTGCGCAGCTTCACGACACTACAATATTTTCAAATAATAAATTTGGTAGCTTAGAATAGGGGTTTGAGATAAGTTAATCCATACATACAGAGTATAGTCTAATTCAAACAGGTGCGCCCAAGGCACTTCCTTTGTAAGTATAATAATATTCCGCGTCTTTCTAAGTATAATAATATACACTGTATTCTACAGTTTTAAAGATGATACGCGACTTTTCCAAGGTCGAACTGTCTCCGTTTTGTAATAACTGAACTTAACTACAAGTGTCGCATTTTGAATATATGTATGTAGGTATGTTTTTTGGAGACTTAAATAACAGAAGCTATCACCTGAATCTGCAGGAGTAATCAGAGGTGCAATTAGTGCATCCACAGTTGACAAGCTGATTTCCATCTCATGATGTCATAGGGTCGCTCTCAGCATATGCTATATGTTTTATAATTTCTGATCTTGTGCGATTTCTTAGTCGCAAACTAACACAAATTTTCCAAGACAGATTAAACCTAGGAAATCACTGGTTTTACAACCTAAAACGCTGCCACTACATTAATGACGCGAAAAATAGTAGTAGGTAAATGCTGCTATAATAATAGCATCGTTATTAATGACACAAAATTCGCACTTCACAACTAATCTAGCAAATCGTATCAATTTGTCTATATTGTGAATATCTGTAAAAATTGTATTCATAAGTCATTAATCACACTCCGAAACCGTCAATTTCAAATTGAGGTGTTAAAAACCATGAAGATTGTTTTGCAATTCGTTCCTGGAATTATTTTGTTATATAACGGTGTTATTGACCTAGGTCTACTTTAGTCGAGAACAAATTAGGCAGGCCGTTGTGTTTGCAATTGAATAATTTATTATTAACACAACAAATCTATCAGACAATTTTCCACAATTTGATAATGTGGAATTGTGGTTGTGATGTAATTTACCTTCTAATATTTTCCCATGATAAAATCTATATTCTATTTTTACGTTTCTTACTGTAGTAATAAAAACGAATCTTCATGAGGTCCTTGGTTCCATTGTCAAGTCAGACAATCAAAATTAGCGTTTGAGGTTTCGATTCGAAAAATCACACATGGTCCATATAGCGATAGGCTCGCTCCCTATCTCATGATAGGACGTAAATAAAGTCGGCGAGAAGTGGCACCAGTTGCACTTCTGCCTACGCCTTCAGGTAAGTTTATGTAAGTATATTATATGTGATTACTTTTTATGGTATAGATTGGAAACGAGCAAGTGGTTCACCTGATGGTAAGTGATCTCCACCGCCCATATACGCCCACATACCAAAGAATCATGGGCGCGTTGCCGACCTTGAAGAAAAGGGATAATTAAGGGATTGGGAAGGGGAGAAATTTGGGCTTCCGGATATCTCACTCACTGTACGAAGCACAGCAGCAAAATGCTACTATACGTCGAGACAGTGATAACAACCCGGACGAGCCGGACTATTCATGCTATAGACAAGTCCCAACCCCACGTTAAGTAAACCTGTATCATGGATATCAGGAACTACGAGGGACTTGCAACACCCAGGCCCGAAACAATTTTTGTCGAGCACACAAAAAATTGTTTAAATGCGGGAACGTTTCTACCACTCAAAAAAGTAATGTTATCTTTAGTAATAATAGGCTACAGAACCTTAGAACATAAGTATGTTTTAGGGATATTTTTGGATATATCCGGTGCCTTTGATAATGCTTGGTGGCCAATGTTACTTCTTAAGTTAAAGATCCGAGGTTGCCCTAAGAATATATATTCACTTATATATTCATATTTTTCTTCAGGCACAACCAAGTTAAAACTTGGTCACCACGTAGTGTCTAAGGCATTGACGATGGGTTGCGCTCAGGGCTCAGTGGTCGGTCCATACTTATGGAATTTAGGCTTTGACGATTTTCTTACAATTCCTTTGCCCAAAGGTTGCTTGTTAACTGGCTATGCCGATGACGGCCTCTTGTTAATTCATTCGAATAGTAGGTCCGGTCTTGAGAATTTAGCAGCGAAGTGCCTGAAATTAACTCAGAATGGGGTGACCGTAACCGTCTAACGTTTGCACCTCAAAAAAGCTATCAACTAGTTTTAAAAGGCATTTTAAAAACACCGCCGCGAGTTAAATTTAATACCATTACAATTAAGAGAAAAGAATCGGTTTGCTACCTTGGGCTAGTTTTAGAACGAAATTTTTCATTTATCGAGCATATTAAAAACGTTGGGGAAAAATCTAAAAGGAATTTCTACGCTTTGACGAGGATATCGACTTTGACGTGGGGTCTATCATTTAACACACTAAAAGTCATCTATGGAGCAACTTACTTAGGCTGTATTTGTTATGGATCACCTGTATGGGCCGATAGAGCTACTATTGGCGCCGTACGCAGAAAATTGCTCCAAAGACAGCGTCTGGCGTTGATATGCTTGTGTAAAGCGTATAGAACTGCTAGCACCGAAGCTTTACCTGTCCTTGCGGGTTGTATTTCCAGTTGATCTGGAGGTGCAACGTCGCGCCGCTATGTATTACTCAACGAGAGAGAATATAGATAAAAGCTTTCTTACGTCGCGTGAGTTCTTAAGAATCGGTAGACTTTTTAAACACATTCCGATGTGCGCAACTAACTATTAAATGAATGGCAATGTCGATGGGATAATTCTACTAAGGGGCGACATCTATATCAGTATTTCCCTTCGGTTCGCGATCGCCTAACAAAAACTTGGCTAGAAATTGACCACTGTGTTTCACAATTTCTCACGGGTCATGGCAATTTTAAGTGTAAACTGTTCTCATTTAAGTTGGTTGATTCACCTGCGTGCCCATGCTCTACACCTGGCAGGGAGTACAAGCAGTCCGCACATCATATCCTTTGGGAGTGTAGTCTCTGGCATGATGAGCGCAACATTATGTTTGACAGTATGCAAATAACATCTGGAGTTGTATACTATATGGATCTTGTGGAGACTAGGAGGAATTTCCGTGCATTCCGGCGTTTTTGCCATACCTATTATTGGAATCAAGTTTAACAGCTCACGTGATAGGACCCACTTAATGATATCCGTGGTGCTTTACATCTGGCTTATCCAGGTGTAAATGTCCTTGTGCCTGAGGTTAAGACCTCCTTAGTTTATTATTTTGTCTCCCGCTTTGCTATGGAGGGAAGTGGACAATTATTATTTCCAATTCCTCCCTAATTTTCTATTTGATTAATTTCGTTGCGGGATAAAGACACGATTTGCATTCCCAGAGACTCGCCGAGCTTCATTGCTCGGTGTCGAAATATGCGTGCCACTGTCGATCCTGGTTTATAGGAGTTACAGTGGCGGGTGTGTGGGCGGGATAGTCTCGTAGGCTACAGAACCTTGTAATAAGCATAGCCCGACATCCTTTTGATTAGGTTATATAACTAAATACCAAGAAAGAAGTTAGAGCTTAACATCACATAGTTATTAATTTACCGTTAGCAATTTTATTACACGCATAATATGTATTCTTCTACTACATATAAATAAATATAGTGGTAGAGACATATGTGCTGAAGACACTTTTATCTTTTTTATAGCATACGCCGGTAAACGGGCAAGTCGGTCGCCTGATGGTAAGTGACCTTCACCACCCATGAACGCCCTCAATAGAGATAGTAGAGCCATGCTGTATTGTCTCTCTTTGTCTATTTCTGCCGGCAAGCAGAAGTGTGCAAGCACTGTTGCGTTTCGGTTTAAAGGGCATTGAAGCCAGTGAAGTTACTGGGCATTATGAGACTTAAAAACTTATGTCTCGAAGTGATGGACGCAGTTCTGGCAATTCAAAGTTCTGTGAGGTGTTGTCTGATTATGGGCAGTTGTGGCGAGCACCATCAGGTGAGTAACTTGCTCGTTTTGTAAACAAATAAAAAATAACCAGCCGAGTAATGGCGATATAAATCGGAATAGAATTTAATTTTTTACTATGTTGTATGGCGATAGATGTGCACGATTTTATCGACGATTAATATACATAACTCATCTTTAGACAGATTTAGATAAGACAATCTCGTAACTCTATCGGCTATTTTTAATAAACTATCTTATTTTGATTCACCAGTTAGATCGCACATATTAGTCATTTTGAATACAGTTTCAAAGTCACGCGTTTAATTGGTTGATTTCCAGGATATATCCGGATAACCAAACGGAGATCGTGAAAATGGTCGTTAGTGATAGAGCCAAACGGTAGACGGTCTTGTCTATAGCATGTATAGGTTGGCTTAACCAGAGACAGAGCTTATGAAGAATGATACTTACAGATGCTAAACAAAAAGCCCTTATTCTCATTGTTGTTCCGGGATCAAAAGTAGCCTATGTCCTAATCCAGGTCATGGTCTACATGTGTGCCAAATCAGTGTCTGACAAACATTAAAATTCACAAAATCTCAAAAAACTAAACTTTCACTTTTAGTATATAGTAGGATATCCTAGATTGGAATCTTTTTCTTTGAAATGTCTACGTCATTCTAATAATATCCTTCGCTACATTGGTGCCGGCATAAGTATTACACATGAAGAAAATAACCTTTTGTTTTCTTCTCATAGTTTTTTTTATTGCCCAGATACAGACAGACGAGCAGGCGCCCCACCCGATGGTAAGTGGTTACCGTCGCCCATCGACGTCAGAAATACTCTAGCACAGCCAAGCCACTGCCTACCGTTGAAGAAACAATATTTTTAAGCCTCAAAAGAACGACAGGCAATTAACGACATTTATGGCCGTTCCCTATATTCTGTCTGTCTCTAGTTTTGCTATACCGGCGATAGAAAATATTATCTATTTTCCGTTTTACCGTCCCAATAAACTTACTAATGATAGGTAATCCTATTCTTCATTGCTGTCTACTGATGAGAGGACTGATAGCTGACTACAGATATACAACACTATGAAAATGACAGTTCAAGCGTCCCAATATTTTTTATGTGCCATCTGTCGAAAAAGTTATTTAGTTTTTTCTTTATCGGTAGATTTTGACCGATAAACAGATATCCTCGGCTGTAAAAAAACGAAATAAATAACGCATTTTGAAGAAATATCCATGAGTATACAAGGCTTACATGGCACTTGCACTGCAATACAAAAAATTAAATAAATTATGTAAAAATCTAAGAGAAAATATAAAAAAAGTCTAAAATTCCCATAAATAAAAATAATGCATCGTTTTGATAATTAAAATAGGTACAAAAGACATATAAATATTTGTTAATGCGAACAAAATATTTCCCCACTTTAGTAAAATCCCCCAAATTCGCTTGGGATTTTTGTTCAAAGGACTTGTATTCAGAGCCGTAATGTATTGACAGTAAAACGTTTCGTTATTACATTGTGTTTTGCAACATAATAAGTATTTCTCGTTATTATTATTTCATTTACAGTGGTAAAAAATAAGAATTATAGATAAATGTTAAATTAAAACTTATATTTCTAATCGAAATCATATCTTCATATTTTCTAAAATAAATTAAACAATAATTCCTCTTTCTCAGCTTGTATGAACATAACGCACAAGAGGGTCCAGATAGACTACCTATCTATTGCTATCATAGTATCCGACGTGCTTATCTAAAAAACAGGGACGATTCCAAGCAGTAGATAGAACAATACGGACGTTTGACGATAGCTATCTATCGTGAAATTGAAGATTAATATTGGGAACGGCCATTAGTTAATTATCTAGCAATAGAATAAACTTATTTCAATACAATCGCTAATAATATTTATTCTGTAGGTATATTTTAGGTTTATTTTAGGGCGCAACGATCGGTGCTTAAAGTCATATTTAAAAAACCTATAAGGTATCCAACTTCTAGCCTTTACAAAGAAATGCAAGTACTCTCTGTCCGTAGTATCTTTATCTTGAAGGTTATGCTGATTACACACCGTGCCGTTTTAAGCTCAGCGAATTATGAAAATATGTTACTCGATCGAACATACAAATTACCAACACCAATGGTTAATACATCATTTGCAAGAAAATTTAGCGCCTTTCTTCATACTTATATATACAATAAAGTCAATACAAAATGTTCCATTAAATGTTGTTCAGTCAGAGAAACAAAAATAAAGGTTCAGGAGTGGTTAAGCTCTCTTGAACACAGTGACATAGAAGAGCTTACCAAAGTGAATGGGTAGTTTACTGGAAAGTGTTTAATATAAAGCTGTACTCATACACACACGCACACACACGCACACGCACACACATACACACGCACACACACAATAATATTTAACGTTACTTTCACATCAAACTTGCATTGACGTTTCACATGAGTTTTCACTGTAACATGGTGTGTAAACTGGTCACCTACGATACAGGCATTGTCTAGTGTAGGGACCAGGAATATAACCTTATTTTGATTTGATTGATCTCATTTAAGTTAACCTAATAAGTAGGTATCAGTTTATTTTTAAGAAAAATTGTATTGATAGAAATGGAAATAAAGTTTATTATTATTATTTATGTGTATATCCTCACAATCTCAGCTCAAAGCTGGTCTTTAAGGTAATACTTACGGGTTTGAACCAAGTAAGTATCCCCTATTGGATGTTGTCGGTCAATTGGTCTATATGTTGGTGTGTATCGGTGATGTCGGGTCTACGTATGGCGTGGTTTCGTCGGCCTGCATGAACTTCCTGACTATTCTACATGTGTTTAAAATGGCTGCTTTTTGTAGTTGAATAAAGGTTGTGGGCTTCAGGTCAATTAATTTCAGACTTTGATGGAGATGTTTTGGGATAACGCCTGTAGTTGATAATATCATAGCGATAATGTATACCTTATCTTGTTTCCAGATCCTGCCTATTTCTTCTCTAAGGTCGGTGTATTTATTTATTTTTTCAGCTATTGTTTTTAAAATATTATGTGTATTGGGTATTGCTACATCTATAATGTATGTTGTTTTCTTCATCTTATCTACTAATGTAATGTCTGGTCTGTTATAGTGAATGGTTTTATCTGAAAGTATAGTACGGTCGTAGTATAGTTTGTGAGTGCTATTTTCTAATATGGGTTGAGGACTATATTTATAATACGGTATGCGATTTGCTGGTATAAGTCTGTGTTTAAGTGCTAATTTTTTATGAATTATGTTAACTATTTGGTTATGTCGATGTGTGTAATCTGTTTGTGCAAGATTTGGACATGCTCCGGTTATGTGTTGTATATTTTCAGGATGTAATCTGCATTTGCGGCATTTGTCGTCTGTTATAGTGATGTCTTTGATAATGTGTTTTCTATAGTTTCTTGTATTAATTACTTGGTCCTGTATAGCCATTATAAAACCCTCGGTCTCTGGGAATAGTGCACCTACTTGAAGCCATTTGTTTGACGCATCGGTGTCGATATGTGCCTGTTCAAGGTCATGTGGGTGTCTTCCGTGAAGCACTTTGGCTTTCCAGTCGTCTATCGCATCTCGCTCATAATCATTATTATTAAAGTTTATTGATGTAGTTAGATCTGATAAATTTAAAGGTGTATAATTTTGGTCGTTATGGATTATAGCTGTATGGATATCACTTCTATTTGATTTGCTATGGAAAAATGATTTTAATGTGTGTATTTGTTTCTGCCAGAGTGCTTGTAAATTTATTAATCCCCTGCCTCCGTTTTGTCTTTTGATTGTTAACCTCTGAATAGCTGATTTGGGGTGTAGATGATTATGTCTGGTCAGCATGGTCCTAGTTTTGCGTTCTACATTAATGATATCTGTTTTACTCCACTTTATGATACCAAAAGAATATGTCAAGATAGGAATTGCGTAAGTGTTGATGGCTTTGATAAGGTTTTTACTTGTAAGATGTGTTTTGCATATGGCTATTACCCTCCTATTGTATTCATTTAAAAGCTTATGTTTTGTACTTGTGTGGTGAATCCCTTTTAGCTCGTGATAGCCTAGATATTTGTACAGATCGTTTGGTTCCATTGCTGTGATGGTTTCTGTGTCATTAATTTCGTAGTCGCCGGGCTGAATTTTACCTTTTATTATGTGTAGTGTTTTACATTTATCCAAACCAAATTTCATATTTATGTCTTTACTAAACTCTGCTGTCGTATTTATTAATTTTTTAATTTTTTTATCCGTATTTGCGTAAAGTTTTATATCGTCCATGTAAATTAGGTGTGATATTATTGTTTCTGTAGTGTTGTGTTTAAGATGGTATCCAGCACGGCAACCCTTAAGCAGATTAGATAAAGGGTTCAAGGCAAGACAGAACCACAAGGGGCTTGGGAATCACCTTGATAAATCCCTTTCTTAATTGCTATTTGTCTAGTAGTTATTGGAGTATTATTGTTGTTTAACCATACCGTAGTTTTCCAGTGGGGCATAAGGTTTTCGAGGAACTTAATAATTTGGGGATGTATCCTATATATTTGCAAAATTCTGATTAACCAGCTGTGAGGAATGCTATCAAATGCCTTTTGGTAATCGATATATGTGCAATGCAAGTTTCTTTTGTGACTTGTTGCATGTTTGTGGATGGTCGAGTCGATCACTAATTGCTCTTTGCATCCCAGGTGTCCCCGCCTGCACCCTTTTTGTTCTTCAGCAAGTATATTATTATTTTCAACATGATTATTAATCTTAAATGAAATAGTAGATGTGAGTATTTTGTATAAAGTAGGCAAACATGTGATGGGTCTGTATTGTGAAGGTAATTGTAATAATTGATGATTTTTTGGAAGTAAATATGTTATGCCTCTTGCTAAGAATTCTGGTATATGTTGTTCCCCTAGTACAATTTTCGTTAAATTTTTTGCTAGGCTTTTGTGAAGTGTTGTCAGTTTTTTATACCAAAAGTTATGAATTTTATCTGCTCCAGGTGATTTCCAATTATGAAGTTTCTTTGTAACTATGGTAATATCTTCTTCTGTGATTTCTTCGAATCTCATTTCTTCTATTGATTGCCACCTCTCTTCTTCTTTTGTGATCCGTTTTGCTTCGTTATTGTGTAGTGTATCGGTTTCCCATATATTTGACCAGTAATTTTCGATATCTTCTACTTTGGGTATTACAGTATTGTTTTGGTTATTTATGTTGTTATTTATATTCAAATTCCTGTAAAATACTTTCTCTTTATTAGTGAATAGACTATTATCGTTTTTCCTTTGTAGTGATTTCTTATATCTTGCTAACCTACTAGCTTTGAGTTTCAATTTCTGTTTTAACGTATCTAAAAATTCTTCCGGTTTTTTATTATTTTCTTCATATTTGCTGTGTACAGTTGTTTTAGTGAATATTTCATCTACTGTTTTTAAATTTTTTCTGGACCTATTGTTATTAATATATTGTGTGAGTCTACCTATATTAACCCTTAGCTGTTGTATATCTCTTTCTAACCGAATTTGCCAGGAGGGCTTACTGTTATTTCTTCGACGTGAGTTCTGTGGCTTATTTTCGATATTGTGGCCTAAATTCTCGGATATTACAAATGCAGTACAATATGTAAGAGTATGAATGTCTGTCATCATGGAGTCTTCAGATATGTATTGATACAGTATTGTCTCATTGAACAAATCTATTAACTGGCTAAGGTATTTACTATATTTAAGTTTTGGTAAGGATGGTCTGACTATTGGGTCCATCCCGGAGTATTTAATTATAGCGGCCTGCAGCTTATCACGCATTTGTTGTACTAATGTGTTTGAGAAAGGTGTTGTATTTAAAGTTTCTATGTCGTTTTCTATAAATGTTGTAGAGGTCTCAGTTTGTGTTGACATATGAGATTGGCTGCAGTTTTCTGTTGAGTGCGTATCAGATGATAGATGTAATGTTGTTTGTGATTGTGTGATTTGAGGTAATGACTGTTGTGGGGACGGAATTATTGGTATATTTGATCTTATATCTCTTGAATAACTGTCATGGTTAACTTCTTGGGATAGTTCGAATCGTACTCTTTCTTTGATCTTATTTAAAGTTACTTCAGAAAGTAATTTATTTTGTACTATGACTCTTCTCTGATCTGATATTCTTTGTTGTGTTACATTGACTTCGGGATATTGTTTTGAAAAAAGTTCATGCAGTGTTTGCCTATATGTTGTCATGTCAGTTTCTAATTTTTTGATACGGTAGTAAGTCCGCATGATAAACATATTCACTTCTGTTGTCCATTTCATGCGTACTCTTGCTTTACCAGCTTTAGTGGACGCGGGTAAGAAGGCATTCACCTCCCGCGCAACATCTAATGCTGGTGTGGGTGGGTCTCTTAAGTTGTTTGTGGGTGGCGATGAAGGTATTGATGATGATGAATTTGTCGATGGTGCATATGATACAGTAATTGGGCTATATGGTTCTATTGGGCTATTAGTTCTGCTGTCTGTCAGTCTGTCAAGTCGGTCATTGTCGGCTGTAGCAATTTCGGGTGAACCGGTGGGAGTCCGCCTGCTCAACTCCTCACCGCTGACGGATCGTATGCTGAAACACCCAGCGTCAGCTCCAGGTGTGCCCCGGCGATCGCCCCCGGGAAGCAGCCCTCTCAGTTTCTTTTTATATCGAGTCTCCATATTAAATGGGTTACCATTGCCACGTTAGCCACACTAGTGGTATAATTTGTGTGTTGCCCGCCCCCTACGTAATCAGGTGTTCGATCAGGACGTGTGGTTGGGTTTTAGGGGGCTTATTATTATTATTATTTTATGCATGCGTTTGCTTCAATTCAAGACATAAAAATAAGGCAATTAATAACTTCACACTATATTATATTCTGATGACAAGAGAATATTATGTACAAGGAAACTATAAAACTTAAAGGTATTAACAACAATTACACTTCAATATTTACTTTCATTAGGTAAATCGCGGAAACAACTTCCTCTACTCTTGTAATCAAAATAGAAACGTAACCACCTATTTATTGCACACAATCGCTAAATACTACGTTACTAAAATCGAAAATTGTAGCTAGCTAACAGTACCAAATTATATAAAAATATAGGTGGAGTGTCTTATCTTGTTGATGCTATTCGTTTTGATTGACTTCGTATATAGTACTTTATAATAAATTCGGGTTGTGTGTTAGGGCTCAGATCTTGTCTTTTACCGACTTATATTTTATATTTATTTTCAATATTGTAAATCCATAGTCGGCACCTTTTTACCTAATTTGCCTTGAAGTTTCTTCACTGGAGACTTAAATAATAATGAGGAAACTTAAAATTATTAGAACATTTAATACTACTTAAATTACTAGTAGTTCAAGATAGCGAGAAGGGGATAGGGAGGACTTGAATTAACATGTAATTGGACATATGGGGATAATTTATTATTCGCGTGTTCGTTCATCTAATTAACCTGTACTACTCACTGCTGGTTATAAGCCTCCTTTAGTTCGCGCCATTCATCCCGGTTCGGATCACATAAGGCTAAAATTAAATTACCTAATTTGCAATATACGTATTGAAAAACTACCTGAGCATCTTTAAAGTGCTTCCATAGACCGTAGCGTAATTCCCAATCTTCGAAGAAAAGTGATGGCTTATTCCATGTGACGTGGTGACGGCCAATATTATAAATTTGCATTAATGGTGGATTTAACTGTGGAGCCTCTTTAGCCCGCCTCGATATTATTTGGTTTACGTATCGATAAAGTACGGGTGCCTTGTGCACCCAACATATCAGAGACATGACTGATATCACAATCGCATGCATCCAGTAGCGACAGGTGGCAGACAAATTTTCTCCGTTAAGGGCAAAATCCTGAATGGTCATAACTATACAAGCAGCTGCTGCTGCCGTCAGTCCGCAAGGAACTTCCAATACAATAAAGCAGATCAAAACAAAAATTGCTTTGAGATTGCCAATGTTGTTACAATGTTGCTTAACAGCTTTTAAGAAGAATTCGTGAAATTTTTCTCGGTGATATCTCATGAATGCTTTGTCACTACTATCGTAGCATCCTACTTTAAGTCGAACCTGGAAATTTATAACAATATTTACTAAAACAATGATATATTTATATTATGTCGTTCTATGAAAAAAGTCTTAAACGACTTGTGTTAAATCTAAACCTACCTATTTGTTTTGTTTGGGAATATACCTACATTAACATAATTTTAATGAAACAAACCTGTGTAAATTCATAATACAGTGTAGGTACTGTGAGGTAGGCCGCATTGTTCTGACGATCTAAGAACCTGTGTAATAGACGACATCCAACTATGCTGTAAAGCGAATTCGTAGATCCGACCAAATTTTCCAGCACGTGCTCAAAAACTCCTTCGCGGAAGCTCTCATTATATGATCCCACTTTATACAATTCAGCAGCACGATCTAGTAGAGAGGAAAAGTCTAAAACGTCATCGTCGTTCATATTAGCCATTGAAAACCAGTTAAGCATTGTAGTTATGATCATTAATCGATGTTGGTTTTCCACTCTCTCGAAAATGCGACGTAGGCAAACCTCAAAGCCCTTACGTAGATACCTATACGCTATTATTTTTGAATCCCCTTTGGCTATACTATATGCGAAAAAGTCTAGTAAACGCGTGACGAGCGGCAGTAACTTTTGCTTATCGATTATCCAATTGACACTCTTTAGTAGTTCATAGAGGACTCTCATGCGGTGTCTAGCCGACTTCGTATCTTTGAATAGTACATAATGAATATCTGTAAGCATTAGGTTAAAAAGTGTCGTTTTTCCTCTATTATAGTAAAGTACTACTTCTAATATTTGCTCGACAAAATTTTCGAATGGCCACAAAGAAACTTGAGTAAAAAAATTCAGAGTTATTTTTATAGTGATCTCGCTGCGTTCTGGATGCAACTGGTCCATGGTCTTTTGGAATACCGTCTCTGCTTTATTGAAATGTCGTTTGCCGCACCAGTAACCATATCGTGAAGTAAGCCGTCGCAATTTTAGTCTCATACCGAAAAAATATACTAAGGTGAGGGCACACAGAAGCAGTTCTTCAAAATCTGCATCTTGTAAAATCCTGCGACTAGAGTGACGCAAAATAAACTCTAATTCTCTTATAGCATTAACTTTACTGTGATAGAATAAAGAGTTCAAGTCCATGGGCATGTATGCTTGATGCAGTTGATTTATTTTATCTTGTAAATCAACCCCAGTGAGTGATTTATGCTTCTGTGACATGTACATTTCTCGTTGAAGTATTTAATTTACTTGAAACACTATTAAAAAGAATATCAATAACTTAGTTTAAGTTCTTCTTCTTCTTTTTGATTTATAGTGCGTAACTTAAAACTACCACCACGTTTATACGTTTACTGTCAACCGCTGTCAATAATAGCGTCAATAAAGATGATTTATTATTTTTAAATCATTAGTTGACATGACTACCAGAGAGTGTTTAAAAAAACAGTAAGTAAAGTAAATAAAGTAAGTACGTTACCGTTACGTAAGGAGTTAACTCCTTAGACTTTAATTTTGATTAAGAGGCACTGGCCGTAGGCATTGGCTCTCCAATAAAATTACTTTACACAACTAATAATAAGTACTATGAATCAATATGTTAATATTTGTTACATTTTACACGTCACGTCGCGTCGGCACTCCTTTCGGCTTTCAAATAATTAGAATAATATATTATTGTCCCTAGTCATCAGAGCGTGAGAATGGACTTCTCATTGATATAGAATGAATAGTACTGCAGGAGTGATATCGAAAATTACAATGAAAGTGTCTTACGCAATGCTACTTCCCGCCAATTTCTGAGTGATACGGCCGCGGTGTGCGTTCGTGCTGAGCCAAACAAACATCGTCCGCTATTTACTATTACGACGACTATCGTGTACCATATAAAATAAAATTACACACATTACTTATGTACTGTTACAATTTCGTAACATGACTTATTAATCATCTATGGATGAATGAATGTGTTTATAAATATTTTATACAAACAAGTAGATACCGTAAATATAGTTCATGCGTATAACATGTACAGTATGATTAGAGAAAATCAGGATGGAAGAAAAAAAGTCGTTCTGATTTATATTTATTAAGAATGTCCACAAACATTATCTTAAACTATCAGTCTTCATAAGATACTTATTAGAGTGAAACTCGACAAAATACACTATTTATTACCATGCATATTATTTTAATTGAGTTAGGTGATCAAGAGGTGATAGAGAACTACTTAAGTCATGTACATGTGATTTATTTGTACGTAATATAATCAGTTATTCACTCGAAGAAGATTAATTTATAATTAATAATACAATGAAATAAATTACATATAAAAATATATAATCATTGGTGGCATTTAAAAACTATACGTGCTAAACGCAGGTAGCCCATGTTTACTGAGTTTTTGTGTTTTTATCGGATTCAGGGGCAATAGGCGCTTGTTGCGCTACTGGGTAGGTTTGAGGGTAGGCTTGAGCCCCATATGGTCGAGGACCATTCTGTTCTAGAAGCTGCTCAGCCTCTTCGGGTGCGACGGGACACATGCAGGGAACTAGTTGTACGTGTTGCAAAGAGACAGGTGTGAGGCTCGCCCCAGCCGGTATGCTGATGGGTATCGGTGCCATGTTCTGCTGCATGGGAATCTCTTGTTGCGCATACTGAGATTGCATCTGGTACACTTTTCTTGAATCGTATGGACTGTACGCGTATTGATAACGGGTAACCGCGGGGACGTTTGGAGCCATCGGTTGCACCCAAGTTCTCTGAGGTGATGTTTGTGCACTGAAACAAAACGAGCTAAATAAATAATTCATATTATTTATAATATTACTTGGCTTGACACACTGTCGAGTATCCAGATTACTGAAGTTCATTTTATTTATATGTTGTAAAATTAACTGATCTCATTTTTAGAGAGCGTTGGTTAGGTACACCTGATTTTCGTTTGCTTATAAACGTATAATAATATTTATAAAAAAAACTTTGTGTATACATGTAACTCATTTTCAATCGTAAACTCTTTTACATCATACCGCCAAAGCAATGTTTAAAAAAACCATAAATATAATTGTTTGAGTTTTTGTTCAACTAGATAACAATATCCAAGTGAACCGCAAGCATAATTCAGTAGCGACCATAATATGCAAAAGCCAGAGCATTATACATCGCAGAGCAATAATAAAATCGCATAGCATGGTTTTACAAACTTGTATGTGCAGGTTAATGAATCATTGTACAGTACGACTAAAGTTATATACTTCGGCAATCTTCTTTTACTTACGATTTAACTGGTACATATATGCAATCCACCCGTGCATACAAGCCTAGTCAGTAACTCAATAGAAAATTAAATAGGTACATGAAAATGTTATATCAAGTCTATATAAAATCAACATCTACATCACGCGTTCATTTTTCCGAAACGAAGAACTCCGAAGCACATAGTTTTAATCGTATTTCTGTAATAATACTTACGAAGAATCGGAGCCCCATTTCAAGAAGAAAGCCTCCGATGACGCAATCAGCAGCAACGTAAACAGGAACCACATCTGAAAATAAAACGGCTATTAATTTTTAAGAACAACTGTTCATTGTGTTCATACTGATAAAATAGTAAAAAAACTGATATAAAGCTGATTGAGGTTGTTGCATCACGATTACAAGTAAGACAATCAAGATCGCGATACGTAAGGTTGCTATAATATAATATCAAAATGAATGAAGGTCGTCTTATAATGCTGAATAAGAAGACTGAAAAGTAGAAAATTGCATAGCAGTTAATAAGTTTATGCCAATCTCAAAACCAACATAATTTTACTAGGTAATACCAAAACACCACCGCAGAAAGCACGCTTTAAGCGCGTCTTTAACATGAAGTGTGTTAGTTTACTAGGATGAGTCATCTAATAATCTCTTACCACTAAGTGTGTCTGCGGTGTGGCCTTGGCCTAAGAGTTTATAACACAATTTAGTTACTTCAATTGGTCTTTAGAGTTTAATAATTTTCCCAGTTAATAGTGTAGATAACACTGATTCTGTAAAAGTGTGTCTCCGATTGTGACATTACGCCGCACCTAGAGGCGAGGTTATGACAAACACGCGTGGTGAACTTTAAAATATGGACGGTTGTCAAATTTTACGATCTAATGTCACGAAGCGATTCGCTCTGAGAACCTGTAATATTAATATGTACAGTACTCTTTATTTTAAAAGTTTCTTTTTTATATTAATATTATTATTATATATAATATTTCGTCATAATATGTCATTTAAAGTATTGTATTTTTTTGTTTTAAGTCACAGCAAAATGACACAGTCCATGTTATGTAACAAGTACGTGACATTCATGCCTCTCGGTGCGGCAAAAGGTTACGGAAGTGTGTACTACGTACTATACTTTTGAGTGGTAGAGCCACGCTGTAAACACTTGTCTACAGCATGTATGGGCCGGCTCGTCCGGGTCATTACCACTGTCTCACAGAAAACCGGCGTAAAGTAGCAGCTTGCTGCTGCGTTTCGTACGGTGAGTGAGATATCCCTTTCCTTTAAGGTCGGCAACGCACCCATGATTCTTTTGGTATTGTGGGCGTACATGGGCGGTGGAGATCACTTACCATCAGATGACCCACTTGCTCGTTTGCCGGCCTATACTATAAAAAAAGTGTGGACGCATCTTTACACGTAATCATTCCTATCATGACTCCGGTATACGTAAATACAGACAACTGTTTTAAAAATTGACGATACGGTTATGGAAAACATTTTGAAAACTATAAGTTGGTAAAAAAATAAATGTATGTGATTCAGTTGGCTTAATGTTACTTTAATAATAATTTTGACAATTCATAAAATGATCACTGAGTTTGTTTTATATTTTTTTGGTATTGTGTATGTACATGGGTGGTAAAGATCACTTACTATCACTTACTCACTTGCTCTTTGCCAGCCTATGCTATAAAAATATATATATTTTTGGATCAGACAAACATTTTCCCGGGTACGGGAATGCAACCCGCGGCCTCTCCCTTCACAGTCGGTAACCCGCCCACTACGCCACAAAGGGTGTCGGCTATTCTACCATCTTTCATTAGCCGTTATTATTATGTGTAATGTTTTAATCTACTTGTTAAATGGTCTATCTATGTTATTATAGAAAAATAATATTACGATCGAGAAGGAAATCATGTTAATACACGCACTTACTAGGTATATAATATGTATACCGTTTCATTTTTACTCTATGGGTACCCCGGGCCACTGCCCACGGCCCCTGGCCTGATGGGGGCCCTGAATTCCCGAACGTAAACATATGTTTTAAGAAATGAAATCACAAAAATAATTCATATACTATTCAAAACGAGAAGTATTTTTGTACTAAAAAAAGGGCCCAAAAGTGTGTGTGCGTGTACACGGCCTAAGACTGCCCTGTATGTATATTATGATCATTACACAAAGATTAATGGGTATTCGTTATAAATATCTCAACTGGTTTAATTAGGCATCGTATAATTACAGTTTTAAACAAACTCAGATGTCAATCATAATATCGTTGAAGGAGAATATTATAATTATAATACAACAGGATACAACAAAAAATTAAGAATACACACACCTATGTACCCTGACGAACTTTGTAAATGTTTATTTATTTTTATAAGATAAGTACAGTAAGCATCTTATGTGTATATTGGACGGTATGGATTGTATTTGACTATTTAGAATTTACTTTTAGTTTTACATTGTTACGATACTGTCTACTGTGGTATATTAAAATAAGAAATATATAGTTATTAGATGGCGCAGTTTTAATGCGTACGTGTTCCGACTGAGGCTGACGCTGAGGTCTCGGGTTCTATCCCCGGATCGGGTAAAAGTGATATTGAGGTTTTCTAATACCAAAAGCTCAGTATCAGCCCGGAGTCTGGAATTGTGCAAGGTATGCCGATAAGCTCGCCCCCTATCACATCATGATACGGAGATACGCTCGGCGAAATGTAGGTGTACTGCTAACACCTCTGCCTACCCCTTCGGGGATTACAAGCGTGAATGTGAAATGCGTATATGTATATGTATCCTTATGAAAATAATTCTAACAATTTAAAATAGAACATATATACATATCTAATACAGTAATTTATTACTTTGTTAACGCATTACGTAATACTGTTGAAGGGATTTTGATGCGGGTTTCGTTATTGTATTCAGTCAAACTCTAGTAAACACATGTAAAGAAAATCTTTCCAGAAATGGTTAAGTGCTGCGCAAACGCTAGTCGAATACATGAACAATTAAAAACCTGCATCACCACGCATTTGACATAGCAACATATCCTCCGTGAAATCAAGTATGTAGGTACTACTTTTGGAACAACCCGACAATCACGATATCTACTCGTAACCAATGATTCGCTAGACGGGAACATTATAAAGTGATTTGTGTCGGTGCGTAGATAATCGTTAAATGGACCATGCTAGTCCCGAACTCATAAATATTTAATTTATTTACATTACATAGCAACGTTCATACAGGTAACTGACATGAAAACAATTTTAGAAATTTTTATTAGTAATTTTCTATAATTTCAATAAAATTAAAGAATACACTCGTCAGTAAGTTATATAAGTCTTGTGTCTTGAACTACGATGGACTTTCAGATCCACAGCAACCAGACCCGAAACATGTACTAGCGGATTTAATTTTGTCTCGCAACGGGGCTCGATCCCGTGGATTCTTGTTTCACTACCGGCTACGCGGCATTACGCTTGGAGGCTGTCAAACTATTGAACATTATTTGAGAGATCCATTTTATTTATACATTCATATGATGAAGCAGTAAATTCTGTCTGCTGTTCATCTGTATCACGTAAATACGACTAAACGGATTACGATACAAATTGCACTCTTTAGTTATGCAAAATTTCAAAAAATCTACATGGTATAAAAATTCAAAGGAAACTACACGGGGACCACCCGTCACACGTTATTATCCTGGAAAAACGTCAAAGAAGTAAAACAGTGAGCAAAAGCTAATTTAACAATAGAAAAATATTAAATAATAATAATATCTATACCCTTTTCCAATGATATAATATACCATAAATGCGTTGAAAATTTTCAATGAACAATGACCAACATTTGCTAGGTCATCCCAACTGGAATAACGTATAGAAAAGGGATGGAATTGAAATCACTTTGAGGCTTTTTATATGTGCATTGTAATTCAATAGATCGGTGGCTGTCACAACACAGATGTTAACAAAACGGAGACGTTAGATTACACAACGGGATGACTTGCACCGCTTCTGCTTTCATCGCGTGAGCAATGAGCCTTGTTATTGACTATCAAATTGAAATTTCACTTCACAATAGACATATCAATAATAAACATTTAACACATTCATTCAAAACGTAAAAACTGATCAATTTAAATCCTTCCGTGGTGATTAATTTAGCCTGAACTTAGAATTTTCATCTGAATTTTGATTTTAAAGCTGCATATTGACTTTTAGTTACTTAAATTACACCTATTGTTTTGTTTAATAACTTCTGAATATACCTATAAGTAATTTTTTTTTGTCATGTAAAAAAAATGAAATTTGATGTAAAAGATTTCAACGACCGCGTTAACAATTTCAGACACACTCAAATAATAGTTAACTTGGACATAAACATATTATGTTTGAAATAAAAAATGAAGTAGTAATCAACGCAAATAAAACCAATATTCATCTCACCATTCCGTTGGTATCCGGATATTTCGCACTAGTATATTATCTTCTAAACTTAACTAAACAACTACAATAACGTTCACCCCCCGTGAGAATTAACTCGAGACTATTACTAGTAGCAGAATGAAGGATTAATATTCCTTTACACAAAAAAATACTTTTTATTTTTGGGAACGAAGATGCGTGCACCCACTCCGGCCGCGGAATGACCGATCCCTGGAGTCCAGCCGTTTTTTATACACGGTATCAGAAACATTCCGTCTTTAAAAGCCGGTCCCCGACCTCAACATGAGGTATAATAATAATCTTATTAACTTATCTACACTTCTATCTTTACTTAGAACGTACCGTTATATTAGCCCGATTTTAAAAAGGACTTTCGTGGATACTGCCCACTTAAGATAATTTCACACTTTTTTCCTAAAGTGGTTAAAGAGTTTTGACGGTGTTTTTTGAAAGGAAGTTATATCGTTCAAGTGAGTTGCCGGCGTTGGGTTCCGTCGCACCCTAAGGCCAAGGAAAGGATGCGGTTGACATTCGTGTCGAATTGCCGGGACGTGTCCATTACCGGTTGCACTCGACTCTGCTCTTTCGGAGTCGGTGACTTGCTATGCTATTCCATGCATGAAATCTTTAATGGATATAGTCAACAAAGCCCCGATATTGAAAAAATATAAAATTACCACATAATTCCAGTTAAATACTTAAATCTGAGTGTGGTGTTGAAAAACGATGCAATTTATGATGTGAACAAATTCTCGACTTATAACTTTTATTACTCGTAATAGATACATAGCAGTAATTTTTAATATAGGCATAATAGCAGCCCTGACTTACTACTATCCAATTGCAGGACATGGGCCTCCTCTACTAATGAGAGGGGTTAAACCGTAGTCCAATTATGGCCTATTACGGGTTGGTAGACATCACGTGCCATTGAGATTCATATGAAGGTCTCTCAGGTACCTCACGGTGTTTTCCTTCGATACCTAACATATTATATTAATAATAAAAATAAAAATATTTTGATTAGCCTATATGTTTTACTAGCATTTGTTTGCGGCTCCGCCTGTGTAAAGATCTTTACCGGGTTAAAAAGTTCATCCAGCCGATAAAGCGTGATTGATTAACAACCATGTACGCCCACAATACCAAAATAATCCGGACGCGTTGTCAACCTTAAAGGAATGGAATAATTAAGGGATTGGGAAGGGAAGCGGTATTTGGGCCTACGGATATCTCACTCACCGTGCAAAACGTAGCAGTAAGCCCATACTTTACATTGGTTCTCTGTGAGACAGTGGTAACGACCTTGACGAGCCGGCCCATTCGTGTAGATAAAATTCTACAGCGTAGCTCTACCATTCAGAAATTCACATAGTCTCAAACATTTTGCTAGACAATCGCAAGCGCTCAGCAAGTCGGTTAAATCCTGGTTCAGCATCTAAGCAATGCCCTAAATGAAAATTTACTCTTAGAAAAGTGATGGTCGCTGTTTGATGGTCTAGTGCCAGTGTGATTCATTACAGCTTCTTACCAAACGGGATGATCATTACTGCAGACAAGTACTGTGAAGAACTGAACACAAGCTGGAGAAACTCGTACATTTGCAGTCAGCTTGGGTCAATCGCTGGTCCCTGCTGCTCCTGCACGCGTGACCTCATAGCGCACAACAGACATTCTTCAAACTACAAGAAGTAGGGTTGGAAGTTCTCCGTCGTATAAACCAGACCATGCGCCTACAGACTTCTACTTTTTCCAGAAATTAGTCAACTTTTAGGCGGGAAGAAATTCAATACCCGAGAGACAGTATACCTTACCCTTTGTACAGTTTGTTGCCTCCCTTCCAGTCGATTTCTTCAAGAAGAGCATCGATTAGTTGCCACTGCGCTGACAAAGATGCATCGATAGCATGGGTGGTTAAATTGATAATAAAAATAAAATAGATAGTTTAAAACGGCAGTTTCATCCGAAAAGACCTATTATAACTAAAACTACAATATTGAATTTGATTTCTCTATGTATGGCAATTAATCTACAGGCCAACTCAGAGTCGCTTTTATTGAGAACAAGTATTTATCTTATAGTGGTAACCACGCTGTAGACACTACTGTCTACACTCTACAGCATGAAGAGGCTCGACTGAGCTAATAGCACTGAATTACAAAATACTGATTTAAAATGGCAGCTTCCTGTTGGGTTTCGTACGTTGAGTGAGATTTCCGGAATCGTAAACTCCGCCGCCCCTTCCTAATTCACTTTCTTTTTGTTAAAGTTGGCAACACAACCATTATTCTTTAGTTATTGTGAGATTTTTATGGACGATGGAGATCACTTACCATCAGGTAACCCACTTGCTCGTTTATTGGTTCTGCTATAAAAAAATATAGCACAATCTCCGCAGCATTCTTATCGATATCCATTCATTACATTAATCCATGCATAGTACAGAAACTACCCGTACTACCTAGCTACCATCACCTCTTCGCCTCATTCTTCGCAAGATACATTACTTCTACAAAGATAGATCAAAATAGACATCGCAACTAACTACTTCAATCTGTATCAATTATCAGATGCTAGGCGTGTCAGTTTTACAGTCAGCTGTAATGGCACAAGAGCAATTTATCTTGTGACGTTACAAATAAATCAGAAATCGTTTAGTGATGAAAATACCCTTAAAACATTTTATTTTAAAGTACGAAACAGCCATTGTTATATGTCTGCCTGACGTCTTACTGTGCTAACGAAAAGTGCAGACTAAATCAGATTACGTGCGTGGAATATCTTGCTCAAGAACTCAAATATAGTCTCCGTACACGAAGGACGTATATTTGAGATATTTGTTTATTTCTATGTCTGAATAGTTCGTTCATCTTCTCTGTACCCTCACACAATACGGACGACGCATAGAATACGACGCATCTAGCTCATATGATGATCTTTAGCTCTCTCAACTTTAGACTAACCGTTCAAAGCCCCTCAAAGCATCAATTAGAAATAGTCCGTATTTCTAAATAGCTGGACAAATTTTCTTAAAAGAAGTATATCTAAAAACCATGATAAGAACGATCTCGATTAAACCAACTTTCAAATAAAGAAAACTGAGTTCACATCGGTTCATTAGTTTAGGGACTATGACATCGCGATGCCATAGAGACAGACCGCCGAAGAAGGCCACCGCGGCATTTTACTCGGTATAACAGCATAGGTATTTTGGTTAGAGACCTGATCCAATAGTCGTTCTAGATAACTTGGGTTGGAAGTTTGTTGAGTTCAAAATAACCATCGTTCCTTTCCTGGGGCTGGGAAGGTATCTGTAATCGGGATTTTTTCCCCGTGGAAAAAGGGGGAAACTTATAATGGCCCCATTATTGTAGATTTAAAAAATTATCACTATAGAATCGCCAAAAAGGCTTTTTAAACAATCCATAAATGCAGTTTATAACTAAATATATAACGGTTAAAATAGTTGTCATATAGATCTTTGGAGAAATTCATATGCCCGCAAAAGTAGATTCAATTTGCACTTGAGGCATAGTTTGGCTACCTCCGAACGAAAACGAAAACTAATTGACAGCCTCCGTGGTGTAGTCGGCGAGCAGCTGGCTGCGAAACGAGAGGCCGTGGGTTCGATTCCCATACAGAGTCAAATTGATGTGTGTTTCACATATATTTGATTCCGGTCTGGCTGTTGTGGGACCGCAAATCCCTCGTAGTTCTTGATACCCACGATACAGGTTCACCTAGTGTGGGGTCAGGACTATGTGTGTGACTGTTGGGTGTATTTATTTATTTAATTATAAGGCACTCGAACCCAAAAGGTGCCAACAAACATGACATTATTACTAATCCAGTAGTGTACAGTTGTCAGTCTGACCTACTTTATAAGGGCTTTTAACTTTTGAACCGTAATAGCCAGTTATAGGTAGCCAGCTGAAATCATAGAATTGTGTTATAAATAAATAAATAACACCCAACAGTCACACTCAAAGCCCTGACCCCACGGTAAGATACGATTATCATGTGTCCTGAGTATCAAGATCTTTTGAGGCTTTCGGTCTCACAATACCTAGACCCGAAACAAATATTCATGGATCAGTCAGATCAGATAATATGGTCTGGGTGCGGGGATCCAACTCGCGGCCTCACCTTCACGTTTCACACTTGCCCATTGCGTTTTGTCAGTGATACTTTTCTAATTCATATTTTAGAATTATTTCTAATCTAGTTGAAATAATAAAATTGTTGAATGATAGAAAAACGAGGTACGACCGCTACCTACCTACAAAGATGAGAAATAAAAGTAAAGCGTATTGTAATTTGGGATTTAAAAAATATTTATACATATGTAAATGTTTAATTAGATATTAAAATACAATACACGCTTATTTATCATCTAATTATAAAAAACATATTTATGAATCTCGTTGTAATTGGATGAAGTTATTCATCATCGAAATTGAATCTTCTCATGCCATCGAATCGGAATCCGTACGCGGCAGCATTTTTCACGTCGATAAGAGCCGGGTTGCGATGCTTGTAGAAACTACCATGTCCGTGCGCAGGTCTTGAAGAACCATTAGGAATACCGTGCGCCTGACGTGGATAAAATGCTTCAAATTGTCCACTAGATGGCAGCACATTCTTCAAGTCATCGTCATCTGGATCATACGGGCGGGACATAGATGGCGCCAATAGTAATAAGCAATTTAACACGCAAAACACGGCTCGCATCTGAAAGTGCAACTTCACGTACAACTGATGCAATAGAAAAACTTTAAATTAACGTAAGTATTACCTACAGTGTCTATGACAAGTTAACTCAATTTGACCAAAAAATATACTGGTTACGCAATGGCTGACCGAGTAGAGGACGCAATAGGCGAAACTGGTACAGTGGCACGGTGGGTCGCGGTCCGCAGTCGATCACCTTGACGCCGAGCGGCTCATGCTAAAATCGGATAATATCCTCGAGGGGCACTTGGACGCACGCGATTTCGCAACACTATACTTTCCCTTTGAACAGCGTGGAGGTACTAACAGCGTTGTTGCCGGCCGTTAGCAAACTGGTTGATTCGACGCTGCGGTCGTGTTCATATACTTACGTTTTTCGCACGTAATATTTAATGGTAGTATATTTGCTTTATGCAAAAAATAATTTAAAATGTATAATATATATATATATATATTTCTACAAGTATTTAGGCGATATTTTTTTTGTTTTTTATATATCATATAAATAACGTGAAGTAAATAAACAACAGTAGTCCCGTATGATATCTTTAATTAAAATATTTTCTTTCCATAACTTATTATACCATAGACAGAAGAGGACACTAGTACATATATAACGCCGTTGGTATCTAAATGTTATGAAGGTAGGGGTATAAGTGTACACATTTTATGGACTAGACAAACGTCATAAAATATACATAAAATATACTACAAAACATTTACACACATTTACAGTATGTAACGTAACGAAGAGCAATGCTTGAAACTGAATGTTGGTTAAATATAATAAAAACGTCACTTTTAGTCATTATGCCATCATACATGATTACTTTAAAAATTCAACATAATTTACATCACCTGCAAGACCAGAGAATAATGTAAACAAGTTAGATAACTATTTCTGCAAATTATAATTATTATCGTAGCTCTAAGACCGCGTTATCACACAATTCGGATTCTCTGGTTTTGGGGCGTGTCTGTGGTGTACGTTTTAGTATCTCAATTTGTTAATATCATAGAGCTCCTGGAGTGGCTCTTCTAATTTTGATTTTGTGTTTCAGTCCAATAAACTTTTACCAGAGTATAATGAGTATTACATTATACAAGTTTTTATTATGTATTTAGGGCGGAATCTGAGCAACCTGTTGATTCCCCATAGGCGTAAAAGCATACTATTAGCCCACCTCAGAATGCTGCTAATCACTTCTCTAAGATCTTTATCTATTACTATATTTAGTAACCGGAAGTAGCATTTAATAAAGCCCACTACAAAAAAAATCTTACGTCCTTGTTAGTTCCGTTCTGTATGACCACAACTCAAACAGTTGACAGACTCTGCATTGCTTCTATTTTAGAAAAATTACTTTAATTCCTGTTAATTGAGAATTTTAGTGGAGATTGAGATGAAAACTTCGTCATAGAAATGTTTACTAAATATTTCTAGAAACTGCTTTTACAACTCAGGTAAAGGAGGAGATGAGAAATGCTCAAATATATTTTACAAGAAATTTATAGGTGTTTGTAGGTAGGTATGTATTGCCTTGCGCAATATTTTATCGTACTTATTTTGATATAGCTTCAGCTAACGCAAATATTATTTCCGGATTGACATCCACACGATCTAAATTCATAAATTATATTGCATTATTGGTTTTCGATTACTAGGAAAGCAATTTCTTACCGAAATGGTCGATGTCTTGCAAACATCTTATTTTTCGCTGTGCCCGACTGCTCCGAGCTAATTTGTGTAAATTACACAAGATAATGGTAATATTTTTTTTCTATGCGTAAGTTTTGTTTTATGACTTCAAAATCTATAAAACGAGAACAACGCTAACAATACAATTATTTCATTAATTAAAACCATTATTAATGTACTAAAAACCTTTACTCCACTTATAATATTACACCACTTATAGATAAAAGTATTGAAATGTTTGCTCTTTGTTTAGATACGCACTGTATTTATTTTTGTTAAAGTCAAGATGCCTGATTAATATATATTAATTACACCAATAAAATAATGGTATAAGTTGTCACGCTCAAGTTAATTAATAAATAGAAAGTTCAACGAAACTCATAGCAAGTTCATCACGAAATGTTAAGGGTCTTGGCTTCTGACATATACTGACGCCCGTATTTCAGAACAAAACTTAGCTAAATATCGATTTCTGTGTAGGTCATTGATCCATAAACAGACCAATCACGTATACAGAAATCACAACTACGGCTTGCGGGCAATATGTAATGTATAAGTATATATAATAGTAATTAATGTTTCATTGTCTAATCCTCTGTGCTACAAGAGGAAGCAAATATAAAATAGTTTTTTTCGAAATATTAAACGTACACTAGCAACTTTAATGTAATATGTGTACCTACAACAATTTTAATATCGTAAATTTTTAACATATTTAATGTCAACGTCATGGTAGAGATAAATATTATACGTACATATTTTTTTTAAACTGCCTAATTCGTATAATAAATGTACTAGAAGCGTCTATTTTATGATCAATTAATCAATTTTAAATAACATACTGTATAAAAATAAATATTGTTATTCTACCAATCATTACAATGAGTTTTGAAATATAGCTCTATATTTGGTAAATATAATTTAACACCTAAAGTAATGCTTATTATGTTAAATTAAATATTAGAATATTTACAAATAAAACAATTAGGCAAACCTGCACCCTATAAGTATGAATTATTTGTGACTAAATCTTGTAATATTCAATAAACTGTGATATTTTGAATACGATGCAGGCGCGTTAAGTCTTATATGTAAGAAAAATAAAACGATGAGATGCAAGAACCATATAATAACTATCGCTGATACAGCGCTAAGCAAACACTACGTTTCCTTCGGGATGTAAACTGCAGAATCAGATAACGCCAAGATTATGTAAACACAATTATGGGCACGTTAGAGATGACTTTATAACACCAATACCTTAACAACACACCGCAACAATTTAAACTGTTAAATCAACTTAAATTATATTATAATATATATCACAATATTACACTTTCACTGATGTTCTATACTATAACTGTCTTTTTTATTAGCCGTCGCATAGAGCATGTTCCACAATGTGCCATTAAATTTGACCCGTCAGATATCGCAGTATTACGCCCCGTTTCTGAAAGGCTGATCAATGTTAAATTAACTAATCAACTGTCAATTCTCATATCAAAATTGAGTTGCTAGAAGCGTGGTCGACGCTTTTGTTTCAACACACCTTAACATAGCTTTCAAATTAATATGAAAAATCGTATGTCAAATGCTACTAGAGTGACATCAGATACAAAAAAAACACTAAATAACGTTTCAGCAACTCAAATAGGTTTGACAGCGGTGTTAAAATCAAAGTTATGTTACATGAATCAAAGTTATCTTACATGAATGAATGGTCATTTGATCAGCCTTTCAGATTAATTTAGGAAGTTGCAGTTGTACATACGCTTGCGCTCTTGTCTTATATTTATTTCCATAAATAACATTTAATTTGTAATTTTGACACAAGCATACCTAAAGACTTTTATTTTTCTATTGCACACTTGTTACAGTCACATATCCAATATAATTTTTATTGATATATATACTTAAAATTTGTTGTTAATTGTAACCAGGCACATAGTAATTAAACTAATGCCATACATTTTATAGAGTGCGGGATATCACAACTGAACTATATGCGTGATAATGTACGGCTATCTCTCTACAGGAGCAAACTAAATAAACGCGCAATAATCATAAATTATAAGCTCGTAAACCTTAATTTTCTAAAAAATTAAATAATTGCTCAAAACAAAAAATGTTTAGGCCAATTTTGTTCTATCTGACTGACTAATGTAGTGTTAAAGTATATTATGAGCTGTACATCTCTCTAATTTTGTTCGAGACGTTATTTCAACACAATACCTTTATGACACCAGCACTACAATCAAAGGAAAACGTATAGCCTATTTATAAGATACCTATATACCTAGACCCGAATTATTACAGCCGAAATTTAATGATTAAATTCATGTAATTTAATTGTAGAAAGAATAGTTTTAAATTATTTTAATCAGTACCTACATTGGATGATTATACATTTAGCCAGTAAGTAAGCTAATACTTCGACATCCAAAATCATCTTAAATTATTTTTGACTCATGGCATATTATTCCATACGTACTCGTATATGTTAGGAATACGTTCGTGGTAAAAGAGTAGTTGGTTCTATTATTTTATTCAATAGGTTGTGTTAGGTAATATCAATAGGGTATGTTAGGTACCCAAAAAATCATATCGAAAGAATTTTATAAATATTTGTTACCATAAGACGACTATTTTGCTCGTTTGGCGGCCTCTGCTCTGCTAGAAAAAATCTTACGCCATCTGATAATTAATATATACTTTATATGAAATGTATTGACGTTTTTGGTGCCTTATAAGTAGGTATTCCGTGTGGAATCTAAATTGACAATTCATCAAGTGTTTTTGTGTACTACAGTAGTACATACATACATACATAGACTCACGCCTGTTTCCCATAGAGGTGGGCAGAGACAACGGATTTCCACTACGATCCTAGCATACCTCTAAGTACTGAGTACTATACAAATATTACGACTCACGCTTGACTATAATTGTACGTTAAATGTGTTCTAAATAGTAATAACCTTATTGTTGCCCCACTGCTGGGCACGAGCACGGGTTTCCTCTACGGGGTTCCTAACTCTCTGTAGTGAAGTGGCAACAAGGTGTTGCGTTTCATAAGGTGAGTGTGATTGTAATCGCCATATTATCTAAAAACGTTTTAACTCTTTATCGATTAACGATACCGTAACTAGAGACAAACGCGTTGCACTAGCCGCATCTCTTGCACCTTCCACGAACGTAATCCCTATCAATTCGTATCAGTACTTGTACCCCCTTTATGTCAACTAAAACTGTTCTAAAATTTTCGAGATATTTTATCGATACTTAATAGGTTCGATGCATGTATTTTTTAATGATTTTAATCATAAGCTTACATAAGACATCATAATAGCAAGAATTCTATTAATCCCGTCAAATATATGTGAGTATATAGGCTATTTAAATCTGGTGGAAGGCATGAATGTCGTTTGATAATAAAAAAATATTTGCCATGTACGAAGACATTTATATACTATGGCCATAACGCGGCGCGCGTGCGCGAGGGATAGCGAGATTCTCCCACTATTCCTTCATTTTATTCCACTCGCGTTTTAATCAATATTTGAAATATTTATTGTGGTCTCATTTTTCAACCAATTTTGATTCTGTTTTCGCAATAGGGCTTTTTTGTATTTTTTATATTGCGTATACATAAATGTTCGAATTCAAGTTCATGCATCAACCCTATTGTCTCATAAGTATCAGATCCTATGTAAATTGTATGTGTACCTATACGTATTTGTTTTTATATGATCATGCATGCCACTTTCATATTAAAAATGTTAACTTCCTTCATTGTAAATGTAAAAAGGATTTATCGATTCATATAATATGAATATTCGGTTTTACTTGAGAAATTCAGAAAAATATTCCTGAATTACGAACCATTTATATTAGTTTGTTTGTTTATCCAAAGATTGGTAATTTCGTATAATTATTGAGGTTCTATTTTGGTTTTTACTTTATCTAATTGAAATATTATTTTAGTTCAACATTTATTACATTTTTCAACATTATACTTTATGTCGAAACGCACAATATGCAATATGCACATGATATATTATGTTCATCTATTTCATTTAAACGAGATAAATTCTAAATATGCAGTCGTTGTGTCACCACAATTCCTTAATTTATTACTATTCATCTATGATTAAATATCTTAAACTATTTCGTAAAAAAATATACAGAAATCAATGTACAATGTAACATATTTATTCAAAATAAATAACATTAAAAATATAAAGAAAGTAATTTGAACCAATACCAGAAGTGCCAATGCCCGACACTATGCCAAAACTCCTAAAAACAAGTGTATACTATTCCATTGGTATCAAAGGATGAATATGTTGTATAAAATACACGATTTTTCAATAATTTTGACAATTATATATACTATTATTTCCCTTATCGTTAGTTTTAATATAAAATTGAGTAAGTTCGTAAAATGTCGACATCTTCTAATATTGGTCCATACTAATGATTTGATCCCATAGCTGAGATGATTTGAGAGATGAGAAATTAAGGAGAAATACATAAATCTTTACAAGAAACATTCTACACAACGAAATAAAATAAAAAGTACTACAACTAACCATTACCCTCATTTAACAGTTCATTTTACATTATGGAATTATTAGTTCTAAGTAGAAAGTAACAGGCTGAAGATATGGAAGATTGTAGGTACGAGTACATGAAATAATACGAATAAAAGTATTACAACAGAGGAAGTGGTATGGAATTTATATTATTATAGAGACACCACATTACAACTATATAAAATGTACCTAAAAACTTAACTAATGACCATAGCATGGTACATGCTTAAGTATTATAAACGACAAACTTGTGACATGGTCATAAACCAGTTTATACCAACAAATACTATTTATTGAATACACATACGTAATATCCATGACAATTCGGGCGCACTGGCGCAGAGTTGAAGCGATGCAAAGCATCAAATTCTCCATCACCATAGAGAAATAGTGTGTACGTTTGTGACGTATTACGATTGCACGCCGCACCGCCTCAATGAATCACTGATAGACGTACGAACGCACGAGCGTACGATCCCGCATATAGCTGCGTGTGTACACGCAAACCTATTACCGGTGAATACACGCGGTGTCGCTTGTCTTTCTATATTGCACACAAAGCACAATACGCGAATGTGGTCCAAATACATACAACATAGTTAGTGGTGGTACTCCGAATTTAACGAACTATTCATTTACATATTATGTTTGGTTAATGGTCGACATTTGGACCAACCCCCTATATAATTTGCCCAACCTGTGGTACATTCTTAATTAAACAAACGCATCACTTCGATTCTGCATGGGCTTTGAGCCTTTTTTCCTAAGATACGCCATACGCACTCACGCCTGTAATCCCCGAAGGGGTAGGCAGAGGTGTAACTAGTACACCCACATTTCGTCGAGCGTATCTCCGTCCCACGATGTGATAGGCGAGGCGAGCCTATCGCCATACCGGGCACAAATTCCAGACTCCGGGCTCATACTGAGCATTTCATAATAGAAAAACCCAATATCACTTTACCCGACCCGGGGATCGAACCCGAGATCTCAACGTTGGCCTCAATCGTAACACGTACGCATTACAACTGCGCCACCGAGGCAGTCTAAGATCTTTTCCTAAGATGGTAGTACATAATATTATTGTATTGAACAAGTTAATATTAATATCATTATAATATATATGTTTTGTATTTTAATTCTGGCAAACACATTTAATTCAAGCTTATTCTTATATGAATGTAATACAGATCGGTGATAGAGCCCTGAATTTAGCTACCTTTATTTACCTAAGCATTAAATAAATTTATTGCAATTAACATTTGCTCTTTTAAGATATGTTTACTCAAGTTTCAGTGAAATGAGAGACATATATACAACATTTAAACATAAAAGAAGAGATCATTTTATTGTAATATTGATCCTTAATAAGGTCTTGGACAAATCTAACAGAATTTTGGTGCGCGTAATTTAACAAGCTCATTTACGCTACAAACACTCTTCAATAATAATTAATCTCTCACCATAATTTCGGCTTCAATTCTGGATTTTTGGCAAAGGAGTAGCTTAAGATCTAGAAGCTTTGGATTTTATGACCAATAACGACCGAAACTGATAGAATTTTGGTTCCTGGTTACATGGTTGCCAAGAACATAATATATATATAAAACAAGTATTACGTTAAAGTGTGTGTATACAAACGAACAATATGTGTAGGTAGTAATTGAATTATTACATTTGACGCTGGCGCTTGCCGGCTATTCGCGCGAAAATTAATATGTATTCATTTTCACAGTTCACCCTAACATACCCTAACTTGATCTATATTATTATCTTCTTTCGAACCTTATTCAAATTCAGGAATCAAGTTGGGTTTAGTTGAAATTAAAATAATTCTAAGTATGTACTGCGTGAAATGAACGGGTTGCGGGACCAGCCGACAAACGCCAAACTGAAATGATGTGTAATGTTACAATTCCATATGTTTCCTATTGGTTTGTAGTCACCAAGTAAGAAAACTTTCATTTTATTATCGCATTATTATTAAAACGGTACATTAACACTACATAGAGCGTTGTGGCCTCAAAATCCAAATCCCTGTAACTAGATCGCATCTAAGCAATATGTTAAAGTAGACCAAAGTTCAACCAACCGTTACAGGACACACCTATTTGTAGCTGGCTAAAGATAACAGCGCGTCGATTTTTAGCCATCATATACCTAATATGAACAAACCGAAAAAAATACCTACCCAATGTTTCCTGCATGTAAACCTTATACTTGTAGGTACATTCATACGACTGTAAATGTAACAACTATCTCTTTCCAGCATTATAAAAACAAACCAATACAAACAACTTTAAAAACACAACACCGTCTACGAGCGAGATTGCGGGCTTCCGCTTAGATTTGTCCGCAGCCTATGGGATAACTACACGACATTGAAATTCAAAATCTTGGAATATTAAAATTACGTTAATAAATAGAATGAATTTATTCTTAAAATATTTTGTGATTTGAACTCGTTACTTAGCACTAGTCCCGATATCAATTATAATTAATAATATATTCACATAAAACCTTTATAACAAGCTACGTTTAAACTACACTCATTGTCAGACTCATTTTCCTTCGTTTGATATCATTGTTTATACAAGTACATTTCATAGAAATTGATAATTACAACACACATTTTGCACTAATCGTAGGAGCGAGTGTATGAGTGAAGCTTATGAACAAAACACCGTGATTTAGACAAGAAAAGCTTCGATTTAGAATCACGGTCGATTAATTACTATTCTAAATTAGATTTTATAATCAATTTATTTTTATTCACGAACCAATTTGTAAACCAGCGTTTGGAAATAGTAAAGTAGTAAATGCAATACATTTGGTTTTATAATTCACAACACAATAACGACTCATTGATAAATAACAGTCATCGCCGTACGCGCAAACAATCATCCTCATCCTACAATTTTATAAGAATTATAATACGCTCACAAAGCAATTATTAAATGACAATGACGAATTGCATAAAAAATTGAGAAACAGAAAATAAATTGCTTTATGATATTTTTTCGGATCGCACTGGTTGGCTAAATCCATAAGAAAATTTTCTTAGGGCAATATTTAAATATAGAACTCAGTCTCAACTGAAGCTAATATTGCTAGTAAGTGAGTAGTAGTGTCACGGTATTAACGCATTTAGAACATGGGTAACTTTGTGTTAGCTTACTGTTTACACACTGTACAGGTAGCTTTCAACTTTTGTTTTGGGTGATGGCTGTGTGAACGGCGAGAACCAAAAAATCGAGAAACGGCCAAACACTGACTGAATGCTCTTCCATCGAGACTTACGAACCCACCGCGCTTGCTCCTTCTTCAATTGTTCGATGCCCTGTAAAAAATATATTTTTCTTTTTACTAGAATTTCTTTCTTCAAAGATTTTAATTTTAATTACCCTCCCTAAAGTCATAATCCGCAACTGTATCTTTCATGTTTTCTTCTATAACCAGAGATTACTATCTGCCCACGCATATACAAACAAAATACAGAAAATATTAAATTATTTTATGGAAAAAATAATATAGACAAAGGTATATTTGATTACCGATTTGCTTTTATTTACGAATGCAATTATATATAATAATATAAGATTCCATGATAAAAAAACAACATAGCATTGAAAACAAAATAACCCAATATACAGTTTTTGTATCAAAATTTACATTCTGGCAACACAATCGCAGATCACGGCTGTTGGTAGAAGGCTTAATACAAGATGGTTCGTTTTAATGCTCCCTCCCTATCCAACACTTTCGTGAATGAAGCCTATCAAAATGCGTGCCTCGCTCGCACTCATATTCCGACCGCCACAAAAGTAGTCTCTGTGTATACGTAAGTTTTAAAAGTAATTACACAATCACATAAAAATTATAATACGAGTACCAGGCACGAGGAAATTTACCCCACCCATAAAAAGTGTTTTGATCATCTATCTGAAAAAAAGCAAGATCTTGTAGACTTACCGTCTCATCATTCCAAATGGCATGCAGTTGCGTACCGAGCATAACGGCAGTGAATATAGCGAACAACAGAGCCTCAGCGATCAGAAACAACAGCAGCACCACTGTTGCCGGCGGCGAGTAGGTACTACAGTCACGCCACTCGTGCCGTATGCAAGTCACGAACTGATATATAGCTAGCGCCACCGCGTGGACCGACAAAGCAGCTATGTAAAACTGAAAACGTTTTATCACACATATTTTTCTGTTCAAGAAAAAAATATTCATATAATTGCATAGTACTTTGCGTGTGTATTGCACAATTTTATTAGAATGATTGATAAAACGACAATCCCTAAACTTGATGGTAATTTCAGTATTGTCAAAAAGATGGTCACAGACAGAAGCACAAATGATTTTATACTTAGAGATACATCAAATGACGTAAATTATACTAAAGAACGAAGTTGATGTTCCATTTTGTTGCAGCTCTATCTAGGGTACCAAAATGCAGGAAAAAACGGCGGCTTTAAGAAAAAACTCAACGGTTGATTCATCGTTCCCAAATTCCAAAATAAAGTACCAGCAAAATATAATTTCATAGATGTTGGTCCGCCATATTTTAATTTATTATTGTTTTATTTTTTATATCTTTTTTACTTTATATTTTCAATATTCTGCGTAACATCTTGGGCCAGACTAACAAATTTTTTACTAAGTGATGACATACCGTGAACAATACGAAATATTTCTGATTGTTTTCGCCCACACAGTTGTTGACCCATGGGCAATGATGGTCCATCTTTCTTATGCACCGCTGACAAACTGAGCAGTGATGTGCTCGCTCCGGCTTGATGCTGCAGCATTTCGTACACTTAAATATGACTTGACCTTCACGGAAACTCATCTGTTTTATCATTTCTTTCGTCGCATTTCCTTTTGGTACTGCGCCCTAAAAACCAATATTAATAAGCCATAAACAGTTTGGTCTTTATGCGTGTGTATTTGTTTGGATGTAGTACATGATGAAATTATATTTCTTTCTGCCTGGCGTTATCCCAGCTTAATAGCAAAGTGCGCCTTTTCGATTTAAAGGTATTTGGCAGTTATATGGGGCGCCCGAATGAAGAAATTATATTTTTTTAAATGTTAAAAACTCTTTGATAGTATAATTTATAATGTGACCATTTAAAAAAGTAATAGAATAGAACTTAAAACCGTTATATCTTTGTATTTATAAACAATACTATGAGTAAGTGAAACGCTTCTGAAAACTAAGACAGGTGGTAGTGCTGGTGATTACGAACATGATACCACTAAAAGAACTCACAAAATTAAAGGAACAAATTTTTATATATCACACACCGTCATGTCTGCATAGAAAAATAAATCGGTTATGTATATCATATCGGTAAAATAATCACTTTCTTTAATAGAACGATAGGTAGGTAACGTTAGTAAATTAATCGGCTGACGCGCGGGGTTAACCATTATTAAATAGGCGCGCGCAGCGCACACGTGTTATTGTAAAAATGAAAGGTAGTTTAATTTCGTGTTTTTTTTTGTATTTGGCTTGTAGTTTTTACGACCAGCTGCCTGCCTGACGTCAACTCGTTTGGGGAGAAAACACGCAGATCCGAAACATATACTTGTGCATCACACAAAAAATTGTCTCGGTGCGGGAATTTAACCCGTAGCCTTTCGCTTCACAGCCATCTACTCGCCCACTGCGCCATGGAGGCTGTCTTACATAAATTTTATATAAAAAATACAGATTACCAAACAATATTTTTTTTTGGTTTATTCAGTATGATTAATAATGGTGGAGCCGCCTAGTGTTCCTCTAGGATGACTTATCGGCGTGGGCATGGTCTGGGTGGAATTGTTTATCCAACCTGCTTGGCGTGAGCTAGACGTATCACCTCCTTGGCCGCCGGCCTCGTTTGCGTGCTCCGTTGATTTGATACGGGCAGGCAAACGTCACATCTTTTTTAAAATCTCATCTTTTGTCTCTTCTTGTCATTATCCTAAAAATTACTTTCATCTCTTTTTTTTGACCGGTTTTCTTCGCACTTGCTTTAGTTACCATTTTCTGTTTAATACACTATTCTTCCATATACTTTTCTCTCGCTACACGGACACATTATGCACTGACACCAGTCGTCATAGTTTGTTTCGTCGCCACCATCGACTTTGTTACGCTTCACCCGGCGCACGGCCTGTGGAAGATCAGCGGAGCGCCGTCTGCGAGCTGCCTGACGATCACGGAGTGGTGTGCCCGGCTCTGGACTGCAGGTTGGTGGTACAATTTTTCACGCAGACCAACACCTTCGTTGTGCTCGCCTAGAGGGAACGTATAGGTGGTTTTGCTCGACCGAGCCCCTTGGCTCGTTTCGTGGTTGGGCTATTTACACGCCCAACCATAGTTTGGTCCTTCGAGTAACGGATAGTGTCCCAGTGCTATTCATTTACGGTTAAAATATGGTTTTTTTTGGTATTTTAGCTCATTATTCCGCATTATTTTTCAACATGGCTTCCTTCAAGTTAAGATGTTTGAAATCTAAAAAGGAAATTATGTTCCAACATATGCATCGCTTTCACGCGTTGTCTATTAAGGTGACTGGCTTCGACGTAATATCGAACAAGCATTTTATGGCTGAATCAGAAACCATTGATGATTTACGCGAAAGGTTTGAGAACATTCTAGACCGGATTATAGAAATTCAGTTAAAAGAAAATCCAGGACTAGAACTTCTTAATCATCTAGATTCATCTGCGTTTGAAGTTTGGTTTACGCAAATCAAACGAGTGCGCGATAATATTACTAGCGTCTCGGGCTTTTAGTTAGTGTCGGGTTCTACTGTGGCTTCGATGTCCCCAGTAGAGTAGATACCTTCGCCTATCTTACCATCTCTCAATGAGCGTACTGATAATGGACTTACAATTTATGAACCTTAAGTCGAACAGTCATAATATCCCCCTTCTGACTAAAACGCAACGTTTTGTTACATATTCGAACCTACAACCTCATACGCATAGCGGCAATGCGATTAAGCATCCCGCGTCCGTAGATCCATCGCATAGTATCGAAAATTCGCACCCTCGAACAGTTGTCACTCGTGACAATGACATTCCTGTTTTCCTTTCTTTTAAAAACTGTTCGTATTGTAATGAACCTCTTCATCCTCTTTACGAATGTAAACAATTTTTAAATCTAGATTTACCTCAAGTCAGACTTAATTTCATACAATTTGAGTCTGGTTGTGTGAACTATTGCTGTTTGATTCATACCGCTTCAAATTGCTCCTCGGCCTTTGTTTGCGAATTATGCAACAAACGTCATCATACTTTTTTACATTTTGATAATTATTTTAATAACGCTCCTTTATTACCGCTTCTACATCCTGTGCATGCTGTGATTGTGCTGCCACTGGAATCGAACCTGCGCGCCGTGATTTGCGCCGCGACCGATACCTGTGCAACGCAAACCTCACGTCCAGGTATTTTCGCATTGTCTCATACCGTGTTAATATTTATCGATGCAAATGCGTATTCATACTCTACTACACTATTAGCGCCAACGCGAATACACGTTAAGTTTATGTGTAATAGTGATGTGAGATTTATTAGATCTTCAATTAATTACTCACAGTTTGATTTGATTTCTGTTGAGTATTGCAAGACTCTCAATGAACCTATAATCCCATTGAGTAACTCTATTGTCAAAGGGATTGGTTTGTCTTCGCAACCAATTTGTAAATACGTCTACGCGGACACTGAGTCTCGTACCTTCTCGCATAAATATTGCATTTATGCTTTGGTGGCATATTGTCACCCTGATATATTGCCATCGAAACTTTTTAATAATGGCGGTATGTCATACTTAACCGATCTTCCATTGGTTGATCTGACCTGGAACATTTTTGAAAATGTTGGCATGGCCTTAGTCGTTCAACTATTTCCATATGTTTTTGTGGAAGAAGGGATTAAGTTGCGATCTCGCTCTCCACCAGTTTTGTCGTCCGCCTCTGTTGACGCAGCCGATGACGTGTTAATGGGTAATATGCCTGATACACATTCTGGTTCCTTATTCATTGATTCCGTTTTCAATGAATTAGTGCAGGGATTATATCAACCCAAAGAATCTTCTCATATGAGATATTCAAGTTTTAAGAAGACGAGGCATAGAAGCATATTAATTACTGTGTTGCGTGCTTCTAACAATCGCTTTTCAGTTTCACTATGTTTCCTTAGACATTTTCTGGGGTTGAGTAATTTTGCTTGTATTGATCAGCGTCGAATTGCGCCGTTTGAATGGAAATTGAAACATAATCTCTCCAAAAATAAATATGTGCTTGTAATTTTGACAATAGTTTCCAATCTGAAATTCCAGATTTGGAAGCTACGGAGGATGTTCATTGCATTCCTCATATCACTGCTTTAAGGTCACTCAAAGCTATTTCTCATGTGGTGTTGATCGCTAGCGCGAAGACACACACCTATCTGTTGTCATTAAATGGCATATTTCATGTAGCGCCTAATCTACAGGCTGATTCACTTTTAATTTTATTAGTCTTTATTGTTTTTAATCGTCACCTTGGCTGATATCAAATAGTTGTGTCAACAAACTATTGTTTTAGTCGAGTATCAGAAATCCCGAATATTTTATTTTGATTTGATAGGTTCTGATTAAAGCATCCGTATTTTTGCTTCATTCCAGTTTATTTTATTCTGGAATCGAGTTATTATTTCACTATGCGCTTTGTCTGCGAACTTTTTAGCAGCTGCTGTAGTGATTTCTAATCTGTACTTTTTGTTCGCGCGTTCTGTACTTGAAAGTTGGTACAGTCAGCCTCATTAACAAATGGATATTTCTTGCATTTCTGATTTACCTGTCCATATTTATTATACTTAGTAGGTTCTTTTGGTTATGCAGTTGACTTATTGAAAGTCATCGGTCTCTTATAGAAACCAGGTGATGGCATCTTCTCTTTCATCACATATGTTTACCCAGTAAGTAACTGTACGGAAAGGAATATACTTATTCCCTTTTATGTTAATTATTTGATGTTTTAGTTTTATAATTTTGTATCCAAAATTTCTAATTGAAGAATTGTTCTTGTGTTTTATAGATTGACACTCCTCCCGAGACTTTTTGTCGTATCTATGTTTTTTTAATTAGCAATTCCCGTTATTGCAAATATTGAAAACACTTCGTTTCTATGTGTTTTTAACTTTTGTTCAGTTTATATACCTTTATATAGCTATGGTCCTGTAACTTATAACTTCACTATGCATCCTGCAGGTAATATTGCTGCCAGGATGCGGTGTGTAAAATATTTTGCTTGATATTTATTAAGCTCCCTCATCTATTGCAGATGAATATTTGTTCTCTGACTCGATTATGGCACTTTCGTGGATTCTCTCGATTCCACGTCGCTGATCTACTTATCTTCGTTAGATTTCATGCCGCCTAATGTCAATAGAATTTGACGGGACATCATTTTTATCTCATCGCATTAATTATCTCAAATGAAACCCGCAAAGCTCCTTCTGGATAGATGTCATAGTCTGTTCATTTGGATGAATTTATCACTTTCGTTTGAGCGTCTTCGCATTGCCCCTGCGCATCGTAGAGGCCATCACTCGCGAAAAGGTTAACAACATATTTGGTTGCCTTTAAGCCAATTTGGCTACTATAGAGGACCAATAAAACATTTAGTTTGTTTATTTTATTGTGTCTCTCTTCTGACATAACCTTGAGTATCGTCTGGTTTATACTCACTCTTTTAAATGAATTCATAATGGTTACTGATTCCAGTCAAAATATGCGCTATTACAGTCCCTCTAGTCTGTAATACATATAATTCAACATGAACTGCCTTAGTTTCTGTTTTCTCTTTTGAAAGCTCTGGGAACTTCCAAGGCCGGGAGTATGGTGAAGCCGCCTAGTGTTCCTCTAGGAAGACTTATCGGCGTGGGCATGGTCTGGGTGGAATTGTTTATCCAACCTGCTTGGCGTGAGCTAGACGTATCACCTCCTTGGCCGCCGGCCTCGTTTGCGTGCTCCGTTGATTTGATACGGGCAGGCAAACGTCACATCTTTTTTTAAAATCTCATTTTTGTCTCTTCTTGTCATTATTCTAAAAATTACTTTCATCTCTTTTTTTGTCAGGTTTTCTTCGCACTTCCTTGAGTTACCATTTTCTGTTTAATACACTATTCTTCCATATACTTTTCTCTCGCTACACGGACACATTATGCACCGACACCAGTCGTCATAGTTTGTTTCGTCGCCACCATCGACTTTGTTACGCTTCACCCGGCGCACGGCCTGTGGAAGATCAGCGGAGCGCCGTCTGCGAGCTGCCTGACGATCACGAAGTGGTGTGCCCGGCTCTGGACTGCAGGTTGGTGGTACACTTTTTCACCCAGACCAATACCTTCGTTGTGCTCGCCTAGAGGGAACATATAGGTGGTTTTGCTCGACCGAGCCCCTTGGCTCGTTTCGTGGTTGGGCTATTTACACGCCCAACCAAATAACAAACAACATAAGACAACAATTATTGTAAATAATCGTTGTTTAAAATGTAAATTCTGAATACAAATGTTTTAAAATGTACACTTACAGGATCAGTGAACATGGTCCTAAGGTGTGATGCAAAGGCAAGGAATGCCAAACTCTGGAATATGAAAATGTTGACATAACTGTAAAAGGGGTATGTCGATAAACTTGGTAGCAGCATCACCATCATCACTACAAACTCCGCGTACAGTATTAAAAGCCATGTTAGTACTGCACATATTATGCCGCATATATCCTGAAACATTTAAATAAACTACATTAAACATAATGTCTCATCCAGCCACCTCCAGCAACATCTCTTCAAATTAATGCACTTGATCAATTGTTGTCTCCGTCACAACAACCGTCATTTCGGCTACAGCGTTCATCTAATGGTGAAAGTACATTTAAACACGCACTTATCCACAGAGGATGATGCGGCTCACGCAGCGCGGATGGATGTGCGAGGATGCATATACTATACAACGAATTATAAAATTCGATAACTGTGGCGCGTACGCCGCGGCGTGAATAAGTATACAATCAGACCTAATTCTCCAAAGTACTTCAATCGGAAAGATTTCAAGGATATCTTCTTGGGTGAATTTAAGTATTATTGGTTACGGTGCGTATGTGCTAGTCACCTCATGCGCCATTCGCGGAGAGTTGGTCGGGGAAATATGCTATTTATATAATGCATTACGTATAGCGCCGTCCTCCCCAACATGCCACATGCCGCATCGTTCCCACACTATATATAACCCTTACACGCGAACGTAACGTAACGTTACCTTATATGTATTTTAATATACAAAAACCTAAGAGATTTCGTTAAGAAAATGGAAGCTA
Source organism: Mimas tiliae (assembly GCA_905332985.1). NCBI lineage: Eukaryota > Metazoa > Arthropoda > Insecta > Lepidoptera > Sphingidae > Mimas > Mimas tiliae. The sequence goes on along the minus strand of HG995239.1, from coordinate 12,020,758 downwards.
CGTCTACCAACCAAGCCAGTGTGGTGGACTAAGGACTAACCCCTTCATTAATAGATTAAGCCCATACTTAGTAGTGGAACAGTATTTACATACAGCACATACAAACTATTTACAGGGCTGATATTGTAATTACAAACATACCTTAATACACCATGCTTTGCCTCCACAGCACCGATTATGCATATCCTTGTCAGGTGGAGTCAACACCAAGCATTCTGGATCTATCTGATACTGACTTTCCATGTCATCATCATCAGTACTGTCATAAAAGTCGCGTATCATTGATTGCTTTTTGTATCTAAAACTATGCAATACAAATAGATAGTACACATTTCATAAGAATTGTTGTTGTGTTTATATATCGCTCAGCATCTGTCATGTAAAAATCATAACTATTATAGTTTTCCTAGATTATAAAATCAGATTATCTATCCATTTAAATAACTTACAATACCTACTTAATAATTATTAATATTATAAGCCAAATAAAATCACAAACCATCATTCTACTCTTTTTTATGACACATTACCACACAAATCATGGGTTGACCTTAAATGAGAGGGTAGGGAACAATACAGAGAAAATTGTATTAATTGTTTACTACCATCAGCATACCTAACGTTTTGTTTATAAGCTTTAGATGACTAGACGAGCAGGTCGTGCGCCTGATGGAAATCCTCACACCTGCCCATAAACAGAAGCAACACCAATCAGAACTCCAAATTATTAAGTGCTGCATCGCACTAGACTGCGGTCGTTACCCCGAGACAAAAGATGTAAGTCTCATAGTGCCTAGTAATTGCACTGGCGTCAATGTATTTCAAACCGGAACACAACTGGACTTACACACTGCTGCTTGGCGAAACATAAATAGACAAGGCGGTGGTACCTACCCAAACGGCCTTTTGCATAGGAGGGACCTATCACCTAGTTGATACACGTCACTTCAATACCTTATGATTATTCATTTGATTGTTCAAAGCCCAGGATAATCATGATAAAGAAACCGACAGTGTTGCCAGTGCTGGAATTTAACCCAGGACCTCTCGCACTTTCGCACCGTATAATAAATAATAAGGGAGATTATTTGATTATTTTTATTTTAACCAATAAATAATGTTTTTCAAAATCTATTATCGATAGTTTCGTAAGGCGTCATTCAAGTTTCGTGGAAGGCATAGTTATAAAACATCACAAAAGGATGCACGGTTCAGTATCTGAAGTCATCACCAGTACGGTGCAGGATGCATGAGAGATAATGAGATGTTTCCACTATAATATCAGCCTTATTATTTTCTACTGCATATTAATTAAATCTATATTTATATACAGTATGTAACATAAACCCTGTTGGGCCTTTTAGGGTCGTGAAGATAGACATATAAACAGCTTAATAAAAATAGTGAAATAAAAAAATATATAAACAGAAGTGGGATATTATCCTTAGCTTATAAAAATAAACATATTTAAAAAATGTTATTTTCATCTGAAAAGTGATGAGCAGCTGACTCATGTGTCGTACCTGACGCAGCAGGCGTATATCACGTTTGAATATCGATTCTGATATCACAGTTAAAACGCCCAACAGGGTTTTCGTTACACATACATATATTGTATAAAAGCGAAATACCACTGACTCACTGATTAATCATGATTTCTCAGAAACTACTAAAGCTAGGAGCATGTTTCGTCAGATGATAGTTTATGTAATGTGGGTGCACGCGAAGAAATTTGCATTTTAAGGGGGGTTGAAGTATGTATAAAACTTTTTTATGGACCGGAATACGACTATGAAATTTAACAAAAATATTGCTCAATAAAAATAATGAAATACGTGTCTCCCATCCAAACTACTGAACCGATTTAAAAAATTATTTCACTTATACAAAGCTGCACTATCCCTGAGTAAAAGCATATTTCGTTGCGATTTGTGACCACGGGGACCCCACAGATACCGATTTTGTAGTCGATGTGAAGAGTATTCTCTGGAATTACGGATCCGATTCTAAAAATGATTTCACCACTAGAAAACTTACTATCCATAAGTAGCATATAGAATGGACTATATTTTATTGTCATTTGTGACCATAATGACCCCCAGATATTGTAATTGAAAAAAGTAGCCGCCATTTTGTTTTTCTCTGTTTTAAGGCGGATTGACTTCAAAATCGATATCTGGGACGCCTCGTAGTCACAAATGATAGATCTGATGTTAGAATAGAAAAAATGGGACCACTATTTTGTTTTTCTTTGTATTAAGACCTATTGACTTCAAAATCGATATATAAGACGCTCCTTAGTTACAAACGCTAGATCTGATGTTAGAATTGGAAAAAATGGGCCCATTTAATTTTTCCTTGTTTTATAGTTGATTAAATTCTAAATCGAAAAGTCAAACGTAGTCTCAAATAAATTTCTAGAGGAATGCATAATACATAACATTACGTTTTCCGTTTAGCCAAGGCTACTACGCGGGCGGAGCCGCGGGCAAAAGCTAATAATATATAAAATGAGACACAGGCAACTATCCTACTTGTACAACAACAATGGAGTTATCAATCAATGAATTAAATTACTAGTTACTACATTAAAAAAAACATAATATAGGATGCAGTTGGGCAAATAAAGTGTGGGAAATAATACCAAAACAATGCAAATGGCAAAATATTTGCTTATTGAACAAAATATACCACATAATTGGACAATTATTTATAATTAGCAGTTACCCGCCAAAAAAAATGATAGAATGAAATTAAAATGTCAAACATGTGTCTCATTATTTTAAATAAACAATATTTGTGCTCAATTTCACAGTCGTATTCCGTTCCATAAAAAAGTTTCATACAAACTTCAACCGAGGGGAGTTGAAGTTTGTATGAAACCCCCTTAAAATGTAAATTTCCAAAAATCCTATCTTAGCTGACGACTATATTACACAAACTATCATCTGACCAAATTTCATGATCCTAGTGTTAGTACTTTTTGAGAAATCGTGATTAATCAGGGAGTGAGTGAGTGGTATTTCGCTTTTATATTTTTTAATATTAATTATTACATACATTGCTCTTCGCCTTATCGCCCATAATTTTTTAGGAGGCCAAACCCCCCGGCATAATAACCCTGGATACACCAATGCAAACCAACAAACACACTTTCACATATATCTCAGCTCAGCTCCGTGGCGCAGAGGGCGAGTAGACGACTGCGAAGCGAGAGGCCGTGGGTTCGATTCCCACACCGAGACAAATGTTTGTGTGAACCACAAATATTGGTCTCGGGTCTGGGTGTTGTGGGACCGCAAGTCCCTCGTAGTTCCCGATACCCGCGATACAGGTTTACCTAGTGTGGGGTCAGGACTATGTGTGTGACTGTTGGGTTTATGTATTTATTTATTTATTTACCAAGTCTACAAACCTAAAATTTTACTCCTAATGGCCGTTCCCAATATTAATCTTCAATTTCACGATAGATAGCTATCGTCAAACATCCGTATTGTTCTATCTACTGCTTGGAATCGTCCCTATTTTTTAGATATACATGTCGGATACTATGATAGCAATAGATAGGCAGTCCATCTGGGCCCTCTTGTGCGTTATGTTCATACAAGCTGAGAAAGAGGAACTATTGTTTAATTTATGTTAGAAAATATGAAGATATGATTTAGATTAGAAATATAAATTTTAATATAACATTTATCTATAATTCTTATTTTTTACCACTGTAAATGAAATAATAATAACGAGAAATACTTATTAAGTTGCAAAACACAATGTAATAACGAAACGTTTTACTGTCAATACATTACGGCTCTGAATAAAAGTCCTTTGAACAAAAATCCCAAGCGAATTCGGGGGATTTTACTGAAGTGGGGAATTATTTTGTTCGCATTATCAAATATTTATATGTCTCTTGCACTTAATTTAATTATCAAAACGGTGCATTATTTTTATTTATGGTAATTTTAGATTTTTTTTATATTTTCTTTTAGATTTTTACATAATTTATTTAGTTTTTTTGTATTGCAGTGCAAGTGCCATGTAAGCCTTGTATACTCATGGCTATTTCTTCAAAATGCGTTATTTATTTCGTTTTTTTACAGCCGAGGATATCTGTTTATCGGTCTAAATCTACCGATAAAGAAAAAACTAAATAACTTTATCGACAGATGGCACATAAAAAATATTGGGACGCCTGAACTGTCATTTTCATAGTGTTGTATATCTGTAGTCAGCTATCAGTCCTCTCATTGGTAGACAGCAATGAAGAATAGGATTACCTATCATTAGTAAGTTTATTGGGACGGTAAAACGGAAAATAGATAAAATTTTCTATCGCCGGTATAGCTAAACTAGAGACAGACAGAATATAGGGAACGGCCATTAGGGGATCACAGAAACACACGCAAGCAGAGCCGCAAGCAAAAACAATATCCATATACTCTTAATGCTAATTCACTCAAAGGCAATACTAGCATAAACAAGCATGCATTCATGTCCCATTTTTTTTTTGGATTAGACATCTCATTTTCTAAAACCCAGATTTGTTTATTTAGTAGAGGGCGACGAAGAGATCAAGTAAATATAACTATCAATGGGGCTGTCATACCAGTTGTAGATTGCGTAAGGTATTTGGGTGTTTGGATAGATAGGTCTTTAAAATGGAATAGACATATAAAAGAAATTAATGTCAAGGCATCAAAATTATTAAATATTCTGAATATTTTGGCAGGTGCTTCATGGGGAGTTCACCCCAAACATCTTCGAAGAGTGTATATATCGCTAATTAGAAGTAGGATAGATTATTCAAGCTTTATATATGACAATGCAGCTAAGACCAATTTATTAAAATTAGACAAAATTCAAAATTCGGCATTACGCATAATAGGAGGTTTTATTAAAACCACTCCACACATGTTTGACTGGGGGTTAAAAATGCTTGTAAAAATGTGCAGAGATCTTTACCATCCTCTTAAAAAGTGATAAAATTGGTTAAAGTGTTTACAAATGGAAGTTTTTAAAACATGTGTATGTGTGGTGAATGATGTTCTTTGTGCAAATATTTGTACTATTTGTGCATATATTATGTTACAGCACATAGCCAAGCTTTTAAATATGAGGTTTTCAATAGTAGAAATTGAATTTACAGAATTCAAACACACCAAAATCCGTTACAACTTAAATAGCTAATACCTTAATGGCATAATCAAATAATACTTTCGCTTATTAGATATTAAGATCTTAGGTAGGGTCAGTCCACATAAAACCAAATAACGTCAAATCATGATAGAAAGGAGGACCCTGGCATTAAGCCAGGATAACACCAGGCAGAAAGAAAGAAAAGTTGTAGGGGTCTGTCGGTGAGTCACCCCATATAATACCAAATATCACCAAATCTATGGTACAAGAAAGCCGTCTCTTGCTCTAGGTCATGATAACGCCAGGCAGAAAGAAAGAAGTTCTATGTTAATTATTCTTTTATCAATACCAATTTAGATTTTAAATAAACTCTTAGAGTGGGTTACACCATCCTCAGTCCACTTTAGTCAGCATCCATCATCTTCAGTCAAAGTTAGTATTATTTAAAGCAATGGTTCATGTTATATAAATGTTGTATAATTTGTTTTCAGTACTATCAAAATACCAAATCTGTAGATATTATCCACAATTGCTTGTTACAATAAATTTTACTTTAACCAACATATTGTGCATCTCCCACTTACTTTCATAGTATGTTTCTCTCTTTGTATTACTTGTCATAAGAACACATGTAAAATAAATACTGTTCACTATTATTATAACATTTTCAAAATAAAGAATTTTGGCACTTTCTCTTGATTCTTCATGAGAACATGCTGAACAAAAACAAAGTTATGAAGTTATGGGACATAGTTCAGTCTTATACAGGTCACAACATAATATGGTACATTTTGTTCTAAATGAAGATAGTATTAAAATGAAAGCATGCAACCTTCACAAATTGTCATAAAAAGATATACCCCATACATTATTATTGACATGATACACTAACTATGAAAAATTTAATATAAATAAACATCAGACGATAATATTTTGGAAAATGTTTAGAAAGTTGTTTTGCAAATATCTTTTGAAACTACTCTTTGTAGTCACCAGACACCAACGCGTTTAGCGCGACGTAAAACTACAATTTAATTTTGCACAAAACATAAATCTTCTGTCGCTAAGCATTTGAATACCATAATAATAGCATAAAAAGAAATATCAAACGGATAATTCGCAGTGCATTTTTCAATTTGGGTAATCCACACAATTTTTATAACGTAAAGATAAGTGCAAATTATAAGAAAGCAAGACAGTTCTGTCGCAAAACATCAAATATACGTAACTAATCTAAGACATTTGAACAAATTACACTTTACTTACCTTTGCAAACACTATATCAATGCTTGTAAAAAATAGTAACCAACCTATATTTTAGCGTCAGGTTGAAGATATTGTTTTCATGAGTTTCATAGTTTTACTATCGCTGCTTTAATATATATAACGCAACAAGAAGTTTACAGAAACAAATATTATGAACTTTCATAGAATTCCACTTAGAATTTCATTGTAAGGTAGCTAATCAAAATCAATAAATGAAACGAAATTACTCTTTTTTTGCAGGTCTTTCACCACAGTATATATTTTAGCCAACAGGCGGCAGGCATAAGGCTCCGAATAAAAATATATGGGAAAGTGACATCTATATTTTGTACCCAGAAACAAAATAATATCTTAAAATTTCTATAATAGAGCTTACAAAATGTTATCATTTAATTTACGTATAGTAAATTAAAATATAAAAAGTCTAAAAACAAAAATTGCAGATCGTGGACCCCACGGATCGCGTAGCATCTCATTAGGATCGCTGGCGTCTAGGTCGCGGCAAAGTGTAAGTTTGCGCAAGATCCCATACAAAATCTACTTGAAATATTTATTGCGGGCTGCGGCCAGAGATCACGATCGCAGATTGCGCCAGTGCGACACTTTATGAAAACCTAAGGATTACTACTTCCGAGATACACAATGTGGTATACAAGGTGGTCCCTGGTATGCGAGAGGCCGTCTGGGTTGGTACCACTACTTTGTCTATTTCTGGCAACACTGGCAGATCGGTACACCGCGCCTTGCCATTTTAATAATGTTTATTCTAAGCATCGAAATAAAATAACAATCTAAAGCTTGAACTATATTATAGGTCGTGCGCTACGGTCGCGTCTATAAGACGCGGCTGATGGAGTTTCTGGACAGTAAGATTGTATCTACCCGTGCATACAATAAGTCGCGGTCCCTCTACGGTCGCGGACGTCAGCTTGACTGCTCGGACGTCTTACAGTTATCTGGACTCGTGACAGCGCGTCGGACGGCTGAAGCTCTATACATATTATGAGTTTCGTCCGTAAGCTGCGTCTATAGGTCGCGGCTGATAGTTTTTCTGGTCAATAACATTACAGGTAACCGTGCAAACTATAAGCAATAAGTCGCGGACGTTCAGTTGAGCTCTCGGACGGCTGACAAATATCTGGCGCTCCGGATGTTTTTATCAGCAGTTTTTTAATTACTATTATATTTACCGGTTACTAATTTAGGCTGATTTGCACAACTATAATTGCAAAATTTATCCACTAAACATGATTTTTCTATTTGCTTGAATGACGAGACGAACACGACGCTTGCCTGACTTAAGCGTTACGCCTGTCTATAAACAGAAGCAACGTCACACAAAACTCTGGATTACAGAACACTGCATGGCACTGAATTGCGCTCGTCATTCCGAGACATAAGATAAGTCTCATAATGCTCAGTAATTGCTTACATACCGATGCTTGCCGATGACATCCTCTTGTTAATTCATTCGAATAGTAGGTCCAGTCTTGAGAACTTAGCAGCGAAGTGCTTGAAAATGATGTCACAATGGGGTGAACGTAACCGTCTAATGTTTGCACTTCACAAAACATATCATTTACTTTTAAAGGGCATTTTAGAAACACCGCCGCGAGTTCCTTTCAATAACATCACAATTAAACGAAAAGAATTGGTTTGCTACCTTGGGCTAGTTTTACAAAAAGAAATGTTCTTATTTATTGAGGATATCCAAAACGTTAGGGAAATCTAAAATAAATTTCTACGCTTTGACGAGGATAGCGGCTACGACGTGGGGTCTATCAATTAACACATTAAAAATCATCTATGGAGCTACACCTACTTGGGCTGTATTTGTTATGGATCACCTGTATGGGCCGATAGAGCTACTATCAGGGCCGTACGCAGAGAACTACTCTAGAGTCAACGTCTGGCGCTGATATTCTTGTGTAAGACGTATAAGAACTGTTAGCACCGAAGCTTTACCTGTCCCTGCGGGAGTAATTCCAGATCTGGAAGTGCAGTGTCGTGCTGATTACTCAACGAAAAATAGCATGGACAAAAGCTTTCTTACCTCGCTCGAGCTCTTAAGAACTACTTAATGAATGGCAATATGGCGATTAATTCTAGAGTCGATATCTATATCAGTATTTCCCTTCAGTTCGCGATCGCCTAACAAAAACTTGGCTAGAAATTGATCACTGTGTTTCACAATTTCTCACGGGTCATGGCAATTTTGGCTCGGTGAAATGTGGATGTACTAGTTTACACCTCTGTCTACCACTTCGGGAAGTACAGGTGTGAGTGTGTAGGTATGTATGTAGACATTTACCTATGAGTTTGGTTTTAACAATAAAATTAGAATAAGTTGGCACACATCTTTTAATTTTTTGTTAATTTAATTTTCTTTTTATGAATAAAAGTTACTGTGATAATATCAATATTTTTTTAATATTTTTTATGCTAAACGTCAAATAAATATGCCATTGTATCGTGTATAAAATACACGATACGGCGCGGCTCGGCAACATGCTCGCCCTCAATCACATCACCTTTGCAAACCGTGGGTGTATTAGTTACATATCTGCCTAACCCTCTTCGAGAATATAGGCGTGAGCTTAATTATGTCCGAGACGACCACGGACGTTAAAACGTCTTATGCTCTGTGCATACTGTAAGAAACGGCTTAAAGACGCGACCGTAGCGCGCGACCTATAATATGGTTCAAGCTTAAGCATTTTGTTAACTGGATTTTCGAACGTAGTTCCACATGGATGAATGACATTTCAATTTTGACGTTTCATTGCGGGAATAACGTGACGTTTCAATTTCAAAAAATCAGTAAAAAATATTCTCTGCTTTCGCACAAGATCTCTTGGAGTATTTTATGATAGTAATCAATAATTATAGTGGTTTTATTTTCAGAGGTTTTAATTAAGGCGGATATTCAGCATTTACAACTCTTTACTCAAACCTACAATCATAAAAAAATTATCATGCCTCCTGTAAGCAATATTTATTTTATAATTTATCCATTACATACATACCTCATTTCGAACGATTATTTTCTTAGTTTTCCTTTTGTGTCGCTTAGAATGTAAAAATCAAAGCTAAATCAACCCTTTCCTTTCATCAAACATTGACATCGTAAGTAGTACTCACACAAAATGTTTATATAAAAATACTTCTCCTGGTGCTGTTTTATAACAATGGCCCCAAATCAATTAAAACAAAGATTACTTAGGTTGTTTGGCAACTGTTTGAATAGGAGAATTTAAGGTAGAGCCAACAATGACAAGAATTCGAATCCAATATGGAAGATGTGCTGTCATAAAGAACATATTTATACATTGGTATTTATTTCCTAGGTGGAAATTTTAACAAAAATATACTTAATTCTCATTGTTAGGTATTTCATAGGCTCTTAAATTAAAAAAAAACAACTAATAATATAATATCATCTTTATTTTATTTATTTGCTCTTTAAATGAATCATGGGAATAGTAATAACCAAATTAAGAACACATTAAAATTGCCATGATATTTAATTTGTTTTATGCTTGATCCTAGTTTGATGCTGAAAATGATAGTATACTTTTTTCTGTGCATCTAATATAATATAACTAGCATAATGATCAAATACACAAATATTTTAATATTCATATATTAAAATCTTAATAATCTTAATCTCATTTAAAATGCAGAAAACAATGCTGAATAATAATCTATTACTCACTTAGAATAATTTTGTCACAATCTATGTATACATATATATATGTATTTATATATATTATGAATGAGGGGGCAACTGAGCAAGGTTACTTGATGGATAATGATCTGTTAGAAATGAATTGTTGCATTGCCAGCATTAGGAAACAGTAGGCTTCTTTCTATCATCAGCCTGAATGTCATACTAGTCCACTGCTGGACAAAGGCCTTTCCAAGTTGCGCCACCCTTGACTAATCGTTATTATATATTTTACAGCCCAACAAAGGAAAAGCACCAACTAAAGGAGCTAAACAAATTCTAGCAGAGAATACTGCAACAGTGTCTTTTTATCGTAACATGTCATTAGCAGCATGTGGAGTTTACACTGTTGTTACATTAGTCTTCTATTATGAATATGTTACAGCTTTGGTTATTGTAAGTATTTTCTAAGAGGTTTTCTAATTGTGAATGCCACTCATCAAATATTTTGTCCTGTTTGAATTTTTATAGCACATGCCGGCAAATGAGCAAGTGGGTCACCTGATGGTAAGTGATCTCCACCACCCATGTATGCCTATAATAGCAAGCTGTTACTTTACGTCGGTTTTCTGTGAGACAGTGGTAACGACCCAGATGAGGCGGCCCATTCACGCTGTACACTAAAGTGTGTGTGTGTGTGTGTGTGTGTGTGTGTGTGTGTGTGTGTGTTATGTCTTGCATAAAAACAAATTTCAGTAACATTGCAATTACTTAGTAATAAAAAGTCCTGATAGTGTGTTGAGCATTAGCATGTTGTCCCCCAACATAAAAATGGTATTTGTATAACAGTTTGTTTCTCTTGTAGTTTATGAACATTTTTATTGTTCTACTTTATACGGCTTGTTATCAAGTGATGAGGTATATCAGTCGTCCCAGCTACTCTGATAATAGTCAGCTTCTCGACCCTGGATTGGATCTGAACATGGAGGGTGGAATGGGAGAGTGAGTATTAAATTATTCCCTTTATTCATTATGATATGGTTATTGTTCAGCATTCATTATGAAACAACAGTTGTTATGAAATTTGGTGTGTTTGGGTATTTTGAATTGGCATGAGCTACAAGAATGACATGACATGATAATCTCACAGATTGAATTAGTGGCAACCCACTGATAGTTGCTATCGTTTTGTTACAGTACATTAAACAATGTGTTACAGAAAGGTGTGGTCATATTATAGGGTCATTACACTAAGTACCTATGTATCGGATAATTTCAAAACTGAGACCTAAAATTTCATGTTAATTTTAATCACTTTTTTATTAAGATCTATAAGATTGATCACATCAGTATTAATTATTATGAACAACACTCACTTTTTAATAAAAGTGTACGGAATTCTACTGAAATATTACGTACGTAACTTCTAATTTAATCACAAAATAACACCTGAAAGCGCCTGTGTACTAAAGACAATATACCATGTTGTTGCACTTTAAAGACTTCATTGTCGGGTTTTCCATCCATGACGTTGGCTTAAACAACCGATGAGCCTTTGGTAAATTATTATTAGCCACTCCAACATAAAATATCAATTCATAATATGTACTTGCTTTTAGTTAAATACAACATATTTTAAAAATATGCTCTTCTTCTTTTAATTGTGTTTGGATTCTTCATCTTCTTTCTTGGTTAATGGTGACGAGCATAGAGTGTAGCTATTCCGCAATGTCACGTGGGGCAATATATGCTCATAATCATAATTCAGGAATTACCGAAACTAACTGTGTCAAATAAATGTTGACATTTGACAACTATTTTTTTATATTAAATAATACAAAATTGAAATGGAGGAGGTCTGAATTATTACTGTTTTATCATTTAGTGTTGTCTAAAGTTGCAAGTAAATATCGACATGTTACTTATTCGATAAAAAAGAAAATTCTATAATTATATCCTAATAATGCAATCAGATTTGGCACTATGGGGGATAAATGACTTATATTTTACACTATACATTGTTTAAAATTATTCGCATATATCCTTTCTGTAGAATGTTGTATACATATTACCCATATACCACCAGTGGATGGTGACTAAAGTCTAAGCACTAAGAACCCATTAACATATCTGTGAAAATTGTGACAGCTCCATGGCACAGCGGGCGAGTAGCCGCCTGCGAAGCGAGAGGCCGTGGGTTCGATTTCCACACTGAGACAAATGTTTGTGTGATCCATAAATATTGTTATCGGTTCTGGGTATTGTGGGACCACAAGTCCCTCGTAGTTAGTACCCACGACACAGGTTTACCTAGTGTGGGGTCAGGACTATGTGTGTGACTGTTGGGTGTGTTTATTTATTATTATTATTATATAATTAGTGAAAAATAGACTAAGAGGTTGTCTGATGTTGAGTTTGGTCTGTTTCTCTAAACTTAGAAGATGTGGCATCTATGAATCATTGAATATACATATTTTTATTTTTTTAATGTATTGGAAGTAAACATTTCGTGTATAATGGTTATTTTGTCAATTTTCAGACACGTAAAGGATATTGTTATACTCACTTCTATCACACATGTTCTAGCAGTATTTTCAAATTATTTCTGGTTACTACTCCTCCTCCTTCCACTGAGAGCTTTCTGGCTAGTGTGGGTCAATATCCTTGGGCCGTGGTTCTTCCAAGAAGCACCACAAGATACAGAACAGGATGAAAAGAAACGAAAGAAACTTGAAAGGAAAATGAAGCGATACCAACAATAGGCAAAACTTTTTGTATTACTACTGTATTCAACCAACCACATTAATGGATATCTTTAAATTGCAATCCTGTTCTTATTTTTTGAGAAATGTAGTTTTATTTTAATTTTAAATAAGAGTAATATCAAGAGAGTTAAATTTTAAATCAAATAATGTTATAATACTTTACAATGTTGCTGTAAAAAATGTAGTAGGATCTATTGGGGACCTGTGTACCATTTTATGTGTTTTAAATAAGACGTAATTTTTTTAATACAATGTTTCAAGTACAGTCATGACATGATTAATTGTGGTTTAACTGCATTTTAATTTTTAAGACAAAATTTTGTTGAATAAACATATAACCTTTATATTGTTTAGGATCCATTCTACCATTTCCAATCACATGTTAATAAGTAGATTTGTTTTAGTATTCTATTGTTGATTTGTTGTATTATTTCTGTAATATGTTTTGTTCAATTTTTAGATGGGAAAAGGATAATGTCTCGATATAATAATATTATAATATTTTATACACAACATGTGCACTAATGACTATTATCATAATATCTTATAACACAAATATTTTAATATGAGTTTTATAGCAACTGATCGAACTTATTTAAATATGACATATATAGATTATTATTGGTGTGCTAATAAGAACATTTTTATTATATGGTAAATCTATGCAATAGTAAGTATATTACATGCTGTATAAATATTGGAAAAATGTTAACTGTTCCAGTATGTACTTGAAAAGTATATGGGTAATGTTAACAAGATGTATAGGCATGTAGAAGTAAGTACGCTCACAGTCAGAATGTATATTATAGGTACATAATAAGCATACTCTTTGCCTGTGGATACATGCATGGTTGTAATTATGAAATGTGTGTTCTTTACAGTTGCGATTAATTTTCAGTATATTACATACATTTTAATTTAATTTATGTTCACTTTTAAGATTTTGTTTTATTGCTGTTTACATGTACAAATTTCATTAAATAATGTGTTTGTCTACTGTTTAAGTCGTGTTTGCTTTTTTAAAATTCTATTATTTTTTTGACCGTCAGTAAAACACTCGTCTGCTCTGTACATGACGCTTGGCCATTTTGAAAATTTAGTGCAAATACTAACTAAAGCATACAGATTTCAAAACTATTCCTTTTTAAATTTTTCGTATAAATAGATACTCCCAACAGTGACATTTTATTATACCTCACTACTCCCTAATATATAGTAATAATATAATATTACACCAGTGGTGATGTTTTTATAGCATACGCTGGCAAAGCAAGTGGGTTACCTGATGGCAAGTGAGTTCCACCGCCCAGGTGCAACAATATCGGAAACATCTGAGGCGTTGCCGACCATAGAAGGAAGTAAAAATTATGGAATTGGGGAAGTGAGGGGGATTCGGTCCTCTGGATATCTCTCTCACAGTTCGTACGAAACACGACAGCAAATTGTTACGTTACGTCGGCTATCAGTTAAAGAGAGCTTTCAGGTAACCCGGTTGACAACCCTCCACATGAATTAGTCAGTTCTCTCAATGTCTCGGCCATTTAGGAGAGGGTAGAGTGGGCTCCACAGACTAGAATAGAGATGGGCTCGCTATGCACGCACACAATTATAAATGATTAGCAGTTACCCGCGGCTCCACCCGCGTAACTGTGTTTTTCTGAGATAAAAGGTGCCTATGTTCTAATTCACGTCTTGGTCTAACTGTATGCCAAATTTTGCCCAAATCCATTCAGCCGTTAACCCATATATGCCCGGAACTATTTAGGGAATTTAATTTTGTTTATTTCTAGATATATTTATATTCATAGACCCTTAAATCAATATTGACTAGTTTTAAATAATTTTAATTTCGTTTAATGGGTATTTTAGGGGTGTTCGAAAACGAAACAATGGGCAAAATTAAAACAAAGATGCAATTATGAGTTTCAGTACTATTTTAAAAAATATATATACTTTAAAATAAAATTAAAGAAAGGGAAATGCAGAGAAACATTTACCAAGTAAATTCACTTTATATTTTTGAAAAGAAGTGACTGTCAGGCTTTTGCAGTAGGCACATTGCAGCCTACGTTGCCCTGGTCGGCATTATGCTTCCGTACTGAAATAGGTACTAGTACATTCATAGAAACCCGTTTAGTAGGTTCCAGACGCTGCTTATCATGGTTCAAGGAAGCAAGGTACGGGTAATTCTACGTCGAAACTCTAACGTAGGCATATCATTGGCAAAATTCCGTGCCAGAAGGGTAGCCTTGTATTTCCTTTTTGTATACATACGCACTCACGCCTGTAATCTCCGAAGGAGTAGGCAGAGGTGTCACCATTACACCCACATTTCGCCGAGCTTATCTCCGTCCCATAATGTGATAGGAGGCGAGCCTATCGCCATACCAGGCACAATTCCAGACTCCGGAGCTGATACTGACCATTTCGTAATAGAAAAACCCAATATCACTTTTACCCGACCCGTGGATTGAGTCCAAGACCTCAGCGTTAGCCTCAGTCGTAACGCATACGCATTACAACTGCGCCACTGAGGCAGTCTGTACTGCGTAAATAACAGAGTGATGGACAATGTGCATAATAACTTCGTGGCTAAAAAATAATTCAAAGTCTATTGGTTCTGAAGCTTCGGATAAATTTATTATTGATCTTGGTAACGGTGCTGCTATCCACTCATTATGACGTTGGGATTTGTCTCGTTTCACCCATTTTCCGGCAGCCTTAGGAGGTGGAGGTGGCGGTGGATGTGACAGTGGAATTATAGCTGGAGGATCATCCACAGATGGCAACGGCCTACTCCGGTTACGGGTTGATATGAAACAATCAATACTTACAACACTGAGTTGACGTACTCAGATTTACGGATGAATAATCTTCTTCCTCAGACGTGTTTAGGTGTTTCCTCTAGTATTTGTTCCGCTAGTGCTAATAGTTGACGCCGTGATAAATTTTCAAACGCTACGTTGGTTTCATCACCCGAGTCCGAATCTAATACAAATCCGTCACCTAGAGGGGCGATGTATACCTATATCAGCTCCTGTCACGTCATCGTCCGAAGCAAAATCATTGATTTCATTATAATATCAATGATTTCATTTATATTCAACGACAACGTCAACCTCAAACACAAAAACATATTTAGTACAAGTCTCACCTGTGTATTTGCCCGACGTATCGTTTTCGAAACACAAATGTTTTATAGATATGTTAGGTGTGTATAAATTTGTATTTACTCATTCTAGTTGCACGAATAGGTTCATAATACATGCAACTTTATTACAAAATACTGTTTAGTACCAATCTTTACTCGGTTGAACTATTACTTACTTTTTTTTGGGAGGTGTCATACTTTTTACGCGACGAAAAATAAAATACGAGAAAAATCTGAAAGACCTACAAATATGAAACAAAAGTCAATGGTAAAAAAGGTTTTGTTGCAAATTGGAGATAGTATCATAATCCTGCTATAAGTGCAGTTTTTATGCATTTTACTGTAGGTACTAACAAATGACTTGCGATGCTTTTACGAAAGCACAATATCTTGTTTCGTTTTTGAATCACTGGGAATATATGGGTTAAGGCGTGATTGATCTACAAATTTATATCTATTACAGGTTACTGATCCGCTACCATGAGTCGTAGCGTGATGTTATATACTTACGAACTATTGTTTCTACAAAAACCAATATATGGTGTGGCGTTTCCTTTCTTAGCTGGTCCCTACATTACACAAACTATCATCTAACCATATTATATGCTCCTAGCTTCAGTAGTTTTGAGATTTCGTGTTTAATCAATCAATCACCGTCACACCCATTAATATTAGAAGAATCATAGATGCATTGCCAACAAACTTGCATGCCTCATTGTCTCAGTCAACGCCTCATTGTCGCCACTTACTTACCTATGCAATGGTTTCATTCGAAAAGTAGGTAGTTTTTATGGTAAATAAATACCAACATAAGAGCAAGTAATTAATATAATTAATACTATTAAAGGTAGGTATTCAGTTTAATAAATTATTATGCTTTATCTGTGAAAACGTTAAAATAATCCTTTTGCTCACGGAGTCTGCTGTCCGGCTGTATATGTATGTAGGTTCTTCCTTTAATATTACAACTAAATAATTACATACCAAATTTCATAAAAATTGATTTCGTGGTTTAGCCATATCAGACATACATTTTTATTAGCATGAATCCCCAACGTAAATTACAGGCTACGACGACGTACGATAATTATATTTAATTAACTATAACGTATTAATTAATTATTGTCTAGATGTCCTTTCTTTTTTTATTGGAATGTTTGTTATTTTTTAGCAATACGTATATGACGCATGTAATTCAGTATACTTACGCCTGTACTTACATACGAAAGATAACTTGTTCTACATACCTTTAAATTGTCGGTAGGTATTTACTTATTATAATTTATGTGAATAATAGGTTACGAGACGATAATACGAAAGTACTTAGTAATTTAATAAGTAGCTAATTTGTTGGTATCTAACCAGTAATTACGATCGGCCTTTGATGACGTGATTGTGACGTAGGTACCTAGTTAACAATATCAGGAAAATACCTTGTTATTTTCTTTATTTATTAAATAGGATATGTCTGTGTACTGGCAGTTTATAATCTAATCATATATCTTCATGTCAATCTATTTTTTTATCAAAAGTTATTAGTTATTCCGTATTAGGTAGATACCTACAGTTAGTGGTAGAGCATGAATGGGTTATTACCATTGTCTCACAGGAAACCCAGATTACTGGAGGCTCAAATTGTCCCTCTCCTTCCCAATCCCTTATCCTACGCCTACCCTACCCTAAAGGTCGCCAGTGCATCCATGGTTATTCTGGCATTGGGGGTGTTCATGTGCAGCGGAGATTACTTACCATCAGGTGACGTCTTACTCGTCTAGTACTAGTATAGTCTAGTATAGAGTATCTGAGAATATATGTTAGACAGTATGCAAATAAAATCTCGAGTTGAATTATTATATATAGGTATATCTTGAGACTAGGAGTAAATTCCGTGCTGTCCGGCGTTTTTTAAAATACCTACCTATAATTGAATTCAAGTTCAACAGTTCGCGTGATAGGACCCACTCAATGACATCACATGACAATCTGTCTTCTTTAGTTGTGAAGGTCCTTGTGTCGCGACCTCCTTATTTTATTACTTTGTCTCTCGCTTTGCTATGGAGGGAAGTGGACAATTTATATTTCCAACTCCATAACTTTATATTTTCGGAGGTCCAAATCCCGCACCCCTTCCCAATTCTTCTATAAGGTCGGCAACGCGTTCATGATTCTTGTGGTGTTGTGGGCTTCCATGGGCGGTGGAGATCACTTATTATTAGGTGACCCACTTGCTCGTGTGCCGGCTTATGCTATAAAAATTATGCATTTTCGTTAGTAATTTCCAATTATTATAAAACAGTCTTATAAAATTTTGATTTGATTGAAAAGATATACACGTGTTACAGAAAGGTGTGGTCATATTTTAGGGTCATTACATACACCTTACAGTGAGTATTTATTTAACGGATCATTTCAAAACCAAGACATCCAAAAAATTCACGTTAATTTTAATCACTCGTTTATTAAGATCGATAAGATTGATAACATCACTATTAATTAAATAAAATAAATAATTACACCCAACAGTCACCCACATAGTCCCGACCCCACACTAGGTTAACCTGTATCGTGGGTATCAGCAACTACGGGGGACTTGCCAACCCACTACACACAGACCCGAAACAAATATTTGTGGATCACACAAACATTTGTCTCGGTGTGGGAATCGAACCCACGGCCTCACGCTTCGCAGCCGGCTACTCGCCCACTGCGCCACGGAGGCTGCGCCACTGTTATTATGAACAACACTCACTTTTTCTGTAACTTGAATAAGATGTACGTAATTCTACGGACATACGTACGTAACTTTTAGGTAATTTAAACACAAATTAACACCTGAAAGAGATTGTGTGCTGAAGACAATATAGGCAGCATTGTACTCTAGAAACATTGTAAAGACTTCATTCTCGGGTCTTCCATCTATGAATTTAGCTTAATACAGTCGACGATCCTCTTAAAAGCTGTTATCAGTTACACCAACACAATATACCAATACATGATACTTGTTTTTAGTCAAATACAACATATTTTTTGAACTCGTAATCATACTTCATAAAATCAGAAATTGCGGAACTGACTGCGTCAAATAAATATTGACATTTGACAACTGTTTAATGTTTTTTTTTAGAATAAAATAATTAAATGAAAGGAGGTCTATAGTATTATTGTTTATCATTTAGTGTTGTCCAAAGTTGAAAATCGATATCGACATGTTACTTATTCGATACAAAAGAAAATTCTATAGTTATTGTCCTAGCAATGCAATCGGATTTGGTACTATGGGAGATAAAATACTAATACCCTACACTATACATTGCTTAAATTTGCCCGCCCCTTTCTATAACACGTTGTATATACACTCGAATAACTTTATGAGTTGGATTATTAATTTTGTACCTAAAATTCCTATTAAGCTTGGAGAACTACTTATGTCGTCACAGTGCTTTTATATTAGCTTGAATAAGGGTGCTAGATTGTAAGCCTCCCTGTCTATAAAAAGAAACAACACCACACAGTACTTTGAATTACAAAATACGGCATGGCTCTGGATTAGACACTCCGAGACATAAGATCATTACGTACGTATACTGAATCGCTACTCAACGGCCGACTGTCTGGCTACCTATTTTCATATAATTTCGACGGATAAGAGGTTCTTAACATATTTAACACGATCTTAAATAGACAAAGGGGTAGTACCAACCCAGAAAGCCTCTCGCGTACGACGGACCTACCACTTACTATATATAAAAGTTCTAGTAATGTTAACCTTTCGCAAAAAACCTTATGTTATTTTATATTTCTGAATCCAGAAATTAGTTCGCCCTGCAGGCTGCAACCCACACTTCCTATAATTGTAAACGATGCGCTACGCACGCCCATAATGCTCAGTGAAGCATAAGCATGCAGTGAGATTTCTACATGTTGCACATCAAAGATAAGGTAGTTATAGGCGTAGCTATAAAGTATGTAACAAAAATCCTGTTGGCCCTTTTTGGGTCGTGAAGATAGACATATGGACAGCAATAAAAATAGTTTAATTTTTTTTAAACAGAAGCGGGATATTATCCTTAAACAGGTAGCTTAGAAAAAAGAACATATTAAAAAAATGTTATTTTCATCTGAAAAGTGATGAACAGCTGACTGATGCCAGGCGCGCACGCGGCACAGCGTGTTTGATGTACGTAGACGCCGCAACTTGCTATCTCACTCTGATACTCCAAGCCATCGCTCTGTCAGAGGTAATAATCGAAATACGATTTACAAATAATAAAAATATTTATTTTTATAGTCCAATTTTCGTCTACGAGATTTTTCATTACGTTTGAATATCGATTCTGATATCACATTTAAAATGCCCAACAGGGTTTTTGTTACATATTGTATAATTGTTTTTCAAGATATATAGTTGTGGTGAGTTAGGAAATAATATCAAAAATAAATAGCAATTCGTTTTGATAGTACCTACGTAACATCCTACCTATGCCATTGAGATAAATTGCAGAGATTTTTGCAATTATTAATCGAGATTGAAGGTTTCCTTCTATAGACCAGTGTAGTATTGATAGAGGCTGGCTTTATATGTGGTGGCAACTGGCAACAGATATTTCATAGAATGGCCATGGATAGAAGGCATTAGGCAGCTAGTTAGAAGGCACATGCATTTGCTGTTGCTTGTTAGACGCCAGTAGAACAGTGCACGTTCGCGCGTCAACGAGCACGACGTACCAGAATAGCAGAAACTGTACTTACGCATACATAACCACAACGTGAGTTATATTGTTTTTATTATTATGTAAATAAAAAATATGTAGTGTTTATTTTGTGTGGCGATTAGTTTTTGGTTATTTTATTGTTTATATTTAATTAATGTAGGTATTATCTATACATTGTAGTTATTCGATATAAAACATTTTCAATATTTTATAATTTTTACAATACTTTAGAGATGAAGTTATTTTTTAAAATTAGAAATAGTAAGTGGTCATAAAATAATAACATACTTTAATATAAGATTCTCTTCTATTCATAAATATTGTTATTGATTATACAAAACACCATCTAAAAATATCGTTTACATAATAGATATTACCTACTTCAGAATTTACCTATATTTCATGCCAAAATGCATTATTGCAAAGAATAAAAGGATCAAGATAATAGAATGTATTAGATAAATAATAATAGACCGCGTTATGTTTACAATCGACAGTAGGTACAGATAAATACATGGCGTGTTCGACTAGATTCTGGTATGGGACTTTAATTTGTGTCCCAAATTTTGCAACATAAAACATTAGATATTACGCTATAAAAAGACGTTTATGGTAGTTACATAATTTGAAACAGGTCCTACCTACTATTAAGTCTTTTCACATGGATCAACATAAATTGCGTGTATAGTTGTGGGCGATAACGTCACGTGCGTCGGACCTACTTACAATTTTGCCACGATTTCTTATGCGTAAATTTTGAAATGCTAAATTCGTGCCATTTGTCGCTAAAATTGGATAAATGTATGATATTACATCCACGTTCGATATTTGGTAAAAAGGTGTTTTGGTAAAAAGGACTTTTTACTTAAGTACCTACTTATGTTTATTGCGGGAATAAAGATAGAAATATTTTAATGAATTTAAACTGCTAGGCCAAGGCAACACGCTCGTGGCACGCTAGGACTTAGAAAACAGGGCACACTGAAACTATCCAGGTATCACACATAACACATTATGGCATAATATCCCAAGTTTTTCAGCAAATTGCTTCTCACAGGACGCACAATAGGTAGTTACTGAAATTTCCTTTACTTGACCGAATTTTTTGAACATTTTGGATGGCGATGAAGGACAATTCTTTATATTTACCAATATTTTTATGTCAGGCGTCGCGTGGGATGGATGTTGTAATAATGCTGCTATTATTATTTTCTCCATGATGCTTGCATCTAAGTAATTCAAGCAAAAATGAATGTTAAATAACCAATTCATTCGCATGTGCATACGCTAGTGCTACTAACGAGGTGGTAAGCATCTCACCAAGTGCTTTACGACCACGTCCATAAAATCAAATAATATATAGCGCCACGTAATGCGCTGGTTCGTTATCTAAATTCTAAGCAATCAACTAACCTCTTGTCAATAAGCGTGCCACCTGCGGTGTGGCCTTGGTCTTAGTTTGTACTAGCTTTTTCCCGCAGCAGTACAAAATGGTGTTTGTTTTATTCTACAAACTTTAAATTTGTTTATTCGTCAAAATCGAAGTAAAATTGACATCGCCCTTGGTGTATCGCAACTTCTAAGGAAAAAATACTCCTAGGAATTCTATTAATACTTAATTACAATTTGTTAGATATCGGTGTGAAAAATATTATAAATAGATTTCGACCTTTGATTTCTGTTGGAAATACATAGGAAATACGGGTGCAGATGTGATCGATTTTTGGATTGTCCCTAAGTTTTAATTTTTTTTTTGTGTCAGTAGCATCGTACCGCCTAAACGGATGGACCGATTTTAATGCGTTTTTCTATTTGAAAACTAGGTTAATCGAGATGGCGCTTAGCTATGTTCTAAGAAAATCTGTTCTGCCATTTCAAAATTACAATTGAATGTCATTGATGTCAGGGGTTTATATCAGTTAGGTTATTATTGGAAGAAAGTGCATTATTCAGTCCGATGATTGATTGTATGAAAACATAAATGGCTATCTACTAATTCCACGCCGCGGTAAACTATCGAACTATTAATTACTTCATAATTTCTCACCGCAACCTTCTAGTAAGGTTGGTACCTAGGGCAATGAATAAACTAGAACCGCTGCGCACAAATAACATTATAAATGTTGTTTAGCGTGATTTAAACACTACTCCTACATTAAGTCAGATCATTATGTACTTAGTTATATGAGTCAAACTAACGAGAAAATTACGCTCGTAATAACTTGGTCGGACTGAATATATGTTAAGTACTGTTATAAGCTACTTATGCCGTAATTATTGTTTTCAGTATGTATGTTATTGTACTTATGTATGTTTTTGTTAATGTTAAGCCCTCTGGTGCCCTTCATTTACGACAAGCTGACGTTAATGACTCAGGATGTACTTAGTTCCATTACGGGCTACGGCTTTTTTATTTATTTACTCATCGATGAATCGTTATCTTCCAGATGGCAATTCGATTATATTTCATTTGAACATAAACTCTTGTGAGCGTGTCACGCTCACGAATTATTATTGCGAATAAATATTGTTTCTTTCTTTCTTTCTCACGAATCGTTAAATATCTCGTATATCAAAACAGGAAACCTACATGCATATGCACTCACACTTGTAATCCCCGAAGGCAGAGGTACACCCACATTTCGCCGAGCGTATCTTCGTCCCATGATATGATAGGGAGCGAGTCTTTTTTTATAGCATAAGCCGGCAAACGAGCAAGTGGGTCACCTGATGGTAAGTGATCTCCACGGCCCATTTAGGCCCACAATACAAAAATTATTGGTGCGTTGCCGACCTTAAAGGAAAGGGATAATTATGGGATTGGGAAGGGGAGGGGGATTTGGGCCGACGGATATCTCACTCACCGTATGAAACGCAGTAGCAAGCTGCTACTTTACGTCGGTAAAGTATAGTAAAGTATATATAGCCTATAGCCATACCGGGCAATTCTAGACTCCAAGCTGATACTGAGCAACTTATAATAGAAAATCCCAATATCACTTTTACCCGACCTGGGGATCGAACCCGAGACCTCACTCAGCCGCACACACGACTGCGTATCGCGTACATATTTCAACTGCGCCACAGAGGCAGTCTCAGGAAACCGTTAGAAAGAATTGTCACACCTTTTATGAAATCATGGTTGGGTTGACAATTGTGAACTATATTGTATCGTTATTAAACAAATCTTCAATTATGTGTATCGACTACGAGAATAAACCATTACACGTCCCTTGATAAGATCAGTGTCAGATATTTGCTCTATATTCCATAATACTTAGGACATGTACCAAACATGATAGATAATACACTTAAGTAACCACATATTGTAATATTAGCATGGGTAGTATTGTATAATGCACGTGCACGGTGCAATGTCGTTGTATAAGATAAATAGATCGTAAACTATTAAATTAATTGTTATTGATTGTAATAACTTGAGACGAGAAGGAAACCTATCAGACAATGTAGCCAACTGTTGCGTGTAATTAGATTTTAACAAGCTCAAAGAACTCACTTCCGCCTGTACTCTCTGAAGGAGTAGGCAGAGGTGTAAATAGTACCTACAACTAAATATCGCTCAGCTTATATCCGTCCCATGAAGTGATAGAGGGCGACCCTATCGCCATAACGAGCCTAATTCTAGACTCCGAGTTAATACCTACTATGCATTTCATGATAGAAAAACCCTATCTCTTTATCCGACCCGAGGATCGAACTCAAGACCTCAACTCAACACTTTTATCGCGTATGCATAACAACAGCGCCATCGAGGCAGTAACTCAGTAATATATCATCATATATTATATTATCATCTGCCCTTATCCCACTCGCAGTGGAGTCGGCGCAACATGCTTTTAACACAATATGTTACAAAAAGATTTGGTGTGTAGTTTTTACGACCGACCGCCTACCTGACGTCAACCCTTCTGGGGATGAGATTGACTGAATGACTACCTATAATATTATATTTGTAACATAAATAACTTAAACTCACGCCTATATGTTTTTATAGCAGAGGCCGGCAAACGAGCAAGTGGGTCACCTGGTGGTAAGTGCAGATCTCGACCTATGAACTTCCACAATACCTGATGAATATTGGAGGCGTTTCCGACCATATAGAAAAGGGATGATTAACGAATTGGGAAAGAGAAAGGGATTTGGGCTTCCGGATATCTTACTCACCGTACGAAACGCAACAACAAGCTGCTACTTCACGTTGGTTTTCTGTAAGACAGTGGTAAAAAGTAACATCTAACAACCCGCTCAACCCAACCCATTCATGCTGTAGACAAAACTGACTACAGCGTGGCTATACCACTATCAATAATATCACCGAAGAGTTAACAAAACTAAGGTGCAACTAGTACACCCACAGTTTGTCGACCTTGTTTCCGTTCCATGATGTGATAGGTTGCGAGTTGTGAGCCTATCGAGTATCGCCCTATCGCGCACAAATTCTAATACTGAGGCAATTCATTCATTCATTCATGTGTGATTATTCTAACAGAAAACTTAAACACAAATTGTTATTGTCTGCCTTAAATTTGCACTTGGAGCTTCACACGAATTTAAATAATGTGCACTATAAAGCTTAAAACCGCTTTCTGCAAACTCTTAATCTCGTGAACTTTAAATAATTTTATTGACATTTTGAGTAATTTTGATATCATAAATCATAATGTATGTAAATCACGATATTAAAACAGTTATTATAACTAAATACTACTTAATAAACAGCTACAAGGTGGCAAGTCCTTCGTATGTGAGAGGTCGTCTGTGGCGGTACCATCGCTTTGTATATTTTTGTTGACAAGGATCAGTGGGTAATGTGTTTGTTTTTCAAAACAGTAGGTACCTGTCGCCGAATTTTCATAAAATTCGATACTATCCCGCTTTAATTTTATGATTTTTTTATGCTAGTTTTAGTACGTAAATGGCAGACATCTGCATTTTTCAAAAGCAACAAAGAATAAATTAATTATACATAGATTGAATTGTGTACCGAATACGTTGGTAGGTTCGCCATTTATCACATCAAGGGATGGAAGTAAGCTCGGAGAACCGCGGTTGTATTACCTGCACATCTGCCTATTCCTTTAGGCAGACTGGCGTGAGTTTATATAGTAAATGAAGTAATATATAAAAGACACATCAGCAACAAACCTATTTATCCATACTAGAGGTCGCGTAGTGGTCGAAACTCGAATCACGATCTATTATTTGACATTCAATTTAATTTTATGTTAACATCGGATGTTAAAGATTGAATGACAGTCTCCGTGGCGCAGTGGGTAAGTAGCCAGCTATATGTTTCGGGTCTGGGTGATTTCTCCCTACCGGGTTGACGTCAGGCAGGCGGTCGGTTGTAAAAACTGCAAGCCAAATGCTTCTGTAACATGTGTTGAAAAGCATATTGCGCGGACCCCACTGCGAGTGGGATAAGGGCAGTTAGAAGGAGAAGGTATAATTGTTAAAGATATTGCTTCTCCATATAAACTGTAATAAGTACTTATGCCAAATCTCAGAGTCCTCCGTGGGCGCCATATACTTACTTAAAAAGGGTTCGAAGTTTTCTCTTCACGTATTAATATATAGATGATCGCATTGCATGATCCTCGATGACCACTAGCGGATCCTTGGGGGGGCTGCTAAGGCAGTTAATATGTAACCCGCGGTGAGAACTATGTCGATAACACAACATATGACACAAGGCCAAAGGAACTGTTCCACAATTAACCAGAGAAATTACTTAGCAGTTGTCCAAATTACTCAATTATTTAATGTTTATGTTTGTGATTATTGCTATGTTTACTTACTTGACAACGAATTAACATACTTAATATTTCGTCAGCGTGTAAAAATAAGGACCATGGATATTATTATTTTAATTTGTTTCTACGTGATTTATATGAAACTCTTTTATTTTGCAGATGATTACACAGGGATTTTGAAATAATGCAAAGGTTTTTTCGGATTTGCCTCGGTGGCGCAGTTGTAATGCGTACGCGGTACGACTGCTGTACGCACGTCTCGGGTTCGATCCCCAGGTCGGGTAAAAGTGATATTGGGTTTTTCTAACACGAAATACTTAGTATCAGCCCGGAGTCTCGAATTGTGCCCGGTATGGCGATAGGCTCGCCACATATCACATCATAAGATGGAAATAAGCCCGGCGAAATGTGGGTGTACTAGTTACACCTCTGCCTACCCCTTCGGGGATTACAGGCGTGAGTACGTATGTATGTTTTCGGATTTATTCCTTCATATTAATTTGCTTTCTTTGCATTTCCGGCCGCGTACCATCTGGGCCGCGCGCAAATTAACTTAGCCAGGATAGAGTCATTCCCTTCACCATTCCTCTACGACTCTTATCACCCTTTAGTCTCTGAAACTAATAGCCGTGAAGCGCGTTTGAAGCGGCGAAGTTCGGAAAAGTAGACCCAGTGTAATATCATAGAATATCTATAGTGATAGCACAATGATAATATTTGTAATATAAAACATTATGATTAACACATGGACAGACAAAGGTAAATACTAGACAGATGAACAACGAAGGGTTCTGTTTTTCTATATTGTGAAGACTGAGGTACGGAAGCGTAACCAAACAGCGTTAACCCAAAAGTGCCTACGTCATAAATTTGAAATTGAGCCATAACATATTAATAGCTCTGATCGATGTAGTACTCGTAATCTATAAATGAAACGTTAAATATTTGATAGCTAGCAGTAACCAGGCCGTTAGCGGGACTTTAGTCTATTATGTGGTATTCTGTTAGTGAAGTTACTAAAACAATCACACTAGTGTATAGATGCTGTTATATTGCATTTGAGTTTATACCACAGAATAATGCGTTTTGAAAATTGTTTTATATTTTTGTTAATCAAATCTGCATTTTGTGTCACATGCGATGTTCTAAAACTGTCTTCATCGAAAAAGTTACCATTTACAGAGTTGCAAACAATGTTACCAAGTGAGATAGTCAAATGTATCGCTGATTTGACAAAATATAATTTAACAACAACTGAATCACAGTTTATATGGCAATCTATTAAAGATCATTACAAAGGTATACAGTACATACCACCCGAAGTATTGATGGTGCTCCACTGGGCTACACCTGCGATATCACCAGAAGAATATTTAAACATTACTTTAGACGATATTGACGTGGTACAAAATTTCGGCCTAGATTATAATTTGCATGAAACTCAACTTACGGCTATTGCAGATCGAATCCGCAAAACATTTACAAATAAACGCCCAGAAGACTACACATATTATGATCTGACAGCTTTAAGAAATGTCTTATGTGCTTTCAATAAAAATGAAATACAAAGAATCCATCCATCAGTGTATAAAGAAGCAGCTGTTATGATCGGGAAATTGAAACGTTGCAGTGTAGAGGTAATTGCCGGATTTGCGCAATTAGCCCTACACAAAGACGCATTTGGACCACCTGTAAATTGGGATAGTGACGTAATTAAAATACTTGGAAACGTTTTTAAATACGTGCCAAAATAAATGTACAAGCGAAGCGAACTCTGGGCAATAATACACAATAGTATACAATGATGGATAAAATTATATATAAGTAAAGCACACAAGTAACAAAATATCGATAATATTGAAAAGGTAGCTTTTAGTTCCGAGAAAGTAGCTTGTATTTCAACTAAATTAAATGCGAAACGGGGTTACATAAGCGGAGATATTTTATAAAATCGATCCTTTAACGGTGAAAAAGTTATTGTATAAAACGAAAGCAAAAGCAAAGCGAAAGCAAGTAATTCAAGCTAGTTCATAATAATTTTGTATCTATCTATCACATGAATTAAATGATTAAGGTGTTTGCTGTTGTGTTTAGTATTAACTAATTCGTGCACATTAATTTCACATGTGCAAAATTTGTTGAAACTATAGGTTACCTATTGTGCCACTTTCACCTTTTTCTATTCTACCTTTATAATATAGGTAATCGTTTGAAATATATGTACAAATAAAATCATTACATATATACATTTTCATATATATAAAAAATATACTCATGCTTACAGTCCCCGAAAGGGGTAGGCAGAAGTGTAACCAGTACACTCATATTTTGTTGAGCTAATTTCCGCCCCATGATGTGGGCAAGCCTATCGCCACTTTGGACACCATTCCAGAGTCCGGGCAATACTGAGCATTCTGTAACAGAAAACCCCAATCATTTCCGGCGATCTAACAAGAGATCTCTGTACAGCAGCTGTACCATGTACGCATTACTGTTGTAACATTATTAACACATATTCCAAAATATTTGACTTATGGTTTTTACAACCGGCCGCCTGCCTGAGGTCATCCCCTCTGGAGAGAAAACACCCAGGCACGAAACATACACTTGTGGATCACACAAACATTTACTTCAGCCCACGCGCCACGGTAGCTGTCAATGTATGATGTTACTTATTAAACGCCCCAATTTTCAATAGGCATCGAAATAATAGGTACCTTATGTACTAATACAAGATGATGATTAACGACCTTAATGGTAAAAAGGAAATAGAATAAATAAGATCGCAAGGTATGTACCTTGCGATCGTATTTATTCAATTCAATGTATGTAGTACATACATTTCACTATTCTAAATCGTGTAAAGGAATACACACTTTTTAGAGCTCGACAACTCATAATGGAAAAATAGAATGCTTATAAATTACTTTGCCCCTTCTATCTTTCGTCATTTTTCAATCAATTTTGATTCTTTTTCTGTAATACTTACGCCCAGTTTCTGAAAGGCTGATCAATGTTAAATTAGCTAATCAAATGTCAAATCTCATGTCAAGTCGAAATTGAGTTGCTAGAAGCGTGATCAACATCTTTGATTTGACACACATGTTAGCTAAGATAACTTTCAAATGAATAATTATGAAAAATCGTATGTCAAACAGTACTAAAGACATCAAATATTATTAATTCTTTCACTAAATAACGTTTCAACAACTCGAATTTATTTGAAAGCGATGTCAAATCATAGTTTTGTTAATTGAATGTTGATTTGATCACCCTTTCAGAAATCGGGCGTAGGTAAGGGTTTCTTTTTTGTATTAGGTAATTTCTATTGCGTATACATTCATGTTCGAATTAAAGTTTATACATTAAACCTATTCACAGATATTTGTTGAGGGTCTCGGTGTTGTGGGACCGTAAGTCCCTCGTAGTTGCTGATTCCCACGATACAGATGTAACCTAGTGTGGGGTTAGAACTAAGTGTGTGACTGTTGGGTGTATTATTATTATTATGAAATCCGATATTCCAAACTATTATATTAATAATATACAATATTTAATAGTTTCATACAGAGTTCAACTTCCCTCTCCCTATTTTACTGATATGTAAAAAACGTGTTTCGTTATTTTCATTATTATATTTTTGCTCAATTAGTTTTACATTCGTATTCCGTACCATAAAACATTAACCTCCCTCGTTTTACCCCCCTTAAAATGTAAATTTCCATAAATCCTTTGTTAGCGGACCCTTACATTACACAAACTATCATGTGATACGTGGTCCTAGATTTAATATTTTTTGAGATATCATCATACTTAGAATAATAACGCAAATTAATCAGTCAGTCAGGGAGTGAGTGGTACCTACTTCGCTTATATATCATAAAAATATAGAAGATAGTTTAGTTTATAAGAATAAATATAAGTATACATATTTTGTACAACATGTACAAAATCCTCAGAACGCCAGTCCTACTCGCACTTGACCGGGGTTTTTTTAATTAGATGTTCGATATGTTGGCCAATCGCTTTGGTAATAACTACCTTTGTGAGCAGGATATTTAGTCATCAATGATGCGATTATTTAGTCGTTTTACCTTCGACGATTACAAAGTTGTTAAAATATATTGCTGGGTTCCAGGCCACGGTTAATAATTTAAATATGTTTTCTAAACATCCCTATTAATACGTACTTATGTCTACGTATAATGCCCATATTTTTTATTTTCTCCTCAAATACTTCATAAATTATTTAGAGATCAATTATTTATATTTATTTTTTATAAGACTCTACATTCGGCATTGAGTGATACCGAAGTCAATGTTTTTAATCTATTGGAAGCGTCATACGACGATAAATGTATACATAGATAGTATACTCAGGTATTATTCAGTATAAGTATAATACGACAACATAAATTATTGGCTTCGGTAATGTTTCGAATTAGTACAAATTTATTGTAATAAATCGCCGGCCATCCGGGCTCAGTCAGTCACTCAACAGAACATAAGTACGTATAATATAATCTTATATTGTAATACCAACCATTAGATTACCATCATATTATAAAATTAGACAGTACCTACTGTAGGTATATTTATGCCTCGGTGGCATAGTTGTAACATGTATGTACGCGGTACGACTTTTGTGATTAAGGCCAGGTTGTGGTTAAGGTCATGGTCGAGAGCAAGAAGTCATGGAACGCGATGACCGCCTTCAGCAAATCAGTTATATCGCGGAATGAGGCTGCAGAGAGCGAGCAGGAAATCATATCTGAGCTCGCGATACGCTACCGAAGGGTCACGTGTAGGAGGAAGCGCTCCTACCCGCTTGCCAGACGCCTGGGCGGTGGACACGTCGAAGTCCATCGTCCGATAGTTGAAGCCTCAAGGTGCGCGGTTTTATCGCACGAACCTTTCCTGAGCGGAACATAGAAGTGGGCGGATAACTCGGGAAGCTTCTAGAAGAAGGAAGGGCTTCTAAAAGCGTACCTGCAGCGCCGACCGAACAAGCCCACCCAGAGGAAGAACGTTGGGTTTTAGTCCGTGGCGTAGGATAAAGGGTCTGCCATCGTAAAAAATGTAAAATGGCCTCATAGCCTTGTCAAATTATTTGGAATGAATTATTTGAATTATATAGTTGAAGAAATATATATTTGTACAATTTGTGATGATTTGATTACGCAAATTTTAACAAGGTCAAAATTAAAAAATTATCATGTATTGATTTCTAATAACGAAGCGTTCGCTTTGGGGTCGGTCTATGAACAAGTATACCTACCTATAAGTATTAATATTTTACCTATTAGTATTTTTTTAATTTTATATAGTACTAGCTGTCCCGCGCGGTTTCACTCGCAACTACAGCCTTGGATCCAGCAAGTGCCTGCTCCTCCCAACTTCCCCTCGATTTTACTTCCGTCAGTGTATATGCAGGGGAGACCGTTGTCTACGAATTTGAGATCTTCGTTTCGTCTAGGTGGTATGAGTTGATCATCGCTTTGTCTATTTCTGACGCCAAGCAACAGTGTGTAAGCACTGTTGTGTTCAGGTTTAAAGGGAAATTATTGGGCATTATGAAACTTACATCCTATATCTTGGGGTGACGAGCGCAGTCCAGTGCCATGAGGTGCTATGTAATCCAAAGTTCTGTGTGGCGTTGCTTCTATATATGGGCAGGCATGGCTATTACCTACCATCAGGCGCGCGACCTACTCGTCTCTTAATTCAGGCTAATAGTAATTTAAAAAAAACGATCCTCATTAGGAAGTATTTCAGCAGTGAGGCTGTATGCACATTCATAATTATATAATTATATTTAGGTAGGTACATATCTATTAAATATATATATAGAGGCTAGAGACCAATGTCTGTGACCCGATGTACACTAGACTGATTTTATTTTTCGTACACTACTAGAATACTGCAAGTACATACCTTTATGCAATAGAAACTTGAAATCTGTACCATGTGCGTGAATGTGAATAGGTTATGTAAACAAATTGCAAAAACAAAATTTCAACCAGGTGAACTTTTATTTTATTGACAGCCTCCGTGGCGCAGCGGGCGAGTAGCCGGCTACGAAGCGAGAGGCCGTGGGTTCGATTCCCACACTGAGACAAATGTTTGTGTGATCCACAAAAATTTGTTTCGGGTCTGGGTGTTGTGGGACCGCAAGTCCCTCGTAGTTCGTGATACCCACGATACAGGTTTTACCTAGTGTGGGGTCAGGACTATGTGTGTGACTGTTGGGTGTATTTATTATTTATTATTGTGGGCCTTATTTTGTGGTCTATCGTTTAACGGTTACCGTCGCGTCGGTGAGAACAATAACTTATCATTTATACATTAGCGTGTAATTTCATAAATGATATGGTCAATGCCGTTTTTTATTTTACATAATAAATAACTGATCATAATTATGCGCTCGAGATGTGATTTTGTCCGATAGGACGACTCTGGTGACTGGAGGTGAGTGATCGGTCGTAAGTGATAGAGCCAGCATGAATGCGCCGGCTCGACCGGGTTGTTACCACTGTCTCACAGAAAACCGACAGACCACAACCTCATGTCAGGATTCTCTAGAGACCGCTCTCTAATTATAACTCAAACAACTAGGACCGAATAGTAAACCAGCATAGCTACCGCGTAATAAACTCTTAGACTATCGACTGAGCACTGATTTTACTGAACTGCAGGCTGAGCGACTGACTGTGGGCAATAGACCTCCAGTTATGGCGACAACCTCTTTTATACCATTTAACTACCCGTCCACAACTATATCGCACCATTATTATTTCAGTGTACCCAACGTTGCTTTCTCAGACACCCTCAATATACCAATATTAAGAGAATACGCTAACAAAAATGGAATCCCTCTTTGATAATATTATATAAGAGATTATAAACTTAATTAAGGTACAAATACACGTGTTGAATTGAGTACTTCCACCTTTATGCGCCGGTTAAAAATACATGTAAAGTTTTTGACCAAAATATATAGGTAATTTGAATTACAAATATATACTTTTATTGTACGTAACAAAACTGTGTATGTTTCTATAAATATTTTCTTAGTCACGCGAATTGTGCAAGGTGTTCAACAGTTATAAAATATGCCAAGATTGGTAATAAACTAATATGTAAATACTGATTTCTCATTCACCTTGTTTTAGGTCATCCGCTTAGAGCAGAATGACGACCGCAAGCGTTTTGTTGACCGTAGCCACCACGTGGAACGTTACCAATGATAAACACGAGAAAGATAGTGGCCGCTTGGCACATTCCTTGAGGGCCGTTGTAGCTGAAGCTGTGAAAGAACTCAGAGAGACATCTACCATCAAGGATCAGACCCTCAACATCATGAGAGACTGGATACAACAGAACAATGACATTCAAAACGTGCGCCAAGGTAACTCTCATACCATATTGTCGACTATACGGAATATTAATTAGAACGCTGTATTTACATGTACATAATGGCCTAATATTTGCACAGTGACCGCGAAACTATATGTGTGACCTCCATAGTGTCGTGTTTTATATCTATAATAAACGTTGAATAGAACCTTACTGTCTACAAACTGTTCCGGGTAATGCCATTTGTGAAATCCGCGATTTTGGTCAACACGCAAGGTGGTAGGTAGGTCTCTCGTATGCGAGAGGCCGTCTGGGTTGGTACCACCGCTTTGTCTGTTGTTTTACACTGTTGTTTTAGTGCTTACAAGCACTGCTGTGTTCCGGTTTGAAGGACATTGAAGGCAGTGACATTACCGGGCATTATGAGACTTAACAACTTATGTCTCGGGGTGACGAGCGCATACCAGTGCCATCCAGTGCTTTGTAATTCAAAGTTCTGTATGTCGGTTGTTTCTGTTTATGGGCAGGCGTGGCGCTTACCACCAGGCGAATAAAGCAAGAAAATAAAACATACGCAGGCCGGAATATTTAACCAAGTACCTTACAATACAATACTTCAGAATTATGCGCTTTGGCAATCTTTGGATATAACGAAAACATATAATTACGCTTTGAAGACCCTTTATTTTATTACAAGGAACTTTTTATTAGGTCATAGGCCCTAGTACTTATTCTACCTATTTTAAGTTCAACTCAATACCCTCAAGCCATTTCTGAGAAAAATGACCTTGACACATAGACAGACTGACGGCCAACAATATATATTAGTAATAACTTTTGGCATAGTCGATCAATTTTGATGAAATAATACTAAATGTTACCCCAAGATAAAACCTATGAATTTCTGTCCAATTTCCTAAACTCATTTTAGTAGTTTTGATTTGATCCGTGTTAGACACAGACTGACAAAAATTCTAAAAACTATTTTATTACTAAATCTAAGTCCCCTAAATTACTGTTTTGCAAATAGCTATAATCGATGTGACAGACACGCGAAATTACATGTATAATGACTATATATACCAATAGATTTTCTTCATACATAGCTAAAACCTATCTAGACTATACCAGCTTTCAAATAAAAAACCGCATTCAAACCGATTCATTACTTTAGCCGCGATAATGCCACAAGATAGTAGTACAGACAGACAAATAAACAAGGGGGCCCAACATAACCCTTTTTTATCGGGGCTTAATAAACCCATTGTTGTTGAAGGTAGGTGGTACTGTAATAGTTCTTGGTGAAATATTGGGTAAAGCAGTTGTACATTGATTGTCATTAACTTCAAATGTTTGCTTCAGGCAGTTATTTTCTTTAGTCTAGGTTTATTTTTTATACGCGTTAATGAACATACGAGCAGGTCGATTGTCTGATGGTTAAACGTCACGTTAAATCTCATAATGCCCAGTAATTTCACTGACTTTAATGCCCTTCAAACCGGAACACACAGAACTCACTACAATTTGGCGGCAGAAATAGATGTAGTGGTAGTACCTACCCAGACGGCTTCTAGCATACGAGAGGAGAGAGAGACCTACCACGTAGTTAATAATTTATTTAGCGGGACTAATGTATACTTCATTACAGATGATGCATTTTTGCTAAGGTTCTTACGCCACAAGAAGTACAGCGTGCCTATGGCACAGCAGACTCTTTTGAAGTATCTGAGTCTACGAAAATATTATCCTGAAATATTTATGAATCTAGATTGCGAAGATCCAAAGATTCAAGAGCTCATCGACAATGGGTAATTATTTATATTTCCGATATTTTTACCGACGCTTCTAATTTTTGATTGACGATAATAATTATTTCGGTTGCAATTTAAGTAAGGTTTGGTTAATAATTATATTTTAACCGTTACGCAAACATATTATATAAGCATTTTAAAATTGCGTTTGATTTTTTACATATTCTTGAATTATTAGAAAGTTTTCAAATCCTCTTTGTTGCCTCAATGCCTAAAAACCTTGAACTCTGTCGTGTTAAAGTTTTCGCGTTGCGTCGTATAGGTAGGTACGTGTTGGTTATGGCAGTTATTGCCTATTGCCGCACGATGATATAATTCGGTTTGTCTAGGTTACAAAATAGTTTCTTAATTTTCAGGTACATAGCTGTTTCACCTGTTCGTGATAGCAAGGGCCGCCGAGTCATCGTTTGTAACATGAGTATGAACTAACTTATGTGATTTTTCTAGATCATTCCGATTTTTGATTTTGTACGAATGTTTATGCCATGCGAATGTTATAAATGCACAATTCTGTATTCAATTTAAATTTTTGCGAATTATATTGCGTTGCGTTTAAAGCTCTGACTGACTTATGTTGGTTGCTACTATAGAGCCTATAGATACGTAAGTACTCTATAATAGATACCTAATAGGTACTCGTACATATTTGATTCGCCGTTCAAGATTATGAAATAATATGAAGTTTATTGGGATGTTCGACAACATTTTGGGGTTTATGTAGATGTTACCTTCTTAACTAATAAGGTGATGAGCGACAATTAAGTACATTTTGGAAATTCACAGAAAATAAATTTTATTGTAATTTAATATTTATCTGCAGGTAAATTCAATGCTAATAAGTTCGGTTGTTGGGAAATGTGCCGCGCCCATATGGTCATCTACGAGAGCTTGATGGATGACCCCATGGATCAAATATGCGGGTATACCCACGTAGGAGATGGGAGCGGCGTGACAGGCGCCCATGTCACCGCCTGGAATCCTACAGACTTTGCTAGGATAATGAAATGGGGGGAGGTAAATGTTTCCTTTCGATACTAAATAACATGTAGGTATTGTAAAACAATATCCTTGAACTTAGGTAATTTAAGGGCGCTACTTTAAAATGGTAATTATCCTTTGTAAGATTACTTGTCAATTTATAAGTGATATATATTTAGATTTTTACCATTTAAGCAATAATTCAGCAAATAGAATATTGCATTTCATACAGAACAGACGTTAAGATGAATTTGGCAAAGAAAACTACATAGCTAACATTCTCAGCAGCATAATTAATTAAACATTTTATAAATATTTTTTGAATTATGTTACCTACTATTTTTACTAGGTACTAGACCAACTTTTAGAAACAACAAAAATATCTCCAAAATCAGGCACGTCGTAGTTTACTAGGTCAGAGTTACATAATCTTTACAAAACGTCAAAAAAGATAATAATCAAGAACACGTTAACAACGCAATTGTTACAGCAATCGGTCCCGATGCGGCACAAGGAGTTCCAACTGATAAACATACCAGCCGCCATCAAATACATCATCGACTTCGCAACCAGTAAGGTGACACCAAAGATGGCTGAGAGACTGCACGTAAGTAATACGATATTTAACTTGTTTGTGTTGAATGTGGTAATTATTACGCGGCGGAGCACTTGACACGAGCTTGCTAAAGAGATGGCCCCGAAAGAGTACTACTTATACTAGTCATATATACGGGCAGGGCCGAGCCGCCCCTGTGTGCGATGTGTGCGGCGCACACAGGCGCCAAGACAATAGGGGCGCCGTCATCGAAAATATATTTGTTACACTTACATAACAACATAAAGATTTTCCCCTACCAAAAAGTGCCCAACGCGGGCAATGGGATGGCCTGATAAGCATCATTGACAAGTAATAACAAAGTGTTAAGTCGATACACCTACTATAAAGAATTTTATTCTACTAAGTACTTAGACAAGATAGGTACCTACCTAATTTTTATTATTCTGAATTAAAGTTATGCCCCACATATCTTCAATGTCAAAGGAATTATATAATAATAATATTACTAACAAAGGTTATTCATAGATCAGACCGGAGTCATAGTCCTTCCCATGAACAATACAGGGTTAACCGTCAGGTGGTATGACATCACAATCTTGGCCCCACGCACGCCTACCAAAGACCCAGGACTGTATAATCCCGAGAATAAAATAAAAATAATAATAAATTTTTGGGCTAGGTTTTTTTGTTTTCCGTGCTTTTTCGTGTAATCAAGAAAAAATTATCACTTTCCCGGGCAATATTGAAAATCTTTATAAAATGCTAAGGCACGTACTTTAAATGTAGCGTCACGTCGCGTCGTAGACAGTTCTGTCTACCACCATCACAAAACGAACGTATATTTACTACAAAATATAAGTACGCCCAATGTATAGTCGCGGTAGTTGTTCTATTTTATTAATGCTCAGTAAAGCGGCCTAACACAATTTAGTGAAGCTGGCTTGTACTTTTAAATGGTCAGTTTCATTGGTGGATAGCAAAAGCATTTGTGATGCGGTATTAGTTGATATTGATGAATATTGGGGGATTGCGCGAGACACATTAAATCTCAAATAGAAAACACGGTGGACATAAACGCTTACGATGAGGTGAGCCACTTGCTGGTTATGGCAATCTGCTATAAAAGAGTTAGAAATCATGTTGGGGACTTAGCGTATGGGAATCCCCGCACTCTGGGTATCGACCAGTTTAACTAGTCGTTATCTATAGCGCCTGCGGAGAATCCTAGCATATTGCGCAATCGACAGACTTATTGAATAAGTAAAAAGTAAAATAATGTATTATTGATTTCATTAGTATGGAATGTAGGTAGGTATATTTACCGACTCAACCCTATTTATGTGCAGTATGACGGAGAAAATAATATGTCTTACAAATTTCAGATCTACACAAACCTGAAGCAGCTTCATAAGAAGACAGATATCGCTTGCCTTCCAACAATCTATGGAGGACCAATAGACTTCCAAAATATGATAGTTTATACTAAACAGTTATTAAGTGAGCAAAGAAAGAAAGTGCTCGCTTTAGACGACATGGTAATTATAAGTACCAAAGGCATTACATCATCTAGAGCCAAGAACAACGCAAATGGAGACACGTCAGTCGAAGGAAGTTTCAGAAAATTAGAAATAGATTAAAATTCCATTTATTATTTACTTTTTGTCTATTTACACGTCATAAAATAATACGTACCTGTGTATATACTTTATTCAATTGGCGTATATTGTTTTACAGGAATATATCATCATATACAGCATAATCGAGTGGACCTGCAGTAGTAGAGCGGTGCGGAAGGGACGTTTTGATGTCTGTATTCTATTCATGTTTGTTATGTCATATTTCATTTATTATTCCTTCCGCACAGCTTCACTATTGCAGGAACCTACTCAGTTATGCGGTTATTGTTGCTCTTGAGACTGCTCTGAGAATACTCTTCATAGTTTATATGAAAGAAAAATTTGCCACTTTTTATATGTCCCACGTTTAGCACAAATTTCTATATAAATAAATGTTAGTGGTATTGTTTATCGACTATATAAAGTTCGGGCATATTTAGCTTAAAGCAATGAGATGCAGGAGAAATAAAATGTGTTTGCGTTGAGAAAATACAATGTTATTGATGTCAGTCTAGGGGTAGCCATGGGCCTTGCGAGGTATGGGGGCTTACATATGCAACACGAGATGATTTTATAGACTCGTTTTGTCGTGAAAAACTAGTTGTATCTGGATATCTCTATATGTCTATCAAAGCATTATGGTTGCATAAAAAACTTGAGTCGTTATATCAAAGTAGAGATAAAGTAGAATAGTAGTTAGTACTTAAATATAATAAATAGTACTTAGGTAAAACATCTACGTACGTAGACAAATAGTATTTTGTCTACGTACCCTAACATGACGACGTAATTTTATCGAATGTTGAGTTTTACCCGACATATTTGTCGTCGATAGTTATCTGTCGCGCGCGTGAAATATTTCTTGTTGCATATGCTAAGCCCTATGTTTTACGGACTTTATGCGTCTACGTCGCATAGGTACATACCTATTGTAAACAATATAATATACTAAATCATAGTTATAATAAGTTTTGATTGGCCGACAATTTTCCGATATCAATGTTTCATGGGTGTAGATTGGTGAGTCCAAGGAGTAGTACCTTTTTTAATTTAGCAGTCGAAGCGTATATTTTTGCTTATGTAATGCATAAACATGCATAATGACTACAAACATATACTAGTTTTTTAGACAGACATTGGCTACTTTTTGAGATTAAGTAGCTCATCATTGTTTTGATTGATTATTTGAATTGAGGACTCTTTAAATTCTTTCTTTGCAAACTTTTCAAGAAGTATTTCACTAGAACGAAATAAAATTGGGTGCTTATGCATTGC
This sequence comes from Mimas tiliae, assembly GCA_905332985.1. Classification (NCBI taxonomy): domain Eukaryota; kingdom Metazoa; phylum Arthropoda; class Insecta; order Lepidoptera; family Sphingidae; genus Mimas; species Mimas tiliae. The sequence goes on along the minus strand of HG995239.1, from coordinate 11,980,692 downwards.
GATGTTGATCGTTCTTATTAATAAGGAATCGTATGGTTAAAACATGAATTAATTTGTATTATAGAATTAAGTATTTTTTATATTATATACCTGTTCTTCGTTAATATATTATATAAATCGCGCTAAGTACTAGTAGGTAATATTAAAATTGTGATAATATGACATTATAATTAGATTCGTAATAAAATAGGTATACGACTATAATCATTTGTTATATTATTATGTACTTACTTATTAAATAGGTACCTAAATACATAATATATTTTGTTGCCTTAGAATATTAGTGATTATTGAAAAGTGAAATAAGATATTTAAATGCATGATTGGAAAACGTGATTATCGCGGTTATATCATGTTGTAAGCAGCACGGAGCACCTAAAAAAGCATAAGTACCTATAGACATCGAAAACCATGCGGTATTAGGTCAAAATGTGTCAATAACACGGTTTGACATACACGGATGGTATTTGCTATAAGCAGTATAAGAGGGCTTAAAGTGCTCTCACGCAATTAAAGTATATTATATCATAACACTATAACATTCCATAAATATTAAGATACATTTTGTTGCCGCGCCGCGCGCTGCCATATGTTTGTGACAATATTTTATATAGGTACCATCACGCCTGTAATTATCTTTGAGAGAGTAGGCATAAGTGGAACCATCTCAGCGAATGTGGTGTTTTCGCCCAATAATTTTATAGAGTGCAATTCTTATCATAGAAGACTTGAAAAGCGGTGATGTTGATCCAATATAGAGCGGTTATAACATTAGATATGTTCTTATTTTTCTCATTAATGTCTGATAAGAACCTAAAAGCCGATTTTTTGTTTTGTTTGTATATTAGTACCTATAGTTCTTGTTAAATTATATGGTCGCCTGAGTTAATTACTTCTCCTCATCTCTACACCTCCTATTACCCTTTAATCTCTTAAGGTGGTGGTAGGTCGTATGCGAGAGTGCGTCTGGGTTGGTACCACCCCATTGTCTATTTCTGCCGCCAAGCAACAGTGTTATTTTCCGGTTTGAAGGACATTGAAACCAGTGAAATTACTGGGCATTAGGAGACTTAACAACTTATGCCTCAGGGTGACGAGCGCAATCCAACACCATACAGTACACTGTAATTATAATTTGTGTGTGGCGTACTTCTGTTTATGCGGCATTTACGGCACGGCAGACGTGACGTTTACCATCAGGCGAGCGAGCTGCTCGTCTCGTCATTCAAGCTAATAAGAAATAAAACCTCAATTGCTCTCGCAACTAACTTCAGAGCGGCCATAAAGATTGACGAGAACTATAATACAAGGTAAAAACGATGTTTCCCGAAGCGCATAATAAATTATTATGTCGAAGTACTGTACCTACATATTGTCGACCCCATGACCAAAATAACAAGAGATGCATATATAAATGTATGCGCTAATAATATTTTAAATAAAACACTTTATTTATATTGACTGTAATTGTATTTAAAATTAATTATTTACTTACAATATTTAACCTATGTACCAGTTACATTCACATAAATACGGCAAGTTATAATATTATTACCTATAACGTCTGAATTTAAAACTTTCTTTTTTATATTCAATGCACTAAGGCGCCTGCGCCACTTACATGAGCGATTTTTTCGCGACGTGTCTGTCCATAACCACCGCGATGACATCGCAGTATGGAAATTGTTCCTTATAGATAGATACTTTTGAAATTGGCGCAATGTGGGACTATCGCCGGTGATAACTCGCTCGTGGAAAGGACGCCAAAACTGTATATTTAAGATGAAATAGAATGATTACAGTGACACTTAGATATCTAGGTATTTTTAAGGTGTGTTAAGACCAGAAACAAAACAAACGAAGATGCGACCACTCCGAGACAATTAAACGAAACGTATCGACTTAGAACATAGAACGTTCTTTTTTAAGTCGGTTAAAACCGTTTATGTATGCTAACATACTTTGACTACAATGTCAGTTGTAATTTTGTAATAAATGTTATAAATACGCGACCTAATAAAATTAATAATTGTGACTTCAGTTTTATTAAACAATAAATAACACGCATTTTTTACGAATATCAATGTATTTTATTCTATCCATCAACTTCTGTGGTCGATGATGTTAATTATCACCAAACCGAAACACAACAATCCTTACCCACTGCTATTTGGCGACAGAAATAGATATTAAAAGCATATGTAGGTTTATATTGTCACATGCTTTGAAATAATCATACCGACATAATATAGTTTTAATATAAATAATATAGGTCATAAAAACATCGTGCGAAACCTATATACCTGAGTGTTCTCTTTAAATTTTCAAAGGTATATGAAGTCTTACCTACCTGCATTAGGCCAGCATGATGAACTAAGACATAATCGCTCTCATTATAGGAGGCCCGTGATCAGCAGTGCCACAGAAAATAATACAGGCATTATATTAAAAATCAGGGGTTGACGCCAGGCAGGCGGCTGTAACATGCTTTTTAGCATGTTTCGCCAACCCCACTGCCAGTGGGATAAGGGTAGGTGGAAAATCACCAAAAAATAGTAACCAACGTGTACCTACAAGTTGGTTTTCCATATCTGACCTAAAATATAAACAAACACTTTACTTATTTTATTAGACCGTTACGTATCGTACGTATCTACCTTTATAACCAGCTCTGTAATATTTTCAAGGATTTTATGTTATCACAGAGTTTTATATTAATTATAATTGATATTGTACCAGGCCAATGACCTGAGGGGCTAGCACGGAAAACTATCGAAATCGTAATGTAAAGGTATCGAGGGCTCGATAGATAATTCTTATGGAATTATCTATATATCATTGGGCTATATTCCATATAAATTAGTTTCTTTTACGTACGATAGAGGCGCTGTACTAAAATCTCATAGAAATTGTTGTCGATACAGCTCGAATAACTTTTCGCAAGTTTCCGTGCTAGCCCCTCTGTATTTACAACAAAACACACAAAACTAATTATGACAATTCTATAAAATTCTTATATCGGTGGATCTCTAACTTACAGCATAGGGTTTGGATACGGGTAATTCTCTCCAGCTACTTTTTTCCGGGCAATCCCAATTAAAAATGTCTCGTCCCGGTAATTTACTGTCGGAAAATCCCGGGAAGTCGGAAATAAATTCATATACATACGCACTGACGCCTGTAATCCCCGAAGGGGTAGGCAGAGGTGTAACCAGTACACCCACATTTCGCCGAACGTATTTCCGTCCCTTGATTTGATAGCCAAATGCCTCCCGGGCTCCGGGCTGATACTGAGCATTTCGAAATAGAAAAACCCAATACCACTTTACCCGACCCGGGGATCGAACCCGAGACCTCAGCGTCAGCCTCAGTCGCAACGCATACGCATTACAACTGCGCCACCGAGGCAGTTATTTAGGAAATAAATTCCTAAATAAAATTTTAAAAATAGCCATAATTTGCATATAAATACCGCAGTTTGAATTATGCTTCACGTTCTAACACTCCTTTACGAGATGGCAAGTATACAATATCTAAGTCTCACCATAATATTATGGTATCTATGTACAGATTTCATAGGACAAAATAAGCAAAATATATACAAAATCCAATATACTTCCTTTTAAACATTAGTTCCTAATCTTAATTAGATAAAATCACAGTTAAAATTTAATAAATATCATAAGAAAAATTCTTCTGTGTGAATGCATACCAATTGTCATCACAATGCACCAACAAAATGCACGAAGTTCCCTAAAATTTAGGGGTGATTTGTTTTTTTATAAAACGGAAATATGGCTATGAATAAAAATATTGCTTATTCAAAAATAATAAAAGCCGTGCTTTCCACAATTATACCGGCAAAAGCAATTCACGCGGGCAGAGCCGCGACTTATTAGTATATACTAGCTATTGCTAGTATTATTTTTATAATTACACATTATTTGATGAATGCTGTTTACTAAAAATGAATAAACAATAATATCTACGTAACCCACATCAGATTCAAAAAAACGTAATATCACACCAACCCACACATGGTAACCTATACACATAAAATTACACGTTCTGACTGACTGAATCATTAATGCCAAGACAAAGTCTTAAAAAGCTGGAATTATGACAGCGTATTTAATTATTATATAAATAACCATTAAGAAAGTTGAAATGGGGTATTGTTTTATCCCAGAAAATACTTTCAGACGGGCGAAGTCGCGAACAAAAGTTAGTAAAATAGAATTATAATGCCTTATTTATTATTAGAGATTGGGTAAACAAGATCGGTAACCCAAGAGTACACAGTTTATTGATGGACAATTGGAGGCCGAAGTGCGTACTAATAGAATAAATCGATTTAATTATTTAAATATAATATATATTTTTTTTGTTAAAATATAAAACTAATTTAGACAACAAAATTACCCTTGCATGCAATTTTTTACATTGGTTTCAGGAAATCCAAATTGTATCCTGTATTAAATATTGTATGAACAATTTGATCGCACTTATGAATTATTTTTAATTTGCGAAGAATACATTAAACATCGTAAGGGTGTATATTTTTATCAATAGTATATAATACGACATACGTAAATTGGGCTAATAAAACGAACGAGATATAAAATTTCAAGTCAATCTGGAATCCACTAAATAATGATTTTGAATTACCATATAGTTATTTATATATAATGTACATAACGAAGAATAAAATTTTCAATTTTTTAATCGTGTATTCAATAAAAATTGCTTTTTTGGTCGAGAACTTTTGCGATTCTATTATATTTCTCTTGTGATTCTACTCGTATACCATACATATTATTTGTTTAACAAGTGAATTCATATTTTTAAAAACAATATTTAAAGTATTATTCATAGAAATATCGGTGGAAAAAATTATGTGGCCTTAAGTTGAAACCTTCGAAATATAAATGCATATGTTAGATATATTTGGTAGTGTAAGAATAATTATCTTTACCCGATTTCTAAAAAGAAAACAATAGACTTTGCATATATACAGTCTTCATTGGATAATTATTATACATTTGAGGAGATTATTTTTGTTAATCTTAACCCAAGTTCTTTATTGTCCATATAAATAATTTCATTGCCTACTAAATTTTACCCGTAATGGTAATTTTGATATAAGACAGTGATAACAAACATCAATTAAATCTTTGTATGTTACTATTTACACTACAATATTCTACAGCGTAATAAGTGGGCAAATGCTTAAATTTTACCTATCCTATATGCGCTCATATAAAAGAGCACACAACTTTGGTCGGAAAGTTTGAATTACAGGTCAGAAAGTTCGGTACTCCATTTTGGTAGCCCCATCAGAGTTATAAACATGTGTTTTGGGGTTTCTTTCGTTTTTTTCCCTATGATCACATAATGCGGTTCTAAATATTGATGGCTCACTGATTCAGCGAAAAAGTTTTTAGCTTCTTCAATTTGCGCGCGTGTTGTTGGGACTTCGGTGAAATTGCCTGAAATTAAAACGTAAATATTAACATGTTCAACAAGGTTACTCACATGTGGGATGTGGCCTCGACAATCGTTGTCCCGATAGTCGTTTTCGCTAATGGGTTACTACTAAAGAGCCTCGACTAACACCTCCAATGGGTCTCAATATAGTCGGTGGGTCAAGAACCAGATTCAGAAAGCAGTGTTATTAGACGCGACATGCATTGTGACGAGGTTCTTCGCACTGGAGTCCTACCGGTGGCCAGATCCCGCCGCGTAGAGGAGATATATATATTTTTAAATAATATACGCACTCACGCCTGAAATCACCGAAGGGGTAGGCAGAGGTGTAACCAGTACACCAACATTTCGCCGAGCGTATCTCCGTCCCATGATTTGATAGGGGGCGAGCCTATCGCCATACCGGGCACTAATTCCAGACTCCGGGCTGATACCGAGCATTTCGCAACAGAAAAACCCAATATGACACATTGAATTTTTAATTTTAATATAACGAAAATACACAGTAAAGTTTACCTATAAAAGCTAATATTAACGCTGATGCTGAATATTCTGGAAACATTGTAGACATTCCATGCCATCCAAGCGCCTCGTATGTCTGACCATTCGAAGACACTAAGAAATTGTATGGCAATGGTTTCGAATCATTCGCACTTGCCTAAAATTTAACACATAAATATTAGTTAATGATTCGCATAGCATTGTATATATTAATAGTAAATGAATATAACACATTAATACTACATAAATAGGCATATTTTGAGGCACGTGTCTGAAAGATGAGACCGCGACGAAATTTATATAAAATATGTAAAGTAGTTGATTTACAAAACCTACATTTTTAAAATAGATATATTTTGGTTGGTACTAATATCTCGTAATGATGTATAATGTAATGTGAAATACAATACATGTTACAATATTACTTTGTATGGTTACGAATTCTTGACAAACGGAGTCATTAATAAATATACTAATATGAGTCAAACTCCAATACTGCTAGCCATATAAGCCTTGCAGAATTTAAAAACATAATCTAATGAACACATAAACATAAGCTCACGCTTGTATTCCCAAACTAGCAGGTAGAGATGCAAGTTGTGCAACCCACAACTCGCTAAGCATGTTTCCTTTCTATCACATATAGGTGGGGAACTTATCGATAAATCGGACACAAAATACAATCTCTGACAACTAGTGATTTTTTCAAATCGATAAACACACACAAATTGGCAGCATCCATGGTGCATTGAGCGAGTAGCCGGTTGTGAAAAGAAAGCCGCGGGTTCGATTCCCGCACCAAGACAAATGTTTCATGATCCACAAATATTTGTTTCTGGTCTGGGTGTTGTGTGGCCATAGTTCCTAATACGTTGGGTGTGTTTTTTTTTAATGGCATAGGTCGGAAACGAGCAAGATATCTCACTCACCGTACGAAACGCAACAGCAAGCTGCTACTTTAAGTCGGTTTTCTGAGAGACAGTGGTAACGACCCGGACGAACCGGCCCATTCATGCTACAGACAAAAGTGTCTACATTACATTACTACTAAATCACTGGATGTTAAGTGACAAATAAATATAATTCTTTATAATACCAATAAAAGTAAAATCATCAGAATCATTAATATTAATTGACATATTTTCCTATTTATAATACCTACTAAACTAGTTCAATGGTTCGCCGGTAATTCACTTAATCACATATTTATATTTAGGCCACATAATATCTAGGTTGACGTAAATTTATCGGCCGTAGCTTGTCCCTCAACCGACACACTTGGGTAGAGTACCTCGAAACCTGATCCCGTTGTAAAGACATTATTACAGACATCGATCTGATTCATATTTAGCTTTGTTTTCGTCATTTATTGATGCATATATTGTATACCTAGATTGCAGAGGCGTTCTTTTTAACACGCTTTTATTAGCTTCATACGTATGTATGTATGTAACGGAAACTGAACATGATTTTGACCCCCTTCAAAACGTCGGATTAACTCGAAATTTGGCATACTTAACTACTACTCAAGGACCGATGACAATGCAAAAAATTAAATTAATTAATTTCAATTTTATTGAAAATCATTGAAAATAAATAATAGTTTAAAAAAAAAACACACTTTTATAGAAAATCCAACTAAAAAATAAATAATAGTTTACAATATTTTATTGTAAAAAATCTTGGGGTGCTTTTTAAGATATTATCAAAATAATAATCCTTCCACTCATATCTGTCAATAAACAGATAAACAGAAGCAACACCACACATAACTTTGAATTACAAAGCACCGCATGGCACTGGACTGCGCTCGTCACCTCGAAACATAAGATGTTAAACCTCATAATGCCCCAATATTATCACTAGCTTCAATGTCCTTTAAACTGGAACACCACAGTGCTTACACATTGCTGATCGATGGTAGAAATAGACAAAGCGAGATACCTACCACCATAAAAGACTAACTTGTTGACTGTATAGTAACCATCTTATATATGGTGAAAAATGTGTTATAGTTGCTGATTCCTGCGAGTCGCGTTCTGGGGTCAGCTGGTATATATATCCAGTCACTTTAGGTCGGCATAATTCTGGCGTTGGAGGTTATTTCAACGTCCACATTATATGTCATATGATACATTGATTCATTTTGTACCAGGATACAAAAATAATATACATACCTCCATTTCCTGTAACAGTTTAACGCATGATTTAGTGTTCGCACACTGTCTTGTGTCCGTTTGCACTACAATAACTGACGTCGCCTTGAACGCACGTGAAGACTGAAGGTTTTGTGTGCCATTACTGCTATCCCATTGTCTCCTGCTGACTAACCGTAACGGAGTATCCACAGGAGGCAAGACATTCTCTGGAATATGAATTATATCCAATTTTAAAGCGGACATTTGGTTAAGATCATTTACCTATTTATCTACAGCACGAATAATCTGGTACGACCAGAGAAATACCCACTCAATTATTAGTTAGCATACTGCTACAAGAAGAATTGTTGCAGATTTTAATGATGTATATTAAACAAATAAAAAAGTGAAGCATAGAATTAAAAAAAAAAGTTCTTGGTTATCTTGGTTTCCTTTGCACCATAGAAGGACCTTATCACACCAAAAATGATGATTAATAACACACACACAAATAAAACGAATGCGTTCTCAATAATTCATCTTTAAGTATATATTTTTATGTATAACTAGGTTGCGTCAAATTAAATTGGTATATCATAGGGTTTACTGGTGGTGGTCCCATTTAAATTTGAATAATTTAAAATTCGGTATAAAAGACTAAAACTTCAACATTTATATACCTTCATATTCTTTTACTAATAAGTAATAAAATCAAAAAATTAAAAAGCTATAATTAATATAAACAATTTTTAGGCAGTGGTATCGATACCACTGGCTGAAATTTTTTAATTTTAAGTTTTGTTACTTGTCGCGTTTATTTTTGTTGTTGTTTTTTATTATATCTAATGTGTGTGTGTGTGTGTGTGTTTTTCACCTCGGATTTTCACCTATGCCCCTTAAGTTCGGCAATAACACTATAAGTATTTAGTATCTATGCTATGAACATCTTTATAATAATCAAAGGGTTGAACTAAATGAAATTACTAAACTATATAATATAAAACTTTAATGGTTGAGCCACGCTGTAGACAGATTTGTTTACAGCACGAATGGGCCGGCCCGACCGAGTCGTTACCACTGTCTCACAGAAAAACGACGTAAAGTAGCGGCTTGCTACTGCGTTTCATACGGTGAGTGAGATATCTGGAGGCCCGAATCCCCCTCACCTTCCATTGGGAATTGGGAACAGGATTGCCTTTAATTATGCCTTTCCTTTAAGGTCGGTAGCGCGTCCATGATTCTTCTGGTATTGAGGGCACAAAAGCGGTGGAAATCACTTACCGTCAGGTAACCCACTTGCTCGCTTGCCGGCCTATGAAATACATACATACTCACTCACGCCTATACTCCCAGAAGTGTAATTAGTATATTACATTTCGCCGAGCTTATTTCCGTTCCATGATGTGATAAGGGGCCATACCATACCAGGCTCAATTTCAGACTCCGGGCTGATACTAAAGCATTTCATGATAGTAAACCCCACCCGGGGATCGCACCCGAGACCTGAGCACAGCAGTCGTACCGCGTACGCATTACAACTGCGTCACCGAGCTATAAAAATAAATTAAAACAAAAACACAATGTTGCACTAACCAGCATTGTTCTGCAGTATGAGCAGGTACACTCCAATCACAATGCCTGATGTCAATATTATAAGCAGTAAGCTTACTATCAATGTGGTAGATGTACTCCTTGGTGCTGGATCAGTCTGCGGAAATCTATGAAGCAAAGGTGTCTCTTCTGACGGCCTTTGCTCATGATCCTCACTTGCGCGATACGAATTATTATGACGAGATTCGTGATCTGTAAGCAATACATAACACTCATCCACATTTATTGCACTAAATAAAAATCTGTGATAACCCATTGCAAACACAAAAAAAATGTGACTTATACAAGATGCACAATATAATGGTAAATCCCTGTTCATTATCGTAAAAACATAACAGGAAATTACTCTCAATACTGTGAATGATAAAAAATAAATTGACATTACAATTGAATGCATGAAGAGGTATCTCTACCATGATAGTGGGTGGCAGCCAGTTTATTATTCCACATGTGATATCAACACATTAGCCGAGTACCGAGCATCACAAACACTACCGCCGTAAATGTAAGCCTTACGCATAGTGATCAGTAATTGATATGTACACATGCAATGAGTTCATACAACAGATAACTTTGTTTTTTTAGTAATATCAAATCATAAGGTATCCAATTTACACGCTTGTTCAAATAAAATATATCTGTGCATAGTGGAACTCCTCATTTTCATTGAGTTTATGTTATAAAACTGCCTAAAAGAATAAATTGTTATAAAATACATTGTGTCCTTTGGTTTATAAGTGATTTTATTTTTTGAAAGCGGTGGCAACGGAGCAAGCGGGTTGCTGCTCATGGACACCATCAGTATCAGTGACTTTGTGGGTGCGTTGCCGGCCTTTGATAAAAGAAATTAAGTGTATTAGAATTATTATAGAATAAGGTATAATATTTTTGTCTTATTTTTTTGTTACTATGCAACATTATGCTGTCTTATAAGATACTAGTATAATTTAGGAATAATAATTGATAATTTGTGTGTACTAAATAATTTAAATGAGGAGTGTATAATTAGATTATGATAATGTGGATCAAACAGAATCTCACTTTATTTTATGTGGTTTAGTAAATTGAGCTCATGGTCAAACTTTTAATGTATTTCACCATAAAAAAGAAATCTATTATTAATCTCCTTTCTAATATTTAAACTAATGATATAAATGTGAAAGTGTGTCGTTCTTTTACACAGCAATGGATGAACATGATTTTTGAATAATAATTTATGGGTCAGAAAACGACATAGGCAAGGTTTTTAACGCGGTTCGATTCTCGCGCCTGGTAATATGTATGAGTGTATTAGTTATTGTATAGTGCAGTCACTTAGGGTGGTGCTGTGGCCAAAGGCTAGTTTATAATATATTTTTTGTTAATTTGGGGCACAGATATCACACTTGAGTATAAAGATGAAGGTACATACACCTAACCACGTCGAAAACGCCCTCCGAGGGCACGAGCCACAGTCACATTATTAAATTCAATGGCTTTGGTGTGTTAACACTTTTATAGCAATGTTTAATTGGATTTGCGTTTTCTTGTATTAGACAAGTCAATTTTCGAAGACATGGAGTAGTTACCATTTTGGTAATAGTATTATATTGTAAAATAAAAATAGCTATGATTTTCTGAGGGGTTACTTTAAACTAGATCTACAAATTACAAAGATCCATAATATATTTAAGCTATTGTAACATTTTACATTTGGTGATTAATCCATAATACCATCAGGTTAACATCTCATATGTGATGCAGAACCACCCCTGGTACAGGTTACCCTCGTGTATGTGAATCTGTACCACCCCCCCCCCCCCCATAAATGACATTTATAATTGTACTACAAGTAAACAGCACAGATTACATGTTATTTACAGATTTTAAGTGACCTAAAAGGGTAATATTGTTGCACATGTAGTCATTGTTCTGTGGCTATCATCCAATGGTGTACTTAATATTTCAAACCGTTTCTGAAATCTGGTCATATCATTGGATGGAAATACGCTCAGCGAAATGTGGATATACTGGTGTTACCTCTGCCTACCTCTTCGGGGTTTACAGGCGTGAGTGCATATATGTATATGTTTAAAGAAATATGTTCAGTTGTTTAAAAGTTACAGAAGTTTTTGTAATTTATGTTGAGGGTTTTAAATATTAGGCTTTTCCTTTCTTTTGTTTTAAATTTTAATCACTTAGATGTAATCAATGTGTTCAGTAATACACAATATTACTTTTTTTATTGGTTATAAAATTGAAGAGTTAAATGGGGATATTGGTAAAGTATCCTTATTGAAACAAAGAAGGCTCAAAGGAGACAATATTTAACTTTTTAAACCTTTGTTGTATGTGCAATATCTATTACTTGGTTAGTAAAAAGTCTATAACAAAGGAAATATGTTGTTACATTATTATTATGATTCATAAGAGTTTTACTCATTTATGTACCTAGATGTACCTGTATGTATATCTGTAGAGAGAACATGCAGCTACTTTATAAAATAACAAACTAAACAATACCTATTCTTTATAATTATATTTAATTTTGATATAAACACTTCTACACAGTTATTCAGTGGGTAAGGCAGATTGTAAAGAAATTTGATACAAATATCAATTTAACTTGAGAATGGTGATTATGAACGTGATTTTATAAACAATCAACATTTGATTTCAAGGATTTTAGACAGAAGATACAATGTTTATTTAGTTTTATATACGTACCAACAGATATTAGAGGCTGCATTATTATTATTTATAAATTAAAAAGCCACCATCACTAAAAACCGCGAAATCAAATACTTCAAAAATAAAAAAAAAACACTCAATGACTTTTAGATTAAGGTAATTAGAACATTGTGTGATGTGAATGATTTAATTAGATGGTTATAGTTGACATGTTGGTAACTTTTCAGAAGATATTAGAATTAAATTAAAAAATACAAAGAAAAATAACTGTGCAATTATTTTGACAACTGACAACTTTGGTTTTTTTTGTTTTTTTGTTCCATAAGGAACCGGCTAAGATCAGAGACCATGCTGCCAAGTCATTAGTTATATCTTTTCTTATATTCCAAGAACGATGAAACAGGGGTGTGGCCGATTTCAAGGTCTTGCTGGAGTTTTGGTGATAATTCCTTTCAGTTCAATGCTTCTAAGACGACTTTCTTCAAGAGAATCGAAAGCACAAGGTCGACAATACCCTTGATCAAAAATCACCCAAATCCACTTATTTTAATGTTTCCATACACTATTCATCATCGTTAATGATTATTGCACAAAACCACACCACTTTTATACAACAAATACAACTTTAAACCAGTTTAGGAAATAATTAAAACAAGAGAGCCACCGCACTGTAAGAATTCCCGCCAAAACTCCCTGACAACTTTGAATTTGACATTGACAGTAAATGTTACAGACAGCCTACAGTTAGGGAGGGCCATTACGATATACATAAATAATTCGTATATGAACTCGAGGCAATTGGCAAATTCACTATTGTAATTAAATTATTTATTACAATTGTAATAAAATTCATATATTATCCATAATACTGTTGATTATACTGAGAGTTTTAAAAGCGCGTCTTTAGATAAAATAAATTAACTTTCAAAACTGAATTAAAAATATAACCGGGGCTAGAAACCCGAAAGTTCTCCTTTTTAATTAAATAACTTTATTTATTTGGGAAATATTGCATAAATGGAGTTCTATTTTAACATTTACGTAAATAGAATAAATAAGTTAAGTGCATACTTCATAAAATTCTCCTATTACAATTTTTAATTTACTAATGATCTATAACTTGTAGAAAAGGATACGTTATATTATTGGAAGTGATACGTTAAACATACATAATTTAATATTATACGCATCAATAATTTTAAATTATTTATCACTGAGGTCTGAAAGACAAATTAAAATTGAGGAACATCATTCACTAAATATCAACTGTCGATAGGTATGGCGATAGGCTCGCCCCCTATGACATCATGGGATGGAAATAAGCTCGGCGAAACATGTGTACTAGTTACACACACTTCGGGGATTATAGGTGTGAGTGTGTATATGGGGTCTTTATCTATGAAATTGCCGTTCTGTACCAAAAAGTATTTTTTCCCCTTTAAGATCAGCTACTTGCTCGTTTGCCGTCCTCTGCTATAAAAAATATATAATCTGAAAATATTTTTCTGTATTACATAATCACTTGATGTATCCATTCAATTGTATGTGTGCATCCCTAGTGACTTGTTTTTTTTTATAAAAGTCAATCCTATAGGTAAAGAAATCATATTCCATACAGCACGATACAGCATATACGACGAAGAAAAGAAAATAAAATCGTGCAATGGTTAAATTATTCTATAATACTCAGAGAATGTTAATAAATAGTAACATTGAAAATGTTTTCATTACACAATTAATCTGGGTAGATAGCGAATTTATTTGTGCTAAAGAACCTAGATACCTAAACCTATAATCTTTTAGTAAAAACTGTTGCAGGTTGCACAAAAACCCCAAATTTTGTAGCGGCGGCTTTGAGTAAAGACCCATCTAAGCAAATGTTAAAATGTTGGAGATTTAATAATGTTATTATGGTTAAAGTAGGTACCTACTCTGTGAGTTGATTATTTCATGAAATGAGGCCATGAAATAACTACTTATTCGACTATTTCATAACAATAATATCAGTTCTACGATCTGGCATAATAAGCCATATTATAATAGGTCTTTACCCAAAGAATTATAAGGTCTTTACCTATGAAATTGCTGTTCTGTACCGACGTAAAGTAGCACCTTGCTGTTCCGTTTCGTACGGTGAGTGAAATATTCGGAGACCCAAATCACCGTCCTCTTCCCAATTCCATAGTTATCTCTTTCCTTTAAGGTCAGGATAGAGCCCTTTAAAGGTGAGACAGAAAGACAGACAGACTAGACGGATGCTACAAAAGTCATACAATACGATACAAATCAATGAAATGTAGCTCGTAAATGTAGGCCCAGTGAAGTGTAGGCTGTGAAGCGAGAGACAGTGGGTTCGATTTCCGCACCAACACAATTATTTGTGTGATCTGACTTGACGTCAGGCAGGCGGTCGATCGTAAAAACTACAAGCCATTTTTTTCTGTAACATGCAATAAAAAGCATGTTGCGCCGACTCCACTGCGAGTGCCGAGTGTAATAAGGGCAGTTGGAAGAACAATTTCTATTAAAAATATTATTATTTCAATCATAATTCTATATTGATACAAGAATGAAGCAACCTTGTGCTAGTTTTTTTTATTTGCTTTAAATGACGAGACGAGCATGTCGCTCGACTGATGTCAAGCGTCACGCCTACCCATAAACAGAAGCAACGTTACACAGAACTCTGGATTACAGAACACTGCATAGCACCGAACTGCGTTCTTCATTCCGAGACATAATTTAACTGTTATACTGACTGTTAAAGCCAGTATTTTCATTGGCTTCAATGTCCTTCAAACAGAAACACAACAGTGCTTACACACTGCTGCTTGGCAGCAGAAATAGACAAACCGGTGCTACCAACTCAGACGGCCTCTCGCATACGAGAGACCTACCACCTTGTGGAAGAAGAGTAGTAAGAATTAAAATATATTTTTCCCATTAGTACAGTCAACGCCAAAAGTCAATGAACGTGGACAAAACTCCACAAATCGTGTACTCTATAAGCATCAAAAGTAGCTGATCAACTACTGTAACATAACGCGGTGTGCAACTTAAGTTACAAATATCAGTGGAAACCAGAGTAACAAATTGCTGAACACGCTCATGATACATAATTTGGTGAACTTTTATAAAATGTGGATTCTAGCTTCAAGTTCACCGACTTTTGTTAAATTGGCGTGTTCATGAGATTTTGTTGCTTTTATTACGAGTATATGATACGCGATATCTCTACCAAATATGGACCGATTTTTATGATTATTTTTGTATTCGATAGGGTTTACTCCAAGATTTATTTCATTCAAATTTGGTTAAGATCTGATGACGGTGGACCAGGCAAGAAATAGAAACTCCTTAACGGATAACAGCAAACTCATCGCGGTAGATAATTGTATTGATGAATACATACAATACACAGGTATATGCGCTGGGAACAGTTCTATCGCAAAAAATTGTAAATAACTTAAGCTCGCATCTGTATCCCCGAAAGAGTAGGCAGAGGTTTTTATATAGTATAGGTCGGCAAGTGATCCCCACTGCCCATGTACGCCCACAATACTAAAATAATCATGGTCGCGTTGCGAACCTTAAAGGAAAGGGATAATAAGGTATTGGGAAGGGGAGGGGAATTTGGGCCTCTGGATATCTCACTCACCGTACGAAACGCAGCAGCAAGCTGCTACTTTACGCCGGTTTTATGTGAGACAGTGGTAACGACCCGGACGAGCCATGCTGTAGACATAATTGTCTACAGCGTGGCTCTACCACTCATAAAGATGCAACTAATGCTGCACCCACATTTCACCAAGCTTATTTCAGTCTCATTATTATAATAATGTGTTAGGGGGTGAGCCTATCGCTACATCTGACACAAACTCCAGGCCCGAACAACTCATGTGTGATTTTTTTTATCGAAAACTTAAACTAATTGTGATTACCTGACCTGGAATTTGAACCCATAACCTCACAGTTAATAATTCATAAATATAAATTTATAACAATAAGTTCAACAAAGCTTAATAACACTTTTCAAAAATAAACCACATATATGCTAACGTTACAGATTACAACGTTATAAGTCATTTGTTACTTAAAATATGTCTATTTTTCAGGGCTCCACATTTAATCTAGGGTCCATTTGTTAATGATAATAAATAAAAATTAAAACGAATTATTTGTTTAATTTATTTGCCTATTATTAACATCCACATACAAAAACATAATATGACCCACATAAAATCAAACTATTTCACATAGGTAAAGTAGAGTTTGTGGATTTGAAAATGTTTTAAAAGACCCCATATATTTTCAATGGGATTTAAATCCGGGCTTTTGCCGGGAATGGCAACTCTATAATTTAATTTTGGTTATTTTGAAACCATGCCCGGCACTTCTGGCTTTGTGTATAGAACAGTTATCGTGGATATAATTAATAGGTCCCGGAAAGTATATTCTTGTTGTTAGAAGCAAAGTATTTTCAAGAATTTCTACATATCTTTATCTATTCAGACGACCCGACACTTTAATTAGTTCTCCGGGACCCAGAGTGCTTATCCACCTCCAAAATCCTATAGATACAAGACCACTAGATTGATTAAATCCCAGGTCCGGCAATAACAATTTGTTTGAGTTTTCGATTTTTTAAAAACACACATGAGTTGTTCGGGCCTCATGTTGTCAGTTCATGTCAGGTGTGGCGATAGGCTCACCCCCTATCACATTATTATAATAATAAGTCAGAAATAAGCTAGGTGAAACGTGGGTGCAGCATTAGTTGCACCTCTGTCTACTCTTTTGGGGATACAGGTACGAGCTTAAGCTATTTACAATTTTTAGCGCTGGGAACATGTATTGTATGTATTCTTCAATACAATTACCCACGGCGATGTGTTTGCTGTTAACCGTTAAGGAATTTCTATTTGTTACCTGGTCCACTGTCATCAGATCTTAACCAAATTTGAATGAAATAATTATTTGAGTAAACCCTATCGAATATAAAAATAATCATAAAAATCGGTCCAGATTTGGCTGAGATATCGCGTATCATATACTTGTAATAAAAGCAACAAAATCTCATGAACACGCCAATTTAACAAAACTCGGTGAACTTGAAGCTAGAATCCACATTTTATGAAAGTTCACCAAATTATGTATTATGAGCGTGTTCAGCAAATTCGTTACTATGGCGTCCAATGATATTTGCTTATGGAGTACACGATTTGTGGAGTTTTGTCCATGTTCATTAACTTTTGGCGTTGACTGTACCTATAATTTGAACTAAATATTACATACCACGTGAAACTGTACTGTCTGCAGTTGAGACACGAGTGCATTTCGTATTATTTCCGCAAATATTTTCCTGTTGCTCGTTGTGGTCACAGTCTTTACTATTATGAAGTAGAATATTACTGCTTCACAAACATCGTCGATGTTCACAAAGCACATTGAAATGTCATTGTGATTATTTTGAACTGTTACACTCGGTTTCCTATTTGATGTTTCATCATCGTCATAACGTCACTCTCAGTCACTCTCAGCTCTCATGTGAAACTAGTTATCGTAACAGAAATTAGTATCTGATCAATACACTTCGATTTTTGGAATGGGTAACCACTATCCTCCTTCCGATTGCCTTAAAGATTGTGTTTGTATTATTATAATTTTAGTACATGATAGGTATTTTAAAAAAATGGTAGTATGGGAAGGTATCTATCTGTCTCCGCGGTATTTTCACCAAAACTCGAAAGGACACAAAAAATAAACAATGACTGTGCCTTTCTGAAAGGTTGGCTATTTTAATGAGAAACTTTTTATTTTTACTATTGGGAGAGACTAAATGTTTGACTATTAGATGTTCATTACAAATTTACAATAAAATAAAATACGAAAACAGTCCGAGGCACCTTATTCTGTAACGAGGAATAATTCTAATAAGGATTGTAAAAAATCCTTATTCCGATGTAGGATTTGACCATAATGCAAATAAAAAGTAAAATGTAGGAAATATTATACAAGGTGTTTAAAAATCAACTCTTTTTATTCATTTTGTGTTCAATCATCTTAAATTTCTTTCATTCTCGTTCGGTGACCACGGAAAATTAGCGCTGTGCTGTGTTCCAACCCAGCACAGCAATATAATGAGTGGTCACCCACCTGTCACGGGCACAACATGCGGCGGCATGATGCAATTACGGTATCTCGTCTTTTAGGCTTAAGTTATTGGTTTATTTGAATTTTGTACCTGTTTATGTATGTATGTTGTGTTGTGTGACAATTAAATTGTTATTCATTCAGACACTGACCATTAGAGAAAATAACTCAATTTATGTTAATTACTCAACCTTCTACTAAGTAACAACTATAATATTCATATAGATGAAAAAAAAATATTTTCAATAGGTATCAATGACTAATAATGGTGTATAGACTTATTATTAAATAATATAATATGTTTTTTTAATTAATAAGTAAATAGAAATCTAAAAAAATAAATAAATTAAAAAAATATTTGTGGATCACACAAACATTCATCTCGGTGCGGGAATCGAACCCACGACCTCTCGCTTCGCAGCCGATTATTCGACCGCTACGCCAGGGAGGCTGTCGAAAAAAAAAAATGGTAACACTTTGTATTCAATGCACTTTTTACTTCTGCCTATGCCGTGGAATAATCCGACCTACTATTAATACGTCGGAATCTTGAAGTACCTATAGGTATTCTAAGATCGGAAGAAAGTTTCATACCAAAAAATCACATTTCCTAATTCCGAGTTTTAAGTTCCGAGTATTAAAAAATTATAAAACTAAATTAATGCTTCAATTATTGAAATTATAATATTCTTGATTACATTTTGAATAGGTTCTCTGTAAATAACCCTTTATTAAAGACAGGGAAGATAAAATGTATTTGATTTACACTACCGAATGTCACAAAGGTAAAGCGCATAGAAATAAACGGAGAAACATTAAATCTAGTCTCTTCAACAATTTTCTTAGGAATTACTGTAAATAGTAGATAGCAATGAAATCCACAAATAGAAAGATTATCCGGTAAACGAAGTGCTGCAGCTTTTGCTGTCCGGAAATTAAGACGATTGACTGATGTTCTAACGGCTACGTTGGTTTATTTCGCATTTACCTATTTCCACAATATTGCGTCTTACGGCATTTATATTGCGGGGATCAGCTGCTGATATAGACACTATGCTTACACTACAAAATACTTTCCATGACAAATAAATAGCATAAGTATAAAATAAAGTAGTTCCAGAAACAAAAACACACGTTCAGGGGCGCCTTTGGAATAGCTATGATTAAAAAGTCATGCATGTATCAGCGTTTTTTTTACAATTTTATTACCAACATGGTCACTGATTGATATGGGCAAGTTTTATCTTACACACATTATACGTGTACATATGTGTTATGGCCGGGGGCTACTATAATATTATGTAATATCTAGACAATCTAGGGGCTCTTTCTGGCATTTTCTCCAATTTCTGGCATTCCGACCATTCGGTTCTTTCTTTGCATACTCTTCCTAAAGCACACGTCATTGTTTTTTTTTGGTTCTTTTATTAGCTTCAGTAACGAAACGAGCCTGATGGTAAGCGCCACGCCTACCCATAAACAGAAGCAACACCACACAGAACTTTGAATTACAAAGAACTGCACGGCATTTGACTGCGCTCGTCACCCCGAGACATAATGTCAAGTCTCACAATGACCAGTTATTTTACTGGCTTCAATATTGTTCAAACCGGAACACAACAGTGTTTACACACTGCAGATTGGCGGCAGAAATAGACCAAGCGGTGATACCAACCCAGACGGCCTCTCGCATACCAGGGGCCTACCACCTTATATGAATATTGATGATGTTTTGTGTGTTATGTATAGATATGTACATAAGTTAATATGGTTTCTAATACATATATTTCTTTTATTTTTGTATTGATTTTGATGAAACTTTTTGTGGGTGTTTGAGTAGGTCCCTGGATGGTTTACATTTTTAATTGGACCCGGTAGGTGGCGCTGCAAGTGGTAGATGTTGCGGGTGAAACCTCGCGGGACAGCTAGTTATTGATAAACATTTAATGAATCTATGTTGTTTAATACCTATAAGTATTTATTTTATTTTAAGCTAAATATCAAAATGCACTTTTAATATAATAGATACAACTAGGTACCTACTTTTATTTAAATACCATAATTTCTTGGAAAGGAAGTCCTACTGGGCAACAACGGAAGTAATGTTATATTTTGCTTCATTTCTAGAAACGTAGATTGGATTTGATAAGGTGGGTCTTGAAAAGGAAATGTGTAGGTTTGTAAAGCTCTCTTCGCGAAATTATATTATCAACGTCGCGTCGCGTCGAGCAACGCTTATAACATTTTCTTTGATGATATTTACCTGTTGGCTTGAAAGTATTTACTATCTATATTTGCACTCTGTGCAACGAGCTATTCTATTAAATGTTGAATGCTAGGTAAAATAAGTCTTTCATTAAAATTGTGAAATAAATATATTGAGTCGGTGCTATAGTAAAACTGCCATCAAAGAGTATTATTATACTAGATAAGGAAAACTGCAATAGAACCAACCAAGGATTTTATTTTATAAGAATAAAAATAAAATACACCCAACAGCTTGCGTTCCCATAACACCCAGACCCGAAGCAAATATATGTGGATCACACAAACACTTGAATCGGTGTGGGAATCGAACCCACGGTCTCTCGCTTCGCAGTCCGCTACTCGCCAACTGCGCCACGGAGGCTGTCGGTGTTATTTTATGGTCTAGAGGTCTGAGACGGTTTTATGTTTGCTTAAAAGTTTTTAGAATGAATAATTCTGTCGAATTATTATTCCATAATAGTACTTAGTGATTATGTACCGCATCCTATTACACGTAGTTATTAATTTAGCACCTAACTAACTAAATGAATTCATAATGTTGCCTAATCTAGTTATTTATTGTATTGATAGTTTATTAACGTACTTTTCGTAATATTCTATTTCTCTTGGATACAATTTGCAGACATAATAAACATAATGTTGCAGCTAAAAGTATATTAACAAGGAATTTATAGAAATAGGAACTCAATAAAGGAATTTCCGGTAGGCAGCGGCTTGGCACGGTAGGCAGCGGCATGGCTGTGCTCTGGCATTGCTGAGGTCCATGGGCGGCGGTAACCACTGCTGCGGCTGGTACTGTGAAGACTAAACGTCTTATCATCAAAATAGATAGACTCTTTTATTAGACATATGGTTTGTGTTAGTTGCATAAGTTTACGTAATGCATGTGTGGTGTCCGCTTTCTTATTACATAAATAGAGATGTATATTCCCGATCCAGGTACAAGCATTGTGGTTGCGATCGAAATAATGATGGTGGTTACATTACTGTGTATGCATCGAATTAAATTTTTTTAAATAGACTTAAACTTAAACCAAGCGTTAATTAGGACAATAACTAAAAGTAGTTACAATTAATCAATGAATAGTCAAAGAATACATATTATTAGGTCGCATAGTGAAATCATTACATATACAAAAATTACGTCAATTATAAAATATTTTGTTTGCATTAGTTCTAACAGTCAGTTTAAAGTTTTTTATTTGGCAGTTAGGTTCCTTCAGATTCAGAGCAGTTCCTTCAGGAAATATGCTGAACAAAGCGTCGACAATACACCACACTTGAACACAGATAGGTAGGTACATCCTGTTGTGTAGACATCGGCCTCGGCTAAACACGATGTTACGCATGTAAATCGACATCGTAAATGGTAAACTTGAAACTGCTTACTTTATAAGCAACTGAGACTAACACGCAGGTGGAGCCGAGAGCCACAGAGCGACTAAAACATGTTATCAGTTTATAAAAATAAATATGGCTTTTTATCGACTTCTATTTTTTAATAAGTACCTAAGTGCTTACCAATTAGTATAATCTTCTTGTGAGAGTTACATCGATTAGCAGAGACACAAGTATTTATTTTGAGTAACTTTATTATTTTGTTATTTTATTTTTAACAAAGATGAGGTAGGTGTATCTAATTTGCTTGCTATTTTATTTGTTCCGTTTATTTCTGAGTCGGTTTTTTTATTACAGCTTCTTATTTTACTTATTATCGTTGTTATCGTTACAAGGGCATATATAATACACCCACCCAACAACCAACAGTCACTCACATAGTTCTGACTCCACACTAGGTAAACCTGTATCGTGAGTATCAGGAAGGAAAGAAATGGACTTGCAGTCCTCAATACCCAGACCCGAAACAAATATTTATGGATTACACAAACGTCTGTCTTGATTACTTTTGATACGGGACCCACAAACCCGCGGCCTTTCGTTTCGCAGCCGGCTACTCGCTCACTGCGCCACGGAGGCTGTTCCGGGAAAGCTCCAAACAGGATATTCCTAGCTATGTCAGTGCTTGAGATGACTGCATTTAGCCCTGTCATCATTGGGTCAGAATAAAATGTTGGATGACCCAACGATATGTCTTTCGGACCCCAAACCAGGCAAAATGTACAGACATATATACCAAATTGTCTTCTAAAACAGTCGGTGAAAAAAACCGGCAAAGTCCGACACTCGAACACTGAAGGTTCCGTCTATAATTTTTACTAAGTATTTGTGTTTTTTATTATTTGTTATAATTATTTCCGCCATACCGGGTTACATAATACGATCTATAACATAGAGCCCTTCGTCTGGGTTGGTACCGACGCGTTGTCTATTCCTGTGTTAATATATTTGGCAGGCGCCTCAATTTGAGCCTCCAGTTTGTAAAAGTAGGTAAGCTTGAATATGAGTTATAGAATATGAAGCAGGAACGATTAAGACACATAGTAGGTACGTTCGAAGCGCTATTATGACAGAGGCACTCGTTTATTGCCTAATTTAAAGGAAGGATAATCTGTTTGAAACAATGTGCTATCGAAGCGTGAACGAGTGGATCATGTTTTACCTTAGCCTCGTACCTATTTGGTTCGCATGGAAGATGGTCGTCAGTATTACCGTAATCAGCAACAATTAATACCAGTAACGGGGCCAGGACAAACCACGGAAAATCTTTCCGTCTTTGGTTCATTTTTATATTTAGTTTGTAAGACCAATGATGTCACCGCAGTTTATTGGAACTCCAGGAAAGAGTAAGGAATATAAACTCAGTAAATTCAACAGACTTATTATCCCACTAAAAAGATTCCAACATTAAATATAAAAAGGGGATTAAAGTAATGTTTTTAATTGAAGCATAATGGTTTAAATTTCATGTAATAGAGACTTTTATGTCTCGGGGTGACGAGCGCAGTCCAGTGCTATGCAGTTCTTTGTTATTCTAAGTGATTGCTCGTTTCGTCATTAAAGCTAATAGAAAAAAAGACGGCGTAGAGTCTGTAATAGGGGTCCGTTAAGTATCCTTTGGGGACGGAACTCTTATAAACAACAGTGATTTTAATTTTGACTTTAATGTATTTGTTATATACAAATTATATAGAGGGTAGGAAAACTTAATTTGTAAAATACCAATTCTTTGCGCCGTCCGATTCACAACAGATGAAAGGACTACGTCCTACGTAAGTACTAGTCACATATTTTCGTACAGATAGCGGACTCGATCCCCATTTGCATTGTTGCCCTTTGCAGGCAGGCACACCAAAGAAACAAAACATCCTTTGTAGGAAGTTGAATGCCTGGATTATAAAGCCGACCGATTGGGTTTTAGGCTTTTAGCTTAATTTGTAAAGCCTGTAAAAATCTCTGGCCAGTGAGCTATTTGACTAGCTTTTCGTAAGTTTTGCGTTTGGCATAGTTAACGAACTGTGAAATTTTCAAATAAGTATTTTTCTTATAAAATTCTTATATTTCATCATTTAAAGTAAATTCTATAATTACAATCATGGGGTGCAAGTGGGCCACCAACATCTTAGGCCCAAAGCCAACCTCATTTGCACGTGCTGATTAACGGACCTTCAGGCAATGGCGAAACTTGGTTCCCGTTGCGGGTTGTGAGGGTCCGACGGCGGCATATAATACAAAATACCGTCAAATCTATGGTAGGTTCGAGAAAGCGGACCCTGGCATTAAGCTGGTATAACGCCAGACAGAAAGAAAGAAAAAAGATTATTTAAATGCTTTACAGAATCTACGCCTTCTGTCTGACTGTATTCTTAAAAATCTTAAAAATAACAAAAAGTAATAATTTAAGAAAGGAGCTACAAAAACCTTGGTGCGCGAATCGAACTCCCACTTGACCAGTTTTTTTTATTTGGTACGTAGTGGATCCCTCGTATGCAAATAAAGTGCAACACACGGTGCTTACACACTAGTGCAACAGTTCCCAAACTTTTAAAGCTACGGAACACCCAAGTAATGCATTTCATTTCATGAAAATGATCATTATCTTACATGAAATGAGCAAACATATCGGAAGCATATAATCCGTGCAGGAGGTCATCTTCAATGTCGTCGGGTATTTTGTGAATTTCATTTGATATTCGCCGCAAGTCAATGACAAATGTAACTAATTCGCGGAACCCTAGTGGCTTTTCCACGGAACCCACTTTAGCAATCGCTGCACTAGTGTAAGCAGTGTTGAAGGACATTAAAGGCATTCAAGTTACTGGGCAATAGTCATTATGAGATTTAACATTTTTTATGGCGGAGTGACAAACGTAGTCTGGTGCCATGAATATTTTTGTTATTCAAAGTTCTGAGTGGTGGTGCTACTCTGTATATGAGCATATAGTTGTCTCTATTATTGTTGCCACCAACTAAACTTAACTAAAAATACCTAGTTTACTATCGAAATGGGTGTGTACATTTTTGTTGTTATTGTTAAATCACGAAAACACTTGAAAATAAACTTAAAAAAAAATCTTTATGGACTTAATTTTAGTTATGCTCGTCGTGTAATAAGATTCACTTTAAATCAAAATCTAACTAAACCACTTAAAATTACTTACTTGGAAAATTAAACATTAAACCAAAATTACTTTAATCTGGGTTTTAGTTTAGTTGAGTGACAAAGATTTAAATGAATGCTTGATTTATTAGTAACTAGCTTTTGCTCGCGGTTACACCTGCGTGAATGGCATTTTCCAGGATTATAAATAACCTATGCCCTAATCCAGGTCATGGTCTACCTGTGTGCCAAATGTCATCCAGAACCTTTCACCTGTTAAGGCGTGAGTGACTATCAAACATACAATTTAACAAATCCACAACATCCAAACTTTCACGTTTATAATAGTGGTAGGATTATCCAGAATTTATATTTTATGAAAAGACGCACATGAGATCGTAGCACTTGAACAGACAATAGATATGAAGCGGGGGCGATGATATTGAACACTTTACAAACCACGACACTCATTGTCATATGACGCATAACACCTTCAATTGTATAGATATACGAATAAAATATGTATGGAGTGGTAATCTCCGTACGTAATATCTCTCTTGGGCGGCATAATTGTAACAAAATAACTTATAGGTAACAAACATCTAAATATATTATTATTATCTACTTTTAGTTAGGAATTTGATTTTGCTGATATGACTGATAATAAGCATAACGAAAACATCAATTCATTCCTCTGTCATATATATTTTAGCGCCATAGCAGCTGACTCTGCTAACCCTAAACATTATTGGTTAACACGGTGATCTTGGTCGCGCGAAACCTCCATTGCTGTAGATTATTGTATGCTGCAAATCGTCAAGATCATTGACGTTGGGTACAGTCTTAAGTAAATTTTGTGAGAACGACTTTGCACATCCAAGTTTAAAGAATACCTAAAAATAGCACAAGTTGCAACAATAATGGTTGTGAACGGTTAGCGGTCAACTTTCTTTTAATAAGCGTATAGGCACTATTTTTAAAAAATAACAATTATTATTGTTATAAACAGTGATAGGTCAGCAGGAAGTGGTAGATACTTACGGACTGTCGAGACGAAAATCTCCGTTTCGAAACCAACCCCAAGAGCATCTGATTTTTCTAAGCTATGAGTGTATTCATTGGTAATTATCGCTTCACAGTGATGGAAATATTGTAAGAAAACCTGCATCCCTGAGAACTTCCATAAGAATTTCGAAGGTAAATTAGGTTTGCCAACCCTCATTAGGCCAGCATAATGGACTAAGGCTTAATCCATCTCATTCGAAGAGGAGGCCCTTGCCCAGTAGAGTAAGCCTAGCAAGCCAACCATGAGTTTGTCTTAGTATAACCGCTAGCGACGACGTAAGATATTTATATGAAAAACTCAGTGGCGTCTCCAGCGGATAAGTGAGAAACTAAATTTTGTCATGGGTGAGGCCCTGATATTTATATACAGTACTCTTTATTTTAAAAGTTTTCTTTACATTTTTAAATATTAAATTACTTAAAAAATTAAACATTTAAAAATATAAAAAGTATCACCCTCCAATGCCGAGGCCTAGGACCCAATCCATCGGTGGTTAGGACCCCAGAATGAGGAACCTCCTCACAATGCGTGCCGTGTCCAATAACACTGCTTTCTGAATCTGGCTCTTGACCCAACGACCAATTGAGAGAGGTGTTGATCGAGGCTCTTTGATATCAACCCATTAGCAGAAACGACTATCGGGGCAATCATTGTTGAGTCCACATCCCACATATCAGTAACCTCGTGTGCCAGGTCTAATATAATATTTATAATAATATAATATTTATATTATTGTTATATAGTTTTTTTCCGGTTAATCAAGATTGCATCCAATGCACACATTGTTCTATCAAGAAATGTTGTAAATAAAACGATCATATATTAAGTTAATTACAACAATTATTAATATTTATTTCATTGGTTTCGCGTTTAATGAAAACTAACTACCTAATAATACAAGGAAATAACGATAAGACTTAAAAACCTAACAACAAAACACATTAACATCAGTGGTACAGACTACAGGTAAACCATTTAAACCAAAACACACAGCATTTACACGTACTATTCAGACTTATACTGGTAACTACAACAAAACAGACTTAAAGCTTCAGCCATTATATGAAATAAATCGTACTAAATCCAAAAGATTCTTCCGTATTTCTTGCATAAACGGTTCAATCGGGTCAAAAGAAACAATCGCCTCGCTGGCACATACTAGTTCGCATTGCATATAGTAATATTATTTAAAATCATGAAATTAATATTACCTAAGCTATTGGCCAAGTCGGGATTGTTCCTTGTATGAAAGTAGAATCCTTGGAATATTTTTCACCTTCTTAATTTTATATGGCAGAAAACGCTTGTGTCCGTCAAGACGCGCTTCCGATATTTTCTGAAATATCAGAATAAATATTTATCAAATTTACGCTTATGATACATGTACCATAGATTAGAAGTAATTATTTAGGGAATTGCCATGTCGTCTGTTGAGGCTGTTTCGGTGCAGGTTGCTGTGGTGGCTCTTTGACGGCTACCGATTTTTGGCTTGAAGCTACATCATTGTCGCTTCGGTCCCATCCGTGAGTCTCGTGTACATGCTCATGATGATCCGGCGAAGGAAACCATTCAGATATCCAAACAGGTCGCCAGATTTTCTTTACACCTGGCACCCAAATGTCTTTCCAGGCAGGTACCCAAATCTGTTTCCAGGCTTCCTTCCATTCTAGCTTTTTATCTGGTACCCATATCAGTTTCTTCGATGGTTTCCAAATTTGTTGCCAGGCCTCCTTCCACACTAATTTTTTATCTTCAACCCAAATTTGTTTCTTCTCAGTTTTCCAAATCTGCTTCCATTCATCCTTCCAAATTAATTTCTTGTCGGGGATCCAGATTTGTTTCTTAGATGGTTTCCAGTACTTCTTCCATACAGGTTTCCAGACGAGTTTTTTCTTCCATAGATCGTGCGAGGTGTATTCCCAACCATCATGATCTTTACCCAAATATTTTTCACCAGGTATGCCCACCTTTACCCATTCAGGTACCCAGATTTTCTTCCATGCGGGAACTTGAATATCTTTCCAACCCGGCACGACAATATCCTTATAAACGGGGACAGTTATCTTTTTCCAGTCTGGTACCTTTACTTCCTTCCAAGCAGGCACTTTAATTGGTTTCCATTGGGGCTTGTATATTTTTTTCCAGTCTGGCACTTTAATTTCTTTCCAAACAGGGATCTTAGTGGGTACCCAAATCGGCTTCCAAATTTTTTTCCAAGAAGGTTTCCAAATTTGCTTTTTAGCTGGCTTCCAAATTTTCTTCCATCCCGGCTTCCAGATAAGTTTCTTTTTCCAGTACCCAGGATCGTGGTGATCATGATGATCGTGATGGTCATGGTGCTCCTCGTGGTGTTCCTCAAAGTGATGTTCTTCATGGTGATCATGGTGTTCATGTTCATCGTGGTGGTCATCGTGGTCATCGTGGTGGTCAATCACGTCATCGCCGTGCGCGTGTAAATCATTGCTGTCTTGAAATGGGTTGAATCCGTCCGTTGGTGGCGCTGGGTAGTCATAGCCGTCGCGTCTTTCAGCTTTACTGTCACTGTCAGATACCTGTACCACCTGAGACTGTGCTTGTTGACTTTGTTGAGGTAATGCCTTGCCAGAAACTAGAGCAATTTGCAAAATTACCGCAAGGGCAATCTGGAACAAACGAAAATAGCATGAGCTTCAATATTTAAGTATTTAGTCTAAAACTAAACGCACAACAGAGGGGCTAGCACGGAAAACTATCGAAATCGTAATGTAAAGGTATCGAGGGCTCGATAGATAATTCCTTAAATATCATTGGTCTATATTCCATATATATTAGTTTCTTTTACGTACAATAGAGGCGCTGTACTAAAATCTTATAGAACTTGTTGTCGATGACAGCTCGAATAACTTTTCGCAAGTTTCCGTGCTAGCCCCTCAGGTGCATGAAAAATAATTTTGTAGCTAAGACATACATCGCAGAGCTTCGTACACAGCTCAAATTTAATTTAATAAAAAGTAAACACGTCAACTGTAGGTTGACAAGGTCTTGACATTCTTCAGTTTAGATAAGTGTTAAAACAATGAAGTATCTACCTGTAAAATAAAAGCTAATAAAAATTCCTTGCTTAAAAGCATATTGAAATAATTATCGAGAACTATACCGTAACAAGTAATAATATATATACCTAATTATTGCGTCATTTAGTATATCTGTTACATAATGAAGAACATTTGAGTGTATCAAAAAAGAAAGTTCTCAAGACGAGTTGTTGTTAACAGCGAGGTGGGGGCCGGAACGCGCTCCATTTAGTAACGAACCCGACCTGACACAACAGGAAGTGTTTTAACTTCTACATAACTTTAATCAATTTGCTATGATTTCCATTTTATCTTAAGAGTTGCAGTAACGAGTACTGCCAGTAAAGCATTTCGTTACGTTTCATCAAAAACCTGTTTTGGAAATTGTAAACCGGATGTAATGGATTATTTAATAAAAATGTTATACAATCGGACCTTCATTTCTAAAACGGGATTGTGTCAGAACTCAGACTCGAACAGATGTAAAATAGTAATAAAAAATCATCTCAGAAAACATTAGTAGCGTGATTGAATGACCTGAATTAAACAATAATCCTCTTTAATGTGCCGGTTACAAGCAAAAAGCGTAGTAGGTACTTAACTTATGATATTTACTTTATATTTGATTCGAGTATTTATTAGTCGCAGTATCACAGTACAGTGCCTACTTACGTAAAAGGATCAGTGAAAATTTCTTGTGAAAGTTAACATTTTGGTGCATTAGCGTATTTCACACCTGGGTCTAATAATACAATACAACATTGGACGATATTATGTAATAGTTACGGCACCATGCAATGACAATGGTGACCGACAATTACAGGTACCTATAATAAATAAATCGTCCATATATGTCGAGATGCCGGACACGTGCGGAATTTAAAATGAGCCTATAACTATTGTGTCACTTGCACGATACACTCAATAATAAGGCAAGAAAGACTACGGGTTTAACATATCTCATTTTTTTAATCAATGATTTACTTTATTAGTCATTTGAAAGTTTGAAAGTCCTTTAAACACATAAAAGATAAGTTCAATACAAAATTATTTAAAAAAAGTTATACACAATATTTACAAACATTTGTCTCGGTGTGGGAATCGAACCCACGACCTCTCGCTTTGCAGCCGGCTACTAGCCCACTTTGCCACGGAGAATGTCATATGTTTGACACAATAGCTTATATTTCAATAGAACGTCCTCTTATATTAAATTTAGACTAATTTCTATTTTACTTTTAGATTATTGCTTAATTAAAAATGTTGACGTATAGCACTAAATACGTAACAGCAATAATTATTCCGTATATACTTAAATATGCTAATCTAGAAAACGCGACTAAGCATATATTTAAAATACATAATAAAATTTAATATTCAACTAAATATTTCTAAATCTAGCACAACAAGACCGGATTTTGATTCAATAAAAACCGCCCATACATAGGTAAGGATGATTATGTAAAACGCTCGAGTTCATCTTTATTAGTCACTGCGGTAATTCGGCACCACTTCCTTATACGTACTTACAATAAAAACAACAATGGCAAGAAATTCTGCGAAGAAATACAGTATATACTCGATCCCATATATGTATCGATGAAAACAAATTAAATATTTAATCAAACGTAGTTATAGTTGATATATTTTATATTCGACATTGAATGAGTAAACTTAAGCAGTCATTGACATTGTCAATTAATATTTTCAACTACGTTTCAGTAAAGTATTTAGTATTAGTATACGTTCCATAAAAGCAATAAATATTTTATAAATATTTCACGACTGCCTCCGTGGCGTAGTGGGCGCGTGGGCGCGTAGCCGGCTGTGAAATGGAGGTCGCGGGTTTTATTCCCGCACCGCACTTTTTTTTTTGATATTCTCAATTTTTTTTTGGTCTGGGTGTTTTCTTCCCAGAGGCGTTGATATAAGGCAGGCGGCCGGTCGTAAAAACTACAATCCAAATCTTTCTAATATATCTATGTGTTCGCGCCGACCCTAATGCGAGTGGGATAATGAAGGTAGAAGATAATGGTAAAATAAACAAATTGCGATACGAGATTCACAATTGAGTTCAACAAAAGTGCGAGTTCCCATGTTGCGTAAAAATAATACATGAACGAATGTTAAATCAATTAGCGCCGTCGTGGTGGCATGGAATATTTACCAATTAACATTTTAACATTGTTAAACATTACAACTAATAAGTGTGAAAAGAGAAATACAAATTTAACTAAGTAGCATCTTCAATATTTAAACTGGCTGCTTGAACAACAATACAAACAAGTGAATCTACTTGGCTGAGCTCTACCACTGGATGACTTGGGAAGCGTTACCACTAAGGTCCATTACACACTGTCTTAGCACTCATTATTTTGATATTTTAAATGTAACAATAAATATATTAGGTATTTCTATTTTAGACATGCGGAAGTAAAACAAACAAAAGCTACTAAAACCGACTAAAACACATAACGGAAGGTAACTGTCCAGTACGGCACGACGCGGACGGTAGAAGTAACGGTGAAGGCTGCACCTAATACTTGTTATATTTCAATTCATTTAATTTGAGTAATATTATAACGCGTCATTTTATTGTTATTCAAAACCATTAACTTTGACTTTTAAAAAAATCTACTTCACATTATTACATAAAAATTGTAAGTTCACAAATTAAAATATCCTCGAATTGAATGATCTATAACACTGACCACTTGGCTCCAGATCCCTCGCATGATGGGGCGGGGAGCGGCCGTTCCACTTGGTGAGACGCCGAAACTCTTTTTACTCTAATAGTTGCCGTTCGGTATGGTTTTATATAAGGCCTGGCCCACCCCATACGTCTGTCGGTGGGGCGCGTCTGCGCTTACTTTCGCTCCCACCCCACAGGTCTTAGACTCACATCTGCCTCCAATGACCCTCAGGAAGCGTAGGATGTTCCACTGAAAAGGATTATAGGCAATTAGCTGATCTTTATATTCTCAGACATATTGACCGGAGCCTATTAAATGATGCAATATTTATATTGGTAATTTATGATTCCAACGCCTGGAACAAATAAAGAATGTCTTATTAAATGTCTTATTATCATGAAGGGTTGCTAAGGTAGCATGTTATTAGAGATCTTAATTATTGATTGTTGTGATGACTATTCCATTGTACTTATTTTGAATAACAACGTTACTTTACATACATTTATTTTTCTTTTATCCAAGAAAAAATATCTATTGTGACTTGTTTTTCTGTCTATTTCTGTATTCCTCAAATAAATCTCGTATATTTTTATAAAATACAGTCGCAAGAAATTTATAATATTTTATTTTTACTAGGTAGATCTCTCGTAGATATGTGAGAGGGCGTTTGGGTTGGTACCACTGCTAAATCTGCCGCCAAGCAGCAGTGTTTAAGCCCTGTTAAAATTCAGTTTGAAGGACATTGAAGCTAGTGAAATTACTGGGCGTTATGAGACAACAACTTATATCTCGGGATGACGAATACAGACCAGTGCATCGGGTGCTTTGTAATTCAAAGTTCTGTGTGGTGTTGCTTCTGTTTATGGGCAAACATGGCGCTTACGAGCAACCTGCTCGCTTCGTCATTCAGGTGAATAAATTACTTTTGTCTTGCATAAACTTGGTTTGAGAAAATAATAAGAATATAAAATAATGTGTCTGCCTCGTTGGCGCTGTAGTAATGCGTATGCGTTACGAGTGAGTCTGACGCTGAGGTCTCGGGTTCGATTCCCGGGTCGGGTAAAGTGATATTGGGTTTTTCTATCACGAGTAATCATAATGCTTAGTACCAACCCGGAGTCTGGAAGTGAGCCCGATATGGCGATAGGCTCGCCCCTTATCACATCATGGGACGGAGATACGCTCGGCGAAAAGTGGGTGTACTTGTTACACCACTGCCTACCCTTCGGGATTACAGGCGTGAGTGCGTGTGTGTGTAAAATAACGATTTGTGGTGTCACAGACTACAATTATTTAAGTATACCTACCTATTTCATATTATAATGGCGATTCTTACCCGTCATTGATTAGCAGTTGAGATATAAATCCGAAATATTGCACATAGACAGTGAGCTTTCACAAATAGACTTGCTTTCAAATCGTAGACAAAATATTTTCTGATACTAAGTTATCAGTTATGGGTGCCCATATCAGAATAATTTAAAAGATATTTTTGCCGACGTTTATCTACTGTTGATTGACGCTTGACAGGTATTATAACTACTTACAGAGGGAAGATGTCCAAACAACGCATACTTACAATGGTAAGGCCAATGGGTAAGGCAAATATTTATAAACCTTATCTAGGTATATTATATACTTAAAAGGAGACTTCAAATTTAGTTTATTATGTGTAATGAGTTATGAAATAAACATTTTTTCATTTACATTTTAATTCTTTATCGTATTTTTTTAATGTAGAGTCCAATATAGTGACGAATACTCTACCGATAGGCACTGGTTTTATCTTTGAATAAAAATAACTGTGAATTAGTGTAATTAACTTCATGAATAAGTTTTTTGTAAAATTTGTAATTTTTATAATCCTTTTTTTTCAGATAATGAAATAAAATTTAGATAGTAAAATATTTGGTAGTATAATCTCTGGCACGATGAGCGCAACGTTATGTTAGATAGCAGTCAGTATGCAACTAACATCTGGAGTTGTATGTGTACTACATAAATGTAGTGGATACTAGGAGGGGTTTATGCCATACCTACACCTGGAATCAAGTTTGACAGCTCTGATTGGATCCATTAAATAACACCCGCAGTTTTACGAGTACATCTTGCTTCTCCAGTTGTAAATATCCTAACACTTGAAGATTATATCTCTTTAGTTCATTATTTTTTCTCCCATTTTGCTATGGTGGAAGTGCAAAAAATCATATTTCCAACTCCTTGCTTCGATGATTAATTTCGTTGCGGGATAAAGACAGTTTCGCATTCCTAGACACTATCCGAGCTTCATTGCTCGGTATCAAAATATGCGTGCCACTGTCGATCTTGGCTTACAGGAGTTACAGTGACGGGTGTGTGGTATGCGTAGGTATGGAGTCTGGCAAAAAGGTTTCATGTGATTATTAGCTATACTTGATTTACTAGCTGGTAGGTGTCTTGTATGCGAGAGGACGTCTGGGTAGGTACCACCACTTTGTCTATTTCTGCCGCCAAGCAACATTGTGTAAGCATTGACTGTTGTGTTCCGGTCTGACAGGCATCGAAGCCAGTGAAATTACTGGGCATTATGAGACTTAACACCTTATGTCTCATGGTGACGAGTGCAGTTCAGTGTCAAACAGTACTTCATAATTCGAAGTTCTGGTTGGTGTTGATTCTGTTTATGGGCAGGCGTGACGCTTACCATCAGGCGACCGACATGCTTATTTCTACATCAAAGCTAATAATTAAATAATATAGCTCGCAGCTCCACCCCCGTGAACAGCTTCATCCGGGATTAAAAGTAGCCTATAACCGTCTCCAGAGTCCTATAGGTATATCTTGCCAAAATTCATCAAAATCGGTTCAGTGACTTAGGCCGTGAAAGCGTAACAAACAAACTCAGTTTCGAATTTAAATTATTTAGAATTACACAAAAAATCAGTACAAAAATCTCTCTATTCAAAAAAAAGGTAACTGCCGCCGCCGCCGCCGCTGCCAAAAGCTTGTCACGCTATCTCCTCCGAAACCGCTGGGGGTATGGGGTCGAGACCAATACCAAACGATGCAGAATAATGTGGGGAAGAACGTAAGATATGTCTCATATTCGTCGGACTTTAAGTTTTTTTTTATTTTATGTTTTGTGGAAAAATATTGACTTTTTCATGTTCAGATTACGATAACTCGCCAAAAAAGGATAGTAGAATTTTGACATTTCTCCTTCAAACAAGACCTAATTTGTTTAAAAATTATCTAACAGATTCATATGAACCTCATTTCAAGTCTCTATCTTAAAATTTCGATTTTTAATTGGATTTTAAAGAACGATACTTCAACAGAAATCGGAATGAAGAATCGCGTCTTTTCTTGATTTTTCTCCTCTTGGATTTTAGCCCCTAGTCTGGTAAAATTTACATTATTTACCTACAGACGTACCTTACTTTAACTGAATGTGTTTTGATGTACTTGGAAATTAGCAATAAGTACTAACTTATATTATTAATGAATGATCAAATAAGTTTAATGAGCAAACTTTAAAATGTTGTAGGTATATTTTATGCTTATTTTGAGATGACAAAATTAAAATGATTTTACATTTTCATTCAAGTATCCCTATATGCCAAGCAATCAAATTGGAAAAACTAAATGCTTGGTTATGTAATTCATATGTTTTAAAACTATCACGAAACTGACGTTTAAAAAAACAAAACGCCTCGCGGCTCGGCTCTCATTGTTACGGTGAAAATCATTTTCCCACAAACATTGTTTTTATTTCAGACATTTTTAAAGCTTAATAAATAGCTTCAAATTTTTTTAACTCGCTTCGACAATGTTTTTCGTGGCACTTCGTGGAATAAATTTTTTATCGTTTGATTTATCATATTATTATTATATTACAAAAAAAACAGGCAAAAAATAATTTTCTTTCGAAATTAAGCTCTATTTATTTATTTTAATATTTAAACATTGACAAAAGTTGGAGTTAGAAATAAAAACTAGTAAATATATTATGGCCTTGTCGAAGTCATTCTTAGAGGTGCTCCTATCCCAGCAATGGAGACATACACAACGGCATCATTTCCTATTACTTTATTATAGGTACTATATTATTATATACTTTATTATAGGTACTTTATTATAGTACCTATAATAAAGTATAATAAAGAGCTACCATTATTATTTAACCGACTGTAAAAGGTCACAAACATCTAATGTGGTTTTAGAGTTCCGAATCCAAAGGGTACCAACGGGGTATTCATTGAAGATCGACAGGGCCATAATCTAAAAATAGAATAGAAATAAAAGTACGGAACCTTCGGTGTCCTACTCGTTTTTGACCGATCTCTAAATCCTCTTGCGCGTGACCCTTCGGCGGTGGATGGCGAGCTAGGATGTGATTTCCCGCTTGCGTTCCGCCGCCTCCTTCCGCGACAGGCGTCCCAAAACGTCTCGCTCTTGACCATGGCTTTAACCACGGCCGGTAACGAGAGGTCATCGTTTCGCTACACTCGGCCCTGCTACTTGCTGGGATCCTTCCGCTAGACATTCGTGTCCGAGAAGCGGCGCTTCTATATGAAGTGAAAAAGGGACACACTCGGCACATAGTGGGCGACCGGGACGTGGATTGTCCTGTGCCTTTTGCCAACTTGGAACATCCAGCCAGGCATAGAGCTTTGCAGTTCAAATGCGTGGTTAACGACGCAGAACTTGACCTAGAGGCTGCAAACACCCGTAGGGTGTTCACTGATGGCAGCAAAATTGGTGGCCAAGTCGGAGCTTCGGTTTCCCTTTGGGATGGCGACGCCGAGACGAAAGCCACCAAAATTAAGCTGGAATCGTTCTGCACCGTTTACCAGGCTGAGCTGCTGGCCCTGCGCAAGGCCGTGCAAATAGCCCTAAACGAAAAGTATCACCAATACAGCGTCTTCTGTGATTCACGGACTGCTCTCGAGACGGTCGCGCGCGGGAATTCACTCCACCCCATAGCATTTGACATCACTAGAATGTTAAACGAGACTGAAGTGCGCGGTAAGATCATTCACCTCTTTTGGGTTAAGGCGCACGTGGGGTTGGTAAGGAACGAGCGTGCGGACGAGCTCGCGAAGGCGGCGGCTACCACCTTAAAAAGGAGGCCCGATTATGACCGATGTCCATCTCATTCGTCAAGCGACAGATCCGTCAGGAGTCGATTGACGAATGGAATGAGCCATATAGGGCTGGAGAAACAGCATCGGTAACGAAGCTGTTTTTCCCTGACGCTAGAGAAGCCTTTAAAGTGATCAAGAAGATGCCGGTGGACCCGGTCCTCACGCAAGTCTTCACGGGCCATGGGGGATTCTCCGAGTATTTGAATCGCTTCAAGTGCAAGGAGAGCCCCTCATGCATCTGTACCCAGCAGCCACAGAAAATGTGGTACACGTGTTGACTGAATGCCCAATATATCTGTATCAACGAACTAATCTTGAAATAGAGATTGACAAGATTGTAGGTAAAGATAACCTGAGCGGTATGTTGGAAGCCTCGACAGTTATTGCGCCTGTCGAAGGATTGGCCAACCGCTGCCTCCACTCCTAAATCAGGGACTGTCGAGCGTGGAATCTCCACAATCGCATCTTCCTCGGATGGGGACGTTCTCTTTGGAGCCTGAGGCCCACGCGCCACTCGTACATCGATGCGTGGACTCTCGCCTCCAGGTCCCACGGAGGGGACCCCGCCAACGCGCAAGCCGCCTCATGGGACATGGTGCGATAGCCATGGATCGCCCCGACTGCCATTGTCCTCTGAGGTCGTCTCAGAAGGGCGACGTTGGATGCCGTCAAGGCATCAACTCATATGGGTACCCCGTAAAGAGCTATGGATCACACCACACCTAAATACAAAATGCCGTTGCTTGGATAAAATAGATGGACTCAGTTTTTCCGAGCGCCGGCCTGTCAACCTGCCCGCTCGGAAGCCGAATTACCCGCCATATTCTTAAACCTAGCACCTTGTGATTTATACCTCTTTCCAAAAATTTAAGGGCAAGCGGTTTACAAGCAAATATGCCTTGTCTGCTTATAACATTCGAGATTCCTGATATATATAAAGAAGAGTGATCATCGGTATTCTCCAAGTGGTTTAGACCAAGCATATAATAATATGTGCCCATGGTGAATACTTTAAAAAAATCTATACTCGTACCTGTGATAAAAACTAAATTTTATAAATCTTGAAAATTAAATTTTTTTTGGCTTTTGATCCTCTTACCACTTATTCACTTGTAGACAAAATCGTATACAGGGTTACTTACAAATAGCCTATAAATTAAACAACTACGTATCATAATAATTGTTTCATTAGTTTTTGAGAAAATTGCGAAGAAGCTTACATACTTACCTACGTATGGGGGAATACGGAATTTCCTATTTTAAGCTAAGCTGACATTTAAATAAAAACGCGATCTTAAATTGACCTCCACCCTCCTCAAACATCGAATAAATATTGTCCCTATAATATGTCCCCCTCCCTTGGCGATATCCTGTTCCCATAATTATTTTTGTTTTCGTAAAAGGAAATAGTTAATGGCCGGTTATATAAGTAATGAGTAGGTACCTACCTACACAACAAATTTAGTCTTGGGAATACACATTGCCTTGACAATACAAAACGAAAATAACCATTGCGCATACAATATGAATACTTCAGATAACAAAGATAGATATTTTCAATTGTTTATCCTTTACACAAGGCTTTTAAAGTCATTGTTAAAGTAAATTAAAGGTTAATTACTCAAGCGTATGCACCAATCCTATATATGATGTTTAGTAGGTACTAGACAGTAGATACCCAGTTATCTGGTTTCGGTTCGAAACAAAGGCTGCGTTATTCCGAATACGAATGTGCAGTCCATATAAATAACATTCGCAGGTGGAAAGTAACATCCGCTAATTAGTGACGTATCTACTGTGTTCAGTGTTGTAAAACATCTCATGACTATACGACACGTTGGTCACATTAGGTGATGTTAATTTATATTTTACACGGATCTGTGACCTGTTGTATAATCGAACAATAAATTCATCCGTAATATGTGCTACCTATCCACGTGGTGTAACCAACAAATTGTAAGATTATGCAAAATTTTAGCAACGCGACGGGGAGTTTCTCCGTTCATATCTAACTTATGAGTAGGTGCAAATGAATGTCAACTCTCATTATATAAGCGTAATGTAATTTTTCTCTTTTTATACAACAGTTTGACTACGTTTCTCCCCAGAGGGGTTGACGTCGGGCAGGCGGTCGGTCGTACAAGTAAGTAAACTATAAGCTAAATGTTTCTGTCTCAAAAAAAGTTGTAAAAAAGTCCTTAAGTTGCTCCGACCCCACTGCGAGTGGGGTATGGGCAGGTGGAATATGAAGAAGACAAGATTTCGTCTACTTAGTCCGTTTAATATTCTCCATTTTGAATTATTACTATCGGACATAGGTACTTTGTTTAAAACTTGTGGATTTAGAGTATTGTGTTAAACAATAAACTGGAATAAACTAAAAAGGGCTGTCGTATTAATCCTTAGACATTACACATGATTACATATAAAAAGTTGTTGATACAAGCTAACAAGGAAAAGCTTGATGTACGGGAAACTTGTCTTTCAGTTAGTTCCGAGGCGAGGCAAGCAGAGCGGGGCCGCACGCGGAACTCGCCGAAGAGGTTCCTCGGCAAAACGGGTCGAATCACTTTCTCACTGTTTGCGTCCTACACCTACACCCACCTTACACGGCTTTAGCTCAGTTTAGCGAACTGTTGCGCAACCACGATTATCGGCGCTTTATAAAAGTGGAGCGTTGTTGTGCCCATTATTTCTTGTTTAGCTAAACACCACTGTGAAAGTGAAACCTTAATTTTTATCGATATGCCATCTCACGCAGACCGCTGTACAGTACTACGATTTTATGCGCTTTGTCGTGGTGACTAGTCACCAGGCCTAGGCCTTAGGCCTAGTCACCAGTCAGTTTACTAGGTGATAAATCCCTCGTATGCGAAAGGCCGTCTGAGTTGATACCACAGCTTTGTCTGCCGCCAAGCAGCTGTGTGTAAGCACTTATTGTGTTACGATTTGAAAGACCTTGAAGCCAGCTAAATTACTGGGCATCACGAGACATTCCAGTGCTTTATAATCCAAGGTTCTGAGCAGTGTTGCTTCTGTGTATGAGTAGGCGTGGCGCTTACCTTTAGGCGAGTGACCTGCTAGTATCGTCATCATAAGTAAAACCCCCTATAATTGTGTGCATTTGCATTAGATAAGTTTCAATGAACAAGATTGTCTAGGGAGATCGGTCAACGACATCTAGGCTACAAAAACTGACTCAAATCGCATATACAATCAAAACGTGTACGTAAAAAACGCTTTTAAAAACGATATTCAATCCCGACGCGTGTGTTGTTATTTGTTGAAGAGTTTCGTTTTTTTAATCCGTATCAACTCGCTGGTAAACGCTGTCAAACAAATAATAACATCTAGGTATATCAGTCTACACTCGGCAGAAATCGATGTACATGTAGGCACATAAAAAGTGAAAAAATATGCGTCGAATTGCGCGTTCGAATTCATTTTCAGGGTTGTTATAAGGGTGTTATTGACTGTTGACCACTTTATCTGTCTGGCAGTGTGGGTTTGTCTGTCTGTGGCATCGTAGCGCCTATAAACGAATGGACTAATTTGAATGCGTTTTTTTTGTTGGCAAGGTAAATAAATTTATGCTTGAAGAAAATCTGTTCAGTCGTTTATAATATGTTACATGTGTTTTTTTGATTGCCTCGACGCGACGTTGGGGGATTTTAAATGTAAGGTTATTAAAGTTATTGAAGTCGTTAAAAATCATGTGCTATACTCGGATTGTAGTGGGATTAGGATAGAAGAAATTTTGCAAGTAACAATTATTGGTTCACACAATTCTATTTTAGGTGATCATCTAACTTAAATCAACAAAAGCTGTATGGTCTTTAACTGACGTAAAAATAGCAAAGAGGTTCTCAATTCGTCTGCTTATATTTTTTATGTCCAATTTGAACCGATTTGGATGATTACTTTTGTATTCGACAGGGATTACTTCGGTGGTAGTCCCATTTAAATCTGGTTCAGGCATTACACAAAAAAGGCAATTAGTTAAATACAAAACTCTTTTTCAAAAAATAAAACTGACCCAAGAAAAACTAAAAAGCTAAAATTACTAAGGTACACAATTTTGAGTCAGTGGTATCAATAATTGATTATGAAACTACATGACCAGCGAAAAAGTTTAAGATTAAGGAATATTCTAAAACTCTGCTCAAATTGTCGCAAAATTCAGTTAGTGCATTCGAATAGAAACACGACACTAGAGCGTGCCGCCGCGTCGCCGCTGACGTGACGGCACTACCCGAATTATATAAAAAAATTAATTTAATAATGGTCTCAGTCTAAGGGTCTCAGTATTCGTTGTATGTAAAGTATGGGATGGGGATGATGAAGTCGATGGTAGCACTCGCAGTGTAATAATGACTTCAAATATGGACAAGTGCCCAAAAGGTATATAAGTATATACCTTAACTTTTCGAAGTTACGTGTGTGTTAATTGTTGTTAATTATCGCTCACTTTAACCGTGAAATAAAACGTCGTAAGCAAACATGTATACCTGAAAGTTCAGCAAAAGAATTTCGAAGGTAGGTAGGCAACCCGCATTAGGCCAGCGTGATGGAGTAAAGAAAGCTCATGCCCTGCAGTGGGAGTTGGGACTATACATAATACCTAATAAGTTTTAACCCCTATGAAATTGCCGTTCTGTAGGAAAAAAGTTAAAGTATTTTATTCCCTTTTTTTTATTTCTATTATTCAAAGGAACTACCTATGCTATCGATGCATCTTTGCCAGCAGAGTGGCAATTTATAGATGCCCTTCTTGAAGAAATCAGCGACCCCCTGCCAACAAACCGTTTAATGACATTTTGTACTTTCTGCCTCTCGGGTATTAACTTTTACCCCGTCAAAAAGTTGTCCAACTTTTTTCGCATAAATAGCAATTTCATAGGTAAAGAAAGACCTTTTTTATACTATCTATAATACCTACAGCGCTGGTATTGTATTATTAGCAATGGTACATGCACTATTAAAAAAATAACGTTTACCAAAACTTAGAAACCGACTTCAAAATAAAAACACTGAAAAGTCAAAAATAACAAATTCTTTAGGTCTCTTTGAAGTCGGTTTCTAAGTTTACTTAAACGTTATTTAATTTTTAAATTTTTAGTGGTAGTTACAGCAATATCATGTAAAAACACAATCGCGACGAGTGTACAGTTGTCCGTTGAGGAGTTTTTTTTAATTTTTTATTTTTAGTGTTAGTTACAGCAATAGCATGTAGGTAAATTCCAATACAATAACACAAT
This sequence comes from Mimas tiliae, assembly GCA_905332985.1. Taxonomy (NCBI): domain Eukaryota; kingdom Metazoa; phylum Arthropoda; class Insecta; order Lepidoptera; family Sphingidae; genus Mimas; species Mimas tiliae. The sequence goes on along the minus strand of HG995239.1, from coordinate 11,938,170 downwards.
CGCGACGAGTGTCCTGTTGTCCGTTAAGGAATTTTATTTTTTTACCCCGGTCTCTGTCGTCAGATTTTAACCAAATTGAAATGGGACCACACAGGAAGCACCAGCTTTCAAATAAAAAAGAATCATCAAAATCGGTTCACCCAGTCGAAAGTTCTGAGGTAACAAACATAAAAATAATACAGTCGTATTGAGAGCCTCCTCCTTTTTAAAGTTGGTTAAAAACAATGTACATACATACGCACTCGCGCTTGTAATCCCCGAAGGGGTAGGCAGTGGTGTAACCAGTATACTCACATTTCGCCGAGCGTGTCTCCGTCCCATAATGTGATAGGGGGCAAGCCTATCGCCATACCGGGCACAAATTCCAGACTCCGGGCTGATACTGAGCATTTTGTAATAGAAAATACCAGCATCACTTTTATCCGACCCGGGGATCGAACCCGAGACCTCAGCGTCAGCCTCAGTCGTAAGGCGAACGCATTACAACTCCGCCACCGAGGCAGTCAGTTAAAAACAATGTATTTCGTAATAATGGGAAAGCTATTAGTAGCAACTTGTTAAACGAATTTGGAATCACCCTTAGATACCTACTGACCTACTATTGCATTACATCGTCAAATGGATGTCATTGAACACGTTACACGTACGATTTATATAACCGAGCCTTTTCAGTGTGGTGGGTCACAACTCACAGCTTACCACCTCGCAAATGTGTACCTATGTATATTGACATACTTTTAAAAATAAATGACTAATGACATTGATATTGAGGTAGTATTGACACGGCAGCCAAACAATGTTGTATGCATATATATTTTTTTGGATTTATTGTAAGTATTTATATAACTCACGTGCTTGAACGCAATAATTTCATCATTATCACTGTTATTTTAATACACACGCACTCACGTCTGTAACCCCGAAAAGGTAGGCATAGTTGTGTCCAATACACCTCCCACATTTCACCGAGCTTATTTCCGTACCATAATGTGATATGGGCGACCTCAAATCCATACCGGGCACAATGCCAGACTCCGGGCTGATACTGAGAATTTCGAAATAGAAAAACCCAGGATCCCCAATGAACACATGACCCTAAAATGATGTCATACATAGATCATACATGAAAATACATAATTTTACGCAGACATGACGTAATGGGGACTTTATTTATGACCTCAATATGAAGTCATATTGGATGACATCATTGTGACATTGTACTCTCATTAAATTTGACTTTAATATGACGTTATTTTTATAACTTCCATGCTACGTACATGATCAAATCTAGAAATCTTTAACAAATCGAAGTCATATGTTCTGACGTAAACGTTACGTAATAATTCCATCATATTTTTATATTTATACCTAGTCCAAGTTCTGACTTAAAAGTGATGTAATAATTTTCCATCATATTCTTACATAAAGTATGATTCAATATTTGACATTAAAGTGACGTAATAATTTCATCATATTCTTACCTAAAATATGAATCAATATTTTGATATAAAATTTATAAATGACTATAATTAATGACTTCATTTAAAAATGTATGTGCAATACTTATTAAATAAGAAGTTTACTTACCTATCTTAATTTAAATAAGTTCATGTGATGTGATGTATGTTTAATAAAACAATTTAAGCAAGTCGTTTTAACGAAATTTGTAAAGTTGAGTATCAATAAATATGATCATTACATATATGATTACAATCATTCAAAACCAACCACACATCACTATTATTAAGTCAATTAAAAGTCACATTGTTCACGACCAAACTAAATTAATGCAAACCATGTCGATAAATGTTTGTCTTTTGTCTTAATAGATGGCGTTACAACAAAAATATATCGCGATATGGTTTAGTCGCATTGATTTGGTTAGGGCCTAGCATGTTTTCAAGGAATTGAATTCGGTTCGGACAAATATAGAACCAGTTTAGAACAGTACGCAATATTGGTTTTATTTCAATATCCTATTTAGTGTATTCATTAGTTCAACAGTCCACCACCGATAATAGCTGAGCGCATCAGTGCACGCTCACAAGTATTCGGTATTTAACACACATCTACGTAAGCTATTTGGAACAACTTGACATGAGATCATTGTTATGTCAGCTTAACGTCAGTTAGATAATAATGATGTGGACTGGACATCATACGTACGTTATATTTATTATGTAAAAGTCTTACGCCAAGAAGTGTGAAATAATGAGTCATATGTGACTCATATCTGACTTATATCTTACGTAATACCTGAAATAGCGCAATATCATTTTGACGTCCGTTTGACGTAAATGTGTTTACTGGGTCAGTTTGACTCGACCCGGGGATCGAACCCCAGACGTCAACACAGCAGTCGAACCGCGTACCTACGTATTACAACTGCGCCACCGAGGCGTTATATTATAAATGTCTCAGAAGACATTGATTCGGGGCGCTATCAATCATCGATTTATAAAACTGCAACTGACTCAAGATTAGTTAGAATATAATATGTTCTTCAGGATTATGTAGGAGGTTCTTAATTTAATTTTTACACTTTCTGTATAGTTTATTCAGTCAGATTTAATTTGCGTTAATTAGTTAAGGATATCTTTAGGTAACTGGAGCTCGGGAACTAAAGATAATAGGAAACATCCATAGGACGCAAATCTATAGTAAGTAGGTACCATGTGCTACTCCCCACATGTGACTCGTTGTACTTTAAAAAAGCGAGGAAAAGGTCTAATTATAATATTGGTATATGTAACAGCATACTTGCTTTACCTTCTTCGAAGGAGGCGATTAGTTGTATAGCTAACGCTGCCTTTGTTAACAGATCATAATTTATAAGTTTATGTTGCATGTATACAATGAGGCATTATCACTTAGTGATAAAACTCTCCTAAAATCAAAAAAAAGTCCCTGTGCTATTTCAATGAACCAATATTTGATTTTGACCTGATCATGGCCAGATACGAGTGACTGTTTTACCAATATGAAAAATACATTACATACGCTTGCGTCTGTATACCTGAAGGGGCAGGCAGAGGTATAAATTATTATACCTCTTTATTCATCGAGCTTATACCGTCCCATGATGTGTCTGAGGACGAGGCTGTCGCCATATCGGGCTCAAATTCCCAACCCAGGCAACTCGTATGTTAATATTTCGATTCGAAAATTCAGAGTAGACATAAATTGTGATAACATGGGGTTTGAACCCAGGATGTCATCGGTTCTGCGTACGCTGCCACTAGACCAAAGAGCTAATAAAAAAATATATATTGACCATTGAAATATTACTTATTATTAGGCATAGAATATAGAGTACTAGAAGTAGAACGGACGTCGCGACTTTTTCTGTCGCAGCCGGTGCGCACGGCGCAGCAGCCTGCAGCCCGTAGCCAGCTCCCTTAAAAAATAGAATGCAAAAATTAAAAATCTGTCATCGCGTCGTCTCGAATACCACCATCTCGAATACCAATGGCGGACAATTATTATTTCCAACTCCTCCCTAATTTTCTATTTGATTAATTTCGTTGCGGGATGAAGACACGATTTGCATTCCCAGAGACTCGCCGAGCTTCATTGCTCGGTGTCGAAATATGCGTGACACTGTCGATCCTGGTTTACAGGAGTTACAGTGGCGGGTGTGTGGGCGAGATAGTCTCGTCTCGAATACCGTCACACGTTGGTCTCTCGATCAATCACAATCAAACGGCACGATCGTCCGTGTCGTATTTTTACGCCACATTGGAGTATCACCTCAGGCCCCAGTTCACAGCCAGATATCAATAGACAGCCAAAATTTGTGACCATTTGGCATCCTTTTTAACCGACTTAAAAAAAGGAAGCTGGTTCTAAATTCAATGCATACATTTTATTTATATTTCTAACTTATTTTTTAAAGTTGATCAAAGTTAGCTATTTATACCCCAAGATGAAATTCCACTCCTCTTAGGGGTGTAATCTAGGACGAAACATTAAAACTTCGCAAACATTTATGCATTATGAATCTTTTACTAAAAATAGTAGGTATACTAATAACAAAATTTAAAATAAACCACTCACTAACAACTACCTAATTAGCTAAAAATAACCAATTTAGTGTCGGTGTTTTTCGGAATTTGTTTTGTTTGTTTTTTTTTTTATGTTTAATCGATATTGATCTTAGATATTAGGTATGTTTGAATAAAATTTGTTCAGCCGTTTAAATAATAAAAATGTTTTTGTAATAATTGACGTCGGGGGTTTTAAGGGGTAGGTTATATTAAAATATAAATGGCCTAAAACCGAATAAAATTAAGACTGACTATGTTCTGCCAAATGGCCAAAATATAGGTGTTATCCGCAAATATCTACAACTATTGCGCTCGCGTGTATTTTTTACTGCAATATATTCTAAACCATGTCATGGTCTACCGGTGTGCCAAATTTTATTCAATTCAGTGCAGCCTATAAGCGTGATTGATCTGCAAACATCCAAACTTTACCTTTTTGCGAGTTAAATTTAACAAAAATATGATACCTATACGTGTTTAATAATTTTAATAAGCAACCTACTGGACCTACTCAATATTGCAATAGTATTTCGATCCAAAAAAGTTTCATACAAAGTTCAACCCCCACGTTATCCCCCTCAAATTGTCAATTTCCTAAAATCCTTTCTTAGCCGGCCCCAAAATTACACAAACTATCAACTGACCAAACATGATCCTATAGCTTTAGTAGTTTTCGAGATATTGTCATTAATCAGTGAGTGAGTGAGTGAGTGAGTTTTAAGATTAAGAAGATGGATTTAATAAATAAAAAGAATAAGCAAATTAATTCACTTTTTCAGATGAAACTTATACCTAATTAATTTTAAAGAGAATATAGGTTATTTAAAAACATTGGGTTACGATTACTCATTTAGCCGCAAGTTTTTGTAAGCCAGGTGTAAATATTAGATACTTACTCCTATGATACGTTGTGGATCTATTTATACGATTATAGCGTATCTAAGGTCCCTCGAATGCGAGATGCTGTCAGAGTTATCACCGCTTTGTCTATTTCTGCAGCCAAAAAGCATGCACAGCTTTGTAGTTCAAATATATGTATGATGTTGCTTCTGTTTATGGACAAATGTGGCGCTTATCAAACTATCAGATCATTAGGCGAGCGATCTGATAGTTTCATCATTCAAGCTAATAAGCTAAAAAGTAGAAATCTCGTGGTATCTAAGTCTAACTTCTAAAGCAACCAGCTCGTAAAGAGTCGACACGAAGAGTTATCTTAATTTAATATTGACCAATTATGCTTGTTATCGCGTGGAATTTAATAGGCAGGTATGTAAGTAAAATAATAGGTAATTGATCACTTTAGTCATGATTTTTAAACGACTGTATCTCAGTGTGTTTATGTAATCATTTCCACAACATTAAGTTAAACCGGTTCAAAATCAGGGCTTCGACTGTAGGTACCTATTATCTTTGTTTAATGGAGTCTTGTGTTTAATTAAAAATGTTACATAATAATAGGTCTTTTGCATTGCCGTTCTGTACGAAAAAAGTTACTTATAGTATTTTTTCCAGCTTTTTTATTTCTATTAATAAATTAACTAACTACCCATGCTATCGATGCAGCGCAGTGGCAATTTCTCAATGTCCTTCATGAAGAAATAGGCTGAACAAGAGGCAACAAACTCTTCAAAGCCATTTTGTACTGCCTCTCTGGTATTGTTTTACCTCGCTAAAAATTGTTTAATTCGTCAAATCATTGTGTTCTCATGGAGAAGCTCGAACATATTATGCAGCAAGCTTTGATCAATAATTGGTCGTCCCCGCTGCTGCTGCACAACGCGCGACCGCATACTGCAAAACAGTGGCGGCCTTAGAGGGTGGCAAGCAGGGCAACTGCACGGCTCTTGCTCGCTCTTGCAGAGACCTAGCGCCGCGCCATCGCGATTTATATATGTACTAGCATATTAATTTAGTCTTCCAATGCCTATAAAACATTGAACAAGTGACATAACTATGTCTTAATACCATTTATAAAAGAATATAGCTCCGGGGGCAGTTAGGACATTGCTGGAACAGTAGGACTATAGGTATAAAAAACGAAATAAAGCGCTTCCTTTGGCCTTACAAAATTTCAATGTTACAAGCACATGGTTATCACTTGACCCATAGGTTTGACCCCTTTCAGCTGAAACATTAGCCCACTCGTTTTTGTCCATGTCGATTGGGGTGAATAGGTCTCAGGAACTCAGAAGGTGAATAGCAATAAAACTAAAATAGCTTTTTTACACAAATAAACTAATCAACGGAAATATATATATATATATATATAGGTACTTCAATAAATTTTGAATAGGTACTTAAGTAATAAATTAACCTTGAGAGTAAAGTTTGGTTAGTTCATCTGTGTAAACTTAAAGTTATAACTCTAAGTGTGTAAAGATCTCAAAATATACCTTAGCTTCGTTCCCGAAGGGCGACCCTGTAATTGCTATTCAGCCCCATTTGTGTCTTTAAACATTCTGTCACATCAAAAACACCGCAGCTCCTCATAATGTTATAATTTTAATCAATCAATTTTGTATTTAGGTTTTCTAATTCTTAGTCTTTATTGATTCAGGCCGTCTGGGTTGGTACCGCCGCTTTGTCTATTTCTGCCGCCAAGCAGCTGTGTGTAAGTACTGCTGTGTTCCGGTTTGAAGAACATTCGCGCCAGTGAAATTACTGGGCATTATGAGAATTAACATCTTATGTCTCGGGGTGACGAGCGCTGTCCAGTGTCCAATGCTTATGCAATGCTTTTAATAAAAATTTCTTTGTGGTGTTGCTTTTGTTTATGGGCAAGCGTGACCCTTACCATCAGACGATCGACCAGCGCGTTTCGTCGTTCAAACTAATAAAAAAATACGTCATGGGTGAAATACGTAATAGTGCGAATCCATTACAGTTTACTGGGGCAATAGGTTAGTTGACTTTTATCAAAATTTAATAAATAATTGTTTATTTCCTACAGTATTCGGTTTATGGAACCCAAATATATCAATTTCAGTACATTAAGATTTATGGAACCCAAATATATCAATTTCAGTACATTAAGATGTCTTCAAAGTTCAAATGACTTCTAATGTCAGTAATATGATTTGTTTTGGTTTATACGTAAGACTAGGCAGTATGGTCAAGAGACTATAGCCTGTCCTATGGAGTATAGACGAATAAAAAAAACTTAATTTGTGATGTCACTTGTCAGTTGGTTTTATTTTTGTTGTTAGTTGTAATTAAAATTCAATAAATAAAAAATGTGCAATAAAGGTGTAAAAGTCGCCCAACTTTTTACCAAAGCTGTAGCTACTACCAAATGTTTTGATCAAAATCTTCGTAAGGTATGGAGAATATATTAGGTATTAGTCGTTACGTAAATTATAAATCCTTACATATTCTCTTTCAATTCAATCAAGTGGTATTTAAATACATAATAATGAAAACACAATGAAAATGAGTCATTAGTCAATTCACAATAATGGGTATTGAAACCTAGAATTGTCTATGTCTGCTTAGAATTTTGAAATACCTAGGTTTTAAATAAACTCTAGCATTAAAAATAAGAGGAAAATTAGACACACACGGACAAATTACAGATACGTATCTACTACCTGTTATTTGTATTTTTCTTTTTAAAATGATGAGTTCAATACTTTTAATAAAATAAACCTAAATAATAAATAATATATTAGAAGCCGTTTTATATTACTAAAAATCAATAACATGCCCTACTTAATAAAGTGTTGAATAAATGTACACATCTGAAACATGAAATAAAAGTTGGCTACTTTATGTAAACGCAGTTGTAATGCGTACACGTTACGATTGAGACTAACGCTGTGGTCTCGGGTTCAATCACTGGGTCGGGTAAAGTGGTATTGGATTTTTCTATTACGAAATCCTCAGTATCAGCCCGGAGTCTGGAATTTGTGCCTCGTATGGCGATAGGCTCCCCCCCTATCACATAAGGTGAAATGTGGGTGTACTGGTTACACCTCTGCCAACCCCTTTGGGGATTACAGGCGTGAGTGCGTGTGTATTAAAATAACAGTGATAATGATGAAATTATTGCATTCAAGCACGTGAGTTATATAAATACTTACAATAAACCCAAAAAAATATATATGCATTTAACATTGTGTGGCTGCCGTGTCAATACTACCTCAATATCATGTCATTAGTCATTTATTTTTAAAAGTATGTCAATATACATAGGTACACATTTGCGAAGTGGTAAGCTGTGAGTTGTGACCCACCACACTGACAAGGCTCGGTTATATAAATTGTACGTGTAACGTGTTCAATGACATCCATTTAACTTTAATGAATATTAAATAAACTACAGCTAGTTTTGTGCCATACTTGTAAATTTTACATCCTTGTAAGAAAAAAAAACTCACTGTCATTTGCATTTTTTTAAATCACCAGAATAAGAATAATATACTTATGTCAATGTATTTCTTTTCTGCAGGTTAAGGTGGTGTGTTGTGGAAATGGTAAAATGGTAACAGAATTTCAAGTTGGTCCAGAGCACCTTAATCAGAGAGGAACTCTTCATGGAGGATTCATTGCCCATCTTGTGGATGCCATTTCAACATATGCGTTAACTGCTAATGAAAGAGTAGATACTAGAGGGGTGTCTATTGATCTCAGTGTGAGGTATGTATGTAGCATACTATATTCATGATATATACTTGTATTATATTTATAGTGGAGATTTCTGTGAAGGCACTACCACTATAGCTTCAGATTGGCCCAATATACCCGCATTCCCTGGGAGTGGAGAGGTTTCGGCTGCAGATCGGACAAGTCTTTGGGGCATTGTGGCCAGCTTTTCCAGATTTGCACCTTTCAGAATTGTCCATTACTGCCGCAGCCGCCCATTGATAGTCCCGCCTCAGCAATCCTTAAAGACTACTGTGTCAGGACCAGTACGGCACAATGTGCTCAGCCTATACGTGATACGTACCAAGCGCTAGACTTTGACTGCCTACATATTCCCCCAGTACCGAATCCAGGATTTTGGTTTGAGGGGGCTTGACCCAAAATTAGATAAAAAAAATTGAGAATATACTATAACTATTTAAAATGGAATAAGTAATGCCCGTTGCAGACGATGCGCAGTAGCTTGCGCAAGTACTACTACTGTGCATAAAATTTCATAATGTGAACATATTTTGCTTAGTAAAAGTGCGAGTGCAAGTTGCTTAGTTGTACTCGCTTTGGTACCCCTGCGCAGCTCGCATTGCGCATCGTGTGAACGCGACGGGGTCAGTACTGGTGCCAGTTCATTCTTGTTCGCCAATTAGCGATGTCCCTGTCACTGATTCGTTCCAATAAAATTATTGAAATTTTCTACTGTGATACGCATTACTCTCTGATATTCTTTTGCATCTTCTAATGCAAGTTCCCGCATAAGTAAATTTGATCCTCCAAGCAATTTTCTTCTTGCATTCCACTGCCTCATCCACTGTCGTTTTCCTTTTTCTAGTATCTGTATTTCCTGCATCAATTCTTCAGCTATTACATCATTTAGTTCTTGAAGTACGCACTTAAATATTTTACACAAAACCATACGCTTGTCCATGGCTGTCTTATTATGAACTAGCACTGCACAAGGCAGATGCAAGTGACCAATTTACGTTTGAACGCTGGCCCAATACTTATGATTAGTACTTGCGCAAGCTACTGCACATCGTCTGCAACGGCCATAAGGATAAGTGATGAAAGTTATATTGTAGGTAGTCCTAAGAAAGTAGGATAATATCAAGATTAATTTGAGATTTGTCAGTGGACCCAAATGCTTTTGGAGGGAGCTTGAGCCCCTTAGCCGCCCTCCAAAGGATTTGGGTTGCCCCCCCCCCCTGGATCCGCAAGTGTATACTCCCACCCCCAGTGGCAACCCTCCAGTTAGGATGTGGGATCACTATCCTTGCCTTAGCTTTTCGTGGCAGCCTCCATCCTGAAGCACTGGTTTTACCATACATACATACATACGCACTCACGCCTGTAATCCCAGAAGGGGTAGGCCGTGGTGTAGCGTAAATATATATATCTTATATTATCAATCACATTTAACCGACTCGAGGATCGAACCCAAGACCTCAGCGTCAGCCTCGGTCGTAACGCGTTCGCATTACAACTGTGCTACCGAGGCAGTCCTCGATATTATAATATTAAATATTTTTACAATACAATACAGTGATATGTACTTTGGTACTGTATATACACTATACCATAGCATAGCAATAACATTTTGTATCAACCACCACTTTCTTTCTACCTGGCGCTATCCCAGCTAGTGTCCGAGTCCGACTTCCTACTAAGACGCCTCCAGTTCGCCCGATCTTGAGCACCCACTGTAGTAAGACCATTAGCTCTCATATCTCCGTCTAATACGTAAAGGCAAAGTTTTTGGGTCATCCTTGGGATCGTACTCCTGGTACGTTTTGGCACAAGCACTTGCGACCGACGTACTCCTGTGGTTTCCCCAAAACTCAAAAATCATACTTTTACCTAACATGTTTTTTAGTTACATGGGTGCAGCAAAAGAGGGTGACAATATAGAAGTTGAATCAACTACAATTAAAACTGGCAAGAAAATAGCTTTCCTTGAGGTGCAAGTGCGTAATAAGGACAAAAATCAACTATTGGCAACTGGCCGACACACTAAATACATCGGTGTTTAATTTAACATTTAAGCAGAGGAACGGTAACTTAAGATATTTTTGTGCGCAAACTATTGTATTATCTGTCGGTGGATTCAATATAATGATAAATAAATATAAAGTGAGTTAATATACTTAGTAGAAAAATTTCAGTGATCCTCAATTAACATGTACTAAGTGTGAATTGCACCATCCATCAGTTAATGTTAAATTTATGTTACAAACAATGCATCACATTAAAAGGTTGATTCCTTTACTTTCAGTACTATCAAAATATCAAAATCTGTAGATGTCAAGCATTGCTTGTTACAATAACCTTAACTTTAACCAACGGATGGTGCAACCCACACTTATTGTGTTATAGCCTATAGGTAAAGTCAAAATCATAATCATAAAAAAATATTAGCGGGCCATATTACATCATAATGTTAAAATAGTAGAACATTGCAATTATACTAATCGACGAGCCCATTCCACTATCTTATAATTGGCCTTTACAGTACAGGCACTTACAGGGTTTAGGCACATAAAGTTCTTTTCTCAAAATATATTTTTCTCAGATGTCCTTTCTCAAAATAGTCTATTCAGTACTACGTTACGCATTTTGAGTTGAGAGAGGGCATTTTGAGAAATGGACATTATGCGCCTAAACCTTTATTACTGTCTACTTCTGTGTGCAATTTATTCGCTATGATCTAACATTTGAATACTTTGAATATTTTTTTGTAATGTAATATTATTACGCTGGGGTATTTTTCAAGATGCAATGTATCATCCCTGTACCTGTAGACCTATATTGTTTTAGGTATATAGATTTAATATTTATAAATAAAATGAAATATATACAGTACTATGATAAACATTATACGCTTTGGCTGTTTTCGTTTTTTACGAATATGCCAACAATGCCCGGCTTTCTGGGCCTTGTCAGACGCTAAAGGATGAATAAGTGCCTAAATTATATAATGTTCTAACGTTATGTTTCCCGAAGATCATAGTACTGTAAATGATTGAAATAAAATAAATCTTTCATTGTTTCACCGCATCAATAATGCGCCCGGCAGTCGTCGAATTTTCGAACTAATTTAATAAAATTAGAAGACACTTCGCATAGCCACTAAACGTTTAGTTTATTTCTGACTTGAACCCCAACAATTATATTTCAATATTATCCCTGAATTCCATTCTAACTCTTTGTCTATAAAATATAGTTCTGATTTACAGATTCACGCGAATCACGCGTGGACTTTATATTACAACATTAGTTAAATTGACCCCCGATCGAAACCCTGGAACCGCACCAGTACAATACTTTGTACCTACCTAGTTTTACCGCACTAAAATCTGCACAGATAGCCAAATTTTAAATCCCAACCGATAGGCGCGTGGAATCAAAACTGTAGCTGCAACCTGAACACGAATGAGAACTTAAGTAGCTTATGTATGTCAAGAGATTCGTGATGACAAAAGGCAAGATCGATTTGCAGTAATCATTTGACCTCACTAACCAGGCTGGCAGCTTGTATTCTCGGGGTACAAGGCCCCGCCACTTTCACGGGTGAATTGTGAGGCGCACTGATATGTGCTTAGGAAAAATGACAACTATATAAGTAGGTTGATGAGGTACCTACGTTTTGATGAAAAAATTATTTGACATAACTTGTCCTACTTAAAAATGAAAAAAAACAGACTAGAAAACCCTAATCAGGGTGCGTTTATTGTTATTGATTCTGGTTATTTCAACATTTCTTCTGTAACTTTTCGTCATTCAGATCTTAACCAGACTTACATGGAACCGCCCTGTGAGTGAACTTTATTGAATACAAAAATAATAACCATTTAATTTGGCGTAGATGTCGCGCAGCCCCGAATCTACGATTTTTTCGAACCGGGTAGAAACTTAATAGTGGTGCCCCTCTCTCCAGCGTTTGAGATAAATTACATAAAAAATCTCACAAATATAATATAATAGTTGGCATTTTTCGTGCATGGGACGATAAGAACTCTAATAAATTTGTACTTTTCACTTGTGGTGTGGGCCTGTGTGGCGCCTTTTTCTTACAAGTCGACGGTGAGCTAACCAGGCTTCCGTATGCTAGGCGCTTTGTGGAGCAAGTTTTTTTATTTCTAATCATATTATATTATGATTTTGACGCCCCCTGAAACTGCCGCTCGGGGCGGTTGCCCTGGTTTGCCGGGTTTGTATGAGAAAATGGTAATGAGCCGGTCGAGCCGGCCTATTCGTGCTACCAGGATCTCCCCGATCCCACAATCTAGGTGATTTATATCTTAACCGTAGATGTGAATAAATCACAGTATACTTACTGAATAATATTTGTCATAAGCGCCTGCTTCACCCTCATAGTAAAAGCTACTTACAAAATAAAATATTAGAGTAAAGTCACACTCTGAAAATAAAAGTCTTCAATACATAAATAAGAATGTCTACTTATTATTTTATTAGGTACTTTAAAAAATAACTGTCTTATACAGTCTAGTACAGTGCAGGGCCGCCGACATGATAAGTCACCAAAGGATTGAGAGTTTTTTTAATCACAGAATAAAAAAATGAAATTAAAAATCTGCTATAGTTACTATATTGTGCTGACCTTTTCTATTAACCCCTAGAAAAATGAGGGGTGTTATAGGTTTGACCCCCACTGTCTATATAAGTATCTATCTTTGTCTCTATCTGTGGCGTCTAAACGAATTAACAGTTTTGAATGCATTTTATTGTTTGAAAGCTGGTTTTAGTTATCTATGTTAAAGAAAATTTGTTCAGCCACTTAAAAAGTTACCGATATTTTTGCTAATGGACGTTTAACGTTCGCTGGCTGGTCCATGGCTGGGCCGAGTCCCTAACATTGTACGAAGCAAACCGTCGCGGTGGCCCTCTTCGGCGCATTAGCGATGCTGCCCCGGATCCAGGGGGGGGCATCCGGGCGGCAGTTTTAGGGGACGCCAAAATCATAATATATGATTAAAAATAAAAAAAAACATGCTCCACAAAGCGCCTAGCATATGGCAGCCTGGTTAGCTCACCGTCGACTTGTAAATCCCAACCATTCCCGGATGAGGTGAGAAGCGCCTGGGGGCTTAGCATAAGCAACACGACATATCTCGTGTGCGACAATCAATTATGCACTATAAATGTCTCGTTTAAAAGTGTCAACATTCGATAAAATTACATGTCATGTTAGGGCTCATAGACAAAATACTACAGAGAGATTGAAAGTACTATTATATTTTCCGTATTTTTAACATAATTAATCAAGTATTTTATGCAACCATTTTAGATTTGATAGACATTTAGAGATAACCAGATAAAACTTGTTTCTCAGGGCAAAATTATCTCGTGTTGCATATGCTAAGCCTGCTGATTTCTTCGGGACCATCCCAGAGCGGTGGCACCTCCATATGTGGGGAGATCAAATAGCCCCTGCGCACCGAAGGACTCCCTCGAAGTATCATCGCCAATCGCGCTACCATCCATTTCGGAGTCGCACGATGTAAATGTGCAAAGGCTGCTACAGCAGAGATCCCCCCTGCGAACCTGCGACCGCTGATGATCCTATTAGTCGCCTCTTACAAGCTGTGGGAGGAATTATCCAAACCCTCCTATAGTCTACGGAGCGAGACCTGCTCTTTTCTATCCCTTCACTGTGCAATGATCACTGTACCTTATAGATAGCATCAGCTTGTAAATGCTAACGACCTATGTTTGGAGTGATTAAGTACGTATGTACAATTGATGCGGGTTCGATTCCCGTACCGAGACAAAATGTTTGTGTGGTCCATGAATATTTCTTTCGGGTCTGGATGTTGTGGGAACGTAAGTCCCTTGTATTTCCTGATACACACGATACAGGTTAATATAGTGTGGGGTGTTATTAAATACAGTTTATTAGCAACAGAGAATCGATCCGTAAAAAACGGATAATTTGTCAGTCTGTTTTTACAGTCCTCCGATACTTATTATCGGAAGCTGTAGACGTCTTGATTGCACCATCCGCTATGGTTAATTTGCTAAGAAAATTCTCTATTACATTAACGCTCAAATAAAAAAACCGTTTACAAGTCCCGTAAATTAATTTAGGCGCTACGCTGCTATGCCATACACAGACAGACCAAAAGGTCAAACATAAAACCTTTTATTGTAGGGTTCAAAATATCTGATGCAACAATAATTACTTATTAAGCTTAGGCTTAGAGTGAACACAACAATTATTATTGTTTTCGGTGGAATGAAACAAACAATATGTCTTCTAGTTTATTAATTCCACGAATCATGTAAGTAGGTATGTATAGTATAAGTTAATATATTGTGTATATAATTATTAATTACTAACAGTTTTACATTTGTCTAATTTCACATTCATAATACACACGTACTTATATACTAACACAACTACCAGAGAAAATTGATAAAATCCTTTCTATTAGCATAAGAATAATAAATGAATAGTTTGTTTTTCTTAAGCTATTAGCTTAGAAATACATACAATCTGTAGATTAAAATATACAAAGGCCTATAGGTAGGTATTAGATTATCAAATAGTATTGTAATCAGTAGCGGCGTTAGGGTAGGGCCCGGTTGGGCGATCACGCAGGGCGCCGGATAAAAGGGGCGCCGCAGGACCTATTTTTGTTTTAAATTTAATCATAGATCGCAACTTACAAGAACTGTATCCAATTGCAGTTAAATTGCGGTTGGGGAGTGCCGTAGAAATATCGCCCAGGGCGCGGGTAGTGTTAAAACCGGCACTGATTGCAATGTATATATATACATAATACAGAGTAAATATTGGTGGTGGTAATTAATATTATTGTTTATTAAAACTGTTGTGCGATGCGGATATAACAGAATCATAAACAACTTAATAGTAGAATAGTACTGAAATACTAAGTTTCAGTGTCGTTAGTATATATAATGATATTTTCTAAGACTAGATTATTTACTTAGGATAAAATTGTATAATACGATGATCATAAGAAGTAAGTACCTAGTTTAAGTCTCATTTGCTTGGACCTCATAGGAAGGAAGATCTACCACATAGGTTCATAATAATAGGAAAGGTTTTATACTTAGGTTTTATATACTCAATGAAATAAATAATATTATGCATAATGGTATCGTATCGTGTTTAGCCTGAGTCACAATTTCGTTCGAGAATGTTAATTTTCTTTTGTAGCTCTTCGATAGTTTCGAGTAGATGCTTCTGTATCTTTTCTAGGTTATTTAAACGTTCCTCTTTCTGTGGTTCAATATCAAGTTGATTGGAATTTACACTCCTCCGGACACGTCGCTTCTCTCTATGATAACTGTCATCATCAGCGCATGACTCACAATCTGCCCAATACCGTAAATCCATAGAGGGCAAGTCTTCGCAAGAAGTGAGCCCATCTTGTACCTCCGGCAACAAAAACACGTTTTCTCCAATAGTATCTATGTTATCGCCATTATCGCATAAAATCCGAGCCAAACTAGTTTCTTTAATTTGCCGTAGCTGGTCAGGTTTAAATACATTTGGACTTTCGTACCAGAATCTGTCTCCGTCGCGTAAGCGTGTGAACTGTTCTATCAACAAACATCTGAATAATGGTCCTATTTTCCCACCGTCGACTTGGTCTTCAAGAATGCCACCTACCCAAACATCGATATTGTGTACCGAACCATAAAGCTCTTTTAATTTATCTCTAACTGTTGTGTCAGTTATTTCACCGGCTAAGTCATCAAAATCATCTACTTCAGTCATGTTACAAAATTCTCGCCATTTGGTATAAGCCGGTATGCCATGATCACGGCCTCTTTGAATATTGATTGCAGCTAAATCAAGAGCGACAGCGTGAACACTGTAGAAAAGTTTTTCAGTTAGTTCAGAGTTTAGATTTTGAGTAGGTGTCTTCAATTTGGCGGGTGTTGTAAACATTCCCCTTAGCAAAGGATCTACTCCTCCTTCATCAACTAGTCGCCAAGGCGCGAAAAAGGCATGTCTAAGTAGCAGATGTCCTTGCGGGATTGGTTCGAAATTTTCGTCATAGCGGTGTAGTACAGGGTTAATCATAGAATGTCCAAATCTCAAGGCAGCAGTCGCGAAAACATTTGAAACAGATGGATTTAAATACGAGTCATATTCTTTATATTTTCCTAACTGTTTATAACCTTCAGATCCTAAGATAATAGGGAGCCAATGTTCGTAAGTTATGTATTGTATTTGAGCGCCCACTATCTTTCTAGCTTCTTGATATACTTTGTCCCCATCCCAAAATGGATTTAAAGTTTTTAACTGTAGAGCAATTCGATTATGTTCTCTCATCCAAATTGTATGCATTGCTGCTAAACCGATCTGTTCGTTAGCTCTTATATCACCAGCGACGAAACAGTTTCGAGTGCTCTCTTCTAAATTAAGTCGGCAATCCATTCCATTTATTCCAACCGTGGGCAACAGAGGTTTCCTATCGGGAAATGTAGCACCTACTCTTAACAACCCATTGTCGTTTGTCAGGTCACGAAGATCTTCTGCTACAGCTTCTTCAAAACCATAAACTTGTGATGCATCGATAAATGAAGTCAGCTGGTTTATTTGTTCTCTCGGTTGTAATGTGCCGAAGAGTACTGATGTCACACCAGAACCACAAACTGCGCTCGTTCTGATAAAATCGATACATCGACGATTGGTAACGCGAGGATCTTTAGGCGGAATATCAATAGGAAAACAGGGTGGAGCATATTCACAAGTTTTTTTGCAGTCCACACCATCCCACGTCTGAGAACTAACAGACGGTAAGGCATGATCTAAATCGTGATCTAGCCATTGACCCCATTGCATAGCCATATGAGTTATTTCTATATCATGGGATATATCTTTAGTAGTTATAATAGTTGTCGACACTAACCGTGCGCTTGGTAACACAAACCCATTATATTTTAAATCTTTATTCCATCCGGTAGGTTGACTGAAACCATTGTCGTAGATGGGATAAAGAATTCGTCTAAAACCAGTTAAAGAACTTCCCCAAGTGGGATGTGCAAAATTATTGCAACTGCCATCTACAGTACGGTATTTACCGTGATAACACATATCGGAGCAATCTTTTATTTCTCTGTGAGCAACACATCCAGATAGTCTAGCAATTACTTCCAAATGTTGGTTTGTTAATACGTTTTGGTAATTGAAGGGTTCTGCTGACGTCACTTTCTGGCCATTTTGAATATACTCTTTTACTTTATCCAGGGTCCTTTCGTATATTTCCGCTGCGCGGGCAATTTCTCTTGCTGGCGCATTTGGAAACCTAGTCATTCTGTACAAATCACCGATATCCACTTTAGTACTGTTATTTTTAAACATGTCTTCGATAGTTCTAGCAATAGCTTGATCAACATCTCGTGTCGCTTGAGTTAAAGCTATATTTACGTACTCATCACCAGGGAGTACATGATCTTTTACTGTTAAGAAGACGGAAGCAGTATCACGTCCGTATTCGTTAAACACTGAACATTCATATCGACCACTATCAGCTACTGATACGTTTCTAATTATAAGACTCCCAATAACAGTAACAGACAATCTTTCGTCTTCAAATAGACGAGCACCGTCTTTTCTCCATTCTATTGAAGCTGGAGGCTCGCTTTCTACCTCACATGGCATTTGTACAGAGGTTTCCTTATATGCGTCGGTATCTTCAGGTTTTAATACGATCTTAGGAGGAATCACTTTAATATCTTGGACTTTTAATATAGCCGATGCTTCTATCTGACCCTCAACATTTTCTGCCCTGCAGTGATATATTCCTTCGTCCTCACTTGTTACCGCGAATAGTGTTAAGTTTTGATTTTCGTTGCTATAAATAACATTTTGGCTTGGCGGTAAGTTCAAAGTGTTTCTAAACCATTTAAGTGCTGGCTTTGGAATGCCTCTAGCAGAACACATAAATTCAGCATTATCTCCAACGGGAACCGTTGCATTTTTCGGGAAAATCACAAAAGATGGTGCAGCTGAAAAATATTATTTTGTTTATTATAATACTAGTGGATACGATAAAACATAATTATTTTAAGCATCATATTTACCTTTAACTTCAAGTGAAACATATGTTGCAACCTTTCCATGCTTATTTTCAGCTTGGCAACTATAATCACCTGCATCAGACTCTTGGACATCTTTTATCGATAAGGTTCCGTTACGGTAAATAGATACTCGTTGAGTTAATAAAATTCTTTCACCGTTAAAAAGCCATACTAGATGAGGCATTGGGAAGCCGTTTGCTACGCAATCGAAACTTACAAATGATTGGTTTAATTTGGCAATTTGCCTCTTGGGCAACAGCGTAAATTCAGGCATACCTGAAATATAAAATAGGTAGATATAATGCATATATCATAAAGTTACTGATTTCGATAACGTGTCATCCAGATAAGCAAGCACTCACTACTTTCTCCTTGCGCCATACGTTGAACTATCATTTTGGCCGGTTTAGAGTGCGCAGCACCAGCAGGATTTACTGCCATACATTCAAAAACTCCCACAACATTTTCATCGGCTTCATGAACCATTAGAGTTCCATTATCTAGAAG
Source organism: Mimas tiliae (assembly GCA_905332985.1). Classification (NCBI taxonomy): domain Eukaryota; kingdom Metazoa; phylum Arthropoda; class Insecta; order Lepidoptera; family Sphingidae; genus Mimas; species Mimas tiliae. The sequence goes on along the minus strand of HG995239.1, from coordinate 11,918,905 downwards.
CTCGTAACGACTTCCGTCTAAAGGTACGGCAGTAGAATCACGTAACCAAATAATTTCAGGTTCAGGCTCTCCACTTGCGACGCACGTGAACATGGCATCCTCTCCGAAACTGACAGCTACATCTTGTGGTTCGGTTTTGATCTCAGGTTGTCCTGTAATATTTAGAGTAAGTATTAATAAAATTGCTAATTGCTAATAGAACTTATATTGTGCCCCTTACTCATTACGATTTACTAATAGTATAAACAGGTTGAGATTTATTTAGTACCTATGATCTTTTATGCCATCTACCATGTACTGGGTACCCAACAGTATTTTATATTTTTGAATAGATATAAACATCTTGTCTGGTATTTTAACAGATTTAAACGTAATCATATATACGTTACGATTGTAATAAAGAGCGCTATTTGTATAATGTTCTAAAATTACATACGGCATTTAAAATCGTTTTCCTTCATAGTTGCCAAGGGCGTTCCAGTAACACTTGACGGTTGGTAACACGTGGCTGCTACATTCATTTCATCGTGTTCAGCAAGCATCCGTACCAACCAAAGCATTGAACAGTCGCAGTTCAAAGCATTGCTGTCCAGACGTAGTTTGCGTAATTTAGGCATACCACTAAATGAGCCCTTTGGAATGCCTTTTAATCTATTGTTATGCAAGTACCTAAAAATGTAAAATAACATGTACACAAAATAACTTGGCCTGGCTACAGTTAGCCATTTCACCCCCCCCCCCCCCCTCTTACGTCTTACGTCTTAGTCTCTGAAAACTTAAAATAACAACAATAGCTGTGAGCTGTGATGCCGCTCGTAAGTCGTAACTAATTTTTGGTCGGCGAAGTATAGGTGCGCAATGTAACGAGTTTCTACAGACCTTAATTTATTAATTTGGTATATAACATAATTCCGAGTTACAACTGAATTACATAGATGCATCACGCGATTTTTAAAATATTATCATAAATAAAAATAACTTACAGTCTTTCCAATCTCGGCATGTTTGAGAATGTTTCGGGCTTAATGTGATGTAATTCATTAACATGTAGGTATCTAAAACAAACAATTTGATTTAGTTTAGTTTAGGCTTTGGGGAAAACGTACCTATAAAAATTGTGTGTAGGTGAGAATTTAAGACAGTTTTTATTAAATGGCTTGCACAAAATATTTTTTTACCGCCAAGCAGCAGTGTGCAAGAATTGTTGTGATTCAGTTTGAATGACATTGAAGCCACTGAAATTACTGGTCATTATGAGACTTCACATCTTATGTCTAGAGAAGCACAGTCCAGTGTCATGCAGTGCTGTGTACATTTTTATTCAAAGTTCTGTGTGGTGTTGCTTCTGGTTATCGGCAGGCGTGGCGCTTACCATCAGCCGGGCGACTTCCTCGTCATTCAAGCTAATAATAATAAAATACGATTATAATTTATTATCTTTAATAACATGCAGGATTTAATACTAGTGAAGCCATAAGTAGTTTAACAGGTACTTGTACAATTAGGTTTTGCTCACGGCTCCGCCCGCGTTAATGTTTTTTTACAGGCTAAACAGTAGCCGAGATTTGATTGATTTATGGCCGTGCCTACACTCTGTCTATCGACAGATTTACTTACTGGTAGTAAAATTTTGCACATTTTGTATGGAAGATTTGTCAAAACACTATTGATAGTAAGCAAATCTATCTTTAAATAGGATAAATGGAACGGCCTAACATCCAAATTTTCACATTTATAATCAAATTATGTTTGCAATGGTACAACTTGATGGCAAGGGTCAAAATTAAACAGGCTTGTGGGCTGTGACCTCAATGACGTTAGTTCTCTTAATAAAAAAAGTGTATGTAGGATCTAGTAAATTTACACGAATTAGAATAAGACGTAGATACAGGAAGCTTTATACACGTAGGGTGACTGGTTGAACAACTTACTTTACAACCTATTTTTATTTATGCACATGAAAGGTAATTTGTGTCTACTTACTGAGAACGAATAAAAATGAAAAAAAAAAAACTAATTAGTGTCACAACTTTTGTGTTGTGTCTATGGACTTCCAAAAACAATATTGAAAAATGTTCAATTATTGTACTGCGCTTGTTGCGCGTCTTATTTAGAACTGCTTAATTTTTGCGTTTCAAAATAAGAAGGCGCCGCGCCGCAGTTTCCATTTGTGCTGCACTCCATATTGTACACGTATAGTTCCGACGATACATAGGTATGTAGATATACCGGAATCTATTAATAGGAATTTAATTAGCGCAACAATGTTATATGATTTGTCCTTTGTATAATTAATCAAGAATAATCAGGATCATTACGAAGTTGAGTTGTGTGTATATCAACAGTCTGCATGTACGTGACTTGAATTCGGCTTTACAGACTTCCTGGCATTTACCGTCAACTACTTATAGCTTGGCAACATACCACACAGTTATGTGTATATGTACAACGTGTTATAGAAAGGGGCGGGAAAATTTAAGCAATGTATAGTGTAGGGTATAAGTATTTTATCTCCCATAGTACCAAGTCCGATTGCATTGCTAGGACAATAATTATAGAATTTTCTTTTTTATCGAATGAGTAACATGTCGATATCGAATTTCAACTTTGGACAACACTAAATGATAAACAATTATACTATAAACCTCCTTTCATTTAATTATTTTATATTTAAAAAACATTAGATGTCAAATGTCAATATTTATTTGACGCAGTCAGTTCGGCAATTTCTGATTTTATGAAGTATAAATGATTACGAGTTATTAAATTGTATTTGACTAAAAACAAGTATTATGTATTGGTAGGTAGTTTGTGTTGGTGTAACTAATAACAGCTTTTAAGAGGATCGTCGACTGTATTAAGCCAAATTCATAGATGGAAGACCCGAGAATGAAGTCTTTAACATGCTTCTAGTCTCGTCTTCAGCACACAGTCTCTTTCAAGTGTTAATTTGTGTTTAAATTATAAGTTACGTACGTATGTCAGTAGAATTACGTACATCTTATTAAAGTTTATTAAAAAGTGTGTCGTTCATAATAATTAATAGTGATGTCATCAATCTTATCGATGTTAATAAATAAGTGATTAAAATTAAAGTGAAATTATTGGATGTGTTGGTTTTGAAAAGATCCAGTACATGAGTACTTACTGTAAGGTGCATGTAATGGCCCTAAAATATGACCACACCTTTCTGTAACACGTTGTATATAGGGTATATACCCTATATATACACATAATTGCTTTTTTCACACGATATTAGGGATTTCTAAAAAGAAAAGAACGCCTGTACCAGATTATATCGTGGCTACGATCACGCGGACCAATTATAAAGAAATATGAGAACCTACGGTCTCACTACGGAGGATACTAAGTGTGAAGACAAACTCTGGCGCTAAGCCTGGTTAATGCCAAACATAATACTAGACATTTAGTGTAAGTTTTATTCCAAAGCTTATTTTAGACATGAGTGTGTCAGCCTCAATTATATTTCAGACCTAACTTTAGACAGACAGTCAATCGCTGATATCGCCTTTATAAAAAATAACGCAATTAACTTATGGCACATAAAAGAAGTGAAACTTTTTTATAAATTTTCTATGCTAACGCATAAAAATATGCACTTTTTTGTCGCTTAAAAGGAGCCCTAGATTCTGGGTACCCAAGGGCCGCTGAGTGCCATAAGATGGCTCTGCATACAGATATTTAATAAAGCTAGGTGATACGATATAAAAAAATGCTGAAAAGGACGGTATTTGGAGCGTTCACCCTACGTATTCCTTTGTCAGCATACACCTCTTGTTGTTCATATTCATACACGATACACAAAAAAGGATAAAAAATGTCCACTACGCTGGCTCACTAGTCAGTAGCCGCTACTTTTATCACATTCCAATAAATTTATAAACATGATAACGTAAATCAATGACGTCTACAATATGACATTTAAATTGCACAAATTATTGTTTCTTTATGAGCGGTTACGTGTCTGAAATTGGGGACAATTGTCACAATAGAATATAAACTGTGTAAAGAAAAAATAGCTCTTAGTACATTTTACACATAAATACCTATGCATAATTTAGCGTACACATGCAGACCTAAATGTTATGAGCTTTAAATAAACATAACTTTTGGAATACGCTCCGTTTGACCGTTAATCTTATGTATTTGCGGTTAAATATCACATATATTTATAACAATGACATCATTTTCTGGGGAAACTATTAAACAGGGTCGAGTAGGTATTCGTCATACTTACATATCTCATTACCACATACCATTTACAGACTCAGAGCTACTAAATAGCACTGTACATAAACTTACATGCTCAGATATCGTTTATTGCGATGCGGTTGCATAAGTGTATGACTATAATACCTACTTGTCGTTATCAAATGATTAAGCAAGGGGTGGCAGGTAAAATCCATTTTTATTTTTTTATAAATATGAATGACGATTCGGCCAGGTCGCCCGTCTGATGGTAAGTGCAACATCTGTCCATAAATAGAAGCAACAACACACAAAACCTCAAATTATAAAGCACGGCATAGCATCAATACCCGTTGTGTCATAATGCCCAGTAATATCACTGACTTCATTGTCCTTCAACCCTACACCAAAAGTGCTTACCACTTGGCGACAGAAATAGACAAAGCGGTGCTACCAACCCAGACTTCCTAGACACATAGATAAATATATTAAATATAAACATATTCAAGTTTTTCTCACAAATACCTTTTTATTTTTGCTTTGTAAGTAAGTAATAAAATATTGTTACACTATCTTTGGCCGAGCGTCCGAACGGGGCGGGATAAGACTATTCGGAAATCTATCCTTAACTATATATTTGTCTTTTGTATCTTGTATAAAATATATACTTAATAGGCATTACATTATGTTACGACATGTATGTTATCTAATAAAACTTCAAGGACTGACTAAACAGGGTAAACATTTAACATTTTACCTTAAAAATTTCTTGATACAATAATAATGTACACAAATATTTAACTTTTTTGCATCAGAACTATCTAAACCTTAATGTCATTGTTTTTTTAAGCATCTGTTGACACATTGAAATACCTAATATGATATACCTACAAAACTACGTATGCTTCCATTTGTAAGGATTCCCAAGCTACAGAGAGGTACTAGATAGATATCTTATCTGGCGTGATAGACCAGGATAGCATCTAGTTATCTCACGCTACAGCGGATTTAAGAAATATCCACAATATTTTATCTGATGATCTAGATAGATTACATAAGTGTTCCGTGATGTGAGAAATTAGGAATATTTACAATATTCCGAGCATATTTTAATCGAGGCATGCAATAGTTAGATGTAAATAGAGATAACGAAAGATTGTCTGCAAACTGTTCGTTAGACATGATGTTTGTTTTAACTTCGTCTATACGAGCGAGCCAAACTCTAAATTTACCTACATCAAACGCGCCGCGTCAATGCAAAATAAAAAATACCAACCAATGGTTTATAAAAACTTGTTGTAATATTCAAATATTTGTTCGTAGGATTTTTGTGCAAAAATACCTATTTTAAATTTCAATAGACGTCCAACGATGAAAATAGTTTACAAACTTATTAGGATTTTACTACTGTATTAATTGTAAACCTCTGGACCAACTTATAGATGCTAGTTTGAAGCGAGTATGAAACTACTTTGTTTCCGCATGGTAGTGCAGCAATATGTCATCAAAAGTTTTCTGAAAGCCGGGAAGTCTTTTTGAAATGGTACCTATTTAACAAACTTTTGTAACAATTTCACTAAATATTCTGTTTGAGGAATTTCTCAATTTAACGCTCTCTATTTTTTATAACAATTATTTCCTCATAAATACAGATATTATTATAAGCTGCTATGAAATGCACAAGTATATATTGCTATAGCTATAGATTTTTACTAACCAGAATTACTATTCAACGTTGTCGGTATGCTGACAGTTCGCTTATCTCACAGGCACTCATGTAGAATGTGGGAATGTAAATATACGTAGGAACTGGGGCATACTTACAGTTGTTCCAAGTGAATTAAATCCTGGAAAACATTAGCATCAATGTGTTGGATGCGGTTGCGATACAGATATAGATATTTAAGTCGCCTTAGGCCATGGAAAGCACCGGAACGCAATGCTCGTAATCTATTGTCATTCAGCAAAAGTGACCGCAACTGATGCAGATGACTAAACTCGCCAGGCTCCAGGTCATGGATCTTGTTGAACCGAACATCTCTGCAACAAACAATAACTGTTATAATCGATAAATCAACATTATGATGTAGGTACATTGTACTAAATGATTTACAGAAGACCTTATTGCAGGATAACTCTATGTATATATACAAATGTTTAAAATTAGGCCATTTTAAAATAAAGATCTATATATACACAAAGTACTGTAAAATCTTTGTGATTACGTCTTATTGTCTAAACTATACAAACAAAACTAAAACATACAAAAATGTATTAGCGCCAGATGCCGCCGAATAGGTTTTTTTGTATCTTTTTTTTACTTTTTAAACAGTAATTTACTTAATATAATAAACATGTTTGTAGCATAATGTCACATTTGATGTAATAAGTTATGGTTTAGATCGAAACATATACGCACAAGTACGAATTTTGTAAGTGGTAGAGCCATACTGTAGACAGTATGAATGGTCCGGCTCAACGGGTTACCATTCTCATACCACATTAAACCGACATGAAATACCAGCTTGCTATTGCATTTCATACGGTGGGTTATCTCTCTCACCGGATATCCGGACCCAAATCTCCACCTCCTTTGAAAACAATCGATCTCTGCACGCGATCCTTCGATCTGCGATCTCTAGCTCTACATACAGCCGCCATCTATTATTGCAATCTGTTCAGCGTCCACCAATCAGAGGCCGTCACCCCCTTCAGTCATTTTAGGTAAAGGGGTTATAATTTACTAAGATAAAAATACGGAAAATATTATAGTATTTTATGGAAAAAATAACAAACACAAAGATGTACTTATTTGTTATTGACGAACACCCGCAAAATACCATATCTTGCCATTATGTATTTTAAGAACTCTAAAGATTTAATATTAGCTTAATGCTCGTCCGTCCGTCGTTTTGCTTACTGGACTTAACTTGAAATGTAAACAAACATTGCACATAATTTATTTGTTACATGAAAACTAAAACTCTATTGGTTTAAAATTGATTTGTATTTTATCCTCTGTGATATTTAATTAATTTTCAACATTTGCTGTATTTTGAACGGCCTGTTACATAAATTAATAAAAAGGAATTACTACTGGTAGATTAACTTGGGTTAAATAATTGATTAAAAGTTTTAAACAACTTATAATTACTTATCTTATAATAACTTTTTATATATACTTATATAAAATACTAGCTTTTGCTCGCGGCTCCGCCCGTGTGAGTAGACTTTTCCGAAATAAAGCGTAGCCTTAACCGTCTCCAGGGCCCCATCTATCTCTACATCAAAATTCATCAAAATCGGTTCAGTGATTTAGGCGTGAAAGCGTAACAAACAAATAGATAAATATTTTTTTTCATAAAAAGCATATTTGTTACTTCTTATACCTCTAAAAATATGTTTACAAAGTTTCATGATGATGATTTTAAATAGTTTTCGCGTGAAAGCGTAACAAACAAACTTACATTCACATTTATAATATTAGTATGATTAATCGATCATAACCCATTGTCACATCACTAGTTATTTGGATACCTCTAAGGTGGCTCTATTCTTGGACGGATGTCATTATTTTCTAGGGCATTCTGTATTATATTTAAAACGCTGCATCTATAAACTTGTGTATCAGAAATATAGTAATTTACATCGAAATATCTCTTGTTTATCGGACGAATTTTAACAAGTTTTTCACGGAAAGCGAATGAATTGTACGTTTCTGTGAAAAATCATTTCATGACATGAAATGTATAAAATATTTTATTTCGTTCATTTTACTGTTTACCTCGGTCTATTATTTACAGGTAGTTGCATATATTGGTATTTGCATACATACATACGCACTCACGCCTGTACTCCCCGAAGGGGTAGGCAGCAGTGTAACTAATACACCCACATTTCTCCGAGCTTATTTCCGTCCCATCATGTGATAGGGGGCGAGCTTATCGCCATATCGGACATCATTTCAGACTCCAGATTGATACTAAACACTTCATGATAGAAAACCCCAATATCACTTTACCCGACCCGGGGATCGAATCCGAGACAGCACAGTAGTCATACGCATTACAAATATGTCAGTGGTATTTGGTAGTAGGGAGTATACACCTATACCTTCATATCATGACAACTAACAAACCACGTGAAATAAAAACTTTTCACCTATCACCCATGGGACAGAAATAACCTCAAGAACCGTGGATGCACTAGTTAGACCCCTAGCTACCCCTTGGGGAATACAGCCGTGACCGAATGTATGTGTATGTATGTACTTATAACATTCTTAATGAACTCAAAATCAATATCTTCCTCATATTTTACTCTCGTTTAAATACATAATACCTAAGTAAACAATGAAAGTTCAGACAGCCTCAAGTACACAGTCAAGTACGTACTAAAAATATAGTATGTAAAGTACCTATGTGCGAGTTTTGTACCGGCTGGACTAGCCAGTACCTTACGTTAACCTTACATAATCCCTATCCTAATAGCCTTAAAAGCATCCCGGGACAAAGTTAAGCGCGCTAGACAGCAACTTCTTATGAGCAGCGAAGAAATAGAACAACGTCTCGGAACGTATTTGGTTCGTAAAGTAAAATTCTTTGGTCTCAGTCTACGCCCAGTAGCGTGGTGTAGCTGTGTAAATCGTGGCATAAGCTGCATAACGTGTATCGAGCAGGTAAATTTTACATTTAAGCCCGTCGAAGGACAGCTTTCGACACGTCACACGACGCAGTGGAACAGGTTTATACTCCTCGATTATATTGAGTTGGTGAAATATTGTGATTTGCTCGTTGAGTGACCTACCCCTGTTCCTGATGTACTTCATAAGTATTAATTAGATGATATAATTAATGTATGAAAGCGTTTATTTATCATGTAGCAAATTAATAGCGCATATGACAATTCAGTACAAAAATATAACTATAAGAATGATAGGTATCAGGAAATCAATGTTATATATGGCCTATAATGTTACAAGTTTATACAGTTGGTACTACGATTTAAATGATGCGCTTCATTTATGTTCGTATGTTTCAAAAATAGGCGTGCATGCAAATAAACATGCTATAATATTATATCTTGTACTAATTTCTCTTTTGCGTGACTGACAGGACCCGGATTGCTGGGTTATTCATTGCATATTCGTACTAATTCATAAATACCGAAAATTGAAGCGCATAATTTAAAAAGTAGAGTACTCCTGAAGTATTGTATAATAAAATTGGTTTTCGCATTGCCGTTAAATATTAAAAGCTTCGAGCTTAATATAGCAATACAAACGTTAAAATTAGACTGTCGTAGTTGTAACGCGTACGCGTTACGATTGAGGCTAACGCTGAGATCTCAGGTTCGACCCCCGGGTCGGGTAAAGTGGTATTGGGTTTTTCTATTACCAAATGCTCAATATCAGCCCGGAGTCTGGAATTTGTGCCCGGTATGGCGATAGGCTCGCCCCCTATCACTTCGTAGGACGGAGATACGCTCGGCGAAATGTGGGTGTACTGGTTACACCTCTGCCTACCCCATTGGGGATTACAGGCGTGAGTGCGTATGTATGTAAACATTAAAAGGTACGTATTTATATGTTGCAAGTGTTGTGCCGGTCGACTGGTCACAAGTGTTATTGTAAGGTTCAATCGTGTAATTTTCATTACTCACTGCAATTTCATGATATTGAATACTGTAGCGTACTTCACACCCTAGGGCATAGCAAACAAAATACAGTTCAACGTTGATGCCATATTTGTCCTGTTGCAATATCAAATGTAAAATGAATTTTCGGAACTCAAATTTTTGCTTTTAAACCCTTATAACGTGACACAAATAAGTCAACAGTGGTTTTATAACTACCTCTGCGTATAGAGCAGTTCAAAATTTGCACCATAGTAATATTTACATCGATATTTAATGATTCATGCGAGTATAATAATAAATATAAACATAAATATATACATTGATTGTAGTAACGCAACCCGTTTAACCAGTTTTCGTGGACTCATGAGCGAGTAGTATAATGTTATCGTGTCTGACACCACGTACCGCTCAGACGTACTGCGAGTATGCTGACATTATTATAGTTGTAGTGTATAGTGGATAAAAGCTTTCTTTAATCATGACTACTTATTGATTTCATAGTACTTAAACCGTTTTATAAAGTTATCTATCTAGATAACTTATAACCTGTCAACCCCATTGCTGTATATTGTTCATTGCTTTGCATAAGTTCCTTGAACATTGCACTCAAGAATAAAGGTTAAAGCTTTTTGAAGCAAGACTTCGGTGTAGTTTGAAAAATTCTGCATTGGACGGCTTACAAAAGATTTAGAGCGGGATATGATAGTCATTAGTATAATGGCTGTAAAAACCCATTTTAAGTACCCATATCTGATTGTACTATGAAATATTTTAACTGAAATGAATCGCATCCCGAAATGCGTTTCATTTTTAGCGATATGCGTAACTGCGTGCTAATGGTTTGCTAAGACCTTTATACTGAATCAGTCACACGTCCCGCGACCCGCTTACAAGACGATTAGAGGCTACGCACAAATGGAGCTGTTGACACTATAAACACTTCAATATCAATGAACGCAAAAGGTCACAAAAACTTGACTTTATAAACATTCTGTTACAACGTTAAAATTATGTTGATCGCGGTAATATTATCCATGCAGTCTGCATTCTTGGCATTAAACATATATAAAACAATACAACATGTGGCAAGAACAAAACATGTGCACCGTGCATTTAATTAACTAATATAAAACACCATTATATGCATATCATTATGTTCCCGAAATATAATTTAGACTCAATCTATACTGAATACCTATTGCAATTAGGCAAATATGGTTTGTTTGTATATGTAGGAACAAATTAATGGAACTACTGAAGAGTGAACCGATTCTAAAATTATTTCACATATTGAAATTAAACTATCCCTAATGAATATAAGCAAGTAATATTTTATTTCGTAGAAAGGTTTTTACGTGGGTGGTAATTTTTTATTTTTTACATGCAACTTTACGTTTAACCTCCGAAAAAAGAGGAGTGTTATACATTTTACCCTTTTGGCTGTTTGTCAGTGTGTGTGTGTTGTCTGTGACAACATAGCATCTAAACGAATGGACCGATTTGAAATCTTTTTCTATTTGAAAGCATATAATAATATAATCTAAATGGTTCTTAACTTTTATTGAACAAAATCAATTACGCTGTTTAAACGTTACAGATGTGTTTCTAAATAACATTAAGTACTATAGTATAACATCAACACTAACTATGATTAAAGTTATGCGTTAGGTACCGCAGTCTTTGTTTTATAATTACTATTTCGTACGTATACGCAAAGAATATCCGGCCTTCTGCGCTGCGTTATTCGTAGATACATAATCTAATTTTATAACTGCTCTACATTAGAACTTTATCATCGCTTTTCGTGTTTCCATGATACACGAACTAGCGAACGAACGAACGCATAACTCTAACTCGTAGCATACGTCATATTGTCGTTCATTGGCTTGTCTTATCCCTGAACAAATTCGAATTCCAACTAACTAGAACAACAATCTAACCTTTGTTCTCCTGGCTTTAGCTATTCACAATTCGATTGTGCTTTGGAAATCTGAGAATTCAACTCGTATTCAGATGAATAAATTGGATGAAATACCTGTAGCGTTCAACTTTTCCTATAAGAGCCACTTACTTGTGCTACTTATTTGTACTTCAGGCTCTTTATAATAAGTATCTATCTTGTGTGTTCTATTTGAAACATGAAAGATGATTTATTTGCGTTCATTTCTATTTTTATGTAAGTGTAACATGTAATAATTTATAATCCACAGTTATATTTTCGAAGGCATGGCAGAGGTACAACTAGTAGACTCTCGTTTCGCCAAGCTATTTTTTTCCCATGAGGCGATAGGTGGCGAACCTACCGCTTTATCGGGTACAATTGGAGTCCATATTTTTTTAATATAAACTAAAATAGAATTGTGGTTGCGCCCACCTGAAATTTGAATACAGGGTTCACCGCCTTTTCTAGCTATTTGAAGAATAGATTTTATAAAACTAACAACCAATTAGCTAAATCAATTCATTTGCTTGTATAATTAATTTAGGATTCACCATACCTACCAGGGTGAGGCATGCCGAGCCTCGTTAAATGGTCCATAAACCCGACCACGATATATGAATCGAAGTCCAACAATAGCAACGAATAAGAAGTCAACTCGTATTTTAAAAGAGCGAGTAGCGTGACGGCCCTGCCTTCATCATACATCACTGAAGGTCAATTGTTTTATCACATCAAATAAGTACAAAATACGACAAAGCGTTATGCCCCGTAACATATCCATAACTGTTCGTCAGGTTATATTACTCAAAGGTTTATATAATATTCTCAGTATAAAAGAAATAGTTAGGTACTTATACCAAAATGTCTAAACTACTATAATCTATCTTCTATCTTAAATATAATATTCTCGTGTCACAATGTTCGTTCCCATACTCCTCCGAAACGGCTGGACCGATTTGTATGGAATTTTCTGTGCATATCGGGTAGGCCTGAGAATCGGCTAACATCTATTTTTCATCCCCCTAAATGTTAAGGGTGGTCCAGCCCTAATTTTTATTTTTTAGACAAAAAATTTTTTTTTTAATTTTTATGATACTGCACTAAAAATACATACAACCCTAAATTTTCAACCCTCTACAATCAACCCTTATTTTTTAATAGCGACATTAGTATTTTTGTCAAACGCGTTTCTCACCGGGACTCGCTTGATCCACCCACTAGGCTACTTTAATCCTGGAAATAGGCATTCACGCGGGCGGAGCCGCGGGCAACAGCTAGTCCCTATATAAAAATCTCGTGTCACGGTGTTTGTGGTCGCACTCCTCCGAAACGACTCGACCTATTTTCATGATTTTTTAAAGTATATTTTGTAGGTATGAGAATAGGTCGTATAGTATATTTCATACCGCTAGGTGATTAGGGTGTCCCTTTCCAGAATTTGTTGGTTCCATTTTTTTTAAATTTTTTTTTTTTGATGTGGCATCAAACATACCTATAACCCCAAATTTTCACCTTCCCATTTTTTATTGCACTATTAGTATTCTTGTTCATACAAAAAAATCATAAATTCAAACGCGTTTCTCACACCGATGACGGGACTCGCTTGATGCGATCACCCGCGCGCCGCGCCGCATCTACCGCTGTCGCTCACTGTTTCTATATAAGAAAATTCCACATAGGCGACTTTTAACCTGGAAAAAGACATTTACGCAGGTGAAGCTGCGGGCAAAAACTAGTATGTTTATATTAAAATGAAATTGTAAACAAATCGCTAATCTCCACAATGACTAAATGGGCTCGCAAGCAAAACCTAGTACCTATAATACAAAAGGGTCATGAACCCTAGATCATACAATTTACTACTTCCATAGGGTTACTATGTCTATAGGGTTACTGTTTCGATATATGAAAAATCCAGACAAAAAACCGAACAATTTGCATGGCCGAACATTTTTTAATAGGTATTGTAAAAGCAAAAATCTCACTCGTCGGGCATTTTACAAAATGTTCGTACATTTTAGACCGAAAATTAGACTTACTACGCGTATTACATATATACAAATTACTGATTTATTGATAACGATTATGATAATATTTTAAAACTGCGCTTTATTCTAATCTTGTCATGATTTTTTACGATAAAATTAAACAATTAAATGTTATGATTCTTTACAAAATTAATTTTCGTATAATATTCCCAGTGGATCGAAAAGTCCGAACAAATCCACACGGTTGGATATATTAAGTGATGGTGGCAATAGTAGAGTAGATAGAGTATTTACAAATTGATATATTATACAAAATACAGCATAAAAAGTAGGTTTAAAATTGAGTTAGGTAAGTCATATAAAGGTATTCTACCTATTAACGAATACGCGTCCGATTCGAATTCCGTATTATTATACTCTACTGTATTATAAATGTGTTGTGCCTGCGACATATTTACGTATTTGTTCTAAACTATTTACGTATTTACTAGATGGTAGGTCCCTCGTATACGAGAAGCCGTCTAGGTTGGTACAGTCAGCACCAAAAGTCGATGAACACCTTCAGATTTCCAATAATCCTTTACATCTTAAGATGCATAAGTCGCTCAACTAAACTAGCATTATAATACGAGTACGATGAACATAATAAAATATTTATTTTGCAATAAAAAGAAAAAAACTAACAAATGAATATAACAATGTCAAATGCCAAACTGAGCCCCGAAAAAAAAAATACAAGACTGTATTAAATATATGAACAGTGTTTCGAGATATAGCTTCCATAAATTTCTAATCTTCGTATAGTTTTAACATGAGTTTGTGCATTTTTCTATAACCTTTCGGATTATTATTAACTGTATTACATTAAACATAAACAAAGTTTTTTTAAAAAAGACACTCAATACATATATAATAGTATTTTGAAATATTATATTGCTATAATAATAGAGACTTTCTATGTATAGATCACATAATATGCTTTATTCATACAAAATAAATAAGTTACAATGTAGGTGATCTTTTGACAACGTCGCACGATGTGTCATTGTCGCAAATAAACGTTTTAAATCACGATATTATTTAACGTTAAATAGATTATGTTGATCGATATTTTTAACGTTAACTATTTACCACAACATAACGTTATAGTACTACTGAGTACTACTAGCTATGTAGTGCATAGCATTAGGAAAAATACGCAAATAAAATCACAATGCATAATTGTAAGCAAGGTATTCGGCTCAGAATTCACGCGTTGTCGTGAAATGCATACACAGTACTGGTTGATACAGAATTTGGGTATGTGTGTTTAAATTAGATATTGTAAGTTGTGACGTCCTCTACTCAAAATACAATTAGCACTATTGTAAATGACCACTTGTATAAAGAGCTTACAAAGCCTACAAGACCTTACAAATATTATTTTAAGAACTCCAGAAAACACTTGTGTTTTAGATATATCTGTTCAATAACAGCTGTGGTTAGTTTACTACCGAGCACGCCATCGTTTTTATATAAGTATTGACGACAATTTAACAGCTTTCTGCGGAACATTTTAATCTTAGTTTGTAAATTCATTCTCAACATATTATTATGTATTACGTTTAGGATTTCATTGTGTAATATTTTTGCTAATCTTAGATAATTCCCGGGAGCCAAAATATTTAAATGTAAAATCGTTATAGGCTTTGAGCTCAAGCCAAAAATATTAAGATGACATTTTTTACTATATCCGTGAATGGACTGCTCAAATATTCATAATAAAATAAATACATAATAACAATCTTATTAAAAATCAACAATATGTATTACCCTACTGACGTAAATCGTTGTAAATTCCCACACACCTATCTTATAAATAAATTGTCCATTAATATTGACTACTGTAACTGCTGCTAGTAGAATTTTTGCGACCACATTGTAGGTAAGTTAAAATAGGCGGAGGAACAGGAATATGTGAATGAGTCGCAATAAAAGAGCTTATTTTTGAAACCATCGCCAGCTAGTAAATATTTTTCAAAGAAATGCAATATTCACACTTGTTTTATAATTACAGATTTTTCAAATAAGTAATCTACATTTTAAAAAATCTTACTGCTGCTTAATGCTGCATAAAACCAGGCGAATATTAAAATGTAAACGCCGACTGCTGATGATCGCATGAAGCATATATACTACTAAATTTATGTTGGTGACGCTACCGAATGTTCTTCCAGTTTTCTGTGGTAGAGCCACGCTGCACTGTTATCAGTTTGGTCTAGAGCATGAGTGGGCTGAATCGACCAAGTTTTTACCACAGTCTCATAGAAAACCAACGTGAAGTAGCAGATTGCTCTTCGTACTGTAAGGGCGATGTCCGGAGGCCCACATCCCATTCCCCTTCCTAATCCCTTATTCATTCCTTTCCTTTAAGGTCGGCCACGCGTCCATGATTCTTCAAGTATTGTATTTGTCCATGGGCAATGGAGATCACTTATCATCAAGTGACTTAGATACTCATTTTCCGGATTCCTGAAACTTTTACGCCGCAACAGGAAAACACACCAATTTATAAATATATAACCTATAAAATCATATTAAATAATTATAACCACTATACATATTATACATATATGTGGGACTATTTTTTCCATTGAAGCAGATGACATACTTACTTCAGAAAATATATACAAGTTCCTACAGAAAGGTGTGGATACAATATAAATCTTTCATCCCCCATAGTGCCAAATCCGATTGTATTGTTAGGACATAATTATAGAATTTTCTATTTTATCGAATGCGTAACTTGTCAATATCGAATTGCAACTTGGGACGACACTAACACCCGGTTTCTGAAAGGCTGATCAAATCAACATTCAACTAACAGAACTTTGATTTTGAAAATGGTGTCAAATCTATTTGAGTTGCTGAAATGTGGAAAAATAAATTATATTTGATGTCCACTTTAGTAGCGTTTGACCTTCGCTTTTTCATATTAATTTGAAAGTTATGTTAACTAACATGTGTGTCAAATCAAAGGTGGTTGACCACGCTTCTAGGAACTCAATTTCGACTTGTCATGACATTTGACATTTGATTAGTTAATTTAACAATGATCAGTCTTTTAGAAACAGGGCGTCAATAATTAACAGTGATACTTCAGACATCATTGCATTTCAATTTTGTTTTATTTAAAATAAAAAAATATTGTTGTCAAATGTTAACATTTATTTGACGCAATCAGTTCGGTAATTTCTGAAGTAGGTATGATTACGAGTATATTTTAAAAATAACTAAATATAATATAGTAAATACTAAATATAAATATATTATATTTTTAGTATTTAACTCAAAGCAAGTATTATTAAAAGAGGTCATAACCCATGAGTTTGTTACGGTATTTCTTCTCATGGCTAGCCACGAAATGCCGTCGTAAATGTAATGTAGCATAAAAATAATTCACATGTAAAAGTGATATTTATGATCCAACTTACAAAATAAATGATTTGATTTGATATGAATTGGATGTTCATGTTGATAATCATTTACAAGAGGCTCATCGGTTCTTTTAAGCCAAGTTTCTAGATGGAAGACCCGAGAATAAAGTCTTTAAAGTGCTTCTAGAAAATGGTATATCGTCTTCAGCACACAGTCTTTTCAGGTGTTATTATTGTGTGCTATTTTGATCTGAATGCAGATCAACTCAACAAACTTGACCGTCTTCTCAACAACTGCATTCGATTTATCTTTAATCTTCGCAAATATGACCACGTTTCTTTTTATCGTTCGCAACTGAAATGGCTTCCCATTCGGCAACGCCGTTCATTGCGTGCACTTACAACGCTTTTCTCGTTTCTCACGTCGCCTTCTCCTCCTTCTTATTTATCTTCCAACTTTCAATTTCTGTGTGATACTCATAATAGAAACCTTCGCTCCTCTAGCAATTTTCTTCTCAAGTGTCCCCCTCATAGTTCTGATTTTACTCATTCTTCCTTCGCCATTCAATCCATAATTCTATGGAACACACTCCCCCTCGAAATCAGGTCGTCCACATCCCGGTTGAGATTCATAATGAGAGTTCGGCAGCTACTGCTGAGCTAAGTGGCAGAATCATCACATTAGATTATTATGTATATTTATTTTTTATTATAGCATATATAATATGTATTTTTATGTCTTATATATTATCTATTTATATATTTTATTTTATTGTTATTCATGTATCTATTATGCATATGTATATTTATATCTATTTATGCCTATTTATATTAGTGTGTTATTTGTGTATCCTGTAGTCTTTTCTTTGCACCTTCTTTATACATATCTGCACCACCCAAAGGTTGACTGGTAGAGAATGCTTTTAGCATTAAGTCCGCCTTTATACTCATGTATATAAAGTGTAATAAATAAATTAAATAAATAAATTTTGTGTTAAAATTAGAAGTTTCCGTAGAATTACGTACACGTTATTCACGTTTAAAGTGAGTGACGTTCGTATTAATTAATGATGTGATTCATGTTATCAATCTTAATAAACGAGTGATTGAAATTAACGTGAAATTTTAGGAGGCCTCGGTTTTGAAATGATTCGGTACATAATAGGTACTTACTGTAAGGTGTATGTATTGATACTAAAATATTACTACACCTTTCTGTAACACGTTGTATACGCGTCGAATTGAGAACCTCTTCTGGTTTCGTCGGTCGATAAAAGGATACATTTTCGATATTATGTCCATGAGTAGAATATGAATTCGACATATTATTATGAATTTTCATGTCACAGCTTTTTGGTGTGCTTTCTCTAAACGGTATGGTCATGTGTAAGAGAAATGTGTACGAATACATTTTTGTATTGTACATTACGAACAAAAACCTTAATGGAGAGACTTCAGCATAATTGTTACAGTTTTCTTGCAAACTTTCTTTAATAATAAAGTGGCATTTACTAAAATAAGTTTATACATAATTGTTCACATAGAGCACGGGAACGTTGTTATACACTTAGATTTTCGCTTTATAAATACCATCAAGCTAACAGCTACAATAAACGTAACAAATACAAAGCGAAGCTACACAAGCAGTGAAGTTGAATAGTGAAGTGGCAACGTTTCCTATAATTGAATATCAATATCGGATATAAACACTGCAATTGGTTTGGATTTGAAAGAGAATACAGTTTATATAGTAGATACTATGATTTAAATTATGCGCTTCGGCAATCTAGCCCGATGATAATGATCCAATCTAAAATATGCTAATTATACCATTAGATTATGTACTTAATTTTTATAAGTACCTGATGAAGGCTAGAAAACCGGGCATTTAAATATTTTTATTAGCTTGATCGACGACACGAGCAGGTCGCACAACACCACACAGAACATTGAATTACAAAGCACTGCATGGCATTGGACTGCGCTCATCACCCAGAGACATAAGATGTTTGTCTCATAATGCCCAGTAATTTAACTGGCTTCAATATCCTTCAAACCGGAATACAACAGTGCCTACACACTGCTGCTTGGCAGCAGAAATAGACCAAGCGGTGGTACCAACCCAGACGGCTTCTCGCATACGAAGGACCTACTCGTACAACCTTCTCCATACGAGGGACCTACCACCTTGCATTGTTCGCATATTCGTAATCAATCGTAAAAATAACATGGAGCGAAAAATTTAAATCATAGCACCTACTATGATTTATATTTACAAATTGAAAAATAATAATATTTATATTTATAAAAATAGCGGTACGAATTCCGTAGTCCGTAACATAAATTTTAAATTATATATAAATAATAAATTAATTTACTATCATTGAAGTAGTCAAAACAGCGTTGTGAAATGAAAAAAATAAATTACGAATTGTAAAGAACAATTTGCGTATCACAGAAGTTCGTAATAGTGAAGAGATACATAATATAAAAATTGGGCAAGTGCGAATCGGACTCGAGCATCGAGGGTACGGTACCAGACATATCCGCCTTAATAACATATTCTATGAAAATGTTAGCCATCTATCTACCTACACAAAACCGTTGGCATAGAACCCCAGTAAGTGCTACCCTTCGGTTCTCAAGATACAACTATTGTTATAATTACATATATGTATAATACATATAATAAAAGAATCGTACTTCAAAAGTAAATATTTATTCTAAATAAATCCCCATTTTAACGATACGAATATCGGATACCGAATATCCGGCGACTCCAATGCCGAATAGGCTGGCTATTTATCCAACAGTCTTATACGCGTCGCGTCGCAAGTCACTACTTAATTCTAAATGTACCTATAGTTTGTGTTCGCTCCTCATAATTTGCCATTGATTAATAAGTGTCTAAGAAATACATTCTCATATTATAATAAATCATAAAATTAATATATATATTTTTTTTTTGCTCTCTTGGTTCTCAAATCTTATGCATAATTAAATAAATACCTAATTTTGTGGGCCTAAATGTTACGGTGGGAGAAAAAAATAGGAATTGCAGTTTGTTTTAAGATTTAAATTGACTTGTGTTACATTAACTAATAGAAAATCTCAGACAATAATAAGAACACGTCCAGAAATAATATGTTTTTAGAGTAACGTAGGATAACATAATTTATACCTATATCATGAATTATGCTCTCTAGCGACCATCTAGGTTCTCAAATGCGAACGCAGAGATCAATTTCTTCTTAAAAGGTGTGCATTGTGCTCTATTTCAAAGATGCAGTGGTCCGGAAAACGCTAGACTGATTGGCATCCTGGTTTTCTGCATGTTCATTGATCCGCGTAATTTTATACTTGAAATCAATTTACCTATTTTTATTTATATCAACGCTACAAACTCCTTTGTTATTTGACTTGGTGTTGTAGTATATAACTTATAACACTAGTAATACCTATTCTTAAATTTTACCATTTTCACAACCGTCCAGCGCTATATGCACATAGGCTGAAATAAGTGCGCATTATATTATTGTGAAATTGCTTTGGTAATTGAATGCTTTATTTTTAATAATTTTTATATGTCTGGAAATCGCAACATTTTACAATAGCTCCCTTCGGGGTGTTGGTTATTTATATCCGTTTAAGGGCCGTTTTTCCAACTTCAACTAAATTATATCTGCGAGATGAGGCATTTAACAGCTAATTTAGGACTTGGCATAAGATTTACCCTTATTTTTAAATTAGCTTGAGTGATGAAACGAGCAGGTCGCTCGCCTGTTGGTAAGCGCCACGCCTGCCCGTAAACACAAGCAACGCATAAGATGTTAAGAGTCATAATGCTCAGTAATTTCACTGGCTTCAATGTCCTTCAAACCGGAACAAAACAGTGCTTACACACTGATGCTTGGCAGCAGAAATAGACAAAGTGGTGGTACCAACCCAGATGGCGTTTCGCATACGAGGGACCTACCACCTTGTATCTTAGCATCGTGATAATTTTGTATTTTGCCGTCTTATATTTTATCTGATTAACGTTTACTGCCGCTTGAAAAATCGCCCCTAAACTATGTAAAATAAGGATATGATTATTAGCATCAGAGGCCGCAGTGTCGTATTAAATTTTAAATTCAATTTGTAAAAAAAAATATAGTAACAAAAACAGCCAATCGAGACATATTTAATATAGTCAATGGTGGCTGGTCATTTAAACCTAGCCCGTTTTTGTTAGTCCATTAAAGGGATTACATATGGGCTAACGGTTTTAACTCGGTTCATTCATACAAAATCTCACGATGTGGAGTTTTCACGGGGCGAGGCGGTATAGTTTTTTGTGGTTTTAATAGTGAATGTTGTAAAAGTAATGCGTCGCGTTTGTGTTATTAGATCACAAGTTTTTTTGTTTTGCTCATGTAAACCAGTAAGTCAGATTATTAGATAATTTAATTATTCAAAGATTAAAAGTAGTAGTAGTTAAAATCATTTTAAATAAATTAAGCGCTCGGATACAATTATTATTTTAAAAAATATATACAGCGATTGGGTCAGTAATTTCTCAGAATTTTCTTGAAACCTCGCGACAGTTTTCGATTTGTTCTTAGTTAGCCCTCAAAGTATTTTTAAGTATTGTATGCCAATTACCTATAAAAATTATGGTCGCAGCTGTTCATCTTCCGGCGAGCGAAAGAAGTTTCTGACCACATGGTCCGCCCGTCCGTCACGCACATGCATCCGCGCATACATTATTTCACACCTTTGCAACTAAGTAATTTAAGTTTGTAATTCTACTCATTCTAGTTTTTCATCTAAGAAATTTATAGCCAGTTTGTCTCAATGAAGTTTGTACTTGTAAGGTCAAACATAATTAAATTCTTACATGTATCAAACGGTTGTGGTTTTAAATCGTATTAATATTTTTGATTTCAAACTCATTTTTATAAAGTAGATAAAAGAAGGATCATATCCTCAATTAATTGAGCCTGTAAACCTCGACAAGCCATAAATATTTCACGAAGAATTTAATGTTTTATAAGTACTTATACATAAGTTAAATTAAATAGAATTTTACTTTACTTAATTACATATTCTGTGTTAAGTTTAAGTTCATGTATTAGGTAGCACAATATTTTTGTTCCTTTTGATATATTATTTTACAGAAATAGTGTTGATTATACCAGATAAGAATTATATCACTTTATACACCGAACTCTCATGAGACTCAAGTATGTGGCATGCCCGATAACATGGTTAAATAAAAGACAATGACTTGTCCTGCGCGTTCATTCGCATTGAAATAAAATAGGATGTATACCGTCGCTTCGCCTCGGACATCGCGGTCAGTCAGATCTCAGCACTCAGCAGAGACTAAGTACTAGATAAAATCATTTGAATTATTGCTTAACTCCTAACCCGATAAGAATCCGAATCTCGAACTACTTAAAGTGCTTTAACCACCTTCCTATTTAGGAAAACTTATTAAAGTAATATAACATAATTAACTAAAAAATAAAATTATGGAGAGGCACCACAAAAAAACAACAAACTAATCAAAATTGAGCCAAAAATGTTAAAGATGTTATTAAAATTGTTTATGGAGTTTATTGTCAAAACACTATTGAGTAAAATCGCTCAGATGTTAAACATTTTCTCAATCAACGTTAAACATTTAAAATACCATACTCAAAGCAAAAGCAGATGGTTTCGCAACTATATTATAACATTTCGCGGTCGGATGCAGCCCGCACGCTTGTTTTCATATTTATTTTATAAAATAACAGCCGCAAGTAATAAATAAATGAAAATAATTAGTTTAAAACTTTTGAAAATTCAAACTTACAGTGTATGAGTGTCAACCGGCGTCTTGGGAACAGTCAACAAATCTTGATGAAGGCACCCAACCTTACTTCGATTACATTGACATTTCGGCGGGCAGATTTTAGCCGATGACAAATCCAAAATGTTAAAAAATAAGAAAAAACTAAAAAAATATAAAGGTCTCATTATGAATGGACCGTTTTAATATTTCGATTCGTTATAAGTTAAAGGTGCAGAAGCGCGCAGCACCGCTGAGCCGCGGAGCGAGTGACCGAGTGCGAGTCCCGGATGGCGACTGGCCATTCAGACGGCAGACTGATCGCGGTAGAGTCGCAACTAGCGTGATGTTCGATGGTAACGTGTTCAGTATTCAATACTCTCTGCTCATTGCTCGCGACTTCATATAGCGATATCAGTTCATAACAACGAGAATTTCATTGCTACAACAAAAAAATTGGTCATTAAGAATCTACTGTAAATGCATTTACATTTTAGACCGAAATAAATTACACAAACAGCACCGCA
This sequence comes from Mimas tiliae, assembly GCA_905332985.1. Taxonomy (NCBI): domain Eukaryota; kingdom Metazoa; phylum Arthropoda; class Insecta; order Lepidoptera; family Sphingidae; genus Mimas; species Mimas tiliae. The sequence continues at coordinate 11,895,371 of HG995239.1, read as the reverse complement.
ATTTTTTTAGATACAAACCATTCTTAAATTTGTTTTTATTATGTTGGAAATAACTTCAAAATCTATCCACAAAATCAGAAATCCTATTATATATCAAGTTGTTTACAAATTAATACTTAAAGAAAAACAGTAGAGTCTCTGTTGTCTGTTAATTCTGTCCAATTATAATGCGAGTTTCTCTATTATGTTACTAAGATAAACTTCAATAAACTGTATAGGCTATAAGAATACATTTTATCCTAAAAAAACTGTTACGGGGACGAAACCACGAGCAAAAGCTAGTAACTAAAATGAGACGATAGTATAGACTTGTGTAGATTGTAAACGAACTTCCAGCTTTTTCCAATAATAGGTATCCTGCAAGAGCATCCTTTGATAGCAACGAAGTAACCAATTACGTACTTTTGTACTTTGTAGCTCGACTATATTTATTATTTTTTACATTTGTAGCGTTGTTACCATCTATCAATAGAAACTGATCGTTCGATTATACATGTGATAAAAGCTAATAAAACCAAATGACAAAATAATAATAATGTATCAGCCATGTGTTTAATTTTCCCACAGCTGGTCGCAGGCTTCTTCTAGGGATTTGGAGGGGAAAGGAGTTTCGCTCACCCCATCATGTCGGGCTGCACTTAATGCGTTGTGTCTTTCCATATATTTACTTAGGCGCTAATAGCTTTAATTTCTTTATTTAGCTAGAACTACAGCTTAGAACTATCTGATATCGAAATTAAAGAAAAGAAAAGAACAGTTTAATTTTAGCAAGTGTAACAGCTCTACTGCTAGTTATCTTCTGCGGTATTGTCGGCGTGGCAGAGCCCGCTATTGACGGGATCGTGGAAGTCATCGAAATATGATGTGGAAGTAGTTTAGTTGTATTGATTAACAAACAGTATTGTAAAAAATCCAGCTTCTATATATTTATTGCGTTATAAATTAAAGTCATTTTGCGTTAGAAAAATAGCTGTTTAATTCACACACCCCTGACTTTTCGAATGTTACGCATTTTTATTATTATGGCCGAAGGAAAATATCTTAGGAAACCTGCATACCTGACAATTCTGTAAAATATGTTCTATATAAAAGGTAATTCTAAAGTGTATTCTAAGGTCTATGTAAAATCTTCCGTATTAGGCCAGCAGGGTGGCCTAAGGCCTAACCCTCATTATTAGTAGAGTCTTGTGCACGAATAATATAGGGCTAATATTATTAATTAGATTTTTATATACGAGTAATATAAAATGACTGCCTTAGTGGCGCAGTTGTAATGTGTACGCATTACCACTGCTGTGTTTAGGTGTCGGGTTCGATCCCCGGGTCGGGTAAAAGTGATATTGACTTTTTTTTACTACGAAATGCCCAGTATTAGCCCGGAGTCTCGAATTGTGCCCGGTACTGCGATAGGCGTGAGTGCGTATGTATAATATAAAATTGCTTCATTGGTCTATTATCAGCCTGCTAAAGCTGAAAACCGTGAGGTCCAGGGTTAAAATCTCAGTTCGGGCAATTATAATTTATGTTTGAGTTTTTGATTCGAAACATAACACATGAATTGCCCAGGTTTCGAATTTTTGCTCGATATGGCGACAGTCTCGCCGCCTGTCACATCATAAGATGAAAATAAAATCAGCAAACATTCAGACGTGAGATTATGTTATGTTAATTTAGGAAAATAAAGTAATAAAAGATTTATATAAAAAAGATCAGTTAATAATATAATAATAATAATAATACACCCAACAGTCACACACATAGCTCTGACCCCACACTAGGTAAACCTGTGTCGTGGGTATCAGGAACTACGAGGGACTTGCGGTCCCACAACACCCAGACCCGAGACCAATATTTGTGGTTCACACAAACATTTGTCTCGGTGTGGGAATCGAACCCACAGCCTCTCGCTTCGCAGCCGACTACTCGCCCGCTGCGCCACGGAGCTGTCGAGTTATTTATATAATATTCATTATTGGGTGACATAGTTTTGACATCACTCTAAAAAATTGTTATGTAATTGGCTGAATACACTCGTCACTCGTGTTACCGGTCTATATAGTTCAAGGCTTGGAGAGGGTAGTCTGAAGGTATAAGTATCTCAACGTTGAAATCAATTTTATTCATTATGCAGTGCATCGAGTTGAATATAATATTAACGTGAAATACAGGTCGAACACTCATAACCTGCCTACACATGCAATTTCATAAAATAAGCAAACAAATAATCAAACAATTTACTTATATCTAATAATCGCGAACGAAGCGAAAAATATTATCGAATGCTGTATATTCACTGTAACTACCTAGGTCACTTTATAATCATCTACATAATTTTTTAATATCAGTAAAGAAAAATTCGCTAGGTTAGTTTCTTAATTAGTTACCGTAGTATCCTCGCAGGCAATTTTTATATTAACTGATTAGAAAACTCCTCAAGATTCAGAACACACAATTTGTGTTAAATAATTAAACTTATAAAGAAATACATGTTACCTATACACATTTAGGTAAACTTTAAATACATATATGCAAACTTAAATAATAATAATAACTATTTATTATATTAATAATAATAACTATTTATTATTATTATTTAAGTTTGCAATTTTACAATATGTTTTCAAATAAAATATTGTACAATGAAAGAAAACTCAAGTTTATGCGGCTGTTAGAAGTTTGCCTCTTCGCGCGCAAAGATAAATAAAAACTCAATTTTTAATTTTATGTTCAGTGCCGCAAACACTTTATGTAAATTGTTTTTGTCGTGGATTAGCTATTATATTTCTCCTCGTTGGCTTAAATTGAGTTGTTCTACTCCAATAAAAAAATAATATTTTAGTTCATATATTGTTATAAAATCCTAGTGAAATATTGTAAAGTCTCTTCCTACCCCTATGGGAGACAAGCGTGAGCCTATGTAAATATTGTAACTAGGTATGAAAACAACAACTTTAGAGTGTCTTGCTAGTTCTTCTCTATTGAAACCGGCTTCCGAACTAGCGATAGAGTTATTTCTCAGAATGTATTTATTGGATAATATTTTATGGATTCAATAAGTTGTTTTAATGATAATAGTGCAATTCCCCATAGGGGGTTATATAAGGCAGAAGGCCAGTCGCAAAATTACAAGCCAAATCTCTCTGTAACATGTGTTAAAAAGCGCCAACCCCACTGCGAGTGGTATAAGGGCAGATGGAAGAAGAAAAGAATAATAAGAAGAAGAATATGTTAATAGTGCAATATATTTATCTTATTTAGCTACATCACAAAGACATGTACTGTTTCGGAAAATATTCCAAGCTGCAACGCTACATATTAAAGTCATAAACTAACTAACGTTATCGAAATTCTACGAAATACACATTATTTTTATATTTTTTGCTAATCGACATCAACTGCATACAGGATGCCAACGTGCATTAAAAATAGGCCATCATAAATGAAAGTTAATAATTATTTTATTACAATGTAAGTACAACATTTTATGAATGAACTGTGTTTAGTTAGCTTATATTTTCATTTATTTATCTGATTGTGTGTACACAACCATGTACCATGTGTTTTGTGTACCATATTTATTTTGAGGTTATTAACAAAAGTGTTGTCTGCTGGGTGGTAAAAAGATTGAAATAATCTTGGCAATGAAACCAGCAGTTGCATTTGGTTGCAATAAGTTGTAGTTGGATAAGTAAATGGTGCTGAGTCGAATAAAACTTAATAATTTTCATTTAAATGGCTCGCATTCACGATTTGACAATTCCTAAACTCAAGACGGAAAGTGAGTAACCTAAACCAAGGACAAATCGACCATCATTACATACACCAAACGTGTGAGTCATAAATAAATTATTCATTTAGATTTATTACTATTCTCTATATACGTTTATAAAATTGGCCATAGATACGGCAATGTATATGATTTGCATATCAATATCGAAATATACACTAGAGTAGGGTTTTTCCTTGGTTCCCATTCCCGTGAAATCCCGGAAATAATAAGAATAGTAGTTACCTACTATTATGCCTGGCAAAAAATTTATTGAAGGTAAGTTGGGATCGGACCAAACTATGTACAAAACTGTATAAAGCCATCATCCAACATTGTACTTAATAATTATAACAAAACTTAGAAACAGACTTCAAAAATAAAAACTTTGAAACCTACTTCATAATAAAAACACTGAAAAGTCAAAAATAAAAAATTCTATAGCTCTCTTTGGAGTCGTTGCCTAAGTATGTCGCTGCCAGTCATTTTTTTTGTTGTTGTTAAAACTCATTTTATTTTTAGTGGTAGTTGCAATAATAGCATGTAAATTCTAATACAATAACATAATCGCGATGAGGATACTCGTACTGTTGTCCGTTGAGGAGTTTAATTTTCTTGCTCCGTACTCCGTCATCAGATCTTAACCAAATTTATATGACACCACATCGCAGCTAACCTCTATCGAATGAAATGTTTTCCAACTAAATCAGTCTATAATTGGCGAAGAAATCGATGTACATAAAACAAGCTAAAGGAGCTGAATTGAGAATCTCCTCCTTGAAGTTGCTTAAAAATTAATGTTTGTTTATAGGTACCTTATGTATGCCTATACCCATTCATCAGATTGCGATTTAACATTGGCAAGTTGTTGTGCACAAAAAAAGAAAAACAAAGGATTGAACGAAACAAAATTCTAACTTGGGAATTAAAATAGGATTGTAACGAATGCCGGGCACAGCTAGTCTTACTTTAAAAATATAATGTACCTGTTTACGATACCTACTTATAAACCAACTAGCTTGTCTTTATATAAAGTTTTAAATGAATATTTCCGGAATCGTAGAACTACCTATTATTCTCGATGACGTGGTAATTTCTTCCTGAATCCCGATGACACCAACAGTCCGGGATATTAATATATTAACTCTACATACGTCGCACGTTTAATTTTATTTTTGCTTCTCTGATTCGCGTTTGATCGCATATTGAGAAAGTATTTATAGAACATAACAATAGACTTGGGCGGAATCCTCGGAAACGACGAGACGTCCATCGCTCTATTATTAATCGCGTTTCAAATTTTAACCTGCAGCGTGAGTCATAAACGTAAACGTTCGACAAACATTTCGCAATCGTCAAGAAATATCACCGAATACTAGTATTCTGTTGAGGAATTTACTGTTTTAGGGTTCCATTTCTCGCAATAGTAAAAGTGAACGTTTATATTATGATCATTTTGGTGTCCCTCTACAGTCTACATCTCTCCTGTCCTCTACATCTGTCCTGTTACACTTTACAGTATAGGTATATTAATACTTCTACCTAGAACCACATGACGAAGAGTATGTAAGCAAAGATTATTTGATTATTTACATATAACAATCCATGGTGAAGTGCACTAAAACATAGAACATATACATGACAATAATAGTGATATAAAAAATATCGCCACGCCTTCCTTGCTTGGCTGTGCTTTAGCGGCATTTGGCATTGCTGTTCTAACCTAATATTCTTGTCCCTATGATAGTTTTATGGTAGTTCCGAATATTAATCTTCAATTTCAAGCTATCGTCAAACATCTGTATTGTTCTATATACTTCTTGAAGTGGTCACTATTTTCCAGATAAGTACGTCAGATAATCAGATAGCAATATATAAGTTGGCTATCTGGGCTCTCTCGTGAGTTATGTTTATATAAGCTGAGAAAGAGGAAATATTGTATAATTTAGATAAAAAAATATATGAAGATATGATTTAGATTAGAAATATAAGTTTCAATTTAACATTTATCTATAATTCTCATTTTTTATCCCTGTAAACCGTTAAATGAAATAATAATAGCGTTATTCGCTTACGATTACTTATTATTTTGCAAAACACGAAGTAATAACGAAGCGTTTTACTGTCAATACATTATGGCTCAGTATATAAGTTCTTTGAATGATTAAGGAATTACAACCCCCCATTTTAGAGAAGTGGGGAATTATTTTGGGAGGAAATTGGGGGATTTACTTTACATGACGCGATGATGGTGTTCGCATTATCAAATAGATAAAAGTCTCGTCTTCCTAATTCTGCTTTTCGGAGCAGAGACGTGAACTCTCAGATTACAGATCTGCAGAAGAATAGATGGGCTGGAGATGGGATGTTGGGGGCGACTATTACGAATACCCTGGACTGTGCTTCGAACAAGCGTCTCCATACTCCAAGAACTCAAGATAAAAAAAAAACGAATTCTCAAATATTTCGGCTATGTCAGCCGTAACCAAGAGTCTATGGAGCGTCTAATTATCTAGGGTCCTATGGAAGGGAAACGGTCCCGTGGCCGATCTCCAACGCGCTGGACAGTTCTCATCAGTTCCATTGTGGAATGCGCGCGCGACGCAACCAACCGAAGTCGATGGAGACGCATCGCAAAGGCTTCTGTAACAAAGGATACTACCTAGTAATAATCCAACTTCATAATTCCATCTTTCATCATAAACCACGACCACTCCGTCAAGAGTGTACGACTGAAGAAGAAGAAATGTCTCTTGCACATGCAAGCTAGTCGATCAAGTTATCAAGCACAAGCTAGCTATCGACAGATAACTCTTTAAAAAATATTGGGACGCTTGAACTGTAATTTTCATAGTGTCGTATATATATGTAGTTAGCTATCAGTCCTCTCACCGATAGACGGCAACGAAGAATAGGATTGACTGTCATTGGTAAATTTAGTGGGACAGTCAATCGGAAAATAGATACAATTTTCTGTCGCAAAACCAGAGACAGGCAGAATATAGGGATCAATATATTAATAATAAATAATTGAATCTTGAATACTTGTCATTGATTTAAGTCAGCCTACATTAAAGCGCGAAAGTGCTAGTTACTTCCTGCGGTATGCACGGAGTGAGGTGGTTAGTAAGCCATTGCCAGGACACAAGACGCGACGCCCGCACCACTCGCCGTTTACGTCATTCTCTCCTTTCATATCGCTTCGCTCTACCTCCTTGCCGCTGATATGCCGATATATAATAGTGATCAGCAGTTGTGCGTGGGTTATAAAAATTATACCAAATGTCAGGATGTTGATAAGTAAAAATAATTTTAACCTGCAAAGCTTAAACCACAAATTCTATCTAAAATCTGTAAATCTTGGGCCGCAAAATTTACCACATTAAATTGTGACATCTCGGAGCCGAATCTACACTGTATAGGATTATTGTTTCTGTATCCATCGCTAGACTAGCTCAATTAATTCACACTGCTCTGCTCTGAGTGGTTGAAATAAGCCACTAACACTTAATTATGTTTGTTAGACATAACCATACACAAATATAATAACCTATAGCTGGCCCGACGCTATGTCCGCGTCATCAAAGCATCCTACTCATTGAAGTTACACGATCCTGTTAACAAAGATGTTAGTTACTTGTTACTCGTGTCGTGTAGCTCTGAATGGTAATTATTGTACAGAACTCGACAAACTTATTCAGAATGCGGAATAGTTGGGTAATTATAAACTACACATTTTGGTTGACACCAATACGGAAGGTTTTAAGTTAAAAAAGAGACTGGAATAGATGGAATGGAAACTGTTTTACTGTAAGCTGAACTATCCAGTATATGAGAGAAGAAGAACTTCAAATAATTGATGCAAGTTATTCATTTATGATTCATCGAGAGATTAAAGAGGATAGAAGTAAGTGAAGACTTAAAATACTTTAAAAGACGTAATTGTCTAGTATCCTCACTTCTGCACTGGGCGTATACTGATGCATAAGCGACGAAGCACAGCGTAACAAAGATTTTATAGGTAATATTGTATAAAAATATAAAAAGCCGCGTATGCTGCGAGGCAGAAACGTGTGTGGTTTAATAACTTGTAAAACAAAATGTTATTAACTTGACATCTCAGTGTTCAAATACGCTGCGAAGCAACGCCGTCGTCGTCATTGCCTGTGCCTTAAGTGCCCGGTGAACGTCTAACAAGTTACATCAAGCGCCAAATATGTTCTAAAATCTATCTACTACTCTGTACTAGATTAGCTAAAAGGAAAGGTAATAGACCGAAAACTGGGCCGATAATTGAGATTAAGCGCTTGTTTGATAATAGCCAAAACGTTACTTATCAAATAAAATAGAAATATAGGTAATACAATAAAATATAAAATAACCACGCTACGGCAGTTTTAACATTTAATTTAAGAGGTACATACAACATACGGTCTATGTAGATTTGATAGGTACTTATATTAAACTTCCTTCTTTATTCTCCAATTAATTATAGACTCAAGTAATCAAACCAATTTGATATAGAGCTGAAAATAGGACGAAAAGTCTAATTTCCTTAAGTGTTTCACTTCCAAAAGTAAGCACGATTTAGAGTTTTAGATTTTCTTACTGAAAAATGTCAGTTTTGTCTACAGCACAAATGGACTCGGCCGGCTCGACCAGGCCGTTACCAGCGTCTCACAAAAAAACCGATGTAAAGTAGCAGCTGGCTACTGCGTTTCGTATGGTGAGTGAGATATTCGGAGGCCCAAATCCCCATCCCTTCCCAATTCCTCAATTACCCCTTTCCTTTAAGGTCGGCCACGCGCCCATGATTCTTCCGGTATTGTGGGCTTACATGGGTTGTGGAGATCACTTACTATCTGGTGGCTCACTTGCTCGTTTACCGGTCTATGCTATAAAAAAACATTCATTCTCATTTCACACTGGCATGCCCCCTAGATTTAGCCATTTTGCATCCGATATACAATTCGTTTTTTATAATATCAATATTCTATAATGTACCAGATAGATAAAAAGTCCCAACCAAATAGCAACATAATTACTACCCATTACGAAATTTAATAAATTTAAGTAGAATAATATTTTATGTGTAAAACGGATTACCGCCGCCTTGATGTACCGTGTAGCGAGCGGCCACTAATAGCACACGGACTATGATCTGAAAGGTTCTGGGATTTATTTGCAGAACTGGAGATTATTGAACTCCATAGTGTGCCTAGAGTTTTGTTGGAATTGGATTAAGGAGATTTAAGAAAGGACTAAAAAAGGGTTTCGAAGATAAAATGTGAAGTCCGCGAACTCGCATTAGGCCAACGTGGTCGACTAAGGCCTAACCCTTTCAATCGTAGAGGAGGCCATGCAGGCTTCACATACCTTTGAAACTCTTATGGTGAATTTCTCAGGTATGCGGGTTTCCACACGATGTTTCCTTCAAAGTTAAAGCAATTATTGATCTAATATTTGTGTAAATTTGTTTATACAATATTAAGAGCCTTACGGAGATTGAGCGTAATTAAACGTGTCATATTTTATTTAGTAAGAGGCATTTACTCTGAGGCGTTGAAACAAACGCTTAAAGTTGTATTTTTGTAATCTTAAATGTCGCCCGAAAGCAACCGCGTTACACAATATTATGTTAAAGATTCAAAATTAAATGTTGGCACGTTTTTATAGATTTTACAATATCGAGTACCACCTCCTCAACATAAGTATAGAGTTAAAGAGCTAACCATCGAACATCGTGATTCGCAAAAAGATAACAATCGACGACAAATATCTGGGGTAAAAGTGTCAACATTCGATTAAGTTACGTCGCGTCGCGTCGTCGTGTTAGGGTTTGTAGACAAAATACCACAGAGAGTGTAAAAGTATTAGTTTCTCTACTTTTGAAATAATGAGTCTAGTATTTTAAGCAACCATGTTAGTTTCGAAAAACATATAGAGATAACCAGATAAAACTGGTTTTTCACGACAAAATGAGTCAACAAAATTATCTTGTTGTCACTTAGTATAGGCCCACGAGATATCTCGCACACGAGGAAGAAAACTTTGCCGATGTGGACTAATTTAATCTATCTACTATTTATACCATACCGACTTACCGAGAGTGTCCCGTAAGTAAAGTACCATTTCTGTCTGTCCCGTCTTCCATACGCGCATCGGCCATCAAAGGCATGTAATAGAGTTGAAACCTTATACAGTACTTGTTGTCATTGGCACTTGCGTGAAGGGTTTATACAAAATCAAATTGTGTGTACTTTATTGTGTAGAGTACAGTTTTCTAATGTTCGAATAAACCTAATCACGCAAGCGGAGTTGTAGACAAAAGCTAGTTACCTATATCTAAACGTAGTAGAGCAAACAAGCAATGGCTTCGGTGAGCGGGGGCGATGCTGGGGTGTCCCGCGTGTAGACGCGACTGCGCACCACCCTAACTAATCTAACCAGAGCGCTGCGTAGACCACAGAACTGCCAATTATTACTTTTGCGTACCTAGTTCTTCTAATAACATTTTAATATTACAGACATGTCACGTACCTAATTAATTTAAAAAGATTTTCAAATTTCAAAACAAATAAGTAAGTTTACCAATTAGCTACTTTTTTATATATATACGCACTCACGCCTGTAATCCCCGAAGGGGTAGGCAGAGGTGTAACCAGTACACCCACATTTCGCCGAGCGTATCTCCGTCCCTAATGTGATAGGGGGCGCGCCTATCGCCATACCGGGCACAAATTCCAGACTCCGGGCTGATACTGAGCATTGATGAGCTACTTTTTTGATGGTGATTAAATTGTTTCATCGTTGAGGCGACAGCGAAAGCTAACTTGCTTGTATTTATCGCCTGGTTTTAATTAATTACCTATGTCTGTTTTCATGTATTTATTCATGTACAATGTTAAATAGAGTTTTTGTATTTAACTGTTCCTTATTTTTGTCTTATGTTAGCATACAATAAAAAATCATAATTCATTTCAGAGATACATACTGGGTAGTCATAAAGTACATATTAAAATTAGTGGTAATAAAAAATACATATAATAATATACATATTCCGTACAGTGTGTGATTGAATCTCAACATCCGAATTCGCTTCTAAAACCGAAGTATTCATTAGTTGTAGAAGCATCAAAGGCGAAACACATGACGGTCGGCATAGTAAAATCAAAATCAAAAATAACATATTTTCCATAGGCCCTACATCATCAGCAGGCATTGACAGTTGTAATGAGTACGCGTAACGACTAAGGATGACGCTAAGGTCTCGGGTTCGATCCCCGGGTCGGATAAAAGTGATATTGGGTTTAACTATTACGAAATGCTTAGTATCAGCCCGCAGTTTGGAATCGTGCCCTCGTATGGCAATAGGAGGCAATAGGCGCCATAACATCACATTATGGAACGGAAGTAAGCTTGGCGAAATGTGGCTGTACTGCTTACACCTCTATCTACACCTTCGAGGATTACAGGCGGGAGTGCGTATGTATGTATGTGCGTTATTTAGTTAACATGATATTTACATTGCTAAGACTTAAGTAGTCTATGCTAGGCAATTACCTACTCAAACTTCGGTTCGTCTGTCAGAAAATAAGTACGCACGGTAAAGTGCAAGATTAAAATATGCGCCGCGACGTCGTAGTAAGTGCTTCTACTTGGTATGCATAATGAAATCTCAGAGAAAATGAAACCTTATATAGGTTAACCCTAATAATATTTATACATTTTATAAGTACTATTTTTATGTGGTATATTAAACGATATGATATAAAGAAGGGATATACCCAGCAGTGGGACCCTACAGGCTGTGGGTGATGAAGATGATGATGATGATGATGCTGAGGATGATATTAACCGAACGAAAATAAGAGGAATGGTGACCACTTCCAATCCCACTAGGATTATATAATATTATTTCTTAATATGTTGTGATTAACCGTTCCAGTTACCGTTATTTTATTTACTACAGTGCATTAACAGTGCAAAAATTCTTCTCAAATTTTATTTAAATTAACCACCTTCGAGATAAAGCAATAAAATACATCGATATTGATCCATACTTGGCGAAAATATCGCGTAACATAAATAATTAAAGAAGTAGTTGAATTGACTGCCTAGGTGGCGCAGTTGTAACTCGTATGCGGTACGACTGCTGTGGTTAGATCTCGGATTTGATCTCCGGGTCGGGTACAGTGATATTGGGTTTTTCTATCACGGAATACTTAGTCTGCATGAAGTCTGGAATTGTTCCTGGTATAGCGATAGGCTCGCCCCCTATCACCCCTATTATGGGACTGATATAAGCTATTTACACCTCTGCCTACCCCTTCCGTAGTAAGTAGTCATATTAGAGTTTGAAAAAGTAATTGTATGACGCCTTCACATAAACCACGACTTACTATAAAATCTAGCCTATTTCATATAGATCTTCCTAAAGCTTGTAATCGCAAGTCGCAATCGTAACAAGTTGCTATGGGATTAATTCTGCTGCATTCCTTTATGTCAACAGTAGATACACATATTTGATAGTTCAAATAATCACTTAACTGGCATGACCTTATACTCTGATAACTGAGTGATAACGAGTTTCCTGTGTTATTCCATAAACAAGCGGGTGATATACCCCGATACCTCACACTTCTGAGAAACAATATTCGGTATAATAATATAATTCCCAACATATTATATGCAAAATATTAACTCCAAATATGAAAAAAACTACAACTATCTACGGGTACAAAATAAATATTTATGTTAACTTAGCGTTGGCAGTATACAGTTATTGCTTTTTACCACAAATATGGGATATGTCCACTATTGCATAGTCCATTGGCCAAAAAGCGACAGTGTATTAAATAACTGAAAAATAACTTGTTTCGTATCCTAAAACTCCAAACTGTAAAAATATTAATATGCGGGGGTTTGTGAATATTGGCATAATCGTAAAATAGACCACATCATGATGTGCCCTACCCAGATCAATGAATGAAAAACCAGCCAAGTGCGTGTTGAACCACGCGATATGGGTTCGATAGTCAGGACGAACGTTCATAGTTTTAAACAAGTAGGTACAAGATACCTAAAATAAGGCGACCGCTTAAAATATTATATTTGTATTTCTCAAAACTGTGAAACAGTGTTATATTTGCGGTTACTTAATTAAAATATTGTGTAACCAAAAATATCCAATATCTCGAAACTATACAACCTACCTTATTGAAACTAATTTTAGTTCCAATAAACTAGAAGCGTGGGATAAAAGATGATCGTGAGTTTTTTCTCTAAAACTACTCACGTCTATACTGTGCCCCTGAAAGAACAAAAATAATACGCAGAGGTACACAAACGTATGACAGCAGTGTTCTCAAAAAAAAATGCAGACACCCGAGAAGTTGCATCACGACAATTATACTTCTCATACTGCGAATAAAACAAAATCATTTTTGTGTTCTAAAACGGGGAAGCTCGTGACCTTTCCTGTTCATAGCCCGGACTAGCACTAACTGACTTGTTTCTTTTTCCGACTATCAAAGATTTTATCATTGATAGAGATTGAGAGGTTCCATATTTATAGACCCAAAGAAGTTAGTGACGATCTTCAACACACATGTCGAAAACATAGCCAAAGTAGAGGCAGCCTCGTGATTTGAAAAATTGTTTGAGCGAATGAAACAGTGTTTAAATGTAACGGGGAATATTTTGAAGAGCAATAAACATATTAATTAGCTTCGCTAAGATTACATAGTTTTATTCATGAGTTGTGCAAAACTTTCAGCGTAGTCCTCGTACTTGAATTTTGCGAGGATATTACTCGTACAACCTACGGTTGCATCTTGCAACATCCATAATATTATTTCACTATAACTGACGGCCATAGAGCACTAACCGGCTTACCTATATGGAATATTTAGATGTTTGGAATATACTGAAGTTACTTTGAGCTATATTGCATACACCAAAGCTGTTTGGAAGTTAGTGCAATTTTAGATACAACTTATTGTTCCACTTTTTTGCCAATACATACTTGAGTGATTTTTAATTGTATTGACCGGCACGGCGTGGTATCCTAAGCCTAGTGAACACTTTTATAAATGATAGGAACTTTTAATTTTAAAGTCTTTTTCGTTAATTTGAGATTCGCTTATGACCCTCATGAAACCAGCCACGACCTGGATTTGGGTAAGGAACCGGTGTTGAGAACCATTGCGAGAAGAGACCTTCACCTGTCATCTTTTTACCAATAGGTTTTTCTAATACACGCTCTGAGAAATCTCTACGAACAAACGTTCAAATTACACCGATTTTAATTTTCTCCAATTGAGTACTCAATATTATGAAGGAATTTAAAGAAACATTTTAACCGAATAGACATTCATAACACATTATTTCTTACGCCGAGGGAATTTAACTGTGGATAAATTTTACAGTGTCCGAATATATTTTAGCTGCATTATTTGACATACTCAGCTGCTCCGAATATAAACAGCGTGATAATTTGTATTTCATCATCTTGTATTTTATCTGAGAAATAACATTTACATATAGCAAGAGTTCACGCGGTTCGATTTTAGATAATCAACAGCTAAATCGCATGTGAATTGAACTGTCTGAACAGACGTTGACTTTTTGAATAGTGGTAGAGCCACACTGTAGTCCGCAGCATGAATTGGCCGGCTCGATCGTGTCCTTACCACTGTCTCACAGAAAACTGACATAAAGTGACAGTTTGCTGCTGCGTTTCGTAAGGTGAGTGAGTGAGTATCGTAAATATTCGGAGGCCCAAATCCTCTTCCCGTCCCAATCCTTTAATTACCCAAGATTATAAGACCCATTTTAAGATCGGCAACGCGCCCATAACTCTTCTGGTATTGTGGGCGTACAGGGGCGATAGAGATCAATTATCATCAGGTGAACCACTTCCTCGTTTGTCGGCGTATGGTATTAAATATACAACGTGTTACAGAAAGATGTTGTCATATTTTAGTATAATTATATTCACCTTACAATACGTACTTATGTACCGGATCTTTTTAAAACCAAGACATCAAAAAAATTCACGTTATTTTTAATTACTCGTTTATTAAGATTGATAAGATTGATGACATCACTATTAATTATTATGAACGAAACTCATTTTTTAATAAACTTAAATAAGATGTACGTAATTCTACGGACATACGTACCTAACTTGTAATTTAAACACAAATTAACACCTGAAAGAGATTGTGTGCTGAAGACGATATAGGTACCATCCTCTAGAAGCATTTTAAAGACTTCATTCTCGGGTCTTCCACCTATGAATTTAGCTTAATACAGTCGACGATCCTCTTAAAAGCTGTTATCAATTACACAAACAGAAAGTACCAATACGTAATACTTGTTTTTAGTCAAATACAACATATTTTTTGAACTCGTAATCATACTTCATAAAATCTTCTTCTTCTTCTTTCTTTCTTTTATGGCTTTTGCGGCGTTGCCCTACCAGAATTCTGCCAGTGTCACGTAGATATTACGAATCGAAAATAATACCGAGAAATTGCCGAACTGACTGCGTCAAATAAATATTGACATTTGACAACTGTTTATTGTTTTTTTTTTATTATAAATAATTAAATGAAAAGAGGTCTATAGAATCATTGTTTATCATTTAGTGTTGTCCAAAGTTGAAAGTCGATATCGACATGTTACTCATTAGATAAAAAAGAAAATTCTATATTTATTGTCGTAGCAATGCAATCGGATTTGGTACTATGGGAGATAAAATACTTAAACCCTACACTATACATTGCTTAAATTTGCCCGCCCCTTTCTATAACACGTTGTATATTATATCAACAAAACCTGTATGGTTTTGTTGTTCTGTGCGACAATGATACAGGCTCACTCACGCCGCTCTACCACATAAACGGACAGCATCCTTCTGAAGTAAATTTAATTTATTTCACCACTAGCTTTTGCTCGCGACTCCGCCTGCGTGAATAGAAATAAAACGTAGCCTATAACCGTCTCCAGGGTCCCATCTATCTCTACATCAAAATTGATCAAAATCGATTCAGTGATTTAGGCGTGAAAGCGTAACAAACAGATATTTTTTATTTCATCAAAAGTATCCTATGTTACTTCTTATACCTCCAAGAATATGTGTACGAAGTTTCATGATGATCGGTTAAGTAGTTTTCGCGTGAGAGCGTAACAAACAAACTTACATTCACATTTATAATATTAGTATGAATTGCAATTTTTGGTGTTGCCAACTTTTCTAGATTTGTTTGTAGAGAATATATATGTTCTGATTTGAGGTTTAGCTATATTTTCATTTTCGAGTATCGAAAATTTGTATGATATGCTTCAGCAGAGCCTAGATTATTTCAGTTTGCAATGCAGATGTCATAGTGATCTTTCTGGCCGTTACTCTAGCAACAGTAGCATATCTTTGCTTACAATTAACGGACGCGCTATTTTTCCGATGCATATTAGGTATTTAATCTAAACATATACCTACGAATATGTTAAATTGACTGAACTTTGAATTATGAAGTACCTACTGTATGACACTGAACCGCGCTCGTTTAGACGAGATAGGTCACATAATGCCTAGTAATATATATATATATATATATATTATATATATATATATATATATATATATACAGACAATAGACAGGACAAAGCGAACAAATTCAAGTTATTGATAAGGTGTTTTTATAAAACTAGAAAGCGTTATTGACGCCCGGGATCTACGTACATTTTGTACGATGATTGTTTCAAATGGCCAATCCAATGTTTAAGTTGAAATGCTTTGCAGAATGATATCCATATAAGTAACGTACATATTACGTTCCTTACTCAGTAAAAGTTATTTGTGATAACCCCACCTCCCACGGTGATAACTAATAACCACACACACATTGTCTACAGTGGCGTAATCTAGTAAGAAATTGAGTCAACTTATTAAACTTGAACTACAACTCTGCGCCACCTATTAACATCACATCGAAACTTTTATTTTATGGTTAGCTATGCTTCCGAAATGTTTCGCCTACTGTAGCTTGCAGGACGGCCTGAGAGCAATATATTCGCGTAGATATTTTTTGTAAATCTCGCTAGATGGTATTTTACACAAAAACTGCTTTAGTTCACAGTAGCAAACATAGGTAAATCGAGACAACTAAGTTGGCGAGGTGAGTAGCGCTAACGTCGAACACTCATTGTTCAATTTCCAGAAGTTATACATTTCCAATTAGTTCTAAAACTTATCACCGTCAACGTAAAGATGTGACTCTACCTGCTGAATCAAAAAAAAATATTGCAAGACATCTTATTTTTTTTTTCGGAAATAGGTAATCTGGCGGAATTTTGATCGCAACAGTGGAGCTCCCTCGACGAACTTTTTGTGTTATGTATGATTCTTAATATAAAAATTATGATAGGGTAGTTTCCTATATTGAATTTTATACATTATCTTATAAGCAACAGAAAATTATACGCAAAAGAAACCCTTTTATTAAAACGCAATCAAAATTGGTTGAGAAATGTGCCCGCAGCTATGACTTTAAATGTTGGTATGAGGAATAGTGGGTGCGTAGTAGGGATATCTCAGTATCTCGCTTGCACGCGTGCACCTTAATCTTAGATTATTATCCTTTAATGAAGTTTGATTATAAACCTAAAGATGGAGCCATTATTCTACTTCGTAAAGTGAAAGCGAGATCGCGAGATCGCGAGATACGAAACATTGGTAAAAGAGAGAGACAAAAGGCTTATTTTTTGTCCCCGTCGTTATTTTGTTTGTCAAAGAGTCAGATTCATTTGTTTGTCATACTTCATTCGGGCGGTTTGACAGAAAATTTTATTATATAAGTTTTGTGAGGTAGGTAATAAAGGAGATAAAGACGCGTTCAAGATAAACTATACTTTGAATCACGAAAGAAGTCAATGGTGGGGTATAGTGTGCTAGACTGTAAAAGCCTTAGTTAACGAAAAATTAGCCTTTCACTCGTAAGTAGTTGAAAATGTTACTATTTTCCTGTTGTAATGTCATGTGATGTAAAAATTAGTAAACTCTGAAGAAAGATTTAGCATCGAATCCATTAGGAATATAGAGTATTTTTACTCAAAAATTAAAATCGTTTGAAGGTTTGGTGCTGCCAGCTTGTAAATTCTATTTACCCAGATTTATTCAAACAATGTTTTATTCTACTATTTCAGGTATTTCAATGTAGGTTGAATTGGGAGCCTGCAAAATATACCAAAATGTGCTATGAACATTTTAGTGACAGATCACCTATGTAAAAAATAATAATTGTTATGTTACATGCAGAAGCAGTGCCAACAAAACTTAGACATGTGAGTTTAAATTATTTAAGTTATTGACCGCTACCCCGATTTTGTTGGTATTGTGATTGCACTCTGAGCAATGTCAAGGTCTTAGGTTTGATTCCCAGCCATGCAGCTATGGTATATTTGAATAGCTGTTTCGGGTGTAAGTCTGAGTGTTAGATATTTGTATAGCGGTTGTTTACCTTAGTATCCTCAATAAAACTAGTATTATCATAGTGTTGAGTCCACATAAAAAGTTTTTTATATTACAGGTTGTGAGCTCAGAAGGTCTTAACGTTTTACAAGAACTGCAAACTACTGAGCGAAATCTATCCTGGGTAAATTTTGTAACTATCATGTGGTCCATATTACAGGTCGCCCCATTAAATTGCTGCTAAACAGCTGATTTTTAAATTGTAATTCCTGTGGATTTGAGATTGATGATAGACTTTGTATTCCGTTTCTTGCAGTTTAGACATTTAAAAAAAAATCTGACTGATGGCATACCTTTTTGGCATTATCTGCAAAAATGTTAATTGTCACCTTACAAATTTTAAGCTATTTATTTAATTAAATGTGCCTCCAGGTACTTCAAAAATGTTTCCATTACAAAATAACCTAGTCCATCTGCATTGACATCAACCAATAAGAAGAAAAAATTAATTATTAGGTCAAAAAGCAAGATCAGTTAAACTAATGAAAAATTGCGTGTTGTGCGTGAATCAAAACGTAGATTAGTAAAAAAGCTAGCTCCGTTAGGAAGTGGTGTAGCAGAGCTAAAGTGTAAGATGAAAATGTATTCAAAAGAGTTCGATTTACTATCAAATAATGAAACTGAATATGCTGATTTTCTGAAACGGTATACTGATATAGAAAACTGCCACTAAAAATATTCACCCGCACTAATAAATAATAATAAATAAATACACCCAACAGTCACACACATAATCCCGATCCCACACTAGGTAAATCTGTATCGTGGGTATCAGGAACTACGAGGGACTTGTGGTCCCATAACACAGACCAGAAACAAACTTTTGTGGATCACACAAAAATTTGTCTCGGTGCGGGAATAGAACCCATGCCCTCTCGCTTTGCAGCCGGCTACTCGCCCATGGCGCCATGGAGGCTGTCTTTAAATTTTATAACAGTGTTTGTTTGTAAATTAATACTTAACTATAATAGATAGTGATTATACATAGTGATTTCTTTTTACCAACCTCAGTTACCCATATGAGTGATACATATAGTTCGGGTTCATAAGCTACAAGTTTTTTTTTTCATCTATTTTGTCTACAGTATAAATGAGCCGGCTCGACCGAATTGTTACCACTATCTCTCAGAAAATCGATGTTAATTAACAATTTGCTGCTGCGTTTCATACAGTGAGTGAGATATCCGAAAGCCCAAATCGCCTTCCCTTCTCAAGCCCATAATTATCCCTTTTCTTTAAGGTTGGCAACGCGACCATGATTCTTCTGGTATTATATGGGCGTTCATTGATGATCACTTACCATCAGATGATCCACTTTCTCGTTGCCCGGCCTATGCTATAAAAAATAAATTTTTAATTAAGAAGAAGTAGTTTTGAGTTACCAACGTTTTTCCTAAATGCTGGACATAGTTGTGTTTTTCGTTACTTTAATGTGAGTTTAAACTTAAAAGACAGGAATTTGACAGTTGTGATATTTTTTCCCAAACATGAAATGGGGAAATATATGTAACGTAGCAACATTTCAAAAATCTAGCTGTCTCATATGCGGTCACGCCATGGCTCTATCTATAGGTAATATATCAATGTTAATGAACATTTTACACAGTGACGTCAAAGTTTGCGTCGTCTGTCATTTGACAATTACCCCTTCTACAGGATTTGAATGACTTCTAACTTATTTATTTTTGGTCCGAATTATAAAATTCTTTCTGCAATAGATTTTGAGTAATGTAATTTATTGATTTCAATAATAAAAAAAAACTAGTTAACTACCCTATTATATAAAGGTTTTAGTCACGATTTTGGTGATTTTACTTGTTCACGAGCTACAATTTTGAATTGGGGAAGCTTTGAAGATGAGCTGAACGGTTACTCAAGAAAATGTTAAAGCTGTCGAAAAACATATTCGAGAAAACCGATGAATCACATATGTACCTAGACCGTGAGTGAGAACTAGAAATTGGATCACCAGCATTGCAGACTATTATTCACGGACAACTGTCTATCCATAAGCGTTGTTCGAGATGAGTTCCGCCATACCGCAAAAACTTAACGATGAGCAGAAATAAGGTACCTAACATCGCGTGGATTAGTGCAATTTGACGCCGCTGGCGAGAAAAGAAACGTGTATAATATACCGACAGATGACGACACATAGTAAAATAACTATGATCCTGAAACAGAGTGATATTCCACGGTATGGTGCTTTGAAGGTGAGCCGCCTCCAACAAAATGTCGTCGTGAACGAAACACACAGAAACAAATGGTCGCCTAATTTTTCTGTAAGACGGGACATAACCTAATGTAGTGTTAAATTATCAAAGGACAGCTAACTGCCAAATAGGTACTAACTAGTAAGTAAAATCTTGTGCCCCAAAAGTGTTGTCAGCTTGGTGCGACAAGTTGCCGAAATTAGGAATCCCGCCGCGGCACCTCTAGTATTACAACCGCGCCGCTCTGCACACTTTTGCCGGAAACCCTGACTATTATCATTCAAAAAACGTGTTTATCTTATCTCATCCACCATATTCCTCTGACTTAGCACGCTGTGACTTTTACTACTTCTAAAAATGTAAGAGCAAGCGGTTTAAAAGCAAAGAAGATGCCTTGAGTGAGATGTCTAGGAATGTGGAATGGAAGGAAGTGTCTAGGACCTAGACACTTCCTTCCATTCCACATTCCTACCTACCTAGACTCTAGGTGATGTCTTAGACGAATATAAACATGTAAGATGTCCATGGTGAATACTTAAAAAATCGATACATGTAATCATTTTATTAAGTCGTTTTTTCGATATTTGTAACGTGTTATTGAGCTGAAGTTGTGAGTGCGACTACATTCTCGCATGTATGACACAATATGCATCTCTGTGGTGTTCAGAGTAAAATTGTTGTGGTGTTACTTGCGCCGCTTGCAAGAGCAGATACCTGATAATAAAATGGATTTATATTTAAAGTAGGGTGATGGGCGCATATAAGAGATGAAACATAGTTACCGCATATCTACCATACCATACCATACCATATCCCACTTATTTTTGCAACACTCGTGGTAACTCATTTCTCTATATAATAAATATAATTTGGCATGGTTATCAGTGTAGTTATTAGAAGATGCAATTACTTTTTTTTATTTGCTTGAATAACGAGACGAGCAGGTCGCTCGCCTGATGTTAAGCGTCGCTCCTGCCCATAAACTGCACTGCACTGCAACTGCATTCGCACTTGCACTGCGCTCGTCATCCCAAGACTAACATTAACATCTTATAGTTAAGTCTCATATTGCCCAATAATTTCACTGACTTCAATGTCCTGCAAACCGAAACACAACAGTGCTTACACACTGCTGCGGTGGCAGAAATAAACAAAGCGGTGGTACCAAGCCAGACGGCCTCTCGTATACGAGGGGCCTACCACCTAGTACCTCTACGTCATCGTCGTTATCTTTTTTTTACGTCATATGTCGGAAACGAGCAAGTGGGTCACCTGATGGTGATCTCCACCGCCCATGTACGTCCACAATACTAAAAGAATCATGGGCGCGTTGCCTACCTTAATGGAAAGAGATGATTAAGGGATTACGAAGGGGAGGGGCATTTAGTCCTCCGGATATCTCACTCACCTTACGAAACGCAGCAAGCTGCTACCTTATGTCGATTTTTTGTGAGACAGTGGTAACGACCCGGGCGAGCCGGCTCATTCATGCTGTAGACAAAAGTGTCTACAGCGTGGGTCTACCACTCGCAGAATATCGCAAATATCTAACGACTCGTTCCACGTCAGCATCCAATATTTTACGGCTCGTTTTCCTCGGCCCCCGTAGGTACTTTACGGCTTGTTCCCACGACAAAATCCAGTATTTTCCAGGAGAGGATTTTACAAGATCCGATTAATCAGTGTAGCAACGTGCACAGGATCATGCAAAACAAAATCCGGTCCAATTTTTACAAAACTCGGTTTTGTCAGTGCTCGTTCCCAAGACGTTCAGAGGTCTCAGATTCGATCCCCGGGTCGGGTAGAAATGGTAACGAGCACAGCATTTCATACCGTGCGATAATTAATAGGTGGCATATGCGACACAATATAGGATATTTCCAAAGATGATATTACACTATCTTTGATTTTATGCAATGGAAAATAACATAAAAAACTCTTTTGTGAAAACATAATTAAAATAGGGCATAAAATGAGGCCGCAGTTCATATTTTAAATATTGTTACGAGGAAAGGTCACGCAACGTTGACTGATATCACGCAAGGATAAAATCTCACTTTCTTCCTCGCACGCGTTTATCGGAAAGGCTAAAAATATCGTCACAAGATACGTCGTGGATCCTTTATTAGTCATTTAACAAATGCCCCTTCCATCGAATTTAGATGGCTTGTAACTTAAAAATTATTGATTTGATTAATATAATTCTTTTGGTAATTTATTTTGGGTAACGTTAATTATTGATTAAAATATTAAAAAATCGATTGTAAAAAGCAAAAAAAAAACTACCCTATTTAAAACCGTAGTTGACCTTTAGATTTAAAGGAGTATACGGGGGTACGTAAATTACTATTTTCATTCATGTCTATCACATCTTAGGGCGCGTTCACATATAATGTCCGTTTTACAGGTCCGTTTAAACGTATGTATTATTCGCGTATGTAGTTGTATGAGCGAGTTCACACAGAATACAGTATTCCGGATCCAGTCAAAAATATCGATCCGCTAAAATAATCAACAATCCGTTTTACAGGTCCGTTTAAACGTATGTGTTATTATCGTATGTAGTTGTATGAGCCAGTTCACACCATAATACCGTATTCCGGATTCAGTATACTGATCCGTTTATCGGATCGAAACCGCGCGAGGCTTGGCACGCGGGGGTGCGCGGGGTATGGGGTGCTGCACACAGCCGCCATTTGCCGGTTTAATTCCCAGCGTTGTGCACGTGTCCAGTGCTCTCATAATCATGGCAAGCAAGACGTTTGAAAAATATATTGATCAAGAAGTCTTGATAAATTGTGTTGAAATTAGACCAATTTTATGGGACAAAACACTGGAGATTTATAAAGATAAAATTGCAAAAGCCGCTGCTTGGCGCGAAATATGCGTTATTCTAAAGGAGGATTTTCAAGCTATGGAACAAAAAGAAAGACAAGAATTTGGTAAGTAAGTATTTATTTTATATTGTAATTGAAAGAATTATTACACTTTGCCCCAACAAAGCTCCCCACCGGCAAAGGAAAAGTTAAATAATGAACAACGGTTATTTGATTGGTTTTGAATTTTATACCAGCGTGTGGGGCGTTTTGGTGGGGCAAAGTGGAATAATCCTAATGGAAACCTTGTTCTTTATTTTAAATAGCTTCATTCTGCCAAGAAACAGACCCGGATTCAGACACGAAATAGTTTTCGAATTCGGTTCTGACTGAATTTGCAGTTCGACCACCTCGTACTGTTTCATCATCAGGTAGGCTATTGAAATAAAATGCTTCAGATTCAGAGGTGTTGTCATCGTTTAAGCCCTCTTTTTCCCTTACAAAGTTGTGTAGAACGGTACATGCCTTAACAATCCATATAGCTGTTGTTTTGTTGACGTCTAGAGGCCTGTGGAATACTCTCCACTTATTAGCAAGAATACCAAAAGCACATTCAACGTATCGTCTAGCTCTGGTCAAACGATAGTTATATATTCGCTTATTTACGTCCAAATGCGTCCCGCTAAATGGCCTCATTAAATTTTCGTGTAAACCGAAACCTTCGTCGCCGATTATGACGTAGGGAACTCTCGTATCTGAGTCTGTTGTTAATGGGCATGGTTCTGGTATTTGTAAACTGCCGTCTAGCATCATTTTCCAAAATGTCGACTCCCGGAATATTGATGAATCACATTCTTTTCCATATGACCCAACGCTAACATATAGAAAACGATAGTTAGAGTCTACGATCGCTAATAATATGATGGAAAAAAATTCTTTGTAATTTAGGTACATTGAGCCACTTTTTGCTGGTTTTCGAAGTCTGATGTGTTTACCGTCCACTGCTCCTAAACAGTGAGGAAAATTTGCTTTTATGTCGAATCCATTTGCTATATGCTCCCATTCACTCACTGTTGTAGGAAGTCGCATAAACTCGTCACTCAAGTTGTTCCATATGCATCGTGAAACTTCCTTAATAATGTTGCTTATAGTTGACACACCGACACGAAAGACGTAATAAAGTTCTTGAAATGTACACCCAGATGCTGCATACCTAAAAAAATAAATTAAGCAATTAGTGTATACTATTAGGTAGGTACATATCGTCGGCGCGCTTGCAGATTCTTGTGTATGCAAAATTTCAACTTTAAATAAAATTATGTATTAAAAAATAAAAGTTTTTCTTTTTATTTTAATACTTACATATTTTTTGTTTTATTAAGTCGCGCTATTTGGTAAATAAATAAGCACATACAAGAATCTGCAGGCGCACCGACGATATAATATGAAACTAAAAAATATATAAAATTAAACTAAAGTAATTTTTTTTTGCTTCCCATTATTAACTGACCGATTAGTTCTTGCACTGACATTTTATATTGGTATTCTGTGCTTATCCACTGATCAATAAAGTAATTAATTGACAAGTCTATTTACTAAGCTATTGACAACCATCTTAATATTGTTATTTACTTTTTTCAGGAAAATACGTTATAAAAAAATGGAATTCCACTAGAGATGCCTGGATACGAACATTGAGTGAGAAAAAGAATTTGAAGAAATCTGGAGCTGCTGCCTCAAATATCAAGCCTTACAAATATCACAATCAAATGTTATTTTTGAAAAAAGTTGTCACCCCAGGTAAAACACACGAGAACGTCCCAGATAATGCTAATGAAACAAATAAGTCTGACAACATCTCGGAAACAGAAGAAATTAATAAAGCAAACGAAGAACCTGGTCAGATTATGGAACAAAGTAGTAGTGACAGACAAAAGGAAGGACAAAATTTAGCCCCTCCGAAACGCAAGGCAATGAAAAGAAATTTGAATGAAGTAGACACTAAAATGATTGAATACATGAATGATCAGTTAAAAAAAAGTAAAAATGAGCTTGAAGATCCCAATCTATCGTTCTTCAAAGGTATTTTGCCGCAAC
Source organism: Mimas tiliae (assembly GCA_905332985.1). Classification (NCBI taxonomy): domain Eukaryota; kingdom Metazoa; phylum Arthropoda; class Insecta; order Lepidoptera; family Sphingidae; genus Mimas; species Mimas tiliae. The sequence goes on along the minus strand of HG995239.1, from coordinate 11,869,943 downwards.
TATCTTCACTTAATGAGGATCAAATTTTAGAATTTCAGTCTGGAGTGATAAACCTTTTACAAAATATTAAAAGCAGGAGATATGGCCAGTCAAACTACGAGTGGTCTCCATATTCACAAAGTTCTAGCACTCCTCACTACCACACCCAAGGTTATTTTAGTAGGCCACATCATCCTGACTCTACACCAGCAGTAGAAGGTTCGCCATCAGTAGAATCTACAGTCAGCCAGGAGTCTGACTTACCAGATCTAACTCTGTTTTAAAATAAATCTTTGTTTTCGTAAACCTTTTTGTCATTTTAAATTTTAATTAATAATAACAAAAATAAAAGTTCTTACCTTAAAAATATCGCTAGTTTTACTTCAGGGCATAAGCTTTTTCTCCAGTTTGAGTCTTTCTTTTTTAAATCCTTTTCTAATCGTTTAAGAAGGTCATCGAAAGTAGACGTCGTCATTCGGAAATAAGCAAAAAATTTAGATTCGTCTTCTTTTAGCTGACGCACAAGTGCTGCACCTTGACAAAATGTTTGCCTTAATAATGGATGTATCCAATAACGCCGGGGCTTCCTCAAACGCAGGCGACGATAGTACCAATATAACACAACAACGTCCATCCTCGTTGAAAGTAGACGAACACTGAAGAACGAAAGTGCAACAGCGTATCTCCAGTAGCGACGGATCCGTTAAAAAAGATCCTGTAAATGCTGTGTACTATCTCCAGTAGCGATGGATCCGTTAAAAAGGATCCTGTAAATGCTGTGTGAATACTATCTCCAGTAGCGACGGATCCGTTAAAAAGGATCCTGTAAAAACGGACATTATATGTGAACGCGCCCTTAGTTGTTGTAAATGTTGGCGCGGTCTGTCCCATTAAATACTTACAAGAAAGAAATTACAGTGCGTATCAATACAACCCGTCCGTTTTACGGCACCCAGTAAAAATCCGATCCCGCAATCATACTGCAATACCGGATAGCCGACGGACCGACGGAACGAGTTCTTAATTAGGTATACCTATAGCTTGCGTGTCGTAGCTTGCATCGGGACACGGTATTTGATGGATTTCTAAAAGTAAAGGAATGAAATGAACACGCTCGTGTAGTTTATCGATGTGCAACACTTCAAGCTGCTTCACATCCACTCACTCCACGGTAATAGTTTTGTTTTATATTTTAATGGCGACAGAATATTACATTGAAATCCTTAAAAGACTATCGCGTCCACCTGAAAGCTCAGTTGTGTATGAATGGTACAATTATAGCGAACCATTACTTTCTACCAGAATATTCTTAATGACGAATATTGACACAATAATTGAAAAATACAATGTTATTACTATAAGTGAATGAATTACAATGATTACATTTTAAACGTAACTATAGATCTATTACAACTCATTTTTTTCTTAAATTTTCTACTTTTTTATAATATTATAAACATACATCCATCATAGATCAGATACTTATAATTAACATTACGGTAATTATGATTAAATTGTATATAGCCCTAACTTACAACAATACAAGTTGAGTCAGAATATGTCATGTTAATTAATATTAATAATATAATATGTAATTAATTATACGTTTATAGATCTATAGAGACAATAAAGATTTTTTTTTTCGTTATTCGTCGAATATCCACATGTTACAGTAAAGTGTTCAACTAGAAATCAGCTGAGCGTGAATGACACGCATCTTTGTTAATTCATTCAGTTACTAACAGTTCATATGTTTTCAAATTCCTTATTGTCTCAATCCATACAGTAACTACTTTGGATATAATATGAGCAAAATAACTGTGATGCTCGTATAATTATAAATGTAAATGCACCTAACATATCTATGAGATACAAGAATGACGTAATATGGGATACACAATTTCACAAAGTTTCAATTATGAAGGTGATTACTGACAAAATCGGATATCGTACTAGTGAAGTATCAGAGTCGTATCACACTGAAACAGGCTCTACAGTGGCACGAAATGCGACTACGGCATGACGAGATCACGAGACCACGAGACGACGAGCCCACGAGACTACGCGACAACGCGGACACTAGACCACGAGACCTCGAAACCATGCGACCGAGAGAGACAGACATAAGGGTGATTGTCAAGTGTTAGTGTCAAGTCTCGGCTCTACTCGTATAATGTACTAACAAGTAACAACACGAGCGTCTACCTATGTGAGCCTAGCCTACAATCCGTCCGCACCACGTACATTCTAAACACTGACAGATCGAATAGCGCCGCGAGACCGGACATCTATCTCTTGAAATATATATTATTATATATCCGTTTCCTAAAATATTTACTTCCTTATTCTTAATTCCTTACATTTGAATCTAATGGCAGTGATGGTCAGCAGTTGCGGGAAGGGATCATGTCAACCTTACCCAAGAATTGAACATAAGATTTTTACAATAACAAAAATATTGTATTACCTAGTAGCATAGGATCCCACTGCTTGACTTCTACGTCAATTAGTGATCTGTTTTAATTTAAAAACATTTTTAAAGTAATTTCTAATAAGGAAAATAATTGTGCCAAGTTGCCTATCAAAATATGGTGGCTAGAACTTTTAATTAAAATTGTATAACTATTTATAAACACATTTACGTTCACTTGTTTTTAAGATAAAATGTAATTCATTTCTAAGAGACAGAACTTAAAATGTTTAGGTTGTCATTTCTCACGTGGGCAGCAATCAACAGGTTGCGAGTTATAGTCTTCTAGGATACATTATGAGTTTACATGGTGATAACTTATTTTATATGTTATAGGTATAATAAATTTCTTAGTCTGTGCCATGGAACAAGATTGTCTATGTAAAAGTGGTAGTAATTTTAAATTAAATTATCTGCACCCATATTTTGATAAACAACTCGGCAGAACTTTATTTCTTTATTGATAATTATCTATGAAAAACGCATTTCAATTAAAAAATAGGAGGAAGTAGAAATCACGCAGTGGAATCTTGAACTATAAGAGCCGTACAACCCACACAATCGGGTACCGACTTCGACGCCGCGACTTCGATGTAAACATCCGCGTCCTCTCGTCTCATCTACTCCTAAACTACCGTAACTTGATACCCAATTACGATCATTTATCTATTACCTTATGATTATACCATATATATGATACTTTATAATATTATGTATGTATATTTACTTTCGGACCTAAACACTTAAATTTAATTTATTCTATTATTAATATTATCGAATTGTAGAGATGTCAAATAAAAATCAAAAAGCATTCTTTAAATTATACATATCACCACCAACATAATATAAATTATACGTATTATCACGAAGCGATAGCAGACTAAAATTTTAACGACGTTCAATATCCTACCCAAAATCATCATTCGAAGCTCACTGCACTACCACAATACCTACGCAATCAACAAAATAAATCATCGCCTTATTAGCTCGTAACAGCCTTAACAACCTTATTTCTTATAGTGATGGGCTGCATAATCACGTGACAATAGAAATGTACCTGTGTATATTTACCATCTAATTACAACGTAAAACCTGCTTCAGTGATTAACGGCACTCTTACACATCCTACGTTCCTACAAACAGACAAACATTCAGCTGGATACATCTAGGTGTTAAAAATAAGGTCGGTATTTTGTGTTCAGCTAATGTAGATTTAGCGCGTTATAATATAATTTGATAGCGGCCACGGCGCGGCGCGCGGCGCCCTGCACAGTATTGCACAGTGCATACTGCACTGTACACATGCACATGTTTAACAGTATGTCACTTCATATTGCACACATTCAGTAGACGCGAGAGAAGGGACGTGCTTCAACGTAAACTTATCAACATTTCATCAAACATGGACACAATTTAATATAATATTATAAATTTTGAGTACATTCAATCCTAAATCTTAACAATTAATACAATATCAAAATTTTATGGACTATGATTTTATAATAACATGAAAAAACAGTCTTCCACGCTTTTTCGTTTATCAAAAGTTGTAAAATGTAAAATTTTCATTGTAAAACCCAATAAAGTACAAGAATCTCAAAACAGTCTAATGTTACACGACAACCCCGTCCACATGTGTGAAACGGTAGTTCTGTCGACAATGGCTTTGTCGTTCAATAATCTAATAATGACCGCCATATTTATTCTTTTGATTTTAATTAATCTAATCTTAAAAAATTGAATCATAATAAGTAATATTGTAAAGTCGCAATCAAATCGAAATATGAGCAAGAGAACCATGTTAATTTCCAAGTATTTACGTTTACAGCTAAAGTATCGTTTAGTAATCAGCCGCGTAGCAGCTCGCGCGCGGCGTAGGTACCTACCTACTATGTATCGCGTACTCAAATTATTCTTCGAGTACGTACTTATGTGTGAACTATGAATTATTTGCCTTATAAAAATTAAAATTGTTTCAGTTGTCGTTCGCTGTTGACCATACGACAACTTGTTTAATTAATTCCAATTAGGTACGTAACGACTCGAATTACTAGTACAGACCCCACTGACTTCGAGACGACTGTAAATTCTATTATGTATTTAAATCCTTAGTCGTTTCACCGACCAATAAGGATGATGTTCATAATCCTATCAGTGCGAGAATAACGAAACAACAGTAAATAAACAAATGATTCCGAAGCATAGTCAATTTTATATATGTCCAAACACGTTATAGTATAAGTACATCGTCTACATGAACTGACACAATGCTATTTACGAGTTACGACACGACATCAAGCGAAATCTATGATATATTTTATGTAAATATAATAATGAAAATTAAACACAATTATAAATAAGGATGCAATGGCATCCATGTCAACTGAAAATACGGGAAAGACAAATGGATTTACGCGCTTATAATTTACAGAACTATTACGAGTCTGACTCCTACCTAACGCACAATCAACTTGTATGTTATACAGTAAACACATGATAACCTCGCCGCTAGCTCCTCGCTCCTTACTTCTCCTGCTCATTGTCCTTCTCCTTCTTGTCTTCTGGCTCTTTCTCCAGTTCCTTCTCGTCACCCTGAAAAAGTCACAGTTTGTTTTTAGTACGATTTCTAAGTTTCCATCATTCAACCACTAGTTAAGTTTTAAGTCATAAATTATCGGCACATTTTATCACTTCTGCAATTTGAAATTTAAATGGCCTATTTCTTAATGTATGTAATACTAATTATCATATTATTATACACGAAAACCCCACTTCGATAAGAGATCGGCTTTGCAAGTGTAATGCGAAACAATCAGTATCTATGTAGTAGAGCCACCGTTCTGACACTTTTGTCTCAGAATGGTCCGGCGCGATTTTTAATCCTACTTCGATTATAAATGTGAAATATTGGGCATTTATGAGTTTGTGAATTCGACTGAACCGTTTTGGATGAAATTAGACATACAGATAAGCCAGGGCCTAGGACATAGGCTTTTTATTTTGGAAGCCGTTAACGCGAGCAGGAGCCATTTGCAAAAGCTAATATAATATATCTTTGATCTGTGGAAGATGTCATAAGAGAAATATCACTGGTTTTAGAAGTTGCATGAACGCCTCAAAATCCCGGGCCGATCCTAATGCGCTGAAGAAGGATTTTGGTTAGTATTTCAGTCTAGGGTGTACCTACATAGATTTAGAGAACTAGAGTCAGAATCTAGGTGGTAAATCCCTTCAATGCGAAAGGCCGTCTGGGTTGGTACCACTGCTTTGTCTATTTATGCCGCCAAGAAGCAGTGTCTAGCACTATTATCTTTCGGCTTGAAGGACATTGCAGCCGGTCAAATTACTGTGTATTATGAGACGTTTTATTGCCTCGGTAAGCAGACGAGCAGACGGCCTCCACCTGATGGTAAGTGGTTACCGCCGCCCATGGACCTCAGCAATGCCAGAGCACAACCAAGCCGCTGCTGGGAAGACTGAGCATTAATGGGGCAGACGTGAAGCGTCACGTACCATCATGCGAGCGATCTGTTAGTTTCATCATTCAGGCTAATAAAAAAGCACGTCGCAAGGGTCGTCCGGATGTTTTTAGCTCTCCCGGGCGGCTTAACGTTGGATCTTAAATCCAGTGAGTCAGACCCAACCTTCCCGCCTCCCCTCGGGTGAGGTGGTAGCGTTGAATCGTTTTTCCTCACGGAAACACAAAAAGAGCTTCGAACTAAACCACTAAGTCATATTAGAAACACAAAAAAAATTACTTTTATATAGGTAGAGATTGATTTGTATTTTATACCATGGACAGGTTCATCTCTTCGCAGTTCGTATTTCAAAGTCGTCGGATAATTTTATAATAACAACAATTCACAAGATCCTCACCTTGCCTTTCTCTGGTTCGTCTGGTAGAGGTTGCTTCTCGGCGGGTCCAGTGCCCTCCTTTGTCTCCTTGATCTCTTTTACTGGTTTCGGCAGGTGCGAGTTCATATCTAGCTTGGTACAAATGTCGTCCCAGTCGAGGAAGGCGCGCTCTTTGATACGCGACACCAGCCCCACCAGGTTGGGAAACGAATCGTTCATCGCATCTCGCAGCGGGTGTTCTACTTCTTTGTCGATGAAGTGCAGTTGTGCAAGATTCGAGAACGCAACCACGTCCAGCTGATAGACAACAATGATACGTAATACATTAGTGATTAGACAATATTTTATTATAAGGCCTGTATTCCCCGAAGGAGCAGGCAGAGGTGTAGTCGTGTAGAGGTGTAGATACACCCACATTTCGCCGAGCTTATTATTGGTACTAAGCATTTCGTGATAGAATAATCCACTCCGAAACCCAGACCTCAGCATAGCAGTCATGCCGCGTACGTATTACAACTGTGTCACCGATGCAGTCACAGAAATGTTTATATGTACGTATCAGCATAGTCTTTTTTATGTTTAAGTCAAGATGTGAAAAAGTCGCGCTTTTTACTTACTCGTATTGCTTCAATATTACTCGTATTGCTATTTTAATGGAAGTTAAGTAGGTACTTAGATAGTAGGTACTCACGATTGTCGGCTCGTCGCCAAAGAAGAACGGCCTGTCAGCAAGCAAGTCGGATAGAACGCGCAGGTCGTTTTTACCGAACTCAATGATTTCATCCTGGCTGTGTACTCCGATGCCATGGGCTTTAGCCTTCTTCATTCCCTAAAAGATCAGGACATGACTCTATGAGACACTGGAGTTATCCATGAGATATTTACTAAACATGCGCACGTATATTTTAAAACATCCGGCGATGATCCGCACTCACAATTGTTCTTATAAATAGACGATATAATTGAGCTTTAATTAAAATGCTGAATAGGCACATAGTGGCCGATTATTAAAATGGACATCTTAACAATTAAACCAAGCTAAATAAATTACGCGTGAATTCACGCAACAATAATTGCTAATAATAATTACGTTTAATTCTCAGGCCATATAGTTCAAAATGTAAGATGTATTCATTATTATTATTTGTACTTTTTATCAATACCTATCACTTATTCAAATCCCAAAACACGTTCAACATAAATGCATAAAACTAATTTCTGCAAGAAGTATAAAACAAAGTTGTTTGTGTATTCACTTCTATACTATAATTAGTTCTACTTAAGTTTTGAGACTATTCACAATTATTTAAAAAAATATTTTGTTAAAAAATGATATCAAATCAAAAACATATTGAGCCCGGGCGAAACACTCTAGAAAAATATATTCAAATTACACAAATGCCCTTACCTTGCGTCCATAGGTAAACTTGTAGCAGAAATTCAGTATAGAATTCGGTATACGTGTATTAAGTGCATTCTGCAAATTCAGCTGATATCCCTTGATGACGTTCTCGGGGTACTTGGCACGCCACCACAGAATCACCCATGAGAGATGGTTCTCAATCATTGAAATCATGGCGTGCGATATCACCCGCTGCTCCGGAGATAGGGCTGCGTATAAGGACAAATAGTAAAGTGAAGCTCAGCCATTTCTGGCAATCATTCGTGTGCACATGCGCAACGACCTGTTAATATCTAGGATACTAGGACTCCCGGGTCACCTAAATCAATCTAGCCTGCAGTTAAAAATAGCCACAGCAAAGCAGGTAAGTACGCCCGAACTTTGATAAAGTTGGTTTTAACTTTTAAATGGGGTCGTTTCATACGCCCAAATGTTGTATTACTATAAACAGCATTATAAACGCCGCATTACAGCTTTATATTAGAGTCGTTTAATCAGTACAAATATTATTTAGAAATATTAGTAGGTACAAGCAGCCTATAAAAGTATGAAATTACACGGTAAAAATACGCTAGTCTTGTGATTACGTTATAGTGAAGCGTGACATAACATTCTATAATACATACGAGTACATACATACATAGACTTATACTCTGTAATCTGTTTCCCATAGGGGTAGGCAGAGACAACAGATTTTCACTTGCTACGATCCTTAATAAGGTTGTAATCTTGTGGAACTCACCAGCATCAAGATCTTTGTTGTATTTTTCCGAAAGTTCCTTGATAATGAACGTGCTGTCAGCTATCTCCTCGCCATTCAGTTCCACAAAAGGTAATTGTCCCTTTTTGGAACGGTATTTCGCCCGGTGGTCGACATTCTATGGACAATATATAAATATTAATATGTTTAACTTATTAAATTATTATGGAATATATTTTATTCGTGGCGCAGTGGGCGAGTAGCCGGCTATGAAGCGAGATGCCGCGGGTTCGATTCCCGCACCACGACAAATTGTTTGTGTGATCCACAAATATTTATTTCGGGTCTGGGTGTTTTCTCCCCAGAGGGGTTGATATCAGACAGGCGGCCGGACATAAACATTATAAGCCAAATCTTTCTGTAACATATGTTAAAAATCATGACCCCACTGCGAGTAGGATACGGGAAGGTGGAAGAAAATAGGCCAAAATCTAAACTATTATAGTTAGGGGCAAATTAACCTCGACCGCGATTTTGAAAAAGCTTCTACGATTTGAAGGAATTACATAAATAGTATTTGTTAAAGAAATCATTTAATGGTACCGCACCGATTTTATGTGTACCTATTATCTGATAAACCTAGTGTGTAGGAACAGCTTCGACACGGTCCTACAATTACAAGACAGCAAACATATTATTTACTATAATGAAATATAAATATTCTTGCAAATATCCGAATTCCGATTCCTGATAATGCCCAACAGTAAGCATTGAAAATAGTAGCGCACGAGTCACATTTTAAAACTGTGAATAATTGTTATTGTCATATAAATGTATTAATATTTTTTCCTTTAATGATAAAAACATTTGTAGGCAAAGCGTAAATATAATTTAAAAGTAAACATTTACAACAACATCCAGACTAATATAAGTACCTACTACTTTTATTTATTAGCTTTCGTAACAAAAGTAAATTACGGCACCATTTAAAGCATTACCGAAATAGAGTAGAACAATGTGAAGTGACATCATTATGATGTTCGCTACTCAACTTACTTAATTCTCTTAACTGTATGTTCTGAATTCTTACGTAACATACCACACGGTATTTTCTCAGAAAAAACACTACTTAATATCTATGCTTGTATTGTCACTTGTCAGTGACCTTAAGAAAACTATCATACCTTTGGTTTTATTTTTTATAGATCATTAACTTTTTAATCTTTTTACATTCATATAAGAAGAGGTACAAAATACGGACCTATTCCATCAATTAATCCACATGTATAAAATTATGGTTGGAATAATTAATTCACATACATACACACTTACGCCTATGAAATTAATATTTAATTCATTTTTTTTATAAACGTATTGCCACAAAAACATAATATTATAATAATATAAGATCTCAAACAACATTTCTTACTTCACGCACTAAATATTTTTGTAAACTTTGAATAGATCGATGACGAATTGATTAGACAATTCTTAGTTATATTTTGTCTAAATACGATAAGCTCTAAAATAATTCAGTTTACTTATCACAAAACTAATCACATGAACGAATTAGGTATATCATCATGCATAGGTACGAGAAGAGCGATATGTGACAAAGTAAATGTATTTATTATATTTTTTACTCGCACCCCACCCCTGTACAAAACCTTTTTTTAAACCCATCCTTAATTAAGAGGGATGTTAAATAACTATAACTTTGGCCTCTTGTCTGTCTATCGCATAATAGGGCTTAAACAAAACGATTTCAATTCAGTTATTATAATTAAAACGTGTCTTCTTAGCTAGTTCACATTAACCTGATACTGTAACCGAGTACTCCAGCTTTCAACTCCTCGTTAAGAATACAAGATATATAATGCTTAGGCTTATTATATTGAGTCTAACATGATATGTCTTGTATTGTTTAATGTAATATTTTAAAGATTATTATGTTATTTACTCATAGAGACCAAAGCAACAAGTCCAAGCTAGATAGTCTGCCTTTAATAATAAATCCTAACTATACATTCACCAGACCATGAACATTGCTTGTATTCCAAATTATTCAAAACCTATGTATAGGCAGACCATCTAGCTTGAATTCATTGCTTTGGTCTCGACAAGTAGTTAATAAACAATCATTTTATTTTTCTAATAAAACAGATAAAAAAAACATTAAAAGCCCCAGAAACAAAACCAATATTTAAAAGTAAAAAACGATGTCCAACTATATAGTCAAAATGTACCTCTAAAACGTCAACAAAAGTGTAAACTTATAACACCACATTTTGTGGGGCGTTAAAAATAATTATAAATTATGATTTTTACCTATTAAGAAGTATGCGCGATAGGCTTGTGAGGTGCAGATAAGTGTGCGATTCGTTGCAATCATTTCATACAACGACTTAAATAATATAATTTGTCGACATTAAAAAGGACTTAATGAAATATTGTACACCAGCACGCAAAATATAAAACTAGTTTATTACGGCACCAAATTAACACATATTACTTTTTATTAATTATTTATAAGCGTAGGGAGTTCTAAATAAATGTAATAAATATGTAAATTTTAAACATGTAAATTTTTTACATGAGGCCAAACCAAAACGTTGTGAACCTATACATTTTGTAACAGAAAGGTATGGGCCAATTTTGGGAATGTGTCTGGGAGCGGTCTATAATCTGTATAGGGCCAGCCGCGCGCGCCATGACGCGGACTGCAGACGTCAGCGGGGTTGAAGCACGTAGCGACTGAGGGAAGGGGCCGGGCGTCGGCAGCACAGGCGGGGGTGGAACGTCCCATCGACTACATTTATCTGGTCGCGTATCCATGGCGACCGACATGAGCCGACTCCAGACGAGCGCAAGCTCGTCGGGCTCCGGGAGCACCGAGCAGCTGTATTGATTTTGACTGGCGAGTGCAGAGCAGAGGTTCAGCGGCCGGCCGCCACACCCCCACTTCGCTCTACTTACACGCAACCCCTATAATATGTATCATTGCTCCTGAAGATAAAAGCATGCTAACCTATGACCTTATTTTGTATACTTAATAGCTTTCACTACATAATGATATATATTGCATCCTATTTACAAAGTCGCAGGTACCAGAAAGGCACATTTTGATAAAGGAATTGATGTAAAATACATACACTTATTCGTGAGGATATGGCAAAGAAATAAAATAATTAATTGAATACATATATACTTACTATTGAATTTAGAGCGTATGAGCGTAATTTATTGAACGTTTGATATTAATATTAGATGATGTCGTATTATTATTTTTTTATGAGAAATTTTAGATTAACAATTAGGTAATTCCAATTCAGTTGCAGTGAATGCAACCGAATACAGCGCGATTGGGAATTTAAGCCATCCTATTAACACAATCAACGCTAATTTCCATTATTAGCATTGCTATTCATCATGTTAATAACTATTCAACTAAGTTAAAATTCAAAACAGTCGCAATTATTATTCATCAAACAATTGAATATGAACTTTCATTAACTTCAGTTGTTTTTATAGAATAGAATAATTACTTATATCGACATTTAATGAACTGTCGTGTCATATTTCTTTTAATTAGCGTCAATGATGAGATGAATAGGTCGTTCGACTGATGGTAAACCTGCCCATAAACAGAAGTAACACCAATCAGAACTATCAATTATGAAGCACCTACTGTATGGAAATAGATTGCCCGCGAGACATAAGATGTCAAGTCTTTTATTGCCTAGTAATTCATTGGTTACAATGTCGTTCAAATCGGACCACAACAGTACTTACATACTGCTGTTTGGCGGCAGAAATAGACAAAGCGGCGGAACCTATCCAGACGATCTCTCGCATAAGAGGGATCTATCACTTATTAAAATAATGAAGTTGCCACGAAATGAACCGAGTTATATGCATGTAAACCAATCTTTTAATTATGTAATTTTTTACCGGAATATGTGTCACTATCTACAGCAATTAAGGGGTGTTCATAAGTTAAAGTAACAGACAAGCTGTATTTTATAGTACCGTGCCGCGGCCGAGTGGTTTCCAAATAATAAATTGCGATACAAGGCGCGCTGACGTCCCGGGCGGCACACCCTGGGATCGGCGGCGAGGGGTTGGTCGATGGCCGGGCGGGGTCGCGCAGGCGCTTCGTTGATACAGGTCGAAGCCCTCGCGGTTGCCGACCCCCGATCCTAGAAGTACCCGCTATGGAATAATAGTTTTCGCGACCAAATCGCTATGTATTTATATCTACATGGGTTTTCTTAACGCTTATCGCTTTATTCCATATTCCGTTTCCATGTTTATCACCGAAAACATAGTAATATCAAAATACCTTATACCTTCAGTAAAAGCTCTACTTAGACTGCTATAGTTACAAATTGTATCCATTCTAATTATAATTAGCCTTTCAAACCATCGAGTACTGGATTTACATAGCAGTAATTCTAAACACCAAGTGATTATAAAACTCAGTAGTATTTAGCGTATATGCACTAATTGAGTAACATACTACGTTAGGTGGAAGAAATAACATTCACCGAATCGCAGCTAAATTTAACAACGCATGCTACTGTTAAGTATCGTGTGTTAAGTAAACAACGCTACATCACACATTGTGTTAACCGTTACTTAAACACCAGTGTTCGGGGAAACGCTTTACCACTGCTGCATTGTGTAGCAAATTCAAAGTTTCAGATGTTCATGCGCTTCGGTCAATAATAAATAATTATATTAGTGCATGCATATTGTTGCAGTTAAAGTGTACTACATACCATTCAACCCGGCGTGAATTAAATATAAATCTTGTTGGTAATATATGTTAGTTGGTTATTATGGTTGGCTTTTAAAAGGCAAAACGATATAAATTACATTTTCGCCTGTAGTATTGCTGCCGGTGCGGGTGCAAACGGAAATTAACTCGGCGAAATGTGGGTGTACTAGTTACACTTCTGCCTACCCGTTCGGGGAGTAAAGGCGTAAGTGCGTATGTATGTATAGGAAGGTATATCAGTGTCCAACTGGTCAAAGAGCCTTTATTGCATAGGGCTGGTTGAAAGCAACCGGTCCTTTGCAAAAAGTCTCTTCGATCTGTTACACTGCTGTACTAATTCCTAAGCCTGTGCGACCCAGAACGATTCCGACATAAACCTCGTTAACTCCAACACAGTCGCAAACAATCCGTGGTTTAAAAGACGGTCAGCTGTAATATGTTAAGTAAGATACTGAGATATCTGAACCTGTTTGAGCACAAGTCTTTGGCAAATTTCAAGACTGCGTCTTACTTATATCGCTTGATCTAACGGAATCTAACGTATCAGTCACATCATTGCGTCTGCATAGCATACGAGTTCCAAGAAAGTTTTAGCATTATTATAGTTTCCCATACCCAGGTAACTCTTTTCTTATGATAGTAATAGAAAATAATGAATCAGGGTTTTATTTCAATTGCGAAGAGTTTTAAGGGTAAAGAGCCAAAATATGACAATTCCAGCTACAATAGTTCCCGAGATCCAGCTACTCTTTTCTATCGCCATCATCGGATCACCGTCTGATATCTTAAATGCGGCTCGTCAACCTCTACCTGCTTCCAGAAATCTCTTACAAATCAGTTCAGCCGTTTCGGTAATTAACAGACATATTCTGTCTGTCAGAAGACAATTAAAAGCAAATAAATAAACAAAAACCAAATAAAAAAAGCGTATAAGAAGAGATTTTATAAAGAAGAAATATTTGTTTGTTTATTTGTATGTAGGGGATAATCTTAGGAACAACAGAACATATTTTAAAAAAATCTTTCACCCATAGGAAGCTACACTAGCCCTGAGTAGAATAAGCTGTATTTTATTGCTATTTGTGATCATTTTGTAGTCAATGTGAGGAGTATTGGCTCTACGGATACGATTCAAAAAAATCTTTCCACTAGTAGAAAACTTACTATTCATAAGTAACAAAGGTTATATTTTATCATAATTTGTGATCATAGTGCTCCCCAGATATGGATAATTTATTTTAATCTAATTCAATACTTCCGTAATAAATGCGAAAGTGAGTCTGCTAGATCCGATGTAAGTATTGAAATACGTGGTCGCCATTTTGATTATAATATATTTCTTTCAACGCAGATTGACTTCCAAATAAATATCTGGGAGGCTCCGTGTTCAAAAATGGTAGATCCGATGCTAACATCGGCCATTTTGTATTTCTTTGTTTTAAGGCTGATTGACTTCAACATAGATATCTGGGACGCCCCGTAGTCATAAATGATAGATCCAATGTTGGAATCGAAAAAGAGGCCGCCATTTTGTTTCAAAGCAGATTAAATTCAAAATCGATATATGAGACGCCCCATAGTAAAATATGGTAGAAGCGATATTATTGAAAAAAGTGGTCGCCATTTTGTTTTTCTTTAAGGCCGATTGGCTTCATAATCGATATCTGGGACACTCCGTAGTTGAAAATGGTAGATCCGATGATAGAATAAAAATAGATGATTAAAAACTGCATCTCGGTCGTGCAACACCTCTATAATTCTGGAAGACTTTTGTATGGCGCAAATCGTCAAGGTCATAGACATGGGGTACAGTTTTAAAACTAGACACTTATACTATTCACGTGTGGCCAGTATATTACGTAAGTATAGTAGATATACTCTCAGTACGCAATAAGAGTTCTGTGACATCTAATAATTCGTTTTCAACGTTCATAATAATAAAAATATATAAACCAAAGCGAAACCGCAATGTCATTAACTTTTGTATGGATGTAAAGCTCAAATCGTAAGAATCAATGGCGTGGATAAAAACCTTAAGTAAATAGTTGAAATTCATCAATACGAGGACGCAACAGTTGTAGACTTACGATCGTATTAAACTAATATACATGACGTACTGAATGCATAACGCAGTAGTGGTATGGGGGTTTAATGCCCAACATCTCGTAATATTGTGGAACCGGATTTATCCGAAACGACATTTTTTGGATTTTGGAGTCAACTTTATAGATTCATAATGCACGTTCAAGATGCTGAGACCAACTGGTCAGGTCCGAATTTAAAAGAACATAAGAGATTTTTAGTTATTTTAAAAATATTTTCGTAAACACTAACGCCCTTATTAAAAGAACGCCCTTAATAAAGATAAACCCTTAAGTGAGTTCTTTGCTAAGTGTTGATTCCTGTATACGTATTTGGATCTATCACGTTTTTGTTTAGTGCCAAAACGGACTTATGACGTTTAGATATTATCGGCACTACGGACCCTCATAGTAACTTTTATGAACATTAAATGTGCAATTGTTTGCGTGATATAAACACTTTTTGAATTAGCTGCTATATTAGTCCCATAAGCTTTTACTGAAGGATTAAATAAATATCTCAGTATCTAGAATCGGCTAAGGGAAGAGTTCCAACCAAGAAAAAAATACATTGGTAATTACTAATGAACTCAATGGAATTACCAAAAACAAGTGAAATTAAGATACAAATGAAAATAAATTTAATCCTAGTAAATTTAGAAACAACATTAAACTTCGTCTGAATACAGATATCTGAGTGTACGGATACTCAACGCAAACTAGGTGAAAATCTATCATCTGCGGCATACTCGTCCATTTTACTACAGCTTCTAAAATTAAATGTTGTCCTTAAAAGTAATTCATATAGAGTTGAAAACAGCACGCAAGTGATCTTATTATACTCTATTGGGACTGCGCCCGCGGCTCTTTTCTCCGAGCATGCGTGCGCACCAACCATGCGGGCAAACGCCCGTTTGCATAATACAGCGCATTTAACTTTTAAATAAATCACATACTGATAATTATTTATTTACCGGTGCAAAATTGCGAGTATACGCGCGAATTTCTCCGTCTGGTCTGCGCTTAACTTTACACATTTGATATAGCAGCGGCCGGCAAACGACCAAGTCGTCACCTGATGTCATCTCTACACCGCCCATTAACGAGGTGTCATGTTAGAACATTCACAATATCAGAGAACCATGAAAGCCGTACGCAACACGCAACATCAAGCTGTCACTTCGTCAGTTTTCAGTCAGACAGCGGTACTAACCCGGCTGAAAAAGCCCATTCATGGTGCAGATAGAAGTATCTACAACGTGGTTCGACCACTTAAAAATATATTCGACATCACATCGATCTTAGTCTCAAACATCCTCGAGTTGGACGGAACTTGGGAAAGTAGTTGGTCGACATGTCATGCCGTTGGTGTTGTTTCTCTTTTACCTTTTACAGCTTACAAACCATATTATTGCAGTGCTTACTTTTGGGATTTATCTACTTTAGCCTATATAAGAATATATATACAATACTACAGAAAATATATGTTGCGGAGGAATGTGCAATGTGAAATGATATGTTGATAAACAGCAAACTTTGTATTTTTATATGTAATGTACATTAGATTACGGTTATTGAAACTGTGTCTAATAAGGTTTACTGGCTTTTGAATACCCACAAAAAAATATATTCCAAAGCATGTAGAATGTGCGTTGCATATAGCGTAAAGGGAAAAGATGCAAACGTGTGCCGCCCATGAACACCCACAATACAATTGGACGGTAGTCCTGTTGCCGACCTTTGAGAAATGAAAAGATTTTTTTAATCCTGGCAAAGCAATGTCTGTGTCACGAGACGGCGCGGCGCGGCACGTCTCACGACAAATCCCCAGAACTATGCCCGTACTGGAATTACACCGTCCGACCCCGCAACGCGACTCGACAGAATGAGCAACTCTGGCGGGTTTGGCGGTCATTATCCATTCAGTTACAGATATGAATCACAATCCCACCAATATATTAAGTAAGTTGGGAAAGGGGAGATTCGGGTCTCCGGCACTCTTACTGGACAGTGGATACTGACCACATGAAACACAAAACCAAAGACGATACCTACTTCATGTTGCCCGGAGAGTGGTATAACCGCGGTCGAGCTGGCCCATTCATGCTGTACATAAAACTGTCTACCGTGAAATCAGCAGCTACTTGTATCCAAGGTTAATACAAAATATTCCGAACGTGTCGCTTATGCACAAAGCTTATAAAGTCACATTCCGCATTCCTACGTAACGCAAGACTGATTATGAAAATTAATAAGTATCCGTTATTACACTCGACACACATACATAAGCAACGTAAACAAATTAGGTTACAGTGAAATATATGGTGTGGCTATCCTAACTGGGACTGTGTTGCGATGTATCAATGAAGGACGTACTGTAACGGTGCAGGTGCTAGATATTATAGCAAAGATTCACCTGCATCGAATACGAATCAATAGCTTGTAACAAAGCATTAAGCAACTCAAAGTAAGTTTCCGTCAGGCAAGCCTAGCAGTGGAGGGCTGTCGGGCTCGACCCGCATTCCACCACCAAATACGTCGCGCGACTACACTCCCGGTTGGAATAATAAACGCTTTGTAATTGATCGCATTATGGACCAAGCTAAATTATTATCACATGCAAAGATAAGTAAAGGTAGCCACTGACAAGTTAATTTGGTAGATTTCAAAATGGACGCATATTCAGTGGGCATACTCCAAATTACGGCATCATTGACTGTAGTACTTCCATTTGGCCTTCACTTCGAACGTTGCCATCAACGTTGCAGTTACGATATTCACACATAACTAATGGTGGCAACAGCAATGTATATTTAAAAAAGAGGGAAAATGTAAGAAAGAGTGGTTGAAACAAAAACAATATTACTTTCAATGTGTGGAAATGTATAGCAGCACATGTACAGCACACACACCACCAACACCATCAACACCAGATCTTAAACTGAGAAGAAAACACACAAAAAATGGACGCGTATTTGCCCATTCACGAACAATACGGACGGCTTCCTCATGGCGTAGTATAAGTTTTTGAGTGACGGTCGGCCGCGTATGTCGTCCATGAAAATAGCATACGTTTCCTTACATTCACGATACGATTTTGGAAGACGACCGGAGTGATCGTTTGGATTGATGGATGCATCGTTAGTCCTTTATACTTCTTCAGTAGGTATACTACTGTGCGAGTCGCGTATATATATCTGCACATAGTATATCCAACAAGTTAAATTATTTGATTATAATACCTACATACAATATGTCGTGGTCTACAGTGAAAAGTCCATCAATGGTTGACATTATTAGACTGCACTGTACTTACTATCAATTGCATCTTGGAGTGTAAATAAATACTTTGCCATGCCAGGATAAAAAATCGGTCATATGCGAATAGGTGTTGCGCCCTGAGGATGCCGTATCATTACATGTCTAAAAAATATTTTCAAATCGTATTTACATCTTAAAGATATCCACGTCGCGGAGATGAAGGCGCTGCAATGGATTTGCTACGTAACACCCCTAGATCGTATATATAACGAATACCTATATCCGTAGCAACCTTGGAGATTGTACGTTGCAGACAAACTTCAGGAATGTCGCTTAAGGTGGCTTTTTCCATAATAATTAATTGGAGGGGCTCTATTAATGGGATACTGTTTATTATTATAGCAATAAGACTTTATTGTTAAAAATGCTTGTTCAGAAAATTTATGGGTTATGTTGTGCCGAGTCAGCCCGTTTCATCAATGGCTATTTACAAGACGAACCGCCGCCACACAGCATGGTCCAGGGTGATATTATAATTTGAATTATGTCATGTTTTACAGCTAGAGCTTAAGGTGGTTTGGTCATGTTTTACGGAAACCGCAGTAGTACGTCGATTGCAGATGCCTGAACCAGATCGTACCAAGGCCACGATCCAGCGGGCGGTTCAAAAAGCGCTGGCTTGACGTATTAAAGGAAGACATGAGAGCCAATGGTCTCACTACGGAAAATGCTCTAGATCAGGCGAAATGAAAGCGTTTAAGTAGGAAGGTGGACCCTAACACTAAGCCGGGATATGGCCAGGCAGAAAGATTTACATTTATTTGAATTTATTTGTACAGGTGATGTTGTCTGATAGAGTGAGGAATGTGGTGATGGAACGTTGCGGAGTACAAGAAGATATAGTGACAAGCATTGAGAAATATTGAAGACACATTGAAAGGTGGGATAATTGGAGACTGGCGAAACAGATACACGGCAAGTGTGGATGGAGGAGTCGGTAGAGGCCAAATTGGTGTCATATTAAGTAAAGAACAGGTCAGGAGTACTCTAAGCCGACGAGTCCATGAAGATATTAATGAAAGTAGATGAAGCTAAAGTTGTATATCAGGATCACATAAAGTGGAAATCCCCATGGATTGACTATGATATTGATTAATATTACTATGACTTCGGAGAGACTATTCTCTGCCTACCTTTATGGGTTACAGGCGTAATATTACGTGTTGTGTTGAGTTATGTTGCAGTTTGTTTGAAATAATTCCATACGGTATTTGAAATTAATAATTCTCGGATTTTTTATTTCCGTTAATTGTAGATCAACAGGAAGTGTCCTATAGTTTGTTTATGAGTGAGTTTGGAGTATTAATATATATGACATGAATGACCGTATCTTTTGATTGCGTTGACTTGACTTAAAACAATAAAAAAAATCGAGAATTTTTACACCTCGGTGGCGCAGTCGTAACGCGTACGCATTACAACTGCGCCACCCGTTGACTGTTATACTCCCTCTACGGCGCCACCGATGCAGTCAACATAGATAATATCTTCATATAATATCTTCTTCTCCAGTAGTCGAATCGAATCGCAATAATTCGCTTTCTTTAAACATATTACATACTATGATATTACGTCTACCGTTTACCGTAGTAAAGCCTCCAATGCACAGTCGCGATCTCCAGTGATAAATGTTACTAGGATATTTTGTATGGGATCGCGTACGATCTTACACACTGCCGCGATCTAGACGCCAGCGATCCCAATGATCTTACACACAGCTATCTATCGAAATGTGTTGCCGGAATGTATAATTGAATACAAAAACTGTACACTATGTTGATGTGTTTTTGATGTTGTTTGATGCTATGTTATTTTGTATCGTGAAATCTTATATTTATATAACTGCGTACGTAAGCAAAGCAAATCAATCACAGATCACAGTAATGCATTCAAGCCTTGTCTTGAGAAAATTTCCGTACTTTTGGCGATGCACCACGACCTGCGTCGTCTTATAGACAAGTAGGCTGCTCCTCGTCCGTGGCTCGGTAATTATAAAGATTTAGATTTAGGCGTAGCCATGCCTACATGGATATATGTAAATACTTTACAAAAAAATGTAGGTCTTTAAGGCAGACAATTCAGAAAAGTCAGCGTGGCATGTGTCCATTTCTTGAGGTTGACTCTATCTTACTTATTAATAAAAAATAATAGCTTATTTGTGAAGTTATTTTAACTATTAAAATATTGAACCTTATTCAGTTAAATATATTAGTTACCTGGGGAATTTCATATGCATTAAAATTCCCTTCACCTTCACATTATATAATTGAAATAAATACTTTAGAAAATATCACAGATATAAAATAACGCGCAACATGACATAACGATACATCCCACGAGAGCGGAGTGAGCGGGTGAAACCGTGGAGGAAAGCTAGTTTAGATATTTTTCAAATATACATCTAAAAATGTATGTTTGTCTGTTTGTCCTCTATGCGTGTTTATACTATTAATCCGATTGCGATAACATTTTGCAGAGTTGTGAGCATCTTTGTGAAATTAGTAAAAACTGTGTAGTATATGTAATAAGTATGTACCTATATAGAAAGAAAAAGAGACATTGCATGCCGGACACAGCTAGTAGCAAATAAACTTAACTGCGTATGAGACTTGCAAATGAATCAAAACTGTTACAGAAAGGTGTGGTTTTTAAACCACGTATAGGTAGTGTACGATACATCGCCCCTCATAGTAACAAAGCCGTTTGCTTTGCTAGGACATAAATAAAGCATTTTATTTTACCAAACAAGTAACATGTCGATATTCGACTTGCAACACTAAATGGTAAATAGCTGAGCTTTTATCCCCCGCACATCCCCGCATTACTGGTTTTCTCGCTCACGCGCTTTAATTATTGATTTACAGAGGTGTGACGAGTGATTAAAATTAGCATGGATTTTAGGATGTCTAGATTTTGATAAGATCTGATACATAAACCGCTCACTGTCAAGTAAGAAATAAAGCATTTATAGACAAGCGTTAGGTGGTACATGTACAATTTACGTAGAAACATTTTTAAAAGTGTATTCAGCGACCCTTAAATAACACCTTTCTGTAACATGTATACTTACCTACATATATGAATATTCCAAGACCTATTTCCATAAAAAATCATGATGCCACTGTATTTACACTGTACGTACTCAGTACACAAATGCACCAATAAATAACCGATTAAACGAAGTAAACAATTTCTATTTGAGAGCACTCGGCAAGACTTTCTTCGTATGGTAATAATGTACACGGTTTAAACGAAAGTATGTCGCAATCGATTTTACTCCGCCAAGAAACATTTCTAAGAACGTGATACATCTAAACTAAAACAGTTTTATTTTATCCTAGATGAAAGACGACATTAAATCAGATTGGTCCCCTAAATAAAAAACCGTGAGACCGACATGCCCCAGAATATTTTTTCTTTCGCATAACTTACGCTGCGATATGCAAACATGTGCGCATGCAAAAGAGCATGTTTTATTTTTACAAGTATGTATTTACCAAATCAATTTTTAATTAATCACATATAATTTGAATTTGTGTTGAAACAGAAACTCATTTCTGGAACAAATATTTGTAAAAAATATATTATTACGGAGGTCTGTAATTATACAGTACGTGTACTAAATATTAAAAACTATATGCGAATAGAATTATTGTTTTGTTTTGTGTCACTAGGGTTTTTTAATGTTTTTATTATTGTCTTGAGTGACGAAACGAGCAGGTCGCTCGCCTGATGGTAAGCGCCACGCCTTAAACAGAAGCAAAACCACACAGAACTTTTAATTACAAAGCACTGCATGGTATTGGACTGCGCTCATAACCCTGAGACATAATTTCAGTTGCCCAGTAATTTCACTGGCTTCAATGTCCTTCAAACCGGAACACAACAGTGCTTACACACTGCTGCTTGGCGGCAGAAATAAACAAAGCGGTTGTACCAACCCAGACGGACTCTCGCATATGAGGGACCTACCACTTTGTAAATTGTAGGGTATTATTATTCTATGGGTTTTATACCTAGATTATGGGAGATTTTGCAATTAGTCGTGCATTTTGTTTAAGCACAACTATCTCTTCAAAGGCGTTTTTACTGCCTCTTAAGTATTGTTTTTTTTTACCGCCAAAAGTTGACCAAATTATGTAAAAATAATCATATGAAGGTTGCCAAATGACTTTTCTATATAAGTCATTAGTTTATGAGATACGAGTGTACAAAGTCAAAAAAAATGTCGCCCCTTCCCCTCTAACTTTTAAACTACGGGGTGGAAAATAGTAGGCAGTAGGTAACATAAAAGGTAGTTCATATTATATTCAATTAACTAGGTTGTATAGATTTTAAGATATGGCATATTTAAGTTTGTTTTTCATAGTAACTGAGAAATATAATATTATTTTTGCGGTAGATTTATTTAAGGTATCCTGTACTCGTTCAACACTATGAACCTTCATCTTGACTACGGAATCCTTGACTGTGCGTGGTCCGACACGCAAATAGCCCTTTTTTACTTATATGCCATACCTAAGAACCAAAAATTACTTGTCGATTAATTTCACTAGTAAACATGGATATAATCCATTTAGAAAAAAAATATATTTTATTTTGGGTCAAAAATTATCAACGAGAAACATTATTATGTATATGTAATACATACCTTATATTATTTTTTGATACTGACTTTTTTACTAGTTAGTTATAATGTTTTAATACTCGTAATTCATTTTTGTGATTTTGAAAATTTCTCATTATAAGGTTTTTTTATAGTTCAAGATTATTAAAGTTTATTTATCAACAACTCGTCGAGATCAATCCAACGAGTCTAAACTATATAGGTCTACGCCTAATTAAGCCGAATTCCTGTCGCCACCTTCCTCATCAGACCCTGATCACCATCTGGAACCCAAACAACCACTCATCGAGACTTATTAAACGAGCTCAAACATAGTATAATATATGCTGAGAGAGTCAAAGAGTTGGAAGCTGCAAATGACCTAGCTTAGTTGCAGCATCGTGTCTATGTTACCTAGCTATGAACACTATCGAATAAATTACCACCCCTCAGGGGAGAAAACACCCAGACTTGAAACAAATATTTGTCGATCACACAAACATTTTGTTACACAAATTATCTTTTAAATAATCCATCCAAATTGATATGGACCAATTTGGATGGATTATTCATTCGTCGTTCAGACGCTATGATGCTACAGACAGAAAGGAGTCAAACTAATTCACCCTTCTTTATTCCCGGGGTTTAAAAATGGGAAGCATTTATGGGACTTTTAATTTTTAAAATATATGAAGAAAAGCGACTCAATACACCAAGAAAGGATGCCAAACAAAGGATGGGCCGTGTGATGTTGTCCACTAAAAACTACGATTTACGCTCAATAAGTAATAACAAAAACGAAATACATATTACGTATAGTGTATAAACGCTGAACACGCACTTACACTGTTACACATGACGAACGTGCCAGTGTAAATATCTGTATAGTCGATACCCGTTCAAGTAGGCACAAGATAGAGTAGATAAGACGCGGCTTGGTTCGAGTTGAGAATGACCACGACGACGCGACGGTCGACGACCTCTTAAGTTCCACTGGAAAGCAATTTAATAAATAGTGGCTCCCAGCTCACAATCATTAATTTCCAAGATAGCAGTTATACATTTAAGCCCCTCCAGTAGTCGATGTCAGATGTGTTTATGTGGGTAACACATTTCAAGCTTACTAATATTTTTATAGGACGCATATGTTCAGTTATATCAGTAAATTTTTATAAGAATATTTGAACAATTTTCAATTGTAGTTATAAGGACAAGGAAACAAACTATTCATTAACATTTCATATATAAAAATAGTGTAATTCATGTTAAAAAGACAGTTTCAAATGCGATTTATTACTATTAACGGTACGACCCAACCACCACCTACCTACCACACCCAGAGCAGTCTTCGAATACATATTACATCTGGAACATTTCTTTGAACACCTCTCTAAAGCTTCACAAAAAAAGGGACAAAAACGGATCAGACACGCAGTGAAAAGGGGTCCCCGCTTGGGTACAATAACGTGTAAACTTTAATGTTAGCAGTTTAGAGTTTTAAGTTAAAACGTAGTGATTTTAAGTTTTATACAGCTACTATATTAATAATAATAGGTGTTGTTTATTTTTGGACCTTAATTTATATGCTAATTCTTTAATGTATTAAGTATGTGTAATAATAATAATATAGTTCGTATCAAAATTTATGACCCGAGCAATTATACCACAGTACAATTTATCGATCTAACTATAAACATCAGACCAAACCAAAAACATCCGTGCAGTGGCCGGGCCGGGCCATGCATTTCATGCAGGTCCATTTAGGTCCATCATGGACTAAATAATATCGGTGATTACACTATCTCACTTATTCACAAAGGATTAAGATATTGTTTCATCCATCTATTAATTATTGTAAGTGAAACAGAAGAAGCAACGGTCACGTTATTTATGGGTTCATTTGTCTTCAGTACTAGCAATACGTCATAAACAATATTTTCGTAAACCATTCAGTCTTCTATTATAATAATGATAGCATTGCATAACATTTTGTAATCAGTAGAAAAATGCGAGAGCAGTTCTTTGTCTGATCTGCGCTAATTCTTACTTGGTAACATACAGAGCATCTACAATCTAACTGCGCCTGTACTTAGTTTCTAGGCTGTCCTAGAATGACACGGTGTGGAATGGAATCTTTCATATAACTTATTTACTTTCGTCTTATTCACGACGTGAAAGTTTGGGCCCAAATGTGAATTATTATTAATCACATAGGGGTTGGTTGAAAATTATAGTTAACTAAAATAAAGATACACAGTTAAAATTTACATGACGTCCAACACAGGCTTTGAGAATTTACTCAAAGAACCCATTTCAATCCTCATTATTTGATGGGAGTCTCTGATTTGTATAATAAAAAACATTTTAGACGGGCTCTCATTAAGTAAAATATGTAGTTTCGGAAATAAATCAACAACGTCGTTACCTAATGAAGAACTTTCAACGTTAATAGCCATTGTGCGATCATATTTGTATGTAAACATAAACAAAACATAATAATTACTTTATACAGTTGTCTAGATAGGTTTGCACTTTGCAGGCAATTAAAATACAAAATACTAATAGGTAGGCACCTAAGTGACAAAAGCAACACGCAATTTGTTGATCGTAAAAGTACACAATGCACATACTAGTACCGCATATCAATATCTACACATGTTTATAATTATATGACATGCGCGTGATCTCAAGGTCTTGCAACATATCTTTTTATTTCCACCCAACTGAGCGCAAGGAAACTACCAATAATTTGTGAATAAACTGAGCTAACCAAGGAGTACACTTTCCAAACTCTTAATAATTTTATAGGTTTTAGCGATGTTATAACTTAGATTTTTTCTATTTATTTATGACCACAGTTAATGTTGGAAATATAAATCGAATGCAACTAGATATACGTACAAGGTTAATAAGAAAGGGCAATGTCCGCGGCCGGATATCGCTCGTCCTACACCCTCCTCTGGTTGGTTAGTGAGTAGTGAGCTAGTGAGACTGCACATGGCATATTATTACTGTTACAAACATCCAATTGACAATAGGTCTTATTCATGTACCCAGTTGCGGCATACTCTTATCAACACACAAATTAACATAACTGGTTCAACCGCAGTAAACTACAGTCAAATTCCTATTCAAATACATCGTATTAGGTACATTGTTATGTCATATTAATATCACTACAAGATAATATTATGTTAATAATTCTGTGATGAGACAGATAGACAGATAAAACTGCAATAGAATTCTTCCAAGTTTGGACGTATCTATAACCATTTTCATTAATTCACAATAATAAATTAATACATTGTCTCTATGAACACAGGTGGACAGGTACTCAAAGCATCTAATTTCATAAATTTAAAATTTAATAAAATGCATATTCCAAACAGCTCCGCCCGCGTGTAGATCTCGGTGACCCCCTTTAGGGTAACTGGTAAGCCTGCACTGCAAATTCTCGTCACACGCTTTTTATTCCGTGTACTGAATCTCAGTTAATATGCACTCTTTCTTTCTTTCTACCTGGCGTTATCCCGGCTAGTGCCAGGGTCCGCCTTCTCACTAATGGCCGTTCCCAATATTAATCTTCAATTTCACGATAGATAGCTATCGTCAAACATCCTTATTGTTCTATCTACTGCTTGGAATCGTCCCTATTTTTTAGATATGCACGTCGGATACTATGATAGCAATAGATAGGCAGTCTATCTGGGCCCTCTTGTGCGTTATGTTCATACAAGCTGAGAAAGAGGAACTATTGTTTAATTTATGTTAGATAATATGAAGATATGATTTAGATTAGAAATATAAGTTTTAATTTAACATTTATCTATAATTCTTATTTTTTACCACTGTAAATGAAATAATAATAACGAGAAATACTTATTATGTTGCAAAACACAATGTAATAACGAAACGTTTTACTGTCAATACATTACGGCTCTGAATACAAGTCCTTTGAACAAAAATCCCAAACGAATTTGGGGGATTTTACTGAAGTGGGGAATTATTTTGTTCGCATTAACAAATATTTATATGTCTCTTGCACTTAATTTAATTATCAAAACGGTGCATTGTTTTTATTTATGGGAATTTTAGATTTTTTTTATGCATTCTTTTAGATTTTTACATTATTTATTTAGTTTTTTGTATTGCAGTGCAAGTGCCATGTAAGCCTTGTATACGCATGGCTATTTCTTCAAAATGCGTTATATATTTAGTTTTTTTACAGCCTAGGATATCTGCTTATCGGTCAAAATCTACCGATAAAGAAAAAACTAAATAACTTTATCAACAGATAGCACATAAAAAATATTGGGACGCTTGAACTGTCATTTTCATAGTGTTGTATATCTGTAGTCAGCTATCAGTCCTCTCATCGGTAGACAGCAATGAAGAATAGGATTACCTATCATTAGTAAGTTTATTGGGACGGTAAAACGGATAATAGATAAAATTTTCTATCGCCGGTATAGCAAAACTAGAGACAGACAGAATATAGGGAACGGCCATAAGACGCCTCCACTGCGCCCGATCTTGAGCATTTAATATGCACTGCGATAAATTATTTTTTTGTCAATACTATACAATTTTCAGCCAAGACATCAGTATTCAAAACTTGATATAGTATCACGTTTCTGAAGATAATATCAAGAACAGTGGAGTGGATTCACAAGTTACAGCCCTAAGATTTATAAAACCCCCTTCCGTGAATTTTATATCATAATGCATTAAGAGTCATGCGTCCAGTCTCCATGGCGCAGTAAGCAAGTAGTAGGCTGTGAAGCGAGGAGCCGCGGGTTCGATTCCCAGACGAATGTTTGTGTGAGCTACAAATATTTGTTTCTGGTCTGGGTGTTTTCTCCCCAGAAGAGTTGACGTCAGGCAGGCGGCCGTCGTAAAAACTACAAGCCAAATCTTACCGGAACATGATTAAAAAAAACATGTTGCGCCGACCCCTCTGCGAGTGGGATAAGGGCAGAATGAAGAAGAATGCGTTAAGCGTCATTTAATTCCGTACTTTACAAATTTTCGCGCGGATTAACTCTGCACCATATCCTTGTATCAAAACATTTTTTCAAGCGTGTTTATTTTAAACCTTCAGTGCGTGTATATAGGCACATAAAATATGATTATATGTTTTACAGAATTAGAATAAAACACACGATTTTATTCCTGGGCGTAGCCTTACCGATGCATTTTCGTGAAATCCTTTAGTGGCGGAACACACCTTATAAGGAACCTCAACCTACCAAGTTTTTAGCGTTAAGTTATAAGTAATTTCTGAGATTTGGTGATAATAATGAGTCAGTAAGTTGTATTTCCATTTCAATATAATGCAAGTTTATCTACTAATTCCTTGTGATATTTTGTTTCTGTATAGTATACACCATATACAACAGTATTGTGAATTTTAAGTTTCTTTAAACTATAAAACCATAAATACATGTGTATGAATCATTAGATTGTAGTCACTCCAAAGGCTTTCGACATATATGTATTTTAGCGTCTTCCGAAACATCAATATATCCACCAGCTGGCTATACAAATATACCTTACCTTTTATAGTACAAGCACCGTCTATACATAATATATTATATTATTATGATTGCACAAAGTACAGCATGTTTAAAATACATAATGAACTAAGCCCTTGATGGCGCAGTCAAATCGTCCAAGAATAAACTAGCCTTCAGTTTAAATGTGTACTCTTTGTTCAAGTATAAAAACAAAGACAATTGACTGAGTCTAATACAAACGTCTTATTATGATAAACTAATTATTCATTATTTTAAACATGCGGCGGGTCTCAAAAAACTTACACGCATGGTCAATTCATAGTTTCTTGAGTGGTAAAGCCACGCAGTAGATAGTTATGTCTACAACACGAATGGGCCGGCTCGACAGGGTTGTTACCACTATCTCACAGAAAACCGACGTAAAGTAGCAGCTTGCTGCTGTGTTTCATACTGTGAGAGATAATCGGAGGCACAAATGCTCTCCTTCCTGATCCCTTAATTATCCCTTTCCGATAAGGTCGTATATTGGTTCCATTTGTCTTTTTTTTATCAAGTAGAAAATGATTTCTCGTTACCATGCGTCTCAGAAGACCAGGGTCCGGACCTTCACTGGTCCGGAACTTCAGCCGGTTCACCGGTCACGACATGATGAGTAATGATGATGAGAGAGAGAGATGAAAACCATCCGCGCGTCCACTGGAACGAGTCCATAACACTAAATTACACCCTGATACCAACCAAAAACCTCCCGTGACCCTCTTCAGCGCCTTAAGGATGGCCCCGGATTCCCGAGACAGAAAGTCTCCTAACTCTAGCCGAAACCGCCTCTGCGCGGCCGTCTCCATTGGGGGGCCTCACAAGCCTCTGCGCACCGAATGACGCTCTTAGCGTCAACGACAGCTATAAAGCTGAGACCTCCAATGAGTAGAATTTGCCAAACGCCCCCAATTGATAAAGCGGGAGACGCCGGTCAGTAGTCAACCAGGCGCCTCCTGCGTCTCCACTAGCCGCAGGAGGAATCGGAATATTCTCGATCCCCTCGGCATTCTTTCTGCGGGATGATCCTCTCGCAGAAAAGAGAGCCACTGTAGACCAAGATTTCCAGCGGTCGGTTTAAACCTCTCTTAGGGATTTCTGAACACGATAACGTGCTCCACTACCTACTCGCTGTGGCTTACGCAGGAACTCTGGCTCCAGAGTGACTGATGTGTAGGATCATGGACCACAGGAGATAGTTTCTGATAAGAGATGCCAGAATCTTCCAGGTCAGATAGCAGACGACTAAGGGCGCTCGCTGCCCGGGAGAATTTGTTCCCTTACCCAAGTGCCCATTTCAAGATGAAGATTTTCTACCGGTTATCTAAAACTAAACCCAAGTAGGTATTTCATTGTTGAGCCGACGGGAGTTTGTACTCCATTAACCAGTATGTGAGCGCCAGCCGGTGACCCTTTCCGAGGCCCGTGGAAGCAAAGGGCCATGGTCAGAGATTGGCACAACAGCGCAATCAATCGTAGCCAATATTCCACAAGAGTAAGTCCAGAACAGTGCAAGTGCAGTTCAGTGCTATCTGTCGAAGCCCGGATAACACTACGAGTATTACTTTACTACACCAAATTATTTAAATGACTACTTTGGACGACATCACAGGTTGAATAGGTAAACCGTCCACCAATGAAATGTCAAAGCTCTAACAAATGGGATGGTGTCTAAATCGATAGGTCAACCGCCGTGGCGCAATGGGCGAATAGCCAGTTGCGAAGCGTGAGGCCGTGGGTTCGATTCCCACACCTAGACAAATGTTTGTCTGACCCACAAATATTTGTTTCGGATCTGGGTGTTGTAGGACCGCAAGTCCCTCGTAGTTCCAGATACCCACGATAAAGGGTTAACCTAGTGTGGGGTCAAGACTACTTATATGTGCGACTGTTGGGTGTATGTATTATAAGGTAAGGTTTTATCCTGCCACTGCAAAATTACTACACTGGAACTGGTGTTATGTACCAGACACCAGTCCAATCCAAGTTGTCGACCGTCAAGAGACATCAAGTGTCTCAACGGTCGGCAGAATTATGCCTAAAATAAAAAATAAACAAAATATGGTCCTCATTAATACAATGACTTTTATTGAGTTTTGTAATTAAACACATTTTTTATATATAATACATATTCATGTAACACCATAAGCTTCATGAGTGTGCATCCAAAGCAAAGACTTTAATGTATACTACGCCCGTCTAGTAGTATACATTAAAGTCTTTGATCCTAAGCTATATTTTCTTCCGTGACTATTTTTGATTATTATCGTATAGTTACGTTAGGAATTTAAACGTAGCAATATTGCAAAACTGAAAATCTAGGCGGTAATTCTCACTCGTCACAAAATATGTTGGTTTTTTTAGAATATAATTAGGAACATTGCGATTATTGGGTGTAAATAATTAGTAATTAAAAACTTCATCGTAATCTAATGTAATAGTCATAAAGGACAGTTTTTTAAATAAAGACCACGAAGATACGTAGCTACTGGGCGGTTATGTAGGTCGTGGGGCAGAGGTGCCGCCCGGGGAACCTAGGCTGGTATTCTACTCCCTATTAGGAAAAATACCTAATATCGACCTACATACAGAAGCGCCGCGCCGTTATAGGTAGGAGGTACGTTAAATTAATATTTGAAGAAATTATATATTTCCCTAAAAGCTATAAATATAAATTATGAATTAGTCATCTCCAATTTACGGTTTTACTGTTTATTTTTTTAAATATAATTTGAGCATAGAAAAAATCTGTGCCTGTAACGTAAATATAAAAAAATAAGCCAGTGTAACAAACATGTAAATAAACCAACAATTGTATGTATTACCAGTGGCTACCGACTAGTTAAGGAAAACACAAAAGTGATTATAAGTGCCTCAACTGCCTCGGTGGCTCAGTTGTAATGCGTACGCGGTACGACTATTGTGTTGGGGTCTCGCGTTCGAACCCCGGGTCGGGTGAAGTGATATTAGGTTTTTCCATCATGAAATGCTTATTATTATCAGCCCGGAGTCTGGAATTGTATCCGATATGGCGATGGGTTCGCCCCCTATCACATCATGAGACGGAAGTGGGTTCGGCAAAATGTGGGTGTAATAGTTACACCTCTGCCTACCCCTTCGGGGAGTACAGGTGTGAGTGCGTATTTTATTTTATTTATATTCGGAAAACTTACAGCTAGCAAATTTACATACATAAAAATAACAAAAGAAGGCCAATTAAAAGTTTTCACAAAAAATGTATGTGTGTATGTTTGTATGTAATTCCTGCCTATTGTATTTAATAGGTAATATATTTTTTGCTTTGGTTGCAAATATCTATCTAGTACCCACCAAGTGAATGAAACACAAATTATTTAATAAATACATCGTACCTCGAAGTAGGGACCGATTATTTTCGATAAAAAAGACTTTGTATCTAAACAAACCGATTGTATTGTATTTGTATGAGTTACCTACATGAGTTTTGAGGAAATAAATTTCGAAATAAATAATGCGAATTAATAAAATTTTTAACTGAAATTCATATACCTAGGTAAGTACCCACCTAAGTACTAGGTAATGTAGATCGGTAAGGTCGGCGCTTACTATGAAAGCTCATAATGGTTATTTAAACATAATTAAACGGTTTTATTTATGTCAGTCCTGCAGGTAATCAACAACCCATACCTGCATAAATCAATTTTATAAAAGATACATTAAATAGAAATTCTTTCGCTAGGCACAATAATTCGCAAAGAAGCTTTTTTAATAATAATACTGACAGAATGTTAACTATACGTCAAGCACAGCTTTCGTTTAACGTTAAAACGTAGGTGATCTTAATATATGCCTAGCCGACTAAAAAAACGCATAGGGAGGTATACTTGAATATTAAGAAAAGATTTTAATTACAAATATGTACTTACCTCATATTTGATGCCGGCTAAACGAAGCCATGTTTCAACTTTCAAGCAGAAAGATGATGTTGATGGTAACAAAGGATTCCGCGCGAATTGGTACAGATAGACAACATCTTTCTCGAAATTGGCTTTGTGAACCGTTGGTTTCGGTGCGGGAGGTTCAAGTTTTTTCTCTTCAGCTTTTTCGTCAACTTTCTCCCCAGAAGCCGGTGTCTCCTCCTTGGTTTGGCCATTATCCACTTGCGTGTCCTCTTTCATTGCCTTCTCTTTCTCGGGATTCTCCGGGGTGTTATTAGTAATATCAGCAGTCATTGTGATACGTTATAGCAATTTTTTAAAACAATCCACACGCACAGCAAATTGCACAAAAATTCCCGTGAGCAATTTATGGATTTCGTTTCCCCGCCGCTAAACGAGAGAGCGCAACGTTGTGTTTCGCCTGACTGACGAGCCGGTCTGCCGACTGTCGGGTACCGTCGCTACTCGCTTGTGTAAAGCTCCTACCTCCTGCCGCATCCGCTAGGGGCTAGGGCGCATTAGTCACCGAATAACAACTCGTTGTGACTTGTGAGACCACGCCATCAAATCAATGCAACGCTTCGTTACAAAATGGCGCTTTTTACTTGAGATCTACAGCAGTACTTTATATGTTTAAATGCCAAGTTGTTAAGGAGCTTACACCGTTATTATTGATATTATCAATAATAAATATTTATTTGTTATTATAAACAGTAAGATCTTGTACCAAGAGCAAAGTAACATAATAAGCACGTGTATTGACTCATTGTTTATTGGCGGGAAATGCGAATAAAAATATTACACATAGTCATAGAAGTGAACTTTAATTGTACGAATAATAATCTTTAATTGTATTGTAAGGTTTAAAAAAAATCAATAACGCTCTATTCTAAGTTAGAATAATGACTAACGATATTCTTGGCCGACTCCAAAAAAGGATGAAGTTATGTTCGTTTTAGTGGAAGGGTCCGAACCTCGTATCTGTAGGTACATTAAAATAGGTCTTATATCGAATAATCCGTAAGTTCTGGTAAGAGTCTTGGGCGCAAGGACATTATGTAAAGCTGCACTAAAACTACTGCAGTGTTTTGCATTCGAGTTTGTATCTCTCCCCCCCTAGTGTACCAGTTACAGTACAAGTAGATATTCAAATTTTCTTACACTTTGATTAAAGCGCCTTTTGCATTAAGGTTACTCGGCTCTAGTGTTCTGATGTTCTATAATTACGCATATGTAGGTAGGTGAGTACCTACCAAAAAAAAAATTGTCCTAAAATACAGACAAAGTAGAGTTATTTTGTCTGTATTTTAGGACAAACTTTTTGCGCTTCTTAATGCAAGGTAAGTATTTATCGTCTCATTAAAGTGATCTTTTCTTTCTCCTAGCAAGACCAATCATCATTTGCATACTTAGGTACCCAATCACACGATGTTATTAAGCCAACAAAACCACACTGATGTTGTGCAAGTAGACTTCACATACCTGATAATTCTCATGTAAGGTTAAAGGGCAAATGTGACACAAATCCACACAATATTGTTATTTACATTAAATATTTCTATTCTATAATGATTCAACATACATAGTTTAGTTTTAAAACATTAATTGGTCCTTTTTGTTTGATCAAGCATTTAGGTATTATCTTTTATCGATATCCTGTAAATTTATTTAAGTGTTAAAACGTTTTAACAAAATATAAATCCGACTCAAGAAAACAATACAACATAATAAAACTAAACAACAATTTTTAATCCGATGCGGCCAGGCCGTTCAAAATTTTATTCCCTCCCATAAACCCTCTAAGATGGTTGTTCAAATTAATGTTAAAACATTTAAAAATGAATAATTAAAAAATATAACTAATCAACAATATATTAAGTCGGTGCTATTATATTGATATTAAGAGTCAAAATTTACTAAACAGTTGAAGCGATAAACATGACATTGCTCCTATATTTACTAGATGTCACAGAAACTCATAAAACCTTTTGACACTGTCACAATTGCTTCGGTTGACCTTATACACTTTTCTCTAGGACTGATGTTTTCCTTTAATGTAAAATGTACTTACGTAACTTCGAATCATAGGTGTGTGCCCTTTCGAATGCGCGACTTCTGCCTCGACTTTCCGGGTAATCTGTTTCGCTTCCCACTGGGCTACAGTGCGTATATAAAGGTTTCAATTACATTTCAAGAAGATATTCCACTCCTAAGGGGGTAAAATCGGTAATGAGACAAAGCTTTCTAATCGTATGTATTGATTTTAATAATACTTTCACTAAACGTAGTAAAATAAAAACAGTTTAACAAAAAATAAGACAAATGAAACTACATATAACATAAAGAATAGAGATAACCAACTTTTGACTTTCTACCTATACTTATTTGGCCGACCATTAAATTGCAATAGCACCGTGGCTTATCTTTATTTTTAGAATTTCAGTTTTCTGGAATCGGATATATTTTTGTTTTAATACTTCGACGATAAGAAATCTTTGCGGTCTTCTTCGGGATAAAGGATCTCTAATTTGCTCTGCCGGACCATATTATTATTCTAATAATATTTCTCAAGGTCCATTCCTTTCTTTTAAGATCGACAATAGACTCATGATACTATATAGTATTGTGGGTGTTCATGAGCCGAGGTCATAAATGAGATCACAAACTTATAAGGTGACCCACGTCCTCGTTTGCCGGCCTTCTGCTATAAAAATACACTAAAAAAATGCCAATATAGTTCACTTACGTAAAACTCGCCCAATTCGTCTGAAAACAATAAGCGAGCATCACTTAAAAACGTGACTGAATTTGCAAACACTTGTGGTGTATACTGTAGACCACATTTCCTTTAAAATTGCATTAGAATTATTGACCATGCCAAGCCAGAGAACAAACGATTTTCAAGATTTTCTCACATGTCATAAAATCAAAAAAGTGGAAACAAGACGGTAATTAAAAATATTTAATTTCTTAATAATAAATAAATATAGTTATGTTATTATGCACAAATCACATTATTATAATTTCTCCGATTAAAATGTAACTAAGTAGATATTAATTTATAGGACTGAATTTCAGTACTAAGTTGTTTAGTTTATCTGTTACATGACAAGGCGATATGGTGTTCAAATCGGATACCAGATAATATTTATAGGTACAAGATAAGTTATAATATGGTCACACTCGTGCGCTACATCTTCAACTTGCGTACACAAGTCATTGTAGACGGGTGGAATGGCGACGAAGAGACCAGAATCACACATATACGGTTAGGAGTTAACACAAAAAAAAACACAACTCATCAAGTGGATCAACACGACGAGCAGTGGTTGTCGGTAAACTGGTTTCAATTAGTACCGAATGTGAACTCCTAGCCGCTACTCCGACCGTCTGCGGTGATCCTAACGCATGCCTCTCGAATAGTGTATGTGAGTAAACATGTAAATGACCACTTATATGATCAATGACGCAAACAACTATATTCGTCAATCAATCAATGTACAATGTAGAAATGAAGTACATAATATAAGTTCGCGCCTTAATCCCCGAAGGGATAGGCAAAGGTGCAACTAGTGCACCCACGTTTTGCCGAGCTTAGTTCCGTCCCATGGTGAAATAGGGTTTTTTTTTATTAGCTTGAATGACGAGACGAGCAGGTCGCTCGCCTGATGGTAAGCGCCACGCCTGCTCATAAACAGAAGCAACGCCACACAGAACTTTAAATAAGAAACCACTGCATGACACAGGACTGCGCTCGTCACCCCGAGACATAAGGTGTTAAGTCTCATAATGCCTAGTAATTTCACTGGCTACAATGCCCTTCAAAGCGGAACACAACAGTGCTTACACACTGTTGCTTGGCGGCAGAAATAGACAAAGCGGTGGTACCAACCCAGCCGGCCTCTCGCAAACGAGAGACCTACCACCTTGTGTGGGTCGAACCTATCGCCATACCAGAAACAAATCCCAACCCGGATAAATCATGTGTTTTTCGAATTGAACATTCAAAGGAAAAACAAAGTGTGTCATTAGAAATAAATAGCTACTGAGTAATAATATATTTTATCCTTGTATTAAATGACAATGAACGGTTGAATTATTAAATTAAGACAATTTGCTTTTCCTAATGTCGTTAGGAAGTTCAACAAACTGTAGCTAGCTTTATGTTTTAATAATTGGCAATCTAGAATTGGCGGCAGCAAAAATATGCCTATAACTGTTCAGATGCATGCGCTATGAAGATACACGCAGGCGTCATAGAAAGACGCAAGTCAAAGTTGATATAGCACGAGTATAAATGTACAGACCAGATCGTAGAATTGCCCACATCAATGAAGTTTTGATCAAATCATGAAATGGTGGCATTTCATGACATGGCCATCCAGAACTGAACAAATCATTCAATAGTCAACGTTTTACGATTTTTGCATCTACTTTTAACCACATCTTGTGGGAAGATTTATCTATTACGTATTTTATGGGCACCCTCATAAAAATTTTATAAGTAAAACTTCTGCGCGATGTTTACGGCAAAATAATACGTACCTTAAAGTACCTTAAAGTAGTATTCTCGGAGATATATTGTATTGTCACTTTTAGGTTATTATTGTTATTTTGGTTCAGTGAATCACCTATTTTTAAGTATTTAGTTTAGTACTATTAGGGTTAGATTAGATATGTGACAATGTATGCACGAGCAAAGCAAGCGAAGCGAGTGTGCTGCGGCAGCGGGCCGGGGTTGGATGCTAAGAAAAGATTTTACATTTAATGGTAGCGTTTAGCCGTAAACACCGCGCACGCATTTCTTTTTGAATATCAAGAAATCGTCATCCGCAGTTTCCATTGTCATATTTAGAAAGCCAGTCCTTCGAATTTCATTGCAGTCACGCTAATTTTCTATATTGCATCATATAAACTTTACGCTATCCGCATCTCCCGTGGTGGATAATGTAATTATTTTATGATATGATTATCATACATATCATATCGGAAAACGACTTTTAACCTAGAGTACTTCATGATGTATAGTATACACCAATGTATAGTATATAGTAATAATAGAATTTTATGATGTATGCAATGGTGGCATTTCATAAAATGACCGGGCGCGGGCGGTTGATGATGTGGCCGATTTTACAATCAGGCATTGACCTATACGTAACTATATACTTAGATAACTAGGTATACCAATATATATACATACATACATAGTTATGTATGTGTCAATGATGTGTATAGTTCAAGTTACCTTACTATACTGTGTGTAAAGGAATCGCTTCCAAAGCCAAAACGGTAATAAAACACTAACTTAACATAGAACGGAAAATACATTTTTTTGTTTACTTGTCATTTTGGAAACGTAAGCACGCAATGTAAAGGGTACTTATACTAAGTCGGGGTCAATTACCTGCACGCATTACCGCGCTTCAATCCTCAGTAGGCACATCGCGCCGTGCTGCTCAGCTGATCCCGAGCATCAAATGTTATTTTTTTATTGGCTTTACATTACATTATTAAGAAAAATGCGATCTTAATTATTATTTGAATGGAACTTCATTATATGCATTGGTCCAAACAAGTCTGTGCAAGATAAATTTGGAAAAACATTCCGACTTCGCGTTTTTTTTAGTGGTATCGTATTGATAATTACCAACCCTACCACTTATTTTGTTTTCAGAAGCGTTTCCCTCACATCCGGTATTATGGTTTGTATAAGTCTACTACGTAATACTAATAAGTATTCAGTGCTAAAATTAAAAAGATAGGCTGCTAGCACTAAAGGATTATTTTATTACCAAAATACCAATAGTCTTGTGAAGTATCTATATTTAGTAAAAGCTAGTAGAATTATAAACCATGTACATAAAAATCATTGCAGCTAATGTATAGATTTTTTTAACATAACTTGCGGAAAAAATAGATACACAAAATAGTAATAATTCATAAAAATATTTGTTCAGATTAGTTATTACTATTTTGAGATCTTAATATAAATATACAGTTGTGGATGAGGAAATTTACATGAATTAAAACATTTATTCATGTAAGCTGAAACATCATAGTGACAAAATAGTAAATTAAAAAAATATATATTCAGGTGCGGTATCTTATCGCCTAAAACTAATTCATTTTAAAAATATATCTTGTAAAGACCTGTTCACAAATCGGTTCAGTCTGATACTGTGTGATCTGCACAAAGCACTTATTGTTTATACAACGTATCGCAGGTTGTGAGAATTATATTTATTTCGTTTTTTCAAACCTGCACTAAAAGAAATTGACCAGGTACAATATAAAGCGCCTGTTTCACCATGTAAAAATAAACGTTATACATCAAGTTACAGAGCGATGTGGTCAGTTTAAGCAACGTATAGTGTACGATATAAGTATTTCATCCCCCACAGTACCAAATCTGATTGCATCTTTGGACAACACTAAGCCCGTATTATAGAATAACTTTCAAGTGAGCTCTTTGCTAAGTGTCGATTTCTGTACACGTCATTGGTCCATTTGTTTGTCGCCAAAAATAGACCAATCACGTGTACAGTAATCGACACTCAGCAATGAGCCCACATGAGTGTTATTCTATAATACATGCCTGAATGATAAACAGCTGAGCTTTTATATTATTCCATCATTGTTATTTTCGCTCACCCACTTCACTTAGTACATAAGGATGTCATCGATCGTAACAAACGAGTAATTAAAATTAGCGTGAAATTTTAGAATGTCGAGGTTTATATAAGATTCGGTACATAAACACTCATTGTCAGGTGTAAAATCTCATAAATACACCTTTCTGTAACACGTCGTATACCAAATAAAATATAAGACGATAAAATAAAAAAATATCATACTGTCAATATAATTATGTAAAATTAGTAGGTACTTCCTAAATTGGCTATGCAGTGAGTTATCTGGCGGTTAACAATTCATTACATATTGTGAAAAGGCCCCTAATAATAATAAAATAACATGTAAAATGTTAAACAAAAAGCTAGTCATGAACAAGTACGCTCGCGTAATAGATCGAACAACGCCGTTTAAAAAATATTTATATATCAAAAATGTATTAATCACTACTGCGCTATATCCAGGAACACCTATAAGTCAATTATCCAAAAAAATACGAACTACGTTATTAGCTCAAAAACTATCAAAGTTATAGAATATAATGGAGGATTACTAGATATACCTCCACTGCGCAAACTACATAGAAAATAGCATGCTATCTTTGGACTTCCTTTAGACATTATTTTCTGAGAGAATCTGTACAACTCAAATATTAAATAAGTAGTTTTAAATTATGAATAATAATTAAAAAAGTGTGAATCGCTTGGAACTGCGCTCGAGCCACAAACACGTATCTACATTCCCGTCGATCTAGACGCATAAATATTAATGAATTAAAACTGTAAATTGAGTACAATACGCGCAAAAAAAGGCTGACCAGTGCCTCAACCATGAGTTTGTCTCAGAAAAATCTCTAGTGACGACGTATGAAAAAATTTAGTTTCTTACGTACCCGCTAGAGGCGCCTCTGAGTTTTTCATGTAAATATCTTACGTCGTCGCTAGCGACTGAGACAAACTCATGGTTAGCCTGCTGAAGTGTGGCGTAAACGGCTGGTATGGCGGCCGGGCGGATGAAGTGACTCATTTCAGACTGGTCTCAATTTATTTTGCGCTCATTGTAAACTAAACTTAATGCGGCGCTAGTATTTTTTGTAGATATACCACAGGATTATCTGTAGCTCTCTGAGGTAGTACAGACTCTTACTAAATAATACATTACATAAATGACGTACTGAGTTCTGACAAAGAGTAGACCATCAAACAACTCTGAATTACATAAATATCACAATGATTGCATTATTGGATCAAATATATACATATAAATTAAGGATTTTCATTAGATCATGTCAAATTATTATCGTTGGTGCACTTCCACAATGTATCTATGTACCAATGAACTTTGAGGTACATAATATTGTTATATGGGATCAACAATGCCATTTGTACCCAACGAGTCACTCCCTCAACAAGTCACAGTGTGACTCGTTGGGAACAACCGAACAATATTTTTTATCAGTCAGTTTCTATAAAATAATGTTTACTGCGTTATTAATTACGCGCGTAGTAATTGTATTTAATAATAACTAATATTATTGGACTATGTGTGATGCAAGTAGCTTATGTAACAAATAAAGAGAAAAATTAAATTGCAATTATTTTCATACACAATCGATGTTTGCATTATTCAATTCCATATGATCATACTTATAACTAGTTAAATAACCTATGCTTTTGATAAGGCGTAATGACTAAAATATCCTTATACAAAAAAATTAAAAGGACACTACTTCGTATCTTTCCATTCACTTGCTTACTTTTTTATAACTATAGGTTCTGATATTTAAACTGCTACAAAACGATGTCCCTATAATGCAAAGTTTATCACATAATTGATATACAGTCGCAATAATTAAAATTAAGATGCCCTCTATTTTGGCTATCAGTACCACTACCATAACACATCTATATGTAATTTTGAAATGATAACACAAAAATCAGAGTCACACTTGCCTTATTATTAAAATCTTGTACTCTTTAACTATTGCTTTCATCATTTGTAAATACCTTATCAGCTTTATTGAAATGTTTGTAAAAATGTATAATTTTAGTTATATAAAAACGTAAAAGTATGCTAGCAAATGAAACACTCATTTCTATATCTATAATGTAAAAAGGTTTAAAAAATATTAGACCTATTAACACCAATTGTAAATAAAATGTAATATTCCATTACTTGCCTTAATATACTAGTTAATATAAAGTGCTCACGAACTATTGCCTACTATCCTACGAAAGCCACAATAGATTTGTGATCGTTTATTACATCGAATTATTTGATCACATTCATAATTTGCTTCCTCGTGTAGGTATATTAATATAATTGCATTGCCTATAAATGTGATAATATCCCAAAGCTACATTGCAACTAGCGCGACCTAAGCTAAATGATAAATATATTAATGTCTATTAAGGAAGCCGGAAAATAATGTCATTATTGCGCATGTCAATATTTGTTTATCGTTTAGCGGCAGATTGTGAATTTCAAAGTAGTGCCAAAGACATTTAATGGGTAAAGTGATTTTTTTATTTGCATAAAAAGCCTAAATATTTTATTTGCAATTTTGGGTAAAACAACTTTTTAACTTATTGCTCAGTGGCACAACACAGAAGTGTTTCTTGATCGTTTGATGATAGAGATAAAAATGAGTCTTCTGTGATAATTCAAAACGCAAACGGCAAAGTAGTTCTTTCCAAATAAATTAGTACAAAATATGTTTTTTGTGATAACCAAACTTCTTACGCCAATTATTTTACTCAAAAGGA
This sequence comes from Mimas tiliae, assembly GCA_905332985.1. NCBI lineage: Eukaryota > Metazoa > Arthropoda > Insecta > Lepidoptera > Sphingidae > Mimas > Mimas tiliae. The sequence continues at coordinate 11,827,882 of HG995239.1, read as the reverse complement.
ATTATTTTTTCATTGACCTAGTATTGAAGATTTGTAATTGAAATCCTTCATCGTTTTACGTTACGCCATTCAATAAAACTAAAATCTTATTTAATTATAATTTAGGAAAAATGGATTTACTTTCCGGTCCCCTTTTTATGACAGTAGTCACGCTATAGTCAGATAAATTCATAAAAATTCTTAGTTATCCGTAAACAATAAAAATATTATAATTAATTAACATTTAAAGATAGAGGTCCGTTTATGTCTCTTACAATAATGAGGCTTTAACGTTTGTTCTAGACAAATTCAGTACTCGCGTACTACCGTGATGTTTATGTTAACTTTGTGTGGCGCGATTATAGCTGAATTATCACTATTATTGTAATATTGTATTGTCTTGATAGTAGTATATTTCTTCAGTCAACGGGTTTAATGTCAAACATCTAAAATAACTTACATATTTAACGCTATTTCTTATTGCATTTATTTCGATGCACCAAGTCTATTGCTGCAAGTATATTTCATGTTGTTATCTATGCTATTTCTAATACCACATATATTTATTGCAAAGCATGTGATGACGTATTACATAGTATTGTTAAGTAAATCGTTACAAACATAGACTTTTTTAGATAATACGTCCTGGTGGACCTAATTTGTCTCGCATTTTAACGATGTGTGAAAATAATATGACAAGGTCTTACGCACAAACCTCTACTCTGACAATGTTGTAATTGGATACTGTTAGGGAATCGACTTCCGAGATTGGATATTCGAACTATTGCCTAATAATAATGGATTATGATATCTCATTTACCACCAGATTTGTGCATTTTGTTCCTTAAGAAGGCAACTATCAGACTCGTAACATTTCGCTCTCTTCTTTTGCAAAACGTATGTTTCTTATATTGCTCAGTGATTACCATATAAAACATGCATTAGAATATGGGCACGTGAACGACGGACACATAGTAAAAAATTATACGTATATATACAAATGTAATAGTTACTACAGCGTTGCCTTCACTCCGAGCTGGAGCTCGAACTCGACGGCGTATAGCTGTAGTAATCGTTCTGCTAGGCGGTATTTATTTGTTCCACGTTCAAATGAGTTATGAATCGCAAGCGCATCTGCAGGGCCGGACGCAATTTACGAATAACACTTTCAACTTCATTTTTCATCGTGTCGCCGACGAACATATACTTGATGTGATAGCTGTTTCATGATTAAGGAACTTTTTATATTCACTGTAAATTGAAGTATTGTAAACATGTATGAACCCCCTTAGTATAAAACATAAACTAACTTTAAACTAAGTTTATATCGGTCGGTTCATTACCTACTATAGTAACTAGTTGATAATATAAACCTAATTTAAAGTTAATGTATATTTTATAATAAGGCCGTATACTTTTACGGTATATTATAATATACATAATACCGGGTGTAAGGGAAACTTTCCGAAAACGAAGACGAGTGGTCGTGTTAGTGATCATAAACACGATACCTATTGAAATAAGTCGTATTTTTTTCACGTAGTTTTGTTTGGTCCAATAAATACAATGACGTTTCATTCAAATAATAATGAAAACCGTATTATTCTTAATAACATAATGTAAAGCCAATAAAATGGCTGGTATTGAAATTTTGAGTATTGTTTTTCATCAACTTGTAACAACTACAAAAGTGTGTAAAATTTGACACATGTTCAGGAGACAGAAAAAAGGATACAGCAAGTCACAGATGGGGTCGATAAACTGCAGATGTGGTTGATTTTTGTCAATGTGGGCCAGCAGTTCGTATAATGTTATTGTGATGTCCATGACGGCTCGGGACAAATCTGAATTAAATCTCTGTAGGAAAGGTCCCACCATGTGACAGAGAAACAGTAATTGGATCTCCATGTGCACCTCCACTGCGAGTTTTTCTTTTATAAACCTGGAAACATCCGATATGCAAAATAAACGTTTCAGTTTACAACTTCAAATTATAACATACTAGCTTTTGCTCGTGACTCCGCCCACGTGAATAGACTTTTCCGAAATAAAACGTAGCCTATAACCCTTAGGTCCAAGGTCCCATCTATCTCTACATCAAAATTCATCAAAATCGGTTCACTGATTTAGGCGTGAAAGTGTAACAAACAAAGAGATTTTTTTTTCATAAAAAGTATCCTGTTACTTTTTATACCTCCAAGAATATGTGTACAAAGTTTCATGATGATCGGTTAAGTAGTTTTCGCGTGAAAGCGTAACAAACAAACTTACATTCACATTTATAATATTAGTATGATTAAATATTTATAATTTTATTAAAAAAAAACGTAAATATTTAAATCTACCTATTACCAGTCTAAATTTAATCGCCAATTTTTCACTATTTACGAAGGGAGTATTTCGCGGCAGCGGCTAGTGAACTCCAGAGTCAAACATTTATTTCATCCAACTTTTAGCGGTTATTAAACTGTACATACAATCATAAAAAGAATTAAACACTAAATAATATTTACTCACTGAGGTATTTGCATAATTTGTCCAACAACTGCATGATACCATATAGCGTGGGCCAACGCCAGTGTCAAGCTGTATTTGTTCTCGAGCATGGCATCATTTGTGGTGGTCAAGCTGAAAAGCTGGAATGGTGTATGAGGGTACGGCCAGTCCGACAACTCACTGCCGGTAATCAGCTCTAGAAGACGGTCGTGCAGCACTGTCCAGTACGGATCGGGCAATGCAGCCATTATAAGACCGATAGCGTTTATCCAAAGCTGTATTTTTGTTGCAGGAATAACGACAAACCCTTTGGTGACCACGTCTAGCATGCTATTACCCACGAAAGTGGGTGCAACAGGAAGCGACATGAGCTCTACACAGGTAACATAAAGGGAATGCGCGGAAGGATTTGGGTATTCATTGAATCGCCAATCTGTGTTCGGAAAATGGGAAGTTCCGGTCATCGCTGAGGCAAAATTAAAGAAATCATGTTATTTAAATAGGTACTAATAAGAATAATCTAATACAAAAGTTATTGAGTATAGTAATAAAAGAATCAAATCAATAACCCTAAAGTATATAAATGCGTTTTTTTTATTATGATCGTGATTTTATGTATACATTGAAAAAGGATACTATCCACCATTCTGTTAACCAGATTTAAGTAATAGTTGAGATCTGGTACCCATCCTGTAGCATCGACATCGGACTTGGCTAAATACGTTTGGAAAGCATCAGTGGTAGCCCAGCCAGCTGGACGGACGTCTTTCAGCGAACCAAGTACCGCGTTCACGAGCTTTCTTTTTAACAATGGTTTATCACGAAGTTTCCTTTCATAATAATGAAGTGTATTGTAAAGAAATGTTATTGGACGATCTGAAATATAAATTGCTTCTATTAAATCCAAACTATACTGAATTTACTGTATCCTGTTAAAATAAGGCTGAAACAGAGAAAGGTTTGTAGTAACAGTTATATACCTAGTAGTCTATGTGTACAAATCTTGCTAGAATAACTTCTAATGCCCTTATTCAAGAACAACATTTAAGTGAGCTCTTTGCTGTGTGTGCATACGTGATTGGTCCAATATAGTTTAGCACCAAAAACGGTCCAATTATAGAAATCGCCATTGTGGGTCTGCGCGCACTATAAGACTTCAAAGTAGTCTGTGAATGCGGGTGTAACTTTATTAAATAAACGCGACTACACATTTCTTTAACTCACCATGAAATTTATATAAATATCCCAGATGCTCGAGTAATTGCTCCAAGTTCTTGCTCACTTGCGGTATCTCCAAATGTCTATGCACAACTATGTCCAGAACGGGAATGAACCTCAGACACACATTGCTCAAGTAGACGGGAATCGGCCCGCCGTACGCATTACTCGCTTCTTCAGGAGCGAACTTTTCTGGGTACTTTCTGTGAAAAGCTAAATGCTTATCATACCTGGAAAGAGACGTCAACGAATATACATGTTATATGGTGTCCTAGTTTAAAGGACATCTGTGTACAAGTTGTGTGGTCACAGTCATCTATATCTATATACAGATTGAATTTATTTCGAAAACATCTGAGGTTAAATTCAATATGATTATTATTCAACGGGTTATAGAAAGGTGTGGGTAAATTGAAGCCATGTAAAGTGTACGATATAAGTATTTCATCCCCCATAGTGCCAAATCCGATCGCATTGCTAGGACATTATTACATAATTTTCTTTTCATCGAATGAGAAACATGTCGATATCGACTTGCAACATTTAACAACACTAAATGATAAAAGTGATACTTCAGACCTCCTTTCATTTCAATTTTGTAATATTACAGTTCAGTTCCTATTTTTTGGCCTTAGCGGTAAAAACATTAAACAGTTGTCAAATGTCAACATTTATTTAACTCAGTCAGTTCGGCAATTTCTGAGTTTATGAAGTATGATTACGAGTTTAAAAGTATGTTCTATTTCAAATAGACAAAGCGGTGGTATCAACACAGACGGCCTCTCGCATACGAAAGACCTACCACCTTGTGAATTGTGTTACTTTTCCAATCGATAAGGTATCATAGATTACGAAGAAATTATGGTAGATAGATAGGTAGAATAGTAACTCTTTGTTGAAGACCCAAAAAAACTGACAACAGTAAACATACAAAAAAATCATGTATGCAATTCACACGTGGTAAAAGTGAAACCTTCAAAAATTTTGGCATCAAGATAATGAGACGAATGTAAAATTTCGGGAAGAGGATAATTGTAGGTTTTAGTAATGATCATAGTGATACAAAGTTTGATAATTATTTTACATTTTATTCGTATATTTCTGTCTCTTTTTACTGTCGCTTTTTCGCTTCATCGACTTTCAAATCACAACGATGCTAAAGAAGTTTTCACTTCAATAATGGTTTTATTACACTCTAGCAAACTAAACCGTGTATTATAATTATTTTGGGTCTTAAATTGTTGGAACACATATATAATCGCAATTACATTTTTCTATGGAACTAAAAAGCGTATTATACAATAATAATGTATGATACTTACTATTTATTAGTTACATTGATATTATTAATGTTCAAATACAAAACACACAATACTGAAGAGGTGCTTTAATCAGTCTAATTGATACTCCTCACGATTAATACCAAATACACGTAGGATTCCACGAAAATTCAAAAATACAAAACTCCCACAATTCTCTTCGATCGGGGTGTTAAACTCACGAACTGTTGTTCCACAGGTCTGGTAGTCTAGCAATGGCGATAGATGAAGATGCCTATGTAGGAACCTAGTTTCTCTAAATTATAATATTTAGAAACCATTTCATTATTACGTTTGAAGTGGACAATTTATTAATATAACAGTTTGATTAACCATTTTGATATTTTTAACATCTACAAAAAGAGGTTGTTCTCAGTTTGACACCTTGATGGAATGGACCAAAATGGGTGAAGCATTTTTATACAACATCTAAATTAATCCCGAGTGTTCTTAGCAATGTAACCTTCAAAACAGATGTCTACAGCTTCCAAATCCTTGAAATAATTAATAGCACATATCTCGTCAATGGGCTTCTCTAGTGGACGACTAGATTTGCTTACTATCAATAGTTTGACAGATCTTCCATACAAAATGTGTCAATAATTTACTGCCAGTAAATAGATCTATCGATAAACAGAATATCGGAAACGGCCATAATATATTTCGATGAATGGTTGAAATACAGATGATGAGGGTCTGATGATGGAGTAAGGTGATCACAGGAACTCAGCTTTATTCTACTTTATGTGGAGGGTTATGATTTTATTATGCAAACAATGATTTTATTATGCGTTGTCTACCTTCCACACTTTAGAAATAAATTACCCATTGTTTAAGAATAAAATAAAATTTAGTAATTATGTTCATACTCACGGAGAATCCAGTATAAAGTGTTAACGACTTACCAGTTATTTTGTTTCCAATGTTCAGGAGAATTTTCTTTTACAAAATCCTGTGCTCTGTTTCTTAATTCAGATCCTTTTAGTAATAGTAACTGTATAATGTAAAGGCACACTTGGCTTTCGTTTCCATCAGGGTTAGGACGAAGTACCTTAAAGAATAAATAATGCTAAAATTATGCATCTGTGTTTTATGCACTAAGAGTTGACAATGCCAGCAGAAGCTACTCTTAGGATGGAGCGAGAGCTATTTATTCTTTGGTATTGGTAATGCCTGAACTCTGCACATTACATTACATACCTCTCCCCGATTCTCACCTGGTGCACCGTCAGACATATTCAGCCTTATTGTCAAACAGACAATTTTAAACTTGGTTTATATCAACTGATAACTATAGTAACCCATATAAACTTACCATTATAAACCTAGTTCAAAATTAGTTTATGTTTTGTAAAGATGCTGATTATGATTGGGCCGGCCCAAAGTTTAAATAATGTCAGAACGATACTTACCAAACACAAGACGAGTCTGTCAATAGTAACTATGTTGTACTTCCATATGATATCGTTGATGGCATCCACACATTTGTTGATATGCGGTCCTCCAGCTGGATTTGTCACCTCGAAAACGAGGTAGTCACAAAATTTTCGCAAATGAGCTGAAAGCGCTCTGGCTCCTATGCGCTCCAAAATCCTAGCCAACAATATTGCATTTTAAATAATGTTGTTATTTACATCTATACGTACATAAGGCCTCCATTAAATTTATAATATTACATTACATTAGCCCACTGCCCGCACCAATTTTGGCGACAGCGTCTCAAAGTGTACGCGGAAGTCACACGGGCTGTCCAGAATCAAACCAAGTTCTGTGTGAATCAGATTTCATCCTTGAACTTCATCCTTGAGCCGATTGGAATCCGCACTCATTCCACCTACCGAATCGACACTAACACAGGCGGAGCTGGGGATAAAATCTAGTATACATACACATGGTGTTGCAATAAGATAGTATCAATGACAAGATTAAACAAAAAAAAACCTTCAAATTTCCGCATACACGGATTCTTAAACAAAGTTTATCTTCAAAATTCCACCTATCCCTAATAAGTAATAAATAGTTGACCCCAATCCGTATTTTTTTAATAAATTATATTAATGCGGAAATAGCTTAAGAAGTAAAACAACTTTGAAAGTCGACACTTACTTGAATGCGATAGGATTGATTCTGTTCGTTTCAAATATCATTTTCCACAAAAGGCACAAAAAGAGTGGTGGAGTTCCATGGACGGAGAAATGTGTTATAATGTCATTATCATTTGCCATAGACGTCCACTTGCGATACTCCTCCTCGACTGACTTCTTAAGAAGTTGTTTATTTTCCTTTGGGGCTGGATTCTAAAAATAATAACATAACAAACACTATTTAATTATTTTACCAATGAATATGACCAACAAACATGAAAATATTAATTAACATAATGCAAGTGACTGTTGACCCGCCGACATTTAAAGGAAGTTAAAATTAAAACAGTATTGCTTTTATAATCTTAGCCTTTTATATTTATATCGATATTGACAGACAAATTAAATCACAAATTGGGTAGTAATTGTCTCACATACATGAACATTAAACAATCTTCGAAGATTCAAACCCTATTCAATGACACAATTTGATTTGATTTAAAATTTTCTTCATGCATAAATTCACACATATAAAAGGGACTGATGAGAGTCATACTATGTCAATAACGTCTGACTCTATTATAGAGTACTTTACACTTGCTAGAAAGTTATAAATAAATTACACAATTTGGTACACTAAATATTTTTGTTAGCATGTGCCTAAATATGACATATATGATAAATAAATCTATATAAAAAAGCTGAGTAACGACATACCAATACACACAAACCTGTTCAAAAAACTCAACGAGTACTGGCGGGAAACACTGCAACGTATGTTGGGACCACATGTGTGGAGTGTTTGTCATTATAGTCGTTAGCAATTCCTTTACGGCTGCTCCGTCACTGCCTGTTACAAAATATACAAGGTTACACTATATTGTCCACTGATAACAATATTTAAATGAAGCGCAAACTATACGAATCCAGTACGCAAACTTCGTGTATACAGAATGTTGCAAAAAGGTGGTATCAATAGAGACTGCATAAATATCGTACTTTCTGAATAAACCGAATTTAAAATCCATATCGTGAAAATCCTTTTATGGTCCTAGTACTAGCTGCTGCATATTATTGGACTACCTATGCCGTAACTAAGTATGTTTAAAACCTACACAGTTGAATTTAATTTATTAGATAGTTTTCATGTCGCAATACAATTTTCAGATCCTAATGGAAAAAAAAATGAGAAAACGAATTGATAAATGTTAGTAGTTTTTTGACTTAAATAACCACTAAGTAAAAGCCCGTTTCAAACATATACAATTTAAATTACGCATAAATTATTCAATATGCGCACTGTACATAAACACTGCACTACACTTTGGTGTGCGGATTGCGGGGGCTTCATAGACAACTGTTGAGTTGAAACGCAGCCAGGACACTAGGGACTCCAGCGTAGCCATACATACAATGCATATAAGATATATTCTAACAATTGTTTTTTGGTGAAAAATAAGTGGTACAAAAAATCTTTTTTGTTTGTGATTTCTTTGTTTTTCAATACCGAGTAACCTCAAGAAATTCTTGAGTTAATTTTGTAGCACCATATATGTTGTAATCACATATGAAAATAAGACCATTCTAAAACATACTCGGTCAGTTTCCTATGGTTGCGTACTAGCCATGTATAGAACGTATATGTATAGTGCAGCACCACGCGTAAAAATTAGTTGAATTATCTCACTCATAAATTAGCCGCAATAATAGGATTACCTGCGCCAGTCATATAAAGGCCACGTGCTAACGTCAGCACCAGTACACGATTCAGTTCCTCGCTCTCTGACGACACTAGCGACTTCGGTTCGGAAACAACTCTCGACATCTGCAATTGAACGCCGGAACTGCCCAGACTTGTTATCAAACGAAGAGCGGTACTCTCGAAACTGAAATATTTTTGTCACTATATTGACTATGTGATATGAAAACATCCGGTGTGACAGATTCTGACCAAAACGAACTTGTTCAGAAACTTGGTGACGTCTCGTCGTCTCCTCTACATCTAAATTATAATCTTCTCAAACATTTAGGTTCAAAAAGTGCCAACATCCAGTTTAACATATTCAGGTGAAAACAAAAGGAGATATAAAAGATGTCAAGGTCCTGCAAACCTATAGCATCTTCATAAAACAATCAAATAAACCCGGGCCCCTATCCTGTAAAACGATACCAAGCAACGAAGTTCGAAAACGCAGACCTATTCTAGTATAGAATAGCCATCACAATAATATTTCGAATATAAAATACTATGACTAGGATAACGCCATGGCTAAAAGTGTTTAAAATATGGGAATAATTTTTATGTATGTAACATGGTATGTTAAAATTTCTATGGATTTTAAGCTTATCATAAAATTTCTCAGAAAAAACAACAAATAGAAAAGTCTGTCACTTTCATATATGCGTATATTTAGGGATTCATCTTAGTGGTAGTAATTTTTATTAAAAAGATTATTATTGTAATGGCTATTCGTTGCTTCGTTGCTGAGAGCCGAGATACAGAGAATTACGTCAAATTTGGTATGAACTACTTAATATAATTCTTTACACTGTTATGTATCTTGATTTGACACATCCAGATTAAGACAAAAAAACATTTATATTAACCTTGAAACATACCACAATTGTAACTGTGTTTGATTGGCCTGAGGGTAAGCAGCCAATGAATGTATATTAGACAGAAGTTGTACTCTGTAATGTGGCTGTATATGATGAATACGATACGAAAACATATCCAACAGGTTGTGGAGTATTCCCCACGCATGTGACTTGAACACGTTCGGCAGAAGTTGATCTGAAAGTAAGAAAATATCATGAACACAATATTTTAGTGCCTTATACCTTAAATAAAATAAATAGTAAATGTCTGGCGTTTATGCCACAAGACTTACTGATGAATCCCTTTATGCCTAAAGACTCTATTTCAGTGTACACTAGTAATCTGCTATAAGTCTCAACGAGGGCTGGCGCCATCATACTACTACTGCCCGGTATATTAGTCTTATTTTGTGCCAATTTAGCAACGTGAGTTACGATCGAGTGGATCAACGACATTTTACAATGCAGGGTTAAACTATCAAGGATACACATTGAAAGCGGAACTGTTGGCAGAGGAGTCCCTGGATTTCCATTCGGCATAGTTTTTTGACTTCCAAAGAGAGTTTCAATTATGATTCCCATTGGTCTTGCATAATATTCTTGATTAGTAGAATATGCATTACAAAGCAATGCTATACGATAATCAGCACCCATCAATGTTGGTGTGCTGTTGGAACTCATCAGGTGCTGTAGAAATCTATCAACAAAATAAAATAATCACTTCTTGTTAAATTCAAATAAATAAGCAATACTTTATAGTAAAAACTTACTCATACTGAACTTTCAAATTTGGAGGCATAGAAATTGTTTTATGTTCTGTCTCAGCTTTTTTCAACAAATGCATCCATATACACACAACAGCCATCTGGTGTGTACAATGAGCTTTTGTGTAGTCTGGCACAGGTAGAGGCTCTTTTTCGGGATATAACAATTCATGCAGCTTTATGATGGGTAAGAAGTTCGACAATGGGTTTCTTTGAATGCTTCCTGATATGAACTGTAGAAGCACCCACATTAGGTGATCTCGTCCTCTCTTCATGTCATGCCCAATTAGCTTGTTGTGTAAACCCATAACAATATTTGGGAAAGATGCAAATCCAATCAGTATTAGATATATAACTTGTGATGACAAATGCAGCCAACACCAATGTGATGATGACATTTCATCATCTTCATTTTCTTGTTCACTTTTTTCCATGGGCAATATCATTAATTCAACCAATTGGTCTTCTAAAGCAATACATCTTTGTTTGTGTTGCTTTTGTAAGCCTAGCATGGAGCACATCATATCTCTAGAATAAGGTTGTTGTAGAACGTGTCGCAACAATCCTATTTGAGGTTTTAGAAGTTCATCATCATATGGCAAGTTGCCCTTTAGAGAAAATTTCAAAGTTGTAGGATCCAAGCGCCATGGATTAACAAGATGATCAGCATAACCAGAAAATTCTACCACAGGCAGCATATTAGAATGTCCTATTATTGAAACCATTTGCGCACATGGCTTGAAGCTTTCAACAAAACTGGTCAGTAGTTTAGCTAGTTGCTGAAATATAAATTTAAATGCTTTTAATTCTTACATACATTTCTTAAATGGTCGAGCGATACTGTAGACTGTTTTGACTACAGCATGAATGAGCTTTCTAAACCAGGGTATATACACAGAAAATCGGTTTGTTGTGTTTAGTGAGTGAGATATCCGGAGGCCAAAATATGGCAACGTACTTATGATTCTTCTGGATCTGTTCGTGTTTAAGGGCATTAGGAATAATTTTCAGTTGGCCGACTCACTTGCTAGTTTACTGGCTTGCCATAAAAAGTTATAATGAAAAATGCAGAAATTGAAATATGGAGTTAAAATTGCTTATGCTAACGTGATTTTTGTCACATACATAGGAAATGCAATTTCGATATGCGCGATATCCTTAGACATTTTTTGAGATTAAATCTTGTCAATTTCGTTTTTAAAAATCTCCATCGAGATCTCGACTGTATTGGCCGAGATTACGAACGAGATTTCATAACTGAGCAGACACAAATCATTCGCATTTATGGGTGCAGTGGATTCCTAAGTTTACCTATGAAATTGCCGTTTTGAACGAAAAAGTTTTTATTTTATTAATCAGAGTAACCACCCATGCTATTGATGCATCTTTGTCAACGCAGTAGCGATTTATCGATGCCCTTCTTAAAGAAATCGGTTGGACGGGAGGCAACAAACTCTTCAAAGATATTTTATACTGCCTCTCGGGTATTGAATATATTTTTAATGGTGTCTTTATTTGACTGCCTCCGTGGCGCAACCGGCGGGAAGCCGGCTGTAACATCAGATAGCGCGGATTCGATTTCCGCACCGAGACAAAAGTTTGTGTGATCCACAATGATTTGTTTCGGATCTGGGTGTTGTAAGACCGTAAGTCCCACATAGTTCCTGATAACCACAATACAGGTTATACCTAGTGTGGGGACAGGATTATGTGTGTGATGATGGGGTGTATTATTATCTTATTTATGAAACATTGATAAAATAACTATTACCCAATGTGGCCAATGGTTATTGTCCGGATAGTCTTTCTGGATCTCAGTGACTATGAAATATGCTGGCAGTAAGGAAGCATTTCGATCAAAAATATATTCTATAACATTATACAGTGCTTTTAACTGAGGCATTGTACTTGAGTTTAACCTTACTGGTAATGTGTGTGCTTTCTCTCTACAACCCTGTTGAAAGAAAAAAATATTAAATGTCATTCACTTGCATAAAGTAAAATCTTATTTTCACATTATATGCATATACACTTTTTATAGACGTTTATTGGCAGCATTTGAACTATTTCATATAATTTTCCAATTATTATTGTTATGGTGCATACGAGACTCCGCCCACACACCCGCTACTGTAACTCCTGTGCACCAGGATCGACAGTGGCACGCATTTTTGTTGACACTGAGCAGTGAAGCTCGACGAATCTCTGGCAGTGATAAATTGTCTTTGTCCTGCAACGAAATTAATCAAATAGAAAATTAGGGAGAGTTATTGTGGATATATTACCTTCATTATTTCTCTAACACCTTTATAATCAACACCACCAATTATTCTTCTTATTAAATTAAAACATTCTATCCAAAAATCAGCATTCTGATACGCAAGTTTGTCATTAGTTAGAATACAGTCACAAAGCATCCTGCAAAGAGATAATTTGAATAATATATTGCTTATAAATAAATATGTACTTTCTTATATTTTTTGTGCTATTTGTTTTTAAGTGTGTAGAAAAATAAATGGTTTTAAATTGTTAATGTTTAAAAAAGTCTAACTTCTAATTCATTGTTATATGATAATGCTAAGAATATACAGGTGCCATTAATTCTCGAGAAACAAAATATAATACTAACACAATTTGACTCAATTTATTTATTATTTAAATCAAGAAGTTACATTATGTTATGTTACATATCTATTACCGAAAAATTCTATATAACTGTAAAACTTTATAAAGTAACAAATTTTACAAACATGTTACGTTTGTAAATAAAAAACTATGCATATAGCCACAGACTGTCCTTCTTTAGCATATTTTAAGAGTATTTGGTCTTGAGTGTAAGAGGAAAATATGGTAAATACAAACAACAACAGACAAAAGTTCTGTTTCCTGCTGAACCTCTAAGATAACAATGTGGAACTCAGGAGTCCTAGCAAATTACAACTTTGTAACTAAAACAGTTCAGTTTTAGAATACCTATAAAGGCAAATTTAATACAGTAAGCAGTTCATGTTTGCAACAATTTAATATCAGTTACAAACAGCATTTATAATAAACTTTATAATATACATTATGGGCCTTACTTATAAACATTACTTAAGAAAGTTTATAAGTAATGCCTTATATATTACCGTGCTTGAAGTATATTTGTATTAACTAAATTCTCCAGCAAAGTCAGCAGTTGTTTCATTTTATATCTATTCGTCAAAACTGCAGTAAGTGTCAAGTACTGCCTAATAGCAGACTCTTGTAACTCAACACTAAGTGTTGTCATGATGGTTGAAAGCTTCTTCTGATACATGGCCAGTCTCTCATTTTCTTGATCAGGTTTATGGACTAAAAAACAACTAAATGCTTCTTCTACAGCTTCAACTCTCTGAAACATAACAGTTTTGAATAACACAACAATTAACAATAAAGTTTGTACCAAAGTAATGAATACAATAAATTTAATTTGAAACAATTGCATATATTTTAGAAATAGGGGGACGATTTTTTTTAGTTTTTATGATTAATACTATGGTTTTTTTTTTTAATGTAGCAGGTGATGGTAGCAGGTATATTATGACCACACTTTATTTTGCTTTCTATTAGAATATAAAAATCTCAAATTGGTTATGAGCCTACAGAGAAAAAACAATAATGACCATGTTGAATATTCTTCAAAAGTGGTGAGATAAATTTTATTTCTTTTATCAAGACTATATAAATGATACTAAATATTTGGAAAGTCATAACAACATGGCATCAGAAGGCCAATTCTCATAATTTTAAATGTTCAAAATATCATTCCGATCTAGTCTCAGCGTCAAGAAAGTTGCAAATGGCATTCTCTTAAACCAATAATCAACGTCAAATGCACCTAGCATTAGCAGTAGCATTATACAGTTTTGGCTTCAGGCAACTTTTATTCTACATTCAATCTCATTACGATCTATGTTCACATTTGATGTTGATTATTGGTTTAAGAGAATGCCCTTTGCAACTTTCTTGATGCTGAGACTAGATCGGAATGATATTTTGAACATTTAAAATTACGAGAATTGGCCTCCAGATTACAAATGTGTTCACTGAATATAACCTTTAAATATGTCCTATGTTAAATAAATTTAATAGCAATTACAATTAAATTGCACTTCAAAAATGTAGTAATAACACAGCTTGCCTTATATTGAGAATGTCACAGTCAGAAAAACAACTTTGTAATTTTTTGTGTTGCATTGCTTTGCTATCTAGCGGTAACTTGTTATCAGATCGTAAATAAAGTTAGTGATCACCATAAATTCAGTAGAAAACTGAAATATAGTTTACGAGTTTTTATTATCTTTACTTTTTCATATTACAAGGAAGGGGAACATACATAAGTTCCCATAGGTATTAAAAATCTTTATGAAACACTCAAGCTATACCAACTTAAACAACATGACTATAACCCAAATTGTATCTATTTATGTCATAACTGAGTTGTAGAACTAGCCAAAATAAAAAATCAGTAGCTAGAAATACCATTATTTAGTGAAATAATTCCTTACTAATAGTTTAACTGGGATATTATCTTAGACTTTCCAAGTTCTAATACCTTCATAAAAAATTAATAACTGGTGAGATAATTACTATGATAACAAGCCCTGGAAACCATTTTTTTTTAAATTTTACTATGTATTGATGTTAGACACAAGCAGTGTCACAACTACTGTTTTCAGATACTAAAGGTGATGGAGGAATAGAGGTTGAGTGATATATTTAATAATCAGGCTGAGTAACTTATTTTGTGTGTACAGTATACATACTTAAAATATTACTGTTAACATTTTGAAGCTCTTAGCAGGTGGAGCTGAAGCAGAATTAGTGATTGACTCCACTGTTTTCTTAAGACATTTTTAACCTAACCTGAAAATGTTTGCACTGCTTGTACAAAACTACAATATGAGCATGTTAACTAGGGTGGTCTATAGTTAGAAGGAGCAATGCAGTTATTGTTTTCATAGACTAAGGGTGAAAAGAGTTGTAGTGGGTGGGTGAAGTGAAGTGAAGAAAGTTTAATTTGTTTTCTCATTTTAGTTCTTCTTGGCTCATTTGCATTATGTTTTCCATGTTGCAGTGTTTGGTTTCGCTGTTATATAGGTACTTATACTTCAATCGCTATAATACATTATCTCGAAAATAGTTGTCTTTGCATTTTAGTTTAAGTGGCAATTTGATAATCAGATATTAAAAACTCTATGAAGTCTCAATCTCATGCCAAAAGCTGTTAAACCATATCCAAAGCGAACTAACGAAGGCATACATTTGGTAATCAATATTATAATATTAGGTAAATGTTAGTTTACCTTTGTTAACAAGTAAAGATTAACTCACCAATATTTCATTGACTATATTAGCTACTTGTGTATCAGCCATATCGCCGATGTGATTCATGAAGAATATATTTTCTGTAGAACCGTGAATTGTTATTATTGGGATTTGGGAACAAAGCATTCAACACGGCATCATTAGACTCTACACTATTGGCGTTAGGACAATTCAAAATGGCAGATCTCAAAAAGCATTTATATTATTAATCAATGCGCATTTTAACATGTTAACTAACACGAATTTATTCCTAATCAATTAACTGTAATATTAATCCAATCCAATTTTATATTGTGGCTCCATCGGCGTACGATGATTTTGCCAGTGTCGAGGTAGGAAAAGACACGGTGACAGTAAATAAACACTTTAATGATACGAGACCACTAATCAGAAGTAATCAGTACAAATATACATGTCACGTGGTGTAGGCAGAGCTTGAAAACTTTCAAAACAATGAAATAAGACATAACAATTGAAACACTTAACCTCAACAAATTTCATATAAAAATAAAAAACCACTATGCAAGAATAAGATAGCAACATAATATTATTTAACCAAAGCAAATAATTAAAAATAGGAAGGAACATAAAATATCCATACCCAAAAATTATAACCTTATACCATTGATCCTGATAAAAGAAAAGAGAACCTTAATGAAGGGAGAGTTAACCAAAGTTAATAAGAAACTGTAATATTAATAAATACATCCCACAAAAATGCCTCTGCCCGCTTGACTGACAGTAGACGTAGAGCCAAAGAGTATACGTATAGCCCAGTGTTGCCAGACGACCATCTACTATTCCCTCCAGTCTTACGGAGATTCCCCCTAAAATGCAGTAATGCTTATAGTCCTCCAAAAGTGGTCAATTTTTTTTTATTCACTAAAACCCTTGGAACTGGACAGAAACTATTGAGCGCCACAAGCTACGATCCTAACGTGCCTCTTCCACATTCTTAAATTTCCGTCGGTGGAGGATACGCGTGACGTGTTCTTTTGGGAGATATTTTTTTATGCCAAAGGATGGCAAATCTCTATCAACCATTAAATAACATCCACAATAACTAAAGAATCAAGGACGCGTTGCCTCCCTACAAAAACTAGCGAATAAAAAGTAAAAAATGAGTTCGTGTCTGGTAATATGTCATTTACCTCAAAAGGGTAAATACAAGATATTATTATAAAAATATATTATAATTTAAATTGAAGTAAAGACACTAACATTTAACAACCAAGTAAATCTTGGCTAAAAACACTCACGACCAAATTACCTTGCAAACATATGAAACCCGCATCCAAATCAGTCCATTCGTTAAGGCGATGAAGCGAGGAGATCTATTTTTATTTATAACGAAAGTTTATTTATAGGAACTAAAACCCCCCCAATTCCCTCCCACAACAATTTTTTCCCTTACGAAATCCCACCAAGGATTTTATGGCCCAAATTTCCCCCAGAGCTCTAAAATCCCCCAAATCTGGCATCACTGGACTCTACCAACTCCATGGAGTTAATAAGTACTAGTTGTACGTAGTACACATATAGTACATCATTTAGTACTTAATAACTCTATGACCAGCTCTAGCTCTAGTTTTTCAGTCAGCGTCTAGCCCTAGCTAATTGTCAATTGTCATACTAATTGTAATACATAAACTTTTGTCGCATTCGCACAAGAAAAAGAGCTAATTAAGGTGATATCGTTTAATAGTGGTCTTTCACTAAAATGTTCAGAGCACAGTTTGGTATATTTTGCAGGCTCCCAATGGGCTAGTTGACTTATACCAAAATTTAATAAATAATTGTTTATTTCCTACAGTATTTGGTTTATGGAACCCAAATATATCAATTTCAATACATTAAAGTAGAAGATTTCTTTAAAATTCAAATTACAAAATATTTTTTTCTGTCTTTATTTGAAATCTTCGAAAACGCTACTGCCATGATTGTGACGTCAGTCACTATGTAAACAACTAAATGCCATTTGCAAATCGCATGTTGTGGTCTTTTGTAGCAAAAATAATAAGATATTATGTAGGTAAGTAGTTACATCGAAGTGATCTTCGCGAAAATAATTTTGAGTTTCAGTCGATATCTAGCTCGCATAGGTTATTTCGCGTTTTTATTTACTAATATGTGTCGTCATTGTACAGATAATCTATAGGCTAACATAGCCGACGGCGTTTTCATATATTCATGAAAAAATAAAATTTGAATTAAAGTTTTGTTATTTTATGTCTCAGAAAAACGGTTTAGAAAAGACTCATTAACAAAATAAAGCCTATTTAAAAAATGTGTCAACGAGCCTATTCAACATACAGTGAAATACCTGAAATAGGAGAATAAAATATTGTTTGAATAAATCTCGGTAAATAAAATGTACAACCTGGCAGCACCAAACCTATATTTTTTTTTTATTTTTGAGTAAAAATACTTTAATAATCTATATTCCTAATACATTCGACGCTAAATCTCTCTTTAGAGTGAATCAATGTATATTTTATCTTGTATGCGTCTTTATGTCCTTTATTACCATTGATATATTACCTTTAAATAGAGCCATGGCGTGACCGCACATGAGACAGCTAGATTTTTTGAAATGTTGCTACGTTACATATATTTCCCCATTTCATGTTTGGGAAAAAATATCACAACTGTCAAATTCCAGTCTTTTAAGTTTAAACTCACATTAAAGTAACGAAAAACACAACTATGTCCAGCATTTAGGAAAAACGTTGGTAACTCAAAACTACTTCTTAATTAAAAATATATTTTTTATAGCATAGGCCGGGCAACGAGAAAGTGTATCACCTGATGGTAAGTGATAATCCATGAACGCCCATTCGCAGAAAGAGACAAAGATACAATGCGGTGGTTACCGCGTAAGAAACAAATTACCCCACGATTTGTTTGGTTACGTGACGTCATGTACTACAATTTCTTGAGAAATAGTATGTTATTGCTTTTGCAAGTGAATAATACAACATTGTTATTTTACGAGAATTTTATTTCTCGTCTCGGCCGCAACCCGCTATAACTTTCCTTTGAGCACGTTTGAGCTTAACATAACTCTCAAATGTTGTCAGAAAAGGTATTTAAATTTACCCTAATTTATCATAGGAATGATGTGTATCTGCGGACCTAATAAACGATCCGTCCTTTTAAGTGGGTTAAAAGCCTTGATGAAAAAAATATTTTCAAGATTAAGTTTATATAATTTCTGTGCAGTTTTTAAAGAAAATCCATTATTTTTATTAAAACCTATTAGCAATTTTCCCTGTAATTCAGGGAGTTTCTTTAGCGACCAATACTTTTCTACAAAAATACTGAACTATAAATACGTTTTTCTGTAGCGTAACAACATCGCAAAGTGTGAATGCTAAACGATTTTGCTCGGTTTCTCGGTTGTAGAGACTTGCATTTATCGTAACCATCGTTACGGCAACCGTTGTTTTTCGGTATCTTTTAACGATCGGTACTTTGCGACGGGATGGTTATCAATGTCGAGACTGCCACCCCAGTAATCCCATACGATGCACTCGTCAATATAAGGACTGGCATAGGCCAGACCCTACTGAAGGTCTTTGCGATGTCAAGTTCTCTCGCTCTTTCTCTTCACCTATCTGTTCACCTAGCTTGACCACCCGTGATGAAAACCATATCGCGATCGCTAATCAGCTGGTTGTCAAGGTACTATAACTAGGAGTTTGTTAATAACTAGCTCATCACCTTGGAGAGCAAAGACGTGATCTGACTGTTGTAAGGACGGTTGCATACATTGACAGCGAAAATGTAAAAGAGAACAAAGGTTTCACGGTAGGGTGTCTCCCCCACGCTACGTAACTATCGTATATTGATTGTATCTGTTTATTTTGTTTGAGGCACATACATTTTTAATTATTGAAATAAAGAAAAATATACCACTTTTGGTGAGATTTTCTTGAAACCCCTGAATTTTGGAGGGAATCTACGTAAGACTGGGGGAATGGGAGACGGTCATCGGGCAACATTACCGGCAACATGGGGCCTCCGCACTCCGCAGACTGCAGACTCTTTAATTTTGCATTGGTCACACAGTTGGGCATAGACTTAGAGTAACCATAGAGTTAGAGTACAATAAAAACATAAAGTAGGTAGGTAATTATTACTATGTAGCTATGTACTACTCATTGATACAAACTATTGAGGGAAGAGAGTGAGTGAAAATTACCATGTGTTATCATATTTTTTATGAACTTTAATAATGTTTAGTGTATTTTATGTTTTCATTTAGATATTTGTAATAATATTGTATCTGGGGTGATGGAGTCACCACCCTTTTCGACACATTCCGAAGCTCCTCCTTTAAGTGAAGATAGTGGTTTACTGATTACAAGTGGCTCATTTTCAAGTGATTCTGCGAGTGGATGGCATCACGTCGCATCCGAGGTAGGATATTTTATAAAGTATGGGTATCCTTTTTCTTTAATTATAGCCTACAAATCATGCCCACAACCTCTAGGAGTATAACTTCGTTAATTTTAGTTTTCTTTTGCACTGCATTAGCTTATGCCTATTATTCGGTATTGACACAAGTGCATAACCCATTCTTATAATAAGTATTGTATCATTGTATGTTGAGTGTGTAGGTAAACAAACTTACATTGATATTTTTAGCTGAATTGACACCTTTATTGATCAATTATATAATAAAATAAAGTAGTACATTAAAAATTAAATTAGTATAATCAGGTTTCATTACTACTTAATAATCTTGGAACTAACTTCAACATATAGGTAATCTTTCCACCCATTAGATAAATGCTATACATCCTGTTTTAGGGTTACAATGTATTAACATTGCATATTGTCATTTTTTGAGTTCAATTAAGTTTTACTTGAGTTGTTAATACAATAATTATTAAGATTCTAGCCAATCATCAACTTGAATTGTAAAATAGTTGAAAATAAAATTGTTTATAAACTAAACTATAACTCAGGCATTATTTTATGAATAAATACACAGGATATTATTATGAAGTAATATTAACTGGATGATGGGTATCTGGATATTGGAATGTCTTTGATTAAATTTATAAAGTTAAATTTGTTAAATTATCAACATCAAGTAATATTGACTGGGTAATGGGCATCAAAGACATTATGATTAAATTTATAGTTTAGTATTATATTATTATTATTAGTTATTTTTACTGATTATATTTATAGTTTTAGTTTGTAGTTTTTTTAATTTTTAGTTTTTGTAAAAAAGATATTATGATAAATTTACAAAGTGTAATTTGTTAAAACACTGCCTAAAAACATGGACAAGAACCTTAGTAATATATGATTTTCATTTTTAATATGGCATGCATTTTAATGAACTTTATTTGAAGCAATTTGATTAATGATAAGTATACAATTTAATAGTCAAGTTAATCTGTTATTAATCTGACAAACTCTGTGGCGCAGTGGGCGAGTAGCTGGCTGCGAAGAGTGAGGCCATGGAAATGTTTGTGTGACCCACAAATATGTGTTTCGTGTCTAGGTGTTGTGGGACCGCAAGTACCTCGTAGTTTCTGATACCCACAATACAGGTTTACCTAGTGTGGGGTCAGGACTATGTGTGTGACTGTAAGGTGTATTTAATATTATCTATTTATTTGTTTACAATTTCATGATAAATCATTCATAAATCAACATTTGTAAACAAAAGTATATTCAAATCAACAAAGGAAGTGTCAGTTAAGCAAATAATCAATGGAACATCATTCTCATCCACCTTCGCTACTTAAACAAGTTTGGATGTTACGTATTTCATGATTCTGAATTTAATATATTCTCGGTGATAATAATTACTTAAAGTTTCAAACCCTGTGTAGCAAGGATTCAAAAGATGCCATAATATCTAACATACAAAACATTGACCCTAAAACGTTATGAACTTGTCCTGTGAAAATAAAAGAACATTGCCTTTACTACCTATAATTGATAGCTTAGATATTTATGCAACAGTCACACATATTATATTCTGGATTCAGTAAAGGAACTAGCTACATTTTGTTACAGTAATTATTTTAATCTGGATTAAAACTCTGTTATGGCCATTCCCTATATTCTGTCTGTCTCTAGTTTTGCTATACCGGCGATAGAAAATTTTATCTATTTTCCGTTTTACCGTCCCAATAAATTTACTAATGATAGGTAATCCTATTCTTCATTGCTGTCTACTGATGAGAGGACTGATAGCTGACTACAGATATACAACACAATGAAAATGACAGTTCAAGCGTCCCAATATTTTTTATGTGCTATCTGTCGATAAAGTTATTTAGTTTTTTCTTTATCGGTACATTTTGACCGATAAACAGATATCCTCGACTGTAAAAAAACTAAATAAATAACGCATTTTGAAGAAATAGCCATGAGTATACAAGGCTAACATGGCACTTGCACGGCAATACAAAAAACTAAATAAATTATCTAAAAATCTAAATGAAAATATAAAAAAAAACTAAAATTCTCATAAATATAAATAATGCACCGTTTTGATAATTAAATTAAGTGCAAGAGACATATAAATATTTGTTAATACGAACAAAATAATTCCCCACTTTTTAAAATCCCCCAAATAAATTAAACAATAGTTCCTCTTTCTCAGCTTGTATGAACATAACACACAAGAGGGCCCAGATAGACTGCCTATCTATTGCTATCATAGTATCCGACGTGCATATCTAAAAATTAGGGACGATTCCAAGCAGTAGATAGAACAATGCGGATGTTTGACAATAGCTATCTATCGTGAAATTGAAGATTAATATTGGGAACGGCCATTAGTGTGTAGGTGTAATAGGTAAATTAAAATTGTGTATATATTTTTCCTGTTTCATACTGGTTTTTACAAGTATGTACTTGGTAATCAACTGACTAAACAACTTGATCATGTTTAACTAAGTTCAAGCAATTTTGTTTAATAACCTAAAATAATAAATAGTATTTAAAAAAATCAAACATAATTTTGTATTGTATTTCCTGAATACTGCAGCAACTGTAAACCGTTTTAGTAGTTTTAAATCATAATGGCCTAATTTTCTGCTACTGCATTGCTGAGCGAATTCTTTTGTTTGGTTTTATTAAGGTTACATTGTTTCAACTAACTGGAATTTTAAGTAATTGTACATAAGATACATTGGTTCATGAAACATATTGATTTTGATGTATTGTTAGTATACAAATTAAACAATCTTTAACAACATGAACCAAAGCTTCTTCAGAATTCAGTTACAATTACAAGTGATTAAAACAACCCACATAATGTGGTTAAATTGATTTATTTCAAAGGTGATTGAAAGTGTATATTAGAAATTGCTGTGAAATATTTTTTAATGAAATAATACACCACTAAATTTGTTTAAAAATAGTTTTCCAAATTAGTTGTTTTTTAATTCATTTGTGGCTTTATGTATTTAGTTTTATCCTTGTACATTTTAATAATATTATGTTGGTTTATTTATAACTAAATATAATAAATACACCCGAGTCATGGATACAGTCCTGACCCCACACTAGGATAACCTGAATTGTGAACACGACCTGGAAACATTGATCATTAAATTTCAATAGCATGGACTCAAAATTAATTATTTATATTTTTAGCTTATTAATTTTAACGGTTTTATTTTTTTATAAATTTATTTTTTTGTCTTATAAACTGCTCTTGTACCTCATATATTGATTCATCATTCTATGCTTGCGTTACTTTTTTCTTTGGCTTAATATAAAATATATTGTTTCTTAGTTAATTACATGCTATTATTATAATATGCAGCTACATTTTATGTTTGTTTTTATTCACCTACCTTGTTTTGCTAATCTTAAATGCATCTGGCACAATTTTAACGATTTAAATGCAATTGGATGTATTGTCAATAACACTGCTAATTTTCATCCCGGCAATGGATTTGATTCCCGCGCCGGCAAAATATTTTTACACAAAGATAATGTTGGATGTCCTTATTTATTGTGTAGCGCACAGTGGGGTACCAATAAACTTAATCACTGAAGTGGAGCTATGGGCGAATGCTGGTAAGCATTAAGTGGTAGGTCCCTCTGGGTTGGTACCACCGCTTTGTTTATTTCTTCCGCCAAGCAGCAGTGTGTAAACACTATTTTATCGGTTTGAAGGATATTGAAGCCAGTGATATAACTGGGCATTATGACACTTAACATCGTATATCTCGGGATGACGAGTGCAGTAGTATGCTATAAATCCGTAACGAACCAACGAAGTATGGAACTTACATAGAGTAAAGTAGTTATAGAATAATCATGACAATAATATTTTTGATATAAATTAGTACAACTAATATAAGATCAATTTGTAAGTAAAAACATATATGGAAAATTAAAGATTTTTCCTATTTATCGTTAGAATGTTTATGTTATGTGATAAAACCCATTAAATGTATGACAAAAATGTACATAAAAACTCCAATATAACACGTTGCAGTAATAGAAAATATATCTCTTTTTACTGACTTCAAAAAAGGATATTCATTCGGCGATATTTTTTGTCTTTATTTATGAATGTACATTGTTTTCTCCGCTAATTAAAGGCCGAATTTGTTGGAAAAAAAATCATTCGATAGAGTTTAACAGCTATTGACTGCCTCCGTGGCGCAGTGGGCGAATAGCTGGCTGTGAAACGAGATGGCGCGGGTTCAATTCTCGCACCGAGACAAATGTTTGTGTGATCCACAAATATTTGTTTCTCGTAAATCTTTCTGTCGCATATTTTAAAAAGCATTTTGCGCCGACCCTACTGCGAGTGGGATAAGGGCAGGTGGAAGAAGAAGAGCTTTAGCTGCAATGCGGCCCATATAAATTTGGTCAAGATCTGATAACGGAGTACGGAGTAAAAAAAAACGTCAACGGAAGCATAGTCATCGCGATTGTGTTGTATAGAAATTGCACAGACTCCAAAGAGAGCTATAGAAATTGTTATTATTTTACTTTTCATTGTTGTTTTTAGAAGTCTGTTACTATACATGCTTTACCCACGTCTAAAATCTAATCATAGTGCTGTGTATTACAAATATTATCATCATTGTGATGGGTATTCAATGTTACGCTACGTCTAAGTTTCTGAACTTCGTTGCTTCATATAGTTTTATAGCATAGGGGTCCAGTGTCATGCAATGCTTTGTAATTCAGAGTTTTGTATGATATTGCTTTTGTTTATGTGCAGATGTGACGATACCATCAGGCGAGCGAACTGCTCGTCTCGTCATTCAAGCAAATAAAAAAGTTGGGTCACCGGATATCTCACTCACCGTACGAAACGCAGCAAGTCGCTACTTTATGTCGGTTTTCTATACGACAATGGTTAACAACCCGGTCGTGCTGGCTCATTCATGTTATAGACATAGACAAAACTGTCTACAGCGTGGCTCTTCCACTAAACAGTGAAAAATAGGTTATATCAAAGAAAAAAAGTAACAGTTGATGTTATAAATGAAGAACTATAGATATCCAGTATTTGTTTGTTCCTCTGAATTGGAATCATGATTTGAGAGTATAATTATTTACCCACTTAAAAATATTGACATAACATTGTTTGGTAGAATATTGTTTATAATCTTAAATATCCCTAAATATAATTTATATAAGTGATATCCAAAATATATATGTGTTAGATTACTGATAAGTGGCTTGCGAAGTTCATAATGCCCATTCAATATGTGCAAAGTTACAACATGACCTTGTATTTACATTTGCAGTACAGCGACTGTTGACACTTATTATTATATTGTTATAATAATGTACCTACATATTATATTACTTCTTAAGATTACTTATAGCGGACCGTTACTAAGTTGGCGACTTGGCAATTTGTGCATTTCAGAATTATGATATATCGTAGGACCAAAAGCCGAACAAGAGAGCACTCACTTAATTCTAGACATTATAGACATTGCTATTCTTATTGTATTAAGTATTATTTATTTATTGTCCTTGTATGCACATTCGTATTTCAGATGGTAAATCAAGATTGCCGAAACGTCAAATTAGTTGCGTTCGACAATTAACTAATTAGGTACTAATATTTATTTTCATAATTTTGCTTTACTCATTTTAATGTTCTGAATACTGATGCGATATGATGATATTTAATGCATTTATACATATAAATACCCCTACAGACTCATGGTGCCCCGAGAACACCTGAGAAGCGAGAATGCGAGTAAGTCACTGGTTTCTTGGCGCGACGCGCCGCGACGCGTCAGTGCCGTCTCGTTCTCGGCTTTTCCAATCAGTGTTGGTTATTTTGCGCGCTTCAAAGGGTTTCTCGGGCGAGAAACAGAACGCTATTCACATTCTTGTTCGTTCGGTCTCAGTGTGACATCAAAAATAATATAAGCCTTGTTCTATTACGAATAATTTACCGTCATCCACCATAGTCTTTCTTTTTTCTTAATTTTATTTCTAGGTATTGTAGTGTTCTGTATTTGTAACTAGGCTCCTCCAACCCTACACCCAGGCCTGTCGCTTACCACACTTGTGGACACGGATAACACTCAGTTATGGATACCTCGCCAGTCAGAAGAACTGCTCTCCCCGTAGGTAGTGGCGAGCGTATTTATACGGTGCTATCTGACGTAGATTTCATCCCTATTCTTATCTACCGCCACTATCAAGTCTACCATCCTTGATAGTTGCAGTATCCTCAATAGCCATATACTGAAGTTATAATATTTACAATGTTATAATATGCTAATGCACACAATACCAAAGTACTACCAAGATGTACTATCAAAGTCGTCCATGCCGGACAAGGATGACGACAGTAAATAAGACTTCGAGTAAGTGTGAATAGTACCGAATGTTCGCAAGACTTATCGCAAAGATTTTTCGCCGTGAGTCTGTAGAGGAACATTAAATGCAAATCTTCAGTTTAGGACAAGTATACAAAATTATTGACATTATTAATGCTATTTATTCAATGTGTTATTTTTCGGCAGTTACAAGAAAGTGATTTTGATGAGCGGTCGCTTTCTCTCTGTGAATCAACCGAGACTTCGGAACGTATGTGTGGTGATTTTTTCAACACAGTAAAGAAAGGTCCTGGAAAAGTTATTCTCAGTACTACCATAGAACCACCACCAGAATTTCAGGTATATACAAATTATAATGCATGCAGTATTTATTTATTTCATGACATCATATACCATTATAAACACACAAATATCTAAATAAATCTACACGACACCACATTTGGTAGGTACGTCCAAGCTTACGTGCTGTCCAGTTTAATATTTATTGTCCAGGTTAATATAATTTTAAAGTATTAATTGTTTTAAACAACAATTACCTACATTGTAGTTATTTGTGTAATGGTTGAAAAGTAGCTAAATCAGTGAGTGAGTCAGTGGTATTTCGCTTTTATATATACAACGTGTTACAGCAAGGTGTGGGAAATTTAAGCAATGTATATACGATGTCAGTATTTCACCCCCCGAAGAACCAAACTCAATTGCATTGCTAGACTTGAATATTTTCTATTTATCGAATTAGGAAATGTCGATACTGCAGCTTTGGACAACAGTAAATGATAAACAGCTGAGCTTTTGTCTCACTCCAACATTATTATTGCTCACGCATTTCACATAATTTATAGGGATGTGACCGTACTTATCGATCGTGGTAAAAGGTTGTTTAAAGTTAGCCTGAAATTTTAGGATGTCTAGATTATGAAAAGATCCGGTACATAAACACTCACTGTCAGGTGTAAGTAACGACTCTTAAATATGACCACACCTTTCTGTAACACGTTGTATACAACGTGTTATAGAAAGGAGCGGACAAATTTAAGCAATGTATAGTGTAGGATATTGGTATTTTATCCCCCATAGTAGCAAAACCGATTGCATTGCTAGGACATAATTATAGAATTTTCTTTTTTATCGAATGAGTAACATGTCGATATCGACTTACAACTTTGAACAACACTAAATGATAAACAGTGATACTTCAGACCTCCTTTCATCAAAATTATTTTATAATTAAAAAACATTAAACAGTTGTCAAATGTCAATATTTATTTGACGCAGTCAGTTCGGCAATTTCTGATTTTATGAAGTATGATTACGAGTTCAAAAAATATGTTGTATTTGACTAAAAACAAGTATTATGTATTCGTATTTTGTGTTGGTGCAACTGATAATAGCTTATAAGAGGCTCGTCGACTGCATTAAGCCAAATTCATAGTTGGATGACCCGACAGTGAAATCTTTAAAATATCAGAGGATGGTACTTATATCGTCTTCAGCAAACAGTCTCTTTCAGGTATTTTGTGTTTAAATTACAAGTTACGTACGTATGCCCGTAGAATTAAGTAAATCTTATTCAAGTTTATTAAAAAGTGAGTGTCATTTTATAATTAATAGTAGTGTCATCAATCTTATCGATCTTAATAAACGAGTGATTAAAATTAACGTGAAATTTTAGGATGTCTTGGTTTGAAATGATCCGTCACATAGGTACTTACTATAAGGAGTGTGTAATGACCCTAAAATATGACCACACCTTTCTGTAACATGTTGTATATTGATACTATAATATACATAATGCTCACTCCCCACATTGGGGGAGACCTCTCGCCGAACAATTTGGCCTCACTGGAAAAATAATATGACAAATATACAAGAGGCGAGACGGTCCTCCATACCCGTGTTGGCAACTCTGCAATTCTCGAAACAAAACTACACCAACTCAGTTTTGTTTGATGTCTGGATGGAAATGTCATAAACCACGTAATATGTTTGTTAATGTATTTGACGCTTATTGTAAATAATTGCGGTACATTTTTTATATATATTATGTTTACCACTGTTGACTATAACCACTAGTTATGCCCAGAAAACAATTTAAGTGACCTGGAAACTTTTATAAGGCGATACATTAAAAATAATATATTTTTCAACGTGCTTAAAAGGTCATTATGAACAGCCTACAGAACTCAGAAAGTTAAAAGAGCTTTAATTAGTTGGTCACGATGGTATCTTTATTTTTAATATTTATTTGTTATATTTGACGAGCATACATTGTAATGATATTATGATAACCCAACATTATTTTTTTACAGGATTTACCTGGCCCTGTTAATATAGAAAAATGTACGGCTGTGTATGTGCCTCCATCTGTTGTTTTTACCAATGATTGTATAAGTAAATCAAAATCATCGAACTTAGATATATCTAGCAGTATAAGGCGTTTATCGCCCTTGTACCCTAGAAAGTTGAAACCAGAGTGTTTGTATGAACGTCGTCAAGGCTTAAATCACAGATTTGCGAGCCCGAGATTATTGCACTTGAGCCCTTGTCGCGGAACTAGGCCGTCGTCGAGGAATTCGCTTTCATCGCGGCTATCTAGCAGTCATAACTCTCTAATTACCCAATTTCAAGCGGATGATTCAAGTTTTATAACACAGGCGATATCACATGATACTTTGTCCGCTCAAAAGTCTGACATAACTGACATGTACAATGTCCCTTTTGACAGCGATATATATGCTGTCCCTGTAGACATGGTTCACCCTGGTCACAGTAATATGAAAAATAAGGTTAAAAAAGGTGCAAGATCTAATAAGAAACGCGTAAAGAGCACTCCGCAGAGTACTGCCGGTGTTAGCGATTCAGTGGAAAAAAATCAAAAACCGAAGGATTCGAATAGACATAGAGACATTAAGAATAAAAGACATAGTTTACCGAGCTCTTCATATAAAAAGAGCGCCACAGATTCGGACACAGATTCGCTACATTTAACCTTACGAGAGATGAGGAAGTATTTACATACGCTTTATTCCAGTTCGAGCGATTCTGAATGTAGAAATACAATAAATAAAAAGAATAACACAATAGTAACAAGTGTCGGAATTCACACGAGACATGTTAACAAAGATAATGCCTCGGCTGTTTTCTTAAAAGAAAATATTGATATCTCAAAAAATATCGAGACAAACAACAATCACAGGAGAACAGCAAAGAATTCATTTGGTATGAATACAAAGCATATGAAACATAAAGAAAACATTTCAAAGGATATAATAGAAGTTGGTAAAAATGAAAAATTGGTGAAGAAAAATATGTGTAATCAGAATCAGAAAGCGAAGTTATCGCCTGTTAGAATTCTATCCATCAATTTGAAGCAAAGTTTCTGTAATCTTTTTCGTTGGCGAAGGCAACCTGTCGTAGAAAATGTTACGGAAATGGAAAAAGTTGGTGGGAAAGAAGACACACCTCCAGCAGTTGTTCGCCGAGCTTTGCCGCCGCTTCCTCAGTCACAGCCGACATCGCACTCTTCGAGACGAGTTGCAAATGAGGATGATATTGTAACGGATTTTGCCACGTCAATACAGAAAGTCAAAGATGTAAGCAAACCCGCTTCGCTATGAATTTAGTCCAATACGAATAAAACTTATCACACGACAGAGACGAGAATATAACGGAAAACTCTCGTTACCGAGGACGCGTCATGCAATTTGAATGTAAGAATCGTATGATGTTATTAAACTAGAGTTTTCTGTTGTATCCTCTCGTATGACGTACGACAAATTCTTTTCGTGTAAAAGGGTCTTAAACATCCGTACTCGTAAGGAACAATAACAAAATCCTGCTATCCTACTTCATATTAATATTATCCTACTTCCTACTACTATTATAAATGTGAAAACTTGGATGTTTGTTAATCAATCACGCCGTAACAGCTTAATTGATCGGGATCAAATTTGGCACACAGGTAGAACTTAACCTGGATTAGGATATAGGCTAATCGTTATATACCAGAAAAATACATCTAGGTGGAGGTACACGCTAGCAAAAGCTAATTAATTGAGCCTCAATACTCAAGTTTAACGCCGTGTCTAACCGTTAAAACCCCTGACATGACATTAATTAGAAAAACATCTGTACATTTTCAATTGCTGAACGGATTATAATCAAACATTTGTCGACATTTAAAAAAATACTAATTTTAATTGACGATACTAGGTTATTCTAAACTATCTAGCCTGTCTAAACTTTGTAAAATGCTATTCAGATTGATTGATTTTGTTGAGCGAAAGAAACAACTACATATTAGTTCAGTTAAATGTACCACAGTGTGTACAGGACGACGCTGTACACAGTTTATATGATTTCCTAAAACTTCTAGCAAGCGTCGTTTAACTGCCGCATTCGATGGTGATGCTCGTCCTGGCAACAAAATTTAAAATTAGACGTTGATAACAAAATTAGTAAAAACTACTAAAAAAAAGCAGTTTCGAATAATATAATATGCGTCGTGCAATTTAACTGAAAATTATTGAGGTTTCTTTTGCTTGGATTACTGATTTTAAAAATATTGAGTATGGTTTTGATATTTTAGCAGTTTTTATGTTATTGTACTGAATGTTCTTTCTTTCTTATATTTACAGTATGGTTGGTACTGGGGCCCGATATCTGTAGAAGCGGCAGAAAAGATACTTTCCAATGAGCCCGACGGTTCATTCATAGTCCGAGATAGCAGTGATGATCATTATATATTTACGTTAACGTTCAAGTTGAATGGCCTTAGGCATGTAAGGATAGAACATGATCAGGGTACGAGATATTATTAAAAAATATATTTTTGAATAACGCCGTATTTTACAGTTTGTGCATTTCACGAAAACGCGCACACTTCTAATTCCCAACTCTACCCTGTTTGGATGTGGTTCTTAAGCTATGCACTACACTAGTTAGAGCTAAGTATTAGGTACTACTGTGTAGCAATGGCAAAAGGAAATGCGTGCAAATAATCTCGCACGTGTGTTTTATAAGCGATGCGGCTCAAAGTATGCGCGTCTTCATGTTATGCACAAATTATACATTGGTAAAATTGACGACAATTTTGTACGTGTTTCAGGTAACTTCTGTTTTGGAGGCTGTACAATGTTCAAGGCGCAGACGATAGTAGAGTTCATAGAGAATGCTGTTGAAACATCCCGCAGTGGAAGATACTTATTCTTTTTAAATTTGCGCCCGCTACTTGGACCTGTGCGAGTACAGCTCCTTTACCCGGTGTCCAGGTTTAAGCGAGTACAGAGCTTACAGCATATGTGCAGGTGATTATATCGGTTATTTATATCCGTTTTCAAATAATAGCATATATATCAACATGCATAATTAGGACAAAAATATCGCTTTCTTATTATATATTAATAGAAAATATAAGGACGAGTATTTCAAACAGAAACACAATTAAAAGGCTCCCTTATGAGCAATAAATAAATGGAACAATAGACCTAGTACAAGTTTCGTTTCCGTTTTTTCTCCATACATCGAGTAGCAGTGAGGCAATTCTCACTTCCCTCGAAATAATCTCGGATTCGAATCAGCGATTCTCTACTTTAACATTTCGAATGTCAAAGTAATTTTCTCGAATCTTGTATTCTCAGCTACAATCGAAATAAAATGCATAAAAATCTCTATTCGAAGGGGCAAAATGTTGCCATTATAAAACATAACTGCGCGCGAGGCGTTCCGTTCAACGTAAGTAATGCGATTTTTAATCGCATGCGATAACTTACCATGAACAAGATACTGATAAATATATTTAGATGTATAACGTATTACAACAAGTGTAGTATACGTGTTTTTTTATTATTATAACATAAATAACGAGATCATAATGAGAAAATTTTAAAATAAGTTTTTACATTGCCAATTCCCAAGATTTGCAGTAATGGAACGTAATATGGAAATCAAAGTTTGAAGCCCGAAATACCAATCCCCTTACCAATCCCTCAATTATCCCATTCCTAGGTATTATGGGCGTACATGAGCGGTGGAAAATACTTATTATCATGTGACCCACTAACTCGTTTGCCTGCCTATGCTATAAAAAATATGTTTATTTAAGTATTATTCCAATTAATTATATATTATTCTAATTTGTTGCATTTGTTACAAAAATATACAGAGTTATATAATATAGAAAAGTAGAGTCAGGATTTAGAATACTTTCACTGCTATAAAATCCATCGGTCATTTGTAACCATCTAATTTACTGCGACATTTTAACTTCTCTAAGCAAGTAAATAAGTAGGTAAAACTTGGGTAAAACAGGAAATAAAACATAGAACATAAAGTTAATATATTTCAATAAACTATCACCACTTCGGAAATAAATAGATACATTTATAAATACATCTTTCATTATTTGTTAAATTGCCATATTCACTTTTCTCGACACACTCGTACCACAAGCTTAGTCACAAGCTATTGCAATCATCAGCAATATCAAACACGCAAACAAGCTAGCTTCCTTTAGCATATTTATTGTTTGTAATACCTACACATATGCACTCACGCCTGTCTTCCCCGTAGGGGTAGGCAGAAGTACACCTCTGTACCTGTATTAATGTGGACACCCACATGAATACCACCTAATGTACTGGTTGCAACCAGTACACTCACATTTCGCTGGGATTCTTTCCGTCCCATTTTGTAATATTTGGGTCGAGTAGTTTGTAATATTTACTTTGTTTATCCATTTTTAGACATAGTATGATCGTAAAGCGAATGTAAAAAGAAAATTGTAATTTATAAATAAATTAAATTAAATATTTTGACAGAATGTCATCTGTATTCGACATTTACGTTTCGAACGCTCTCTACCATTCGAAGTAACTCTATCAGCAACCTACGAGATATTTCGAGCCCGAGATTTCCAGAATGGCTCAACGTGAATTTCATTCGAAAAAAGTTCGAATCTGAGATTTTTCTCGAATTCGAAATGCGCGAGAATTGCCACACAGGAGTCACTTGTAGGAATTATGATGAATTGAAATTGATAATATAGTTAATTTTATATCATAAATCTGATACAAAATTCGTTTTCGTGCGAGTCTTTCCTTGTTTACAGTTAAAATTACTAGTTTGACACTTCGTCAATAGTAATTTTCCAACACATCCGTCCTATCGTGAATGTGTGCATCGGCTTGGTGTTGGTTTTGCTCGGTCGGCACGGTTTTGTTCACTATCCTTTTAATTCGGTCTTTTTTATTTACACGTTCAAGAAGGGAACTGGAAATTCGGCTGTTTTACATTGCGTGCTTGTACATATAAGTAAACGGGCTGAATTTAATTTGTAACATATCATTGGTGATGGTGGCTGCATTTTGTTTCAGATTTGTGATACTAAAGTACGTGCGGCGCGATCTCATAAGTAACCTACCGCTGCCCAGGCGTCTACTCGACTACTTGAGTGCTACACATTACTATTCTGAGCTACTCGCTGATATTTAGTATAGAGTGTGGAGTGTGGAGTGTGGTGTGCTGTGTGTACATCACATCGTACAACCTACAGGCTAACTGGACAAGACTTTGACTTTTAACAACCTCACCTATCGATTTTGATTGCAATGAGTTACATTTTTGTGAGTATTACTGGAACGTAATTTTAAGTGAAAACTATTTATGCGTATTTATTGAAGTCCTTTAATTTAATTAGCAATAGAAACTTCACTCGTGGTAATTAATAATTCATTGTTGACATGACATATTTTGTATAAAAGAAGAGTTTGATACAAACAATTATTGTGAAAGCGTATTTCACCAACATAAAAATATAGTGTTTGATTGGCTTATTGTGACACATCGGCGACCTATAGGGATAATGATGAACATAAATATAAATTATTTTGCTAATGAATGGTGTACATATAAGTGTTATTCACTATTTGTCTTTAAGCCACTTTGCGTGTTAACACTAAAACGTATCCAGGCCCGGTCACAAAGGTCATAGATGTACTTACTGTATTACTGATACTGAAGAAGTAAGTAATCAAGCAGGTAGGAGCGCGAGTGTACGTGAAATGATCAGCAGCAACATTGTTATGACCGTTTTCACTAAACCTTGGAGACACATAAATACGACTCCAAATAAAAACGTTACACCAATAGTTCAGTTAGAATTGCGCGACCTTAAGCACATTAGCTATTTTGTGCCTAAAGATCCGATTTGACAGTGCGGGGTGTAATGGAAATTCTTTTAAACTTGACATATATTAGCCAGTGTTCGAATAATTGCTAAAAGTCATAGACAACTTTAAAAAATCAATAACTCTCATTTTTACGAGACTAATTTGGAGTTTGGTGAAACATAGTTGTTGCAAAAGGATTATATAAACTATATGTAATATAATAAAATATAGTTTTGTTCGTTGTTAGTGAAAACGGGCATTATTCGTACAAACGAGATGATATGTGATAACAGTGGTTCACTCGGTGATAATTTGCAACAGTCGCATTCAACAAGTCAAATTAAATACGTGCACGCTTTACTCAATTTGCTGTGAACTAGGTACATTCAGGATATAAATTAATATTTTGTATGAAGTGTATGAAATATTTTTAATACCTATACTGCTGCTGAGAAATGCAACATAGCAATACATATTAAGTATGCCTTCAAAAGCCACAATAATTATTACAATCGCGTTGGTTAATTGCTCACTGTGGCTTAAACTATTGTATTACATTATTTGTAGATAATGTAATTTAGCTGTTATATAATAATGTACCTAATTGGACTTTTATTTATGGTTGTATAGTTGTATAATGAAGCTGTTTTTATATAGCACGGTATGTATAATTATTATTACAATGTAACTGAGGTACGCAGCATTCGCATGTAGCTTACGCGCTGCTAGTTGATTAAATTAAATACCTAAAAATTAGGCTACATTCATAAAGGAAGCATGGTAGCCGCGCACATTATATCTAACACATTAATAGGTACAACTTCACGCGTGTTTATTATTCCTTTATATCGAAATTTGACGAATTTAAATTTTTAGTAATATTAATATCAACCTTGTATTATATGGTTCCACTGCTGTACTTGAACCCAATGAACCCCTCATTGGTAGGGGAGGCTTCAATCCACCGCGATGGCCCAGTAAAACTAACCTCGCAAAAATTACTACCTTGTGACTTGGCGTGGTTATTTTTGTATACTAAGTTGGGTAATATTCGCAAGGTAACTTCATCGATACATTTTGTATAAGCTAAACAAACTAATAGCGAAACTTTAGACAAAGAATTTAACTGATTTTCTCGTGTTGTTAAAATAGGTACTTTTAAAATTCCAAACAGACAACAGAACAAACTGCGCTCGAAGTTCTTTGTTCTTCTTTATTATTCATGGTTATGACCCATTCAATTTGACGTCATGTACTGGTAATACACGTACAGTACTATGATTTAAGTCTTAGATCGCCATAAAACAGTGGTGCAAATCAAGCGGAGCGCAAACGCGGCGCGCCGCAAGTCATATACTTACATAGTAATTAGTATATATGGAGACTACACAGCGTCGTATTAACGCTACGCCCTGTCCATGATCAAATTTCTAAAATAATTCATACAACTTAGACATTGCAGGGTACCCTGCGGTTAAAGCATTCTAACGTCAGAATAGGTAGTGTTTAAGATGAGTTAAAGATTGTTAAGATTGTCTTATATGTTAAAATTGTATGAAAATAAGTAGTCCTTAGACATTCGACCATTGACTAACGTTTCAGTATTGAATATCTGATGATTCATGATGACAAGCAAAGTAATTAAAACAAGATTTCAGGAGGCACTTTTTCTGTTTATGTTACTGCGTGGCGCTTTCCCTAAAAGCGTTTTTTCATTAGCCACTACACAGGGCGATTTGCGTTCTCGATACCCAGAACACAACATTTTTTTATTAGGTTGAGTTACGAAACGAGCCGGCCGCTCGCCTGATGATAAGCGCCACGCGTGCCCATAAACAGAAGCGTCACCACACAGTACTTTGAAATAATAAGTACTGCATGGTTTTGTACTGCACTCGTCACCGCGAGATATAAGATGTTAAGTCTCATAATGCTCAGTAATTTCACTGTCGACAATGTTCTTTAAACCGGAACGCAACAGTGCTTACACACTGCTGCTTGGCGGCAGAAATGGACAAAGCGGTGGGTGGTACAAATCCAAACGGGCACTCGCATTCACGGGACCTACCACCTTGTAAAAACCTGTCGATCGTATGTTGCTATCCCGTGGGGATCCAGTATCATTTGAAAGCCTGCAGGATCCCGAATCAGCTTGCGGATCCGAATGCGGTACCGCACGAATCGTGCAAAATCTTTTTTCAAAAATAGAGAATATTAATGAATTTGAAAAATACTTTTTAATTAAGTAGTTTCAAAGGAGCAGTTGTCGTGCGTTTTCTGAAAATTATTTCGTACAACAAATACTCGTGACAATACTGCAGCACCGAGACCCAACCAAACCCTCGTTTGGGAAACTAAGGTCGTGCTGTGCGGTGTCGCGTTATATGAAAACTGTTCATGGAAATATATGACATTCCATCAACACTCTCCTGTGTTCCAAGACCGGTATATGATACAGGATCGTGTATTTTATATGACAGGATACGGCAGGGCGTAGCGGCATCGAGCTTGTATCTCCTCGATGCAAGCTTACATTCAGACACTGAGGGAATTGCGCAGATTACATTTCATAGCATCCGCACTGTTACCGGTGTATCTGAATTTGCGATAATACCGAACACGAAATTATACCATATTGTGAATGGATGTTGTTCTACTGCGAATGTTTACTATGCGATTCTAATGAGAATAACAGGCAACCGAAAACTAAATATCGTACTTGACATAACTGTACTGCTAGCAACAAAATTATAAAAAACACGATTTGAAATGAAGTAATTGAAGAGCGTATTTTTTCCTTACACCATTCTACATTTTTCTGACCTTATAGGGGTAGCACATAATTGATTGTACTGTGGTAGTGAAACTGTGCGGGGGAAGTAATAATAAATGTATAATAATATAAGGTAACAACACTGTCGTGCTACACACGTGATGATTAGAATACACACGTTAACATGCCCTTCCCGCACCGCTCCACTACCGCAAGTCGCAAGACGCTAAGTTATGCGCTACCCCTGTAGTAGTGTTGTCAAGTTGCACACAAATTACAGGTTAATGCAAAAATTACAGTTGTCATCTTATTTCAGTCGCATAGTACTGCGTAATACAGTTTTTGAGACACCAAAGATCATAGAAAATTAAATATGTTACTATGATTTTAATTATAATTATTGTTGTTATTATATCTACCAACAAGAGCTTGTAGACCTTGTTGTATCGTATTTAATATTAACACGTGATTTACTCAAGAACGCCGTCGACTAATGAAATAACAAAACATATATGCCTTGATTACCACCGTAACTTGTATACTCTAAGTTATTACATTGTAAGATATAACAAGAAACATATCACCTACTAATTGTTATAACTACTTCGCTCGCATGACTAGCTAAAATTGTATACATACATTATTACAAGAACATTTTATTATTTTTTGCATTTTCGTTTTTAATATCTTTATTTCTTCTTATATGTACATATATGCTTATTGTTTTTGAGGTCCAGCAGATAAAAGACTTTTTGGAGGGACACAGTGTAACCAACTCTTAAAATAAGATTAGATAAAATTCGAGTCGATGCCCTTAAAATGCCTAAAATATAATGTAAATGTTGTATTTAGTATTTTATAAGTTGCAACACCCCCCCCCCCAATAAAGAACTATTTTCGTGCAATCGATATGGAGTAAATAGGCTGTGACAGACGGACGGAACTAGACGCAATTGATAAGGATTTCGTTTTTACATCTCTTATACGGAACTCTAAAAACGTAACTTAAACCTAAAGTAGCCATACAGTTTATCTTAAAGAAAAGTTTTCAATCTGTAAAAATAACAATAATACGGGCGACATGGACACGCATATTTGCTGTTATTTGAACTAAATGTAAAAATGACGACTTGGATTCAAAGGGGTTGAGAAAAAAGCCGTCAATCGAGTCGGCACGAAGAAACTTAAGAAACTTGTCCGCCGAGATCAGAGCAACTAGTCCTTTTGTTCGGGGCACCTCAGGGAGAGACACGTCTAAATGCTGGGTGGAAGTAACAGCACCATCACTCTTTCACCGGCCACCTTCACAAACCAAAACGCCCCGGAAATCTTTGGCACATCAGAATTCGGTAATGTCTGGTGTCACTTTCTTCAGGGCCTTAGCGAGCCGGTATACAAGTTTCAAGTCATCGTGTCGGGCCTGAGCTACAGCTCGATTAGCTGAGTTTTGGTCGTTCAATATGTAGCGTGAACTCAAAGAGAGTTGATCGCTTGCCATAGAACTGCGGCTTCGTGTAAGTCTAATCGTCTGAGACCATCCAGCAACCACCACTTTAATCTTAGTTGTCGTCGCTCGGCCACTTTCCTTTTTAGTATTACCTCAACGGCAATGACGAGAAGACGGTGCTGCGGGGTGAGACTCTCTCTCGGAATAACCTTGCTGTTGGTTACTTGATAATGGACCTTCTCAAAAGCAAGAAATCTATTTGTGATAAACGATTTCCACTTTGCTACGTGATGAGGTGCTTAGGCTTCTATTTTGGAAGAAAGTTGTTTGAGAATAATTTCCCTTTGCATTTCGCGCTCCAATATTGTAACCCGTCCGTATGGACTTACATATATATGCCCGCTTCCTCACCCACGTGGCCAATCAGATCCTCGCCCACCATAATCCTCTCGCGCCGGAACGTAAGTAAAAAGAAACTTCAGTACTATGATTGAAGTAATACGCTTATATCCCGTGGCTTCAACAATCTTTGTGTTTTTTATAATTTAGTACGAATATACAATAAATATTTCGCGACCCGCTTCTGGTCACTCAGGAGAAAAATAATATAACCTAAATTTATTACAGGTCTGTAGTAGGTAATCAGCGTCATGCGTTCGTATTTCTAAAATAGACTAAGAATGCTGAAGCCAACTTTAATCGTAGTACTGTAAATAATTTAAATCTAATACTGTTTGCACATAATCCGTTTTGCTTATTTTTATATAGGAGCCCATAACGATCTGTCGGTGTTATACATTATTAGTATAATTATAATTAATAATTACAAATAACAGAACACCAACTTTAGAATGTAAGTAACCTGTCCAGTACGTCTTTTACCGCGTGTTTGACGCCTAATATATTAGACGGACTCCGACAGGTGTTATTGATTAAAAATATGATATTTTAGAGATCAATTCTAAAATCGTGAGTAAAGTACAAATATTCATGCAATCGAAGTCATCAGAGGAAATGTTCAGTGTGCGTTAGGTACGACTGAAGAGATATTTTACCAATTTGTTCTATAGTGTTAATACGACTCGGCAAATAGTCTTAATATATTTATTGTCACTATGTACTCGCTTTAGAATATATTACAATATGAACACGATAATAACATAAAATTGTAATTAGTGCATAAGCGTTTTCGATATTGTAACTTATTATGCATAAATTGCAATATCAACATAGTTGCGTATTGTAACTGCTCGTGATAACTGGAAGCCATCTCAATTATAAAACATTTTACTTTGGAACCCCGGCGAGGCTTGTGCTAAAATTATTATCGTGAGATTCAGTAGTATAGCTTTAGTGCGTCTCATGAACTAACTGAATCTTGCGCTTCTTGCAGCCGTGATACATGAGTAAACATATACCAATATTATTTACATGTCATATGTCGTTATTGTTTCAAAAGCTATAGATGTAGAATTTATCCACCAATATTGAAAATTGATAATATTGGGCACCGCATGACAGAATTCAGACATGTTTATACTATTTTATAAGGATATGTAACTTACATGATGTAACGGTAAAAACTGAGCTACCAACGAATCGGGATTTATATGACGTCACTGATCGTTACAATATCATACAATCTATAAACGCGTTTAATGTAGACAACAATGCTTCAATGGCATTAGATTATAATGCCGTTGAAGCATAGGATACTTATACGCCTGAGTAACATTGGTTATAGTGTTGCTTGCTACAAAGCGATTTGGGTGCTCCACCCGCGGTGCACTGATTGTAAATGATGTCTAGACTGTGGTTTATTACAATTGTTATATTATAGTCAAATAGCGTCACGCGTACATTTATACACATATCAGTACTTAATATTTAAATGCAATAACTAAATCTAACAAACAGTAATAATAATTAGCTGGAATTGATTCCTTTTATTTAATCATTTAACATGGAGTTAAGTTCTTCCTGCTGTTGTATTAGGAACGTTAAAATACACACTTGAGTACAAATAGACTTCTTGCCAGTGTAGCATACAATTGTGAAGAATTAGATACACCTGTGTTCAGTGGCTTACATTGATCCTTATTAAATAAAATGTACATAATCACTGTGTGTAGATCTACGGTTGTAAACAGTGTAAGTATTTGTATATTTTATTCTTAAAATGTGTATTGTCAGGGTAAAGCGGTTTAACGAGACGAGGCAGTGCTGTCTTATTAGTAATTTGTAAATGGAGTTGTATAAAAACTCACGCCACTGATGGTGGGTCCATTATCAATTTCATTAATGTTAGTAAATAATATTACTATGTATTTAAAAAAGAGAACTCTATTAAAATAAACATCAGCTACAGTGCTTTGAAAATGTATTTCCGCCCGGCTATTCATTCTATTTCGATTCGACTGTTTGGAAGAATATTAAAAGTAGTAGGTATAACATCCGGTGATAGCACCAATTGCATAAAAAATAAGATTGTATGCAAGGTCATTAGACACTACAATCCAAATGAAATCCCATCACTTCTGCTTAAATTATACAAAAAGTTAATACTGTATTTCGAGTAGGTACTATTAATTGAGTTATTTTAGTTATCAGCTGCGTTAGAGGAGCGTTAGGGCAGATCCTCACTTGCAAACATTGAATTCCATATAAGACCGGTCGACAGGCAAATTAATCGTCTCGTCGCTTGTACACTGTTTAAACACTCATGTGAATAAATTAATTTAAATATAAATACATCTTGTATCAAACTATGTAGGCGTCACACGCTTGTTGAATAATAGTATTATGGCCAACATTCAAAGCGTATTATTTGAAATAAACTTGTACATATTTTTATTTATTATTATTATTATTGCTTTTTACCTTTTACAGTCTCCTCCATTACTGGAGGGTAAATGATAATTATACACGGGCCAAAGCCAAGTGCATAATTATGTGGATATTTAAACATTTGATAAAAATTTCCTGACTAGACGACACGTATTTAGAATGACTGCCTTTTGTAGTAGAGTGTAAGTGGAAGCGTGTAAGTTCAGGGTTTTGATGCTTGTGTGTAGTGTAAGAGGTATGACTCCTGTAGTTGATAAGACAATAGGGACAGTCTTGGTAGTGTTGACTCTCCACTGGGTTTTAATTTCAATGGCTAGATCTGTGTATTTTGCGATTTTGTCTGTATGCGTAGAAGCTAGGTTATGGGTGTTACAAATTGCAATATCTATTATATATACGGTCTTGTTATTCTTGTCTAATATTGTTATGTCTGGTCTATTAAAATGGATAGTTTTGTCTGTAACTATTGTCCTATCCCAATAAATTTTATAATTATTGTTTTCGAGAACTGATTGTGGTTGGTACTTATAGTAGTTGGTACTTACTTTTTCGGATATCAATTTATATTGGAAAGCTAAATATTGATGAATAATAACTGCAACTTGGTCATGGCGATGTTTGTAATCACTTTGTGCTATTGATTTACATGCACCCGTAATATGCTGAATTGTTTCTGGACTACTCTGGCAGTGTCTACATATATCTGTGATGTTGGGTCTCCGGATAATATGTTTTTGGTAGTTTCTAGTGTCTATTATTTGGTCCTGGATCGCAAGCATAAAACCCTCCGTCTCAGGGAAGAGCTCGCCTCGCTTCAGCCACGCGTTCGACGCTGTCATGTCGACATGTTGCTGTTGTAAGTCGTGGCGATGTCTACCATGTAGAGACTTCTGGGCCCATGCTGCTATTTTATCTTTATTGTCGGTGAGATGTTCAGTTTTTTGTGTACTTTTATCTTGTAAGTTTAGGGGTGTTAGGTGTTTATCGGTTTCTACTATGGTTTTATGCAGATGGCAATCTAGTGCATGATCATGGAAGAACTTTCGTAGTCTGACTATTTGTGTGTTATGTAGGTTGACTATATCTATTATACCCCTACCTCCTTCTCTTGGGAGCGTCAGACGTTGCGTGCATGATCGTGGGTGGTGTTTGCGTTGTTTGGTCATACTAGTATTACTGACGCGTTGCAAGTTCTTTAATTCCGTCTGGGTCCATGTTATAATTCCAAAAGAATAAGGCAGTAAGGGGATAGCGAAGGAATTAATTGCTTTAATAGAATTACCTGAGTTAAGTTGTGTTTTGAGTATAGAGTTCTGTGTTTCTGTGTTTGAATTTTCGGGTCAGTTCTGATTTTGTTAGTTTTTGACAAATTTGTCGATCTTGTTGGAAACCGAGGTATTTATATGTGTCACTTTGGTCTAATGGGTCCTTTGTTCACCAGTGTCAAGTATTTAGTTGTAGTTTACCGTGTTTGATTGTTAAAGTTTTACATTTGTCTATGCCAAATTCCATTTTTATGTCCCTAGAGAACTCTTGAGTTACATCTGCAAGTCGGTGAAGAGATTGTACACTGCTACTGTATAATTTTATGTCGTCCATATACATAAGATGGGATAAAGTAATGGTAGGTGTTGATTGGTTGGCTGTCATGGTAATTCCTAAGTTATGACTGTTCAGGAGACTAGACAGTGGATTTAATGCGGGGCAAAACCAAAGCGGACTGAGAGCATCCCCTTGGAATATGCCCCGTCTGATGGGTATCACGTCTGTTTCTATAGCGTAATTACCAGTTCCTGCTTTTAGTTTAGTTCGCCATTGCTACATTGCATAGGCTAAAAAGGTTATTAATGTAGGGTGAACTTTATAGATATGTAATATTTGTATTAACCAACTGTGGGGTACAGAGTCAAAGGCCTTTTTGTAATCAATGTACATCGTACAAGTGTCTTGATTATTGGCATGGGCTTTTTTCATTATGACTGAGTCTATAATCAACTGCTCCTTGCAACCCTGGGTTTGTTTTCGGCACCCCTTCTGCTCTTCAGCTAGGATGTTATGGCTGTGTATGTGATTGTTCACGAGTTGTGCTATACATGCTGTTAATATTTTGTATATGGTTTGTAGGCATGTTATTGGTCTGTATTTGGCTGGATTTTGAGTATCATTAATATTATTATTATAAAATATAAAAATTGTTTGATAACGGCTTTATTTTACTTTTACTGTTATCAACTTCTGTTATAAGCTATCATCATCTCATTTACCCACCTAGCAAAAGACTAGCACCGCCTCGTATCCAAATGAAGTATGGTAAAACGGATTTAATGTCTGTGAATAAAAATGTATTTTAGATTTGTAAGTGAGAATAGTGGAGAAACAGGTGGACATTGCGCGGACAAAGCACGGTGCCCGCATCGTCATTTATGATAATTGGCATTGGATGGGCACCAAGTGGACACGTTGTACATGTAACATCATCATGTGGTATATCGCTGGGTGCAATATGGATGGACACCGATCATCAGTCGGTACAAGTGCGGTAAACCAATCATCAGACGGTTCATTCTGCAAAGTTATGAACGCTACGCTGCGCTGATACGCACATCGCGTATCAAGGCGAATCGTTAAGACTACAAACCTCTTCTAGCGTATACAGATATGTGGCAGATGCATGGATAAATAAAGAGTGTAGTGTGTAAGAAAAC
The DNA here is from genome assembly GCA_905332985.1 of Mimas tiliae. Classification (NCBI taxonomy): domain Eukaryota; kingdom Metazoa; phylum Arthropoda; class Insecta; order Lepidoptera; family Sphingidae; genus Mimas; species Mimas tiliae. The sequence goes on along the minus strand of HG995239.1, from coordinate 11,783,324 downwards.
GCTCCCGAAAACTAAGACAGGTGGTAGGTGGTGATTACGAACGTACCACTAAAAATCGCGAAATAAACTACCTATTGTTTTTACGCCGCATCATGTTTTGATAAGTCAAATACAACGGTTATTCATATCATATCGTTAAAATAAAATATACTTTAAATAGAGAAATGTGATGCTAGTAAAACAGCTGACGCTTGGGGTTAACGATCGCTAGATATGTGCGAGTTTTATTTTGCATTTTTTTATTGGTACTATGTTTGTCTTCATTACCACTACCACTACTCTTAGTTTTCGAAAGCTTTTCTCTTACACAATATTACTGATTTAATGCATGTATCCTGAAGCCGAGTTATATTATGTAATTTTGTTAAATATTTATGTTCATTATAATGTGCGTAGTACAAAGCTGTGCTGTATTGGCTGTGCCATAAAACGAAACAAAGCTACGAAATTCGATATCATAGACGTATTATAGTGGGTATGGATTAACCATCTCAATAGTAATATTTTGAACACAAATGACTACACTATACTACTAAAATAAAGCCGCAGGTAACAACGTTTATAAAAAAGATAAAAAATAATTGTGAGCCACATTATTTACACTTTTACATAACATTTCTGAGAAACTACATTAAATAATAATATTTCTGACGCTTTTCATAAATGATTTTACTTACTTGGCTTCATCTTATTAATATTATTAATGTTATTTTAATAGTCATATCTAAAATATTATTATTGGCGATTCTATACCTACTATACATACCTACGTTCCAATGGAAAACTTGACAATGGACTTTTTGACGGTTAAAGTGCCATTCATACCTACAGACCCGTAAAGACACGCAACGGCACAGAAAAACATTCTCGCTGAGAATTATTGTCAGCCGGTGCCGGCCCGTGTCTGTTCGCTAGTTGTGAATATTCATAGATATTAATGTATACTTACAATATTTTTGTCTATAATACGTGTCTAGTATGAATGGAGTTTAAAGCAAAATAAATGCGTTACATAATATAATCTCGCAAAAACGGATCAATTAACATAATATAGAAATTGTAATAAAACTACGGTCAGGTGTTTCGTGTAGAACTATAGCCTATAATTTTGACACGAGTACTAAGTAGTTACCTATAGTCCATAGGTAACCTATAACTTTAAAATATCTAAATATTGATTTATCCAATGGTACCGATTTTGTGTTTGCGGTAATTTTAAAAGCATTACTGTGATAGTATTAATTGTATATTAAACTTCTATCTGAATTGGAAATCATGATATATAATTGCAAAACTAGACATGTATTTATTGATAAAGCCGCATGAAATGTTCAATGTTCTATATGAGTTTATCGGATAATAAAATAAAGACAAATATTGTCGTGCGTTACAACTTATAATAAACATATATTATGCTGTGTTAAAATATATCTACATTGTGACATGTGTAAACGAAACAAATTTTGTGAAGCCTGTGAAAAAGCATTTCTGTGTTAATTGAACAACGAAAAACATTAACAATCTTGCTTAGCATCGAATAGTAGCGAATTCTAGGTATGAATGAATGAGCTATGCTAAGGTATTCAGTTGCGAATTGATGTTATATTATTCGATATGCATAGGTAGTTTCATAAGTCCGTGGTTTCTGAGTTAAATAAATACTAAAATTATTTTGTTTTTCAACGATATCCTTTTTACCGTAATGTACTCAGTCTAGCACAGTTTCAACTTCTATAATGTTCGAAAATTGTAAAACATGAATCTCAACATTCATTATAATTACTACAACATTATTGTTTGCAAATTTTATATTTAAACAATATATCGAAATAGTAGAGTGGGTGAAAGTGTAAATGCTCGCGAGTGGAATAGTGCATTTATATTGATAAATATTTTGTACAAAAGTGTACATAAAAAAATGTCTAATAAATTATCTACCTGTCGCCTGTCGGCCTTTGGGCGATGCAGAAATCGATGATGCATTCTCACGGCGCGGTGAAGAGGAAACTTTGTCTTCGCCCGATTAATGAAACGACTCTTTCATCTATCTATGGTGAAATTAGTTTAGCAAAATGACGTAAGTAGGTAATATGTTTCTGATATTTAATTAAATAATCAATTAAAATAACTAATGCGCCATAATAATACCAAAAAAATTGAAAAAATCTTTATTTAAATAAAGAAAGATACAAAAAATAAATAACAACATGTTTCTTCAATAGTAACCTATAGGTCAACTAAACGCTATAAACACATTACTGTATCCGTAAAAAAACCTTTACTAAGCGAAGTCACGGACTTATCAAACCACACTAAAGCCTTATTTAAATGGAAAGTTTCTCATATGGCATAGGCGAAAATACCTGAAAACTGTCGTTTATATTCGCGTCATACGATTCTTTTTTCAAACGGAGGCAGCCTCGTAAATAAATCTACCTATTCTGTTATTTTCTCATCTGTGTCATACGATAAACTTTCTTCATCTAGAAAATGGCTTTATATTATTGTTATATTGCGCTGATGCAATGGTGTATGCAATATGTACACAATAGTTTACGGACATAACAGGAATATAATCATAATATCTCACAGATAGCAGCTCTCTCCAAATAATAAATGTATTATTTGTCATAATATTGCATTATTGTTATGTATTACAATTTTAATACTATTGAACATCATCTACAACTGCAGTGTAGTATTTTTTAATACATTTGCTAAAATGATCGCTCTATGTCTATGGGGTAAACAATGTATAATACGAGTATGTGATCTATGAAACATTATATGCTATGGACCAACCTAACTGAAATGGCGGAAAATGGAACTACAGACAGTGTTCCCAACTTAGTGGAATTATCCATAGATTTAGTGGGTTGGACCTGCCGCTAGTGTGTAAATTTTGGTATCTAGTTAACTACTCAGTTAGTGAAAAGGAATGTCTTCATTCACTAAACAAACAAATTAACATGTCTAGGTTTTCGGATCATAGATATACAATTTCACAGTTCATAAATATCTAGTTGTTTTTTTTTTAAGAAATGACGTTGATGGTATATCTTTTTTTGGTATTCTGAAATTCATTTCTGGAACTTGGCTGAAAATAAACGAATTATCTAATGTGAAATATGTGTCTCATAACACCTGAAATATCCCTCATAATGAAGAATTATTCGTAAAATGTCAATACTCAAGCGAACAGAGCCACGCCCTTCAATTCACAGTTAACTTAGTACATCTATAAAAAGGATGGACGGTTTTTTAAATGGTAATTAAGCCTCTGAATATCTGACACACCAAATAACGCAAGATGAAGTTGCCTCTTCACGTCAGTTTTCTATGAGATAGTGGTAACCCTGTCAGACAAAAAAGACGTCTACAGCGTGGCTCTGCCACTTTCAAATTCAAAATAATTATTATGGCGTTACGTGATGATCTAACTCCGGAATACACCACAATTGTTTAACGATTGTAATAATTTAGATGTGAGAGATAGCCTTTCCTCGTCGGTCTAGTCACTAGTGGCAATGTAGGCCTCAAATCCTAAAGTGGGGTCCTGGGTTCGCTTAAATTGGTAGGTAAATTATTTGATTCGGAAAACAGACCCAAGTTGTCCGGTCTTATAAGTGTTCTGACATCATCGTAAGAAAAAAATCCGGGCAAGTGCGAGGAGATTTTTTGTGAAGAGTTAAAACCTTTCAATTGACCCACTATATAGCATGGCGCGTAGGGACGGCTTATGGCATAACTGAAGTAAAAAATCATTATATATAACTGCATATATAATGATACTATATACTGTGTATATGGAACTCGTAGAAAAAACCAATTCCTTAGTTTTAATATGATTCGCAAACATGTTTAAGTAGTATTAATACAGAATCCTCAATGCATAAGCCTTTTTCGCTCTTGACCGTATGTCCTTATGACGGCTAAGTTTATGCCAGATATGTTATGGCGATAGGCTGCCTCCCCATGGTGATAGTCCCAAGAAGCTGAAAGAAGATCTTGGGGCGGAAATAAGCTCTGCGGATAATTGATGCCTTATTACACTTATTGCATCTCTAAGTGTCTACCCCGCTGAGGACACAGGCATGTAATTATTTTATATTATATCGACAAACTAAACAATTAGAAGAATTCTCTTATCGATGTTATCCTTTCTGTGTATTGAATTTTACGGACTGGACTGATTTCGGGTGTTAGAACATGTAGTAGGTACCTACTTATGCGCTTAGAGTGCTGTAACTTCATACAATTATTATGTTAACTGCCATTTACATAAACGTCTTAGTAAAGAATAGTGTGTAGGTATTTAATATATTTCGTTCCCATAAACTTGTATAAAAATTATTATACTTCTATATTTGATAATGTTATTTTAAATCATGTATTATGTGTAGTTACTTCGTTATTTGAAGAACAATACGACATATTACGTGTCCGTTTCGATATTTCATATTCTAATAACATTATGGTGTACTGACTTAACTGTTTATCCGTGTTATTTTATATAGATACGGTCGTTTCAAAAGCACAAATAAGTTAAGCTTTATAGTTCAATCTGTACTTATTTGTTTACTAACGTTATAGTAACCTATGTATTTATATTTGCAAGTTACATGAAATTGATATATCACAGTTAACGCAACGCATGTAATGCACTTTTGTGTAATAATTTAATTGTAAGTTAGTTCATTCTGTTTGATAAAAATGGAACTTAGAAATAAAAAGTTTCCACATGAAGTAAAGTTTTATTTATCAAAAGGCGCAAAACGCTAATTATAATTATTCGGTTATCTGGTTATACATGACGCACCATACATCAATATATACACACTTATTACGTACTGTAATATGTATGTCGAGTGTACATACTGACAATTATTATTATTCTCTGTTATGATTGGTCGTAGACGCTCCAGTATGCCATATAGATACTTAAGTTTTCCCTGGGTTCCAGTTCCCGGAAATTTGAAAGTGACCTTATTTATATTATAAATCGATTTTTTACTTTTTGCTAATTCTTTAACCCAGTACTTTAATACTCAAAGACTTATTCTAATTTACTGACTGATTCATCAACGCAGAGCTGAAATAGCTAGCTAACAAACTTAAATGCCTACACTTACATGCCTTTTATGTTGTAAATATCCACTGACGAAGGATTTTTGGAAATTTCACCCCTAAGGGGGTAAAATAAGGATGAACGGTTGTATGGAAGTCCGACCTTTTTAAAACAAGAAGCACGAAATTTCATGTACCATTTCATTTCTGGTTAGAAATAAATGTACACTTATATCGGCGTTTTTCAAAATGTTACCCCTAAGGTGGGTGAATTAGGGGTTGAAAGTTTATATCATGAAATTTGGTCAGTTGATAGTTTCTCTAATGTTGGGGTCCGCTAAGAAACTAGTTTTGGATATTTTAAGGGGGTTGAACTTTGTAGGTATGAAAGACGGGAGCGGAGCAGTACTTAATATGCCTGCGAGTGAAACCGCGCGGTACATACGTAAAATGTATTTTTACGCATACGTACATAAATTTTTTCTACTTTAATTATTTTATTGTTCGTCAACCGTATGCCGGTTAATTACCTCTGCAAGGCGATGACTCGGAGCCAGAGGGAGATGGCAAGTTGCGGCGTCTACGTGCATCAAACTCACCGCGCCGCGCGCGTGTTCGGCTTCGTCAATACGTCACGTCAGTCAGCTGTTCATCACTTTTCAGATATATTTTTTAAACATGTTCATTTTTCTAAGCTACCTGTGTAAAGATAATATCTCGCTTATGCCTTTTTTTATTTAACTTTTAATGTTTATTAAGCTGTCGTTATGTCTATCTTCACGACCTAGAATGGTCAAATAAGGTTTTTTTACATACTGTATACGTACATATGAATGGTAGAGCCACGCTGTAGACACTTTTGTCTACAGCATGAATGGGCCGGCTCGTCCGGGTCTTTACCACTGTCTCACAGAAAACCGCCGTAAAGTGACAGCTTGCTGCTGCGTTTCGTACGGTGAGTGAGATATCCGGATTTTTTTTGGTATTGTGGGCGTACATGGGCGGTGGAGATCATTTACCACCAGATGACCCATTTGCTCGATTGCCGGTCTAGCCTATAAAAAAAAACACGGAATGCGTAAAATCCGGGGCAATAACCGTAGTGCTTTCCTTGCCCGCTCGGCACGTTTGTTTTTACCAATCCTCCAACAGTGATGACACTATTGTCATAGACTAGATAATATTACAAACATACATACCAACCTACTGTACGTGAATAATTTTTTATGTAGCAAAATATACACATAAAACGCTTTCGTATGACATATAGGTTTCATCAAAGTTGAAGACTTCGTGCAAAATGCCTGTGTTTCTGGGTTTTGAATTTCGAATAAAGCTGAAAAACTTATCAAGTCGTACCTATTCCTGTAAAATACTGCTACGGGTTTGCGATAAAACAGTAAGTACCATTTCCGCCTATCTGAGTCGAATTAATAGAAACGAACGCTATTATTGAGAGACGACGTCACTTGAGTCGAGAATAAATGATCAGAGCCGTAGTATTTTGGAAACTGGCTCTCGGTATGTGCTGTGACCCTCGTTCTGGCAGTGGTCAACAGTGGTTGGACAACTTGTTTGGGCGACTTATTACCACGCTGCGTAGTTGTCCAAATTCTGGAAAAAGTAGAAGTCTGTCGGCGGAAGGTCTGGTGAGTTCGGTGGATGACGGAGAGTTTCCAGCCCCAGCTCATGTCGCTTGGAGATCGTCTGTTGTGCGGTATGAGATCGCACGCGTGCAGAAGCAACGGTGACGAGCGATTGACTAAAGCTGGTTCCAGATGTATGCTTCTCTATCAGAACACAATTTTCATAATTTGGACAACTTTTTGGCGGGAAAGAAATCAATACCCAAGAGGCAGTACAAAATGCCTTTGAAGAGTTCGTTGCCTCCCTTCCAGCTGATATCTTCAAGAAGGGCATTGATAAATTGTCACTGCGCTGGCAAAGATGCATCACCATAATAACCAAAATAATCAAGTAACCACCCATGCTCGATAGCATGGGTGCAGGTTACTTTATTTGTTGAAATAAAAATATGTTTTTTTTTTATTTTATTTGTACAGAACGGCATTTTAATGACCTATTATATTTAAATCAATTAATATTAAGAACACAGGAGACCTATGGGGTATTAAAACAAAAGTTAGCCCTTTTTAATAACAAATATATTGAAAGTGGTACATTTCTTGATCAAATGAAATTAAGTAAATTTCACGCCTAATTACGCCTTAATTACATAATTTACGCCTCTTTAAATCACGTAGTAGTGCTGACCCTCAAATTTTAGACTCTATTTGCCGACCTCCCCTATAAAAAATTCTAGACAAAGGAAAACCTTGAATTCTTCATACTTATAAAATTTAATATATATACGCACTCACGCCTGTAATCCCCGAAGGGGTAAGCAGGGGTGTAACCAGTACCTACACCCACATTTCGCCGAGCGTATCTCCGTCCTTTATGTGATACAACTGCGCCACCGAGGCAGTCATATTATAAATTTTAATAGGATAAATATATTAGTAAAGAACACTTTGATACCTAGACATTTTTTATCTATTGTATAAATAATTCAACTCATTCATGCACGTCTTGTTATAATGTGTGAATCGTGATGAATTGTATAGAGACAATATCGAAATATCCGTAGTAAATTTTCCTAAAAATGGTCACGCAAATCATTAGCACGGCACACTTTAAAATTATACGTATATTTATTGAAATATTAAACTGTACGTTACACAACAATTACAGGTTCAACGTGGAAAAAGACATATCAGGTCCCTGATGAAGCATAAAATTCAAGGTCCTAAAGAATAAGATTATGTTAGGTCACGCCCACTGCGCACGATCCAATGAAGGTCTACTAAAATACGGGGTTGATAGAATGCCCCGCCCTCCGGGACGTCCACCGTGACTGTCGCCACCACCCCGACATTAAGGTTAGCCCTGAGTATGTTATCATTTAGTGTTGACTGATTGTCGTGCTTTCCTGCTCCAACGGACACATCCGCATCAGGTACATATTTAACATTTTCCATGTATTTTCTTCTTTATTTAAAAGGGGTGTGATTTTGTTTTAAAATTGTGTATTTTTGACAAATTGCTGTGCGTGATAACATTAAAAATATAATAAAATCTATGTACGTATTACTACGTTGTCACTGCTACGGTTAAAATTATGCACTTCGCCAATCTTCGTCAGTTACAGAAATACGAACGCGTACTTAATGATGATGACCTAACACATGCTTGCTTTACTTTTTCTGACCAGGCCCGGAGGCCGGACATTTATTGCATATTCGTATTTCGTATTAATAATTAAAAAAGATGTGAATATTGTGGCATTAATGTTCCCGATAAAGTACCTTTTCAGGTTGTAAATTTGCATTTTAGATGCTACTCGGTTGTCAATTTAAATTACACCACATTGCTACATCGCTTTCATCGAGATATCCAGGTATCGAAGGCGTCGCGGTATGCTTTCTCTCTAATGGCATTTAGAGTTTTAGTACATGGAATTGGTGATTCAAAGATTCATCACAACAACGCGTCAGTCCACATTGCCTTCGGACGGTTCCTCAACCGTCCTTCACTACGTTGTACCGTTCCTGGCTCCCTCAGACATTTTTTACTACCGCGCCCGAAAACTCCCATAAAAGAGCGTCATTTCAGGCCAGTTCAAATTGTTAAACAGGCTTGTTTCGAGGCACCAAAGGACATTCCACAATGTTTGAGGTAGCCATATCAGGAATACTTGGTTAGGGTACCGTTGCGACATTTTAATCGACGAGAAAGCGGGTCACAAGGAAGGCAGTGTGAGCTGGCGACTGGCGTGTTATCATAGTGAAGTTTCTAATCATCAATGCCATGTACGAGTACATACCAAGGATGTAGAGTCTGGAAATCTTATTTATAAACGCAAGAAGAGTTTTGAAACCATTTAATATCTTTTAAGGGCCTATATTTTTTCGAATCGCCTCACTGGTTTTTCGGGCAAAGGTGTACTTTATTAATTTCGATCTTTATTCGATCTGAAGTTAGTCACGAGAGACGTAAAAGCTTCGGCTAAAACCGACTTTCTCAACGATCCACAATCCGATTGTATTTAGCCACTAAGGGCCCCCTGCTTCATAGGTAGTATCTAAGTAAACCTTATTTACATATAAGCATCGAAATAAGATAACCTTATGAGATAACATGTTTTGCGGACGACATGAAGATATTTGCCTCAATCTCATCAAATAATGATAGAATAGCCCTTCAGGCTGATCTGTACCGCCTTGAAGATTACTGTACTATTAACAAATTGGACCTTAATCCTTCGAAGTGTTCAGTAGTAACTTACACGCGTAAGCACTTAACAGTGCCTACGTCTTATACTTTAAATGGTGAATTACTTCCGAAAGAAAATAAAATACGTGATCTTGGTATCGTACATGATTCCAAACTTGTATTTGATGCGCACGTTGACCAAATCGTGACCAAAGCACTTAAATCACTTGGATTCGTTACGCGACTTTCTACATGTTTTTCTGATATCAAAACCCTCAAGATCCTATATTGTACTTTTGTTAGGAGCCATCTGGAATATGCTTCGCAGGTATGGAACCCCCGGTACGAGAAGTACATAGACCGTATCGAAAATATCCAAAAGAAATTCGTTAGATATCTTTGCTATCGCACGAATATACCGTACAAAACTGACAATTATTTTAATTTATGTAGGAAATTTCATCTTCTGCCTCTGGCCAAGCGACGAGAAATAGCTGACATTACTTTCCTTTTAAAAATATTTTCTGATATTGATTGTGCTGAACTCTTACAAAAATTTTCCCTTCATGTCCCTTTTAAAGCTACAAGACATATTCATACAATTTCTACACCCAATGCCCTTTCCAATTATAGACAGAATAGCTTTATTGTGCGAGCAGGCAGGAAGTTTAATAGTTTAAGTAAGCGGTTTGATCTGGACCTATTCTTTACGAGTGTCAGTTCGGCTAGAAGACAGCTAAGCCTTGACTTTTTCTAATTGTTTTAAATCAAGTGGAGTAGTCGTGGATGTATTCCTTAATACTAGTGACATTCACACTGTTGCAATTTTTGTGATTTTTTGAGTTGTGTGTTTTTAGCATCTTAGTGAATAACTTACAATTCCCTAAATTTTTTACTGATAATTTCCTACGTTTGTTTACGTGTGATGCTTCTTATTCAATCAAATAGTCGTGGAGATCTATAAATGGCTTAATCTTTTGTACTACTCTGTTATTTACGTTGTAATTTAGCTGTAGATCTTTATAATGTAAAAATAAAATAAAATAAATAAAATATAACTGCCTTAAAGACTGCCTCGGTGGTGCAGTTGTATTGCGTACGCGTTACGATTGAGGCCAACGCTAAGGTATCGGGATCGATCCCTGGGTCGGGTAAAGTGGTATTCTATTACGAAATGCTCAGTATCAGCCCGGAGTCTGGAATTTGTGCCCGGTATGGCGATAGGCTCGCCCCCTATTACATAGTGGGACGGAGATACGCTCGGCGAAATGTGGGTGTACTGATTACACCTCTGCCTACCCCTTCGGGGATTACAGGCGTGAGTGCGTATGTATGTATAAAATATAAGGCAGCAAAATAGAATTTTATCACGCTGTCAGTGTGTACCTTCACGGAGAAGCGTATATCAAATCGGTACCTACATCTTAAAATATTATCTGTTTAATACGTTATATAGTATGTTACAATTAAAACGGATATTGTATAGGTAATAGATGGTAGACGGACGGACGGTAGGACGATCCGAGTGGTGGAGCCACGCTGTAGACAGTTTTATCTACAGGGTTGCTACCACTATCTCACAGTAAAACTGGCGTGAAGTAGCTACTTGCTTGCGTTTCGTCGCTTGCTTGAGATATCTAAAGGCCCAAATCAAGGTGGATTTCCCTTCCCAATCCCATAATGAAGTATCACTTTCCTATAATTTCCGTACCGCATCAATGATTCCTCAAGTTTTGTGGATAAAATAAATAAAACTCATATATCCCATCGTGGTGGCCCATGATTAGCACTTAATTATTGGAATTCAGATCAGCGATAAGCTCTTGCGAGCTTATACAAGCCAAGCCAAACACCTGATAGAATCTGTAAAGACTTGCCATGACATGGAATCATCCTAGAATGCAAAAATTTCTGATTTCGGTTTCTGGAGGCTCAAACTACAGTCCCCTTCCCAATAAATAAATAATTACACCCAACAGTCACACATATAGTCCTAACCCCACACTAGGTTAACCGGTATCGTGGGTATCAGGAAATACGACGGACTTGCGGCCCCACAACACCCAGACTCGAGACAAATATTTGTGAATCACACAAACATTTGTATCGGTGTGGGAATCGAACCCACGGCCTCTCGCTTAGCAGACGGCTATTCACCCACTGCGCCACGGCGGCTATCGATACCCATTCCTTTCCTTCAAGGGCGGCGATCCATAGTAATTCGTCTGCTATCATAAGGGTTAAGGGCTGTGGTATCACTTAACATGAGGTGACACGACGGCTTTTGTGCTGGCCTCGGTAAAAAAAAAAATACAAACGAAAACGGTACAAAATTTCTCCAGGTATTCAGATTAAATCTGAGACTGTTCACGGTGATTGTAATGGGATTTCTGGAACATAAATATCGGTGTCACTTGTCCACTGGGATTACTGGAGCGAAATAGTGCCAGTTATCCTATCACGAGACACGACAAGACTAGTGAATGAGACTGATAAGAAAATATGTACCTAGTGCCCGTTTTTAGAATTCCGTACACAAAGGGTGCCAACGGAACCGTAAAACTAAGCTCGTATCGTCGGTCTGAACTTTGAATCGGCTGAAATGTTCACGGAATATTCACAAAATAATGAATGGTGGACATCTTAATGGATCTTAATCTTAACTCATGGACAAAAGAGGCACGCTAATAAAATGTGATAAAACAGGATAAATAAATAGAATATTAGGTATATTTTAATTGCTTCTTATATTTACAATAACCATGGAATATGAATATTACACTAGGTATGCAATAAAAAATAATCGTATTTTTATTGACAATAAAACAATTAGGAGATATAATTTTTTTGCACTGAATTAAAAGAAAATTAACAATTTCTATCCATTAAGGAAAATTAAAAAATGTACAAAATTTCGAAGAGTTTGTAATGCAGGGGCCACCTCTGAGTACTTGGTGTTGTCTGCTCTTGCTGTATAACACCTTGCGTCGGTCGCGGAATGCCTCTTATAATATCATGTGAAATCTGATTCCATTCCTCCTCCAAGACATTCTTAAGGTTTTGTATATTAATTGGCGCAGGTCTTCTCTTCTTTATATGTCTCCTCAATCTATCCCAGATATGTTTGATTGGGTTTAAGTCCGGAGAGCGAGCCGGCCAATCTTTCGAACTATACAGCTATAACTTCAATTTCAACCTCCCTCAGAAATATCCTAAAAATATTACTGTAGTATGCGGACGTGCATCTTGCATAAGAACAAAATCATCTCCATTATATGGGGCAAAAGGCATTACATATTACTCTAAGATGTAATTTACGTATCGCGCCGCAGTCAGAGATCCATTTTTAATTATGTGTAGTTCCATACGTGTTCTTAAGCAAATCCCACCCCACATAATTACTGACCCTCGGGCAAAAGGCTCTCTTCCAATAACATTGCACAGTGTAGGTATATCTTTCTCCAGGTCGTCTCCATACTTTGACCCTTTCACCATCTGGCTTAAGGCAAAACCCGGATTCGTCTGTGAATAACACACGACTCCAAGCAACATAATTCCAATGTTGGTGTAAACAGGCAAGTTGGCTAACACTACTCGATGGCTTGTGGAAAGGAGGACGGACCTCTATCCGACAAGGTTGCTTTCATTCCATCGTTGAATCTTCTTCTAATTGTTTTAGTGCTCACCGTAACTTGTCGAACTTCTTGGAGTTTGTATTTCACATCAGAAGTCAAAGTGCGATTTCTCAGTACACTACTCACAAAAAATCTGTCATCCCTCGCTGTAGTACTCGATGGCGAACTTGTCCACTGCGTCTTGTATACTGTCCAGTCTGCCAATAACGTTGTATTAATAACAAAAACAACAGATTTTTAAACTTGCAAAATTTGGGCCACTTCTTTGTAGGTACATGTAACAATTTTCGATTAAAGTTACAGCTTTCGAGACTACACAGAGATCAGGCATTTTTAATCAATGTGTATTTAATAAAGTTACAATAGAAATGACACAATGAAGTTAAAAAAGAATGTTTTTTGAAGCAAACTCATGGGAATTTGCTAAGCGTCAAGGGAAGACTTTTACGAAAATCAATTGTAGCCGAAGATAAAAAATTAAACTCCAAAAAATATGGTTAAAATTTTTCAATTTATATTGATATTAGTGGCCTCATGTGGACCTTACGTAAAAAGAAAAAATCATAATAATAATCATTACGCTTTATAGCGTTCCTCTAAAATTGTCCGTGAGTATATTAAAATAAAGTAAACATTTAAAACCTTTAAATGTTAACTTTTTTATACGGAAGGGTACAGAACTCGTGGTGTTGGGACGCGATTCGCACCTGGTCGGTTTTACTATCTACTTTTTAGTATATTAGATTTGCTTATGCTCAATCTAGTAAATAAGATATTTAAATTCAACCAAGGATATCAACACAACATAATAAAATATGGCGAACAATTATTCGTAAAATATTTATGTTGTTAAAAATTGTATCGAATGCGTATTTTAATTCGTTAGAAAATAAATGCTACTGTATTTTTCGTACGACTGTCTCGACTTTTCCTAGTTTTCCGTATACATACTGTACAATGTACGTTGTTCTGGCACAAAAGAAAATTTCTCATTTTTATAATCATCGGGTATATATTTAAAATTTAAGTAAGGTATAACATTAAAAAAAAACAAAGGCAAAAATTTCATGTTTCTAAAAACACAAAAACGTTAATCACTGAATATACGCAAGTTATTCAATTACTTCTAGCGGTGCTCTACCGCTTGGCTCTACACTCACGCTGTTCAGTCATCTATTTCAAAAGCAGATTTATTTATAAAAGATAATACTTAACTTTGGTTTGCCTTCTCCTTTAGGGCCAAAAAGTAAGGCCACAGTTCAAATGTCATATGGTTGAACGTCGTCGTGTGGCGCCCTTTGACGTAGGTAATATATTCAAACCAGGCCTGGGGTGGTTGTTACATCAATAATTCTAACAATATGGCGGAACCGTACCCAGAGAGGAAATTTTATGGGCTAAGTAATAATATCCTACTTTCAAAATTATCATCTATCAAACTTGTCAAATATAGCAAAAAACATAATAGGTACCTACATTGATACCTAAAACTTGCTAAATGAACTTGGCGCAGTTGTAATGTGTGCGTGTGTTACGACTAAGGCTGACAGTGAGGTCTCGGGTTCGATCCCCGGGTCGTCCTATCACATTATGGGACGGAGATACGCTCGGCGAAATGTGAGTGTACTGGTTACACCTCTGCCTACCCCTTCGGGGATTACAGGCGTGAGTGCGTATGAATCAAAAATAAAATAAACGCAATTTCATTTATTCACGGAAAAGTTAAAGCTAATTTGACAAGTTCGTGTGCCTATACCGCAATAATTATGTCAGGGGAAGTGAAGTCAAAATATGTGGCGCTTATCATTAATATATAATAACTGTAGCAAGACCCTCGTCATTTTCACCGCACATACGGTGTAATTGTGACCTGTACGTCATGCTACAATTACGAAAATATGTTAGCATTTTGTTTACAATTATTTGCAGTCGATTAGGCTCTCCTATTATGGTAGCTACTTTTTTGTCATGTAATATTTATAGAAACTTAAGTTTTTTATAGCAGAGGGCGGCGAACGGGGAAGTAGGTCACCTGACTGTAAAGTGACTTCCACCGCCCATGAACACCCACAATATCGGAAGATTCATAGACGCATGCCTATCTTAAAATAAAGGAATAATAATTAAGGGATTAGAATAGGAGATTTGGGTGATTAGACATCTCACTCACCGTACGAAACGCAACAGCAAGTTTGTTACTTTACGTTCGTATTCTGTGAGACAGAAAAAACAAATAAACAATCCGGTTGAATCTGCCTATTCATTTTTTTTACTAGCCCTGTATTATACATGACCCACTGCTGGGCACGGGCCTCCTCTACGAAATGAGAGGGGTCAGGCCTTAGTCCACCACGCTGCCCTAATGCGGCTTGGTAAACTTCACATATGCTGCCTATTCATGCTGTAGACAAAACAGTGGGCGGAGCCGCAAGCGAAAGCTAGTAATTTATATACAGTCGTGGACAACAGCTAAGGAATCGTCTGCCAACTGAGTGAGATAATTCGTTGGTGAGAGGATACCTGACATATTATTTGTACCCAACTGAATTTGAGATTAGAAACCAAAGCGTACAAAAACCGCGATAGTGAGTCTTCCGGAAAATCGTGGTCCGGAATCGGCCGGTAATAATATATACAATTCATATACAGTTTACCGGAGGAAAGTTCAGTCGTTCTACCAGAAGGCCAATTCTCGTAATTTTAAACGTTCAAAATATCATTCCGATCTAATCTCAGCGTCAAGAAAGTTGCAAATGGCATTCCTCAACGTCAAATGCACCTAGCATTAGCAGTAGCATTATACCGTTTTGGCTTTAGTCAACTTTTATTCTACATTCAATCTCATTACGATTTATGTTCACATTTGGCGTTGATTATTGGTTTAAGAGAATGCCATTTGCAACTTTCTTGACGCTGAGACTAGATCGGAATGATATTTTGAACGTTTAAAATTACGAGAATTGGCCTTCTGGAACCACCTACCGCTAGTACAGTGCGTTTCCATAGATCATTTCTCCCACGCACTCTCAGACCCTGAAATGAACTTTCTTCTGTGGTATTTCCTCAGAGTTATGACATGTCCTTTATCAAACGAGGCTTGAAAAAGGCATTTTCACATTTGGCAGCTGCTTGGCTATGCCCGTGGTATTGCTGATGTCTATGGGCGACAGTAACTACTTACCATCAGGTGGGCCGTCTGCTCGCATGCCTTCGTAGGCTAATAAAAAAATAAGTTAGTTTATTCAACCTAGTTCTATATAATTGTATGTTTGGAAAAGCGCATTAAAATTTGCTGTTTTGTTTAGAAGAACTAAGCGGACAAACAGACTCGGATAACCACTTTATTTTATACTATTTAAGCTAATTGCGGTACATCTTAGAATAATGTATTTTTATACAGATGTTTAATAATAATAAAGTTTCGTTATAAAAATGTTTGTCGAAGCAGAATTTGTGTAAGTGCGCACAACTCAAAAAAGTTACTAAGTAGGCACGTTCTGCTATTTTATAATCTATAACGTGCTGCGTGTTCTAGTAAATCGATATCTAAATCCAACTGCTTCCATACACAAAGTACTTGGCAATCACCTTAAAATGTAAAGATGCAAACAATTGCCTGCCTGATAAATAAATAATAATAATAAAATAATGCACAAGTATTATTCTGGTTGAAATAAAACACGTGTTTACTAAATTCTAAACAAAAAGTTGAAATAACAAAAAAACATGTGGGGCAGTCTTTGGGGTCTGCCGATAGAAGTGAAACTTTTTTTCACATTATAGATATTTAACTAATTTTTTTTGAAATAATATTACATTAAACACTAACAAAACAAACTGCACCCGTTCCTCTACAAAACAAAATAGCGTGCTATAGACGTGCGAACTATAGACGCCGCCATATTGGCCTTGGCTGCTCTGGCGAGCGCCTTTCACTTTATCCCTACTCCGCGGCCGACCGTCACGCGACATGCAATACAAAGGCCAAAAATTTTGAGACAATGTAATAAAAGTTTCATTTTAAAATAGAAAACAATTTTTCATTTAATAAATTTGAATTAAAAATAGTGTTAGAAAAAAAAATGGCGCGTAACGGAAAAATGTTACTCAGAAATTAAAGATAGCGCGTAACAGAAAAATGTTACCCAGAAATTAAACATGGCGCGTAACAGAAAAACGTTACACTATAAAATTTCTCCCATACGCCGATAAAGAAGTTTCACTTCAATAAAAACCATTAAAAACACTATCGCCGCATCTCGGTCGGTGGAAACTTCCATTTTGGTAGATTTTTGTATACAACATGTAACAAAAACCCTGTTGGTCCTTTTAGCTGTGTTATGAGAATCGATATTCAAACATATGGAAATATCTATAAAAAGAAAAATTTAACATAAAAATAGGACAATGATAGTGGTATTTTAAATTAAATACTAGGTACTAAAAACTATAATTTTGTGTTTTACGCGCGTATTAGTAAAGCGGCGCGGCGACTCGCTGTAATAGTAAAAACTTAAGTAAAAAGGTGACGTACCGAGTGACTACGCCTTTTGATAAACCACCGGGTGATCGCCAATCGTTATTTTTATGGAAGAATTTATCTAATTGAAATAGTTCTTTACGTTTGAATAACGATTCTGATAACGTGGTTAAAAGGAACAACAGGGTTTTTGTTACATATTGTATATTGAAAGACTTTTGTATATAAAGAGCAAATCGTCAAGTTCATTGGCGTGGGGTTCAGTCTTAGTTAAAGTCTCAGAGTGATATGTGTCTTAGTCAAATGCATTAACTACTTATACCTATATAAATATCTGTATATTCGAGGACAGAGCATTATTGATTACCATCCTTTATTAATAATTCCGCCCGATGAAGTCGCTACTAGGAACAGTTGCTGAAAGCATAACGACATTATTGCTATGAATAAGGTCGTTTCGTAACTTCAACCAAAACTTCAACTACACTACAAACATTTTGACATCGTGAATAGGATTACCAGATTTTTGTAACATTATAGACTGAAGAGGAAAAAAGCAGTATTAGAAGATCCGGCCAAGGGCTAATTAGATTCTTGTTCTAGAGAGTTTCATACCATAAATTGTAACATATCGAAATTACGCCTTGATGATCTTCGCTCTTCAGTTATATCTATGAACCTTAGTATGTTACATATACATATGAACTTCAACATGAAATTTAAAATTTGACACATAAACTGGATTTAAAATTGATAATGACGAGTCCCGTCCGGCGCGGCGCGGCTTCTCGTGTGACCCCACCGTCGCGTCGCGTCGTCGAGTTGGTTATCTACCTCTTTATTTCAGCAAATGTCTTTAATAGGCACTGTTGGTATGTGTACTATATGTAATTTAAACGAACGCACGGATCAAGTCACGTGATTTTGATAGTGAGGGGTCAAGAGTAAATACCAGCCAATACAAAGAAATACCTAAATAAATAAAAATCCAACAGCAATCAAATTCAAAAAACCATTTGTTAATGTATAAAAATAAGAATTAGGTGGTGAATGTTAAAAGCTCCCTATCCTTTGTAGGATTGTACTACTAATTCATCTCGTCATGACATGTCACATGATGTATAGTTACTGAGTACCTACCAACACCAGTCGCTAACATAGGTTATTTTTTATTAACTTGAATGAAGTAGGTAGCCAACAAATCGCTCGATGGTAAGCGCAGCGCCTGCCCATAATCAGACACAACACCACACATAACTTTGATTTACAAAACACTGCATGCCACTGGACTGCGCTTGTCACCCCGAGACATGGGATGTTAAGTCTCATAATGCCCAGTAATTGCACTGGCTTCAATGTCCTTCAAACCGAAACACAACAATGCTTACGCACTGCTACTTGGCGGCAGAAATAGACAAACCGGTGGTACCTACCCAGACGTCCTCTCGCAAACGAGAGACCTACCACCTAGTGCATGTAGGTATAATGACATATCACTATGGTCTAGTATGAAAAATTTAATGAGCGTGAAAGAGGCCAAAGAGGTATGCAAGGATCGTAGCAAGTAGAAATCCGTTGTCTCTGCCTACCCCTATGCATAGCAGGCGTGAGTCTATGTATGTATGTACTATGGTCGAAGAAGACAATATGTTATTATCAAGTGAGTTCTAATATCATGGAACACCGCGTTACTCATATAATCTGGTGTATTATCAATTTTTACCTTGGTACATAGGTAGTTTAAAAGTCACTTCCCCTAATTTAAGTGTCGTGGGAATGTAGACACCCGTTGCTGAACAATTACCCACCCACGAAAACAATTACGACAGGCCTGACATACGGCGACCCATGCTAAGCTATAATTTACAAAACCTACAGTCAGAGTCAAGTTTATCACTTTCATCATAATCCGTTGATGTTTTATAAATAACGTCACAACTAAGCCCTAAAATATATCGTTTGTTATTCCCAGGCCCGAAAGGGTGGGTGGGTATTTTCATCAAGCGTGTAATTCTAGAGCCATAATAGCTTCTTAGTCCATGATTTAGGTATAGTGTAGACAGTGGTAATAACATGGTAGATCCCTCGTATGCGAAAGGCTGTCTGAGTTAGTACCTATCACCGTTTTGTCTATTTCTGCCGTTAAGCAGCAATTTGTAAGCACTGTTGTGTTTCCATTTGAAGGTCATTGCCAGAAACAAGCCAGTTAAATTACTAGGCATTATGAGACTTGGCATCTTCATCATCATCTGGGCCCATCCATCACTCAGGGTGATGAGCGCAGTCCTATGCTATAAAGGTGCTCTTTTCGTGATACAGGTTAATAAAAGAACACTATTATATGTATAATAACTGTGTATTATGGATAAATATCTCATACATTCTCTTCTTTTACGCCGGTATTTTTACCTGGTGACAATAAAAATTTGGGATTTTGTCAAATTATTCAGTATAACAGTTTTAGTATAAAATGGTCAATTTTTATGTACCTAACTATAATAATTTATCTCTATTGACATAACTGGTCTAAAGCATTAGTTAAGCTGCACAACGTACGGAAACGACAGATATACTAGCGAAGCGGGTCACGCGGATCGAAAATAACAAAATAAAGGGGCAAAAATAAAATTCTACAATTTGATAACTAAATTTCAATTACGAAAAAGTCCTGCAAAATGGTTTATATAATTTCCGGCCGTTCGCATACCGTTTTACCTATATGAGTTTACTGTGCTAATTCCTATAAAACATAGGTAATATGTATGTTCCGGCCCGAGGCCTATTTTAGAATGGATTAGGTAGATTAGTTTTAGGATAGAGTTCAAATATGGCGCCACTGCCCATGGTTTCGTTTTTGGTAATCCGTGTAAACCCTGCACTCAGAGAATACTTATATATACGGAAGCGAAACCGGAATCGGTGCCTTTGCCCCAAGTCGTAATCTAGAGTGGCCTCTCCACGAGCCATACTAATATTATTATCTAAAATGGAAGAGCCGGTCCTGAAAACAGTATGACCTATGAACTTACTGAAATACGACTCTAAAACTGCATCGAAGCTGTCGTATACTGTCAAGAATAAAAGATGATGATTAGCAATCTCTGTATCAAACATCCGAGACTTGTAAAGATAGGACAATATCACACATTTTGTAATATTATGTTAAATAAATAAAATGCGGTATCAAAAAGTCATTCATCCCGGTTGCTACTGGAGACTTATTTTCAAAATTTATCATAATATAGTAATGTGACGTGACACCGGTGTCTCTACATTAGAATAATCAATCTATTATTAATGCTTCTCGTCGATGATGCGGCAATATTCTTTCAAACTTTGTGAATTCTTGTCAAGGGTGCTACAACGCTGGGTTATGATGAAAGTTTGATTGAGCTATTGTGTTGGAATTATTCCTGCACGATATAACGTATACGTTATGTAAACTATTTTACTTATATACCTAATATATTTTGATACGGTGATAAATATGTCCAATTAGTTGCTTAATAATTAAACTATCAGGCTAAATAGTAAGGTCAAGTGTGACAGTGGGGCTAGTGATATACCAATTTATCAGACTAGTTATTTAATAACACAAATCAGTTTGTGACATGTGCAACTGGAATACTGGAAAATGTAGGAAAATTTAAGTTTTTGATTGTAGCAAGGTCACGTATATAGCCTCAGCTATTCCAAAATCGAATTATAATATTTATCTTATTAGTCGAAAGACTAATATAACAAATACTCGACTGTTTGTCAAATCATGCAATGGCCTAGCCCAAAGGTTTAATTTTTGTATGATGAATCTTTGAGACACTGTTTGGACATGATTCTGCGGCATACATCATTCTGCCGCAATGTCTATCAACAGTCGACATTATATTTGGACTGTACTGTACTTACCAGCGGGCTTACGTGTACATTATGCAACACGTGATAACTTTGTCGACTCGTCTTGTCGCAAAAACCAGTTCTATCTGGTTATCTCTATATGTATATCGAAGCTACCATGGTTGCTTATAATACTCGATTACTTATGTCAAAAGTAGAGATAATGTAGAGAAAATAGTACCTACCTTCAACCTCTTTCCTTTAATCTATCTGTACAAAATAGTTATATTACATAGTATAGTGTGCGCAGTAGTTATATTACATTACATAGAAATTTATCCAGATTTATTAACTTTTATGTAAACCCCTATAGATTATGGAAATCAGCAACAGTAAAGTGGAAGCTATGTGCCGTGTGTGTGGAGATAAAGCTTCAGGAAAACACTATGGCGTGC
Source organism: Mimas tiliae (assembly GCA_905332985.1). Taxonomy (NCBI): domain Eukaryota; kingdom Metazoa; phylum Arthropoda; class Insecta; order Lepidoptera; family Sphingidae; genus Mimas; species Mimas tiliae. The sequence continues at coordinate 11,761,578 of HG995239.1, read as the reverse complement.
CCTCCTGTGACGGATGTAGAGGATTTTTCAAACGAAGCATACGGCGGTAACTAAATTTATTAAATTTATAACTTAAAAAGGCTTATTTCACAATGTCTAATTGCCTATATGAAAACTCCCAGATCACTTAGTAGGTAGTCGATATAGGAAGTATCATTATATATAACATGGGTACGTCCTTCTATTAATTTTTTCTTGTATTTTACTGTCTTGTATTTTATCTGAAAATTTACGTTTACTTGTAGAACAAAATTAGATGTAGGTACAATCTCTGTATTACACTGAGTGTATGCTATTTTAGTGTTGACGAAACACATTGCAAAGGAATGGGTGATAATGATGAGAGGCGCGTACCCTAAGCTCAGGTGCGTGTGACAGATTGTGGTTCAAAATTATATTTCGATATGGCCCGACTCCCAAGTCTCAACGTCTACGCTTTAGCATATTTATACTTGTATTATGTATATAGTTTAAAGCGCTGCCCTGTCTTAAGACGTCGCTCGTCAGTCGATCACACAAAACATAGGAATGTATTCTGTGGTCTGTCATATTATTTCATACAAAGAGCAATTGTGCGCTTATTTTTATTACAGTATACATACCTACAAAGTTTTTAATTAATAAATACTATTTTACCTGTGTCCCCTCGTCAATATTATTAAAAGTCACAAATAAATAAAAATGTTTTTAATGAAAGTAAGTACGTACCTACTTACGGAACAGTAATAACATTAAAATTAACTTATTATTAACAAGAACACATCATGTAAAAAAAATTATTACAAATACTAAAATATCTTTAATTTCAGTAATTTAGATTACATTTGCAAAGAAAATGGACGGTGCATTGTGGACGTGACAAGACGAAATCAGTGTCAAGCTTGCCGTTTTGCGAAGTGTCTAAGAGTAAATATGAAGAAGGAAGGTAATTTATTGTTCTGTTATTAATAGCAACAACGTACATTTATTATTATTTTTATTGTATTTTTGCAACTTTCTTGACGCTGAAACTAGATCGGAATGATATTTTGAACATTCATAATTACGAGAATTGGCCTTCAGAAATAAGTAATATTAATTTATTTATACATACCATAGGTACATCATCAGCAATACACTGGGCATACATATTATGTCGTATTTAAAGTAACATTTTATCATTAAATCAGTTTATATATTTAATGCATTTTATAATACTTATACTTTAAAGTCCAACTTTGTAATAATCTATAAGAGGGGTCGATGGTACATCCATGGGCATTACCAGAACGGTACGTGTTTTAAAACTACCACTGGCTCCAAAGGCAACCCTGCCTGAAAAGACCCAGCGAAACAAACTCAGCAGGCTTACTTTACCACTAGAAACGCAGCGTAACCCAGCCCTGAGAACATCTAGTGAGTCAAACTCAGTAGGATTGTTTTTGATTCAGTTACTTAGCGAGGTTGAAAATCTCTTGCCTGTCGTAAAAGGTGATGGATGGATGGATTGACGCTTGTCGCACTTAATGTACATTTTAAGGAATGACCCCGAGATGGACGGCATTACGAAATAACGTGCTGCCACTGACTTCGAAAGGTGTCCTTACTGAGAGAAGTTCCCGAGTCCACTAAAAGAAGAGCAGCATTATGAGTGGTAGAGCCACGCTGTAGACACTTTTGTCTGCAGCATGAATGGGTCGGCTCGTCCGGGTCGTTACCACTGTCTCACAGAAAACCGACGTAAAGTAGCAGCTTACTGCTGCGTTTCGTACGGTGAGTGAGAAGAATATCCGGAGGCCCAAATCCCACTCCCCTTCCCAATAGGGAAGGGAAAGGGATAATTGAGGGATTGCCCTTAATTATCCATTTTTCTTTAAGGTCGGCAACGCGCCCATATTTTTTTGGTATTGTGTGCGTACATGGGCGGTGGAGATCATTTACCATCAGGTGACCCACTTGCTCGTTTGTCGGCCTAAACTATAAATAAAGGAATTTTAGATAGGGACTCGATCCAGTGTTATTTGGAGTAAAATTTGAGGTATTATTGCGTTTTTTAAGGCTAGTGTACCACGAGATCCAAACGCGACCAGTCTAAGAATTCTCGGCGAAACAAACTCAGTGGGCTTGTCTTTAGTCCGATTATTTTATTATTTAAAAAATATATCATATAAAAATATTAATTCTCCATACTTTATTTCAAAAGGGTATTAAGTAAATATCTATTACCTCTTAATGGAGTGTAAAACATCATTTTTTTATATCGTTTAAACGTTGTTGTTTTGTGGCATAATATAAAACATTATTACTCGTAGGTATAGTAACCTAGATTTTTTTGTTTAGGTATAATCAAATCAAATTCCTGTTATAAAATAGAAATGAAGCACAAAATGACGTTTAGCGACAATCAATAGCGAACATTGCCGAGCACTTGTCTCAATAAAGTATTTATCCAGGGCTCCTCCATCGCAGCATGTCTTTTCCATTAGGAAACATTTCAAGTATTTGCGGTACACGAGTGTCAGATAAGTGGCGAGAGAAAAAACGCAGGGGCGACACAGCCGAACCACTCGGCTTCTTCTTTTACCTAAGTAAGCACGAATTTTGGTCCACACAAAGTTGAGTGGGTGGTTTTAGATTTGTTTCTATATTACTTGATTTATATGTTAGTTCAACTATTTAAGTAGTACATATACTTACGAGTAGATATATTATGATTTCTTTTGAAACGTTTCTGTTTGTAACGTTATTTAATGATTTATTATGTTTACGCGAATATTACACATTGAAATAAAACTAGTTTATACGGATTTTACGTTATTTAAATTCGTCATAAGTTACTCATCCTGCAGTTACTACGGCATAGACTTACTGACCACTGCTTTTTCTAATAATAACGATAGGTACCCAATCCGATTTGGTGTAAATTCAAACATAACCAGTCAGTTCCAGTTTTCACCGAAAAGCGAAGTGCGAGCCGAGTTGAAAATAAGACACCCTCCTCTAAAAGAAAAATAAATATAAATATTTTATTTTACTTATAAAATACATCCAAGATTTTTATTAAAGTTGAATTAACTTTTATCACTATTTTAATGTTTATTATTTGTTAATCAGCACTTGTCGTAAGTAGGTAACCTATTTTTGTGACTAATGTGATGGTAAAACTATTTTTGTATGTATAATGTTAACATAAAAGTATATCGCACGATATTGTTCGATGAGACACAAAGTTCAAGGCAAACACATCTCGGAGAAAGCAGGCTGTCGATAACAGCCGATGTTCACACAGATATTTATTTACTCCCGAAATTGATTGAATCCCATCTCACACCCGACGACGCGACTCGCGCGTCGTCACGCGAAGAGACGCGACACTGGGTGCGACACGACGTGATATGTGTACAATGACAATACGAGTAGGTAGGTATATTCATCACCCTAATGTGCTGTTTGCAGACCGCTTGTAATTTAAGGCGCGAGATTTGTTTACTTTTGGCTTTTTAAATTAACACGTTACAGAAAGGGGTGATAGGGCGATAAAGAGCCTTCACTCACCACTTTGTTTACTGTAATAACCAACGTACAGACACTTAGAAAGGTCAATACAAACGCAATGAGTACAAATGCGTCGAAAATTTGTGATTCCCCTCTAGCTTTCTACCCTTTTCTGACACTGAGAAACGCTGAAATTAGCTTACTCAAAACGCGCGAATATGCATAGGCGTGTTGCGCCCCATTTCTAGCGATACACGCAAATCAAAAATAAAACAACACGTATACGTTCCATGCGTGTAAATAACGTATTGTGTAAAGGCTCTGATTACGAGTAATATCTAAATGGCTTTATAGAATAAGATAAATGTAAAATTTCTGTACTAAGTACTAATTTTAATTACCGAAAGGGAATTATAAAACATTATAAATTATGATATTTGATGTGTGTTATCCACAGCAGTTCAACACGAAAGAGCTCCGCGCCCAGTAATCACCGCCCAACACCAATTAACGCTACAGAAACTTGGTTATAATTTTACAAGACAGCAATCCTTTGTGTCCACCCCGACGCCCCTGCCATTCCCTACCTTTTCACATTTACAAGCATATAATGGACTTGTACCTGCTTTTGCCGATCCAAATGTACACAATTCATTTCTAGACAGATCGCCGTTTCAAGATTTCCCTTCTTCGAAGCTTCCCGATACCATAGCTGAGATTCCGCAATTGAATCCCCTTTTAAGTACTCAAGTTAGTTCACTGAATTCACTCAGTCCATTCAAAATACCGCTGTTTTCAACGCCATTGCATTATCCCGTAACACATCCCGGATATTTGTCGACAAATATATTTTACCCCTCTGTCGTTCCCACTGACGCGTCACCATCTTCAGCGTCTTCTTCGAATAGTAAGTTGCCATATTATACTCTCATTCACAAGTACTTACATCAAATGAAGTTAGTGAATTTGTACTAAATATGACATGTGTCCTTAAGTATTATAACAATTTTAGAACCTGTTGCGAATGAGATCAGTACCTCTTTAACGTCTTCAGTAGAAGACCGCGGCGTCCGACGTGAAAAACCTGACGCACAACCTTCAGAAAATCTTAAAGAAGACGAGGTGTCTAGTTCAGAAGAAGTATTCAAGACAGTTTGCAAAAGCGGAGACGTTAGCAAAGAAGGTAAATTTATGTAGCCATGTTCTATAAAGCAATTTTAAAAATATTGTATTTATGTACTTACTTATTCTATACAAAAATAAACTTACAATGACAAAAATAATCCGTACCGCGAAATTACACAGATGCAATATTTTGCGTAATTTGTTTTTAAATGATTTTATGTATTAATTATCACGTGATTTTTTGTGTTTGTAGATTCAAGAAACATCACAGTCAATTCTTCTGATAATTTCGACCCACCAGCCCATATTGTGACAAAAAAATCAGAGAATCTAGACCCGCACTCATCTGAATACAACCAGAAACACTCCAGTTTCTCAGCCTATTACGATGAGCGACAAGATTTTGAACGTTTTACAGAAAACACAAAGAGATATTACGAATGTAATATACAAACAGAATCAAAAAAGTTATCTCTTCAAGACAATTGGAAACTAATAGGCGACACGCTTTATGACCCAATTGCAAAACTACTAGTGGCTACTGTTAAATGGCTACACGGACTCGGTTCTTTTGTACAAATGAAAAATTCTGAACAGATTTCATTATTGCACAACAATTGGAAAGAATTGTTTATTCTTACAGCTGCACAATGCTCTTTTTATTTTAATGAAGGTATGTCTAAATATCACGAAAAGTTTAAATCTGCTATCCAATGAAGCAGAGTTGGGCAGAGAAATAGATATCCTCATTGCTTACCTTAATTTGGTATAGTTCAAGTAGATGTGGTAAGCAGCGTATGTTGTCGATAGAAAACGACCGTATGAGCTCTACAAATATGCCTTGTATAGATGATACTACCTCAGATAACTATGAATTGCTACAAATGATCTTTGCCTATATCAAAGGAACTAAAGCTATTACTATAATCAATTGTACGGTAAAGTTGAAGACTTATGCTAAGCAGTATAAGTTTCGAAAACACAATAACAAAATTTTTCAGCTTTTTTTATGGCATAGGTCGGTAACAACCAAGTGGTTCACCTGATGGTAAGTGATCTCCACCGCCCATATACGCCCACAATACCAAACATTCATGGGCGCGTTGCCGACCTTTAAGGAAAGGGATAAAAAAGGGATTGGGAAGGGGAGGGGGATTTGGGCCTCCGGATATCTCTTTCACCGAACGAAACGCAGCAGCAAGCTGTTACTTTATGTCGGTTTTCTGTGAGACAGTCGTAACGACCCGGACGAGCCGGCCCATTCATGCTGTAGACAAAGGTGTCTACAGCGTGGCTCTACCACTCATAAATTATGAAGTTACGCCAAAAACTACAATAAATCCGCTCGTATTAAATATACACTTTATAGGAATCAAATATCACTTTAAATGTTATAGATCATGAACCTTTCCAAATGAACTAAACCATTAAATAATAATACGATTAAAATATATTATTTTAATTATATGAAGAAAAGTGCTGACCGTTCTCCACCTGGCCTGCTGATATTTATCAAGCACAAACTCACCATCACCTCAATTAGTTTTGTGGAAACCACTCCGTATTTACATCTCATCTCTTTGCCCAACTTCGATGTGGCGATTACCGGGCCTTAACAATATTTATTGTGCTTTCATGTGACTTAACTGTATCTTATTATATTTAGCAAGTTTTTCTTAATAATAATGTTTCCAATTTTAGATCATTTAAGTCCGGAAGTCACTTCAAAATGGCCTGATGTTAAAGAGGATCTCAAAAAATTAACTAATCTACTGAAGACAATATCTCAATACAGATTAGATAAAACAGAATACGAGTGGATAAAAGCCGTTTTACTTTATCGTACAGGTAAAATTAATAACATATTTCATTAGTCCTCTTCTTTTGGCCTTATCTTCACCACAGTTTTAGAACGACTAGGTTTTCTTGTCTTCAACTTCTTCACTGTCCATTATTATCTTTACAGATACTATTGAATGTCCAATATCTTTCAACATAGAGATGTTACAAGAGCAAATACTAATACTATTGCAAAAGCATTGCGCAATGAAAGAAACAATTCGATTTGGACGAATCATGCTTCTCCTGCCCAGCGTCTGTTGCTTCGCAAGCCGTAATGTGCTCGAAAGGATCCTATTCCCAACTACTAGTGTTGACGAAATTAACACAACTCTGTCACGTATACTCTTGTATACTTCAATGTAAAGGTACAGTTATTTCCATGTATCATAATTTACCCACACCGTAAGCGCCGCGCCGCGCGCTCACTTCGGCTACCTATACTGGTAGATTTTTTAACCATATTAATAAGTCGTGGAGGTTCCTGGTAATGGGATTCTGGGGTCCTCATGACATATTTATTATTATAGTTATTAATATTTATTGTAAAATAGTGGAATTACAAGTTTACAAATGGTTATACATACTAGTAGGTAATTAGGTATTATACCTACTAAGGAATACGCGGCCCGTACGGTGTGGAATGTAAGTATGAGATTAGTACAGGTAATACACTTGATGCAATGTTAAAATAAATACTTACAACTATCTGTAAAAGCACACCAAAGATTATAATTATAGATACTTATAGCAAATTTAAACAATTTATACGGTTGGATGCAGCCCCGGATCTACGATTTTTTCGAACCGGGGCAGAAACTTGATAGTGGCGCGCCTCTCGTTTCGTTTGAGATAAATGGAAAACTAAAAGAAAAGAAAATAATGATGCACAAAGGGCTTGTGTGGCGCCTTTTTCTTACAAGTCGACAGTGAGCCAACCACGCTTCCGTATGCTAGGCGCTTTGTGGAGCAATTTTTTTATTTTTAACATATTAGGTATATAAAGATTTTGGCGCCCCCTGAAACTGCCGCCCCGGTGCCCCGGTTTGCCCCCCCCCCTGGATCCGGGCCTGGTTTGATGTAATAGTAACAGATGTAAAATGTTTGTTTATATATTAAGTCAATTAAGTAAAAACTACTTAAGTAGTTATGTCTAATAAGAATTCAGGAAAGCACATGCTGCTGCGCATGCGGTGCGGTATTCTCAAATATGCGAACACTCATAATCTCTCATATTGAACTCTTATGTCTACCTTTGACATTTCCTTTCGTTATTAATAACAGAATTACTTATTAGCGCTTATTAGTAACATAATCCGTTGGCGTATTAATACAATACTTATGTCATATTAAAAAGTTTGATTCTCTGGTCAGAAACAAATTGAAAATAAATATATATGCCATTTTTGTTTTCTCATAGGTCATGCTCATGACTCTTTAGACCACATTTTTCTGTTTCTCATAGTTTCGGATTTAGCCATCTCAAAAATCCAACCTATTTACATTATTGGACACGGCACGCATTGTGAGAAGGTTCCTCCCTCTGAGGCCCTAACCAGTAACCACCGGTGGCTTAGGTCCTGGGCCTCGCCATCGGAGGGTCTGTATTTTTAATATTTTTAAATCTATTCTTATTTATTTTAATGTTATGTATTTACATACGTATATGATTCTACCATCATGACGATAATCCTATTAAATTTTAGATTTCGGATTTATCAATAAACATTAAACGAAACTTGTTTTTTTAATGGCATAAGTCGGTAACGAGCAAGTGGGTCACCTGATGGTAAGTGATCTCCACCGCCCATGTAAGCCCACAATACCAAAAGAATCTCAGGGCGCGTTGCCGACCTTAAAGGAAAGGTATAATTATTGAATTGGGAAGGGGAGGGGGATTTGAGCCTCCGGATATCTCACTCACTGTACGAAACACAGCAGCAAGCTGCTACTTTACGCCGGTTTTTTGTGAACCAGTGGAAACGACCCGGACGAGCCGACCCATTCATGCTGTAGACAAAAGTGTCTACAGTGTGGCTCTACCACTCAAAAAAGTACCTGCAAAGTCAAGAAACAGATCTAAGATCCTTAATACGCAAGTAAAAAATTCTAGTCATAAAGAGTTATTTAATAAAATAATTTGAATAAAGTAGATAATAATGAAAATTAAGTACTTATTGTTAAAAATAATGTCCATTATACATACATAGGGTAAGTAGGTACCGTATGAAAGTTACCATAAGAGATTATTAGGTAGATGGATCGGCCAAGATGTCACAAGTTTAATTGTTGTCCAAAATGTATATAAGTTTTATTATATTTTAGTTGATTACAGTTTATGACATTTTATATGTGTAAATAAACTAAACCAGTTTTGTTACTATTCACCGTATTTTACTTGCTAAGTAAGTATATACAATATGAATCATAATCCCTGTTTGGCGTTTTAACTGTGATATCAGAATCGAGATTAAAACGTAATGAAAAAAATCGTATACGAAAATTGGACTATAGAAATAATCATATTTAATTTTTAAACTTGAATTAATTTATTGTTTGTAAACTGTATTTCGATTGATTACCTCTGCAAAAGCGATGACTTGAGCCAGAGCGAGATAGCATGTTGTGGCGTCCACGTACATACATCATTCATCATCATGCGGTTTTGTGGGGCTATGATACATTTTGTACACACTTTTTGTTCTTAATAAATAAATAAATATTAATCAAACGTGCCGCGCAATGCTGGCTTCGTCAATAGTGATGTAAATATTTTTTTTTAAATATGTTCATTTTCTAAGTTACCTGTGTAAGGATAATATCTCGCTACTGTTTATTATTATTTTAATTTCACTATTTTTATTAAGCTGTCTATATGTCTATCTTCACGACCCAAAAAGGGCCAACAGGGTTCATGTTACATACTGTACATAATAATATTTATAGTTACTATTGTGTGTAATAAGAACCAGCGCCTACTTTGTACTTAGCAATATTGTGGGTGAAAAACATTATCAATTTACGAGTAGGTAAGTACAATAAAATATGTCACAGTTAAATCCGTTTTTAGTAAACTAGTTTTAGTATTTTATTCAACTGTCACTCTGGAGCACTTATTGAACATAGCTACTATTTAGCTCTTTTGTACTGAACCCTTGATCAAAACCTTGGTGATTTTCAACCATGACATTGGCAGAATCAGGGCGTAAGCTTGGACGCCATTCATTGGAAAAAAAACTAGTTTTAAATATTACAATTAGTTGTAACATGTTCAAACTGAATAGTGAAAGCCTCAATGTAACTAGATTTATTGAAATGATTAACAATTTAAACTATTTTGGGAAAGTAAACAAAATTCTATTAGTGGTGATGGTGGCCATCATAATCACCATAAGCGTCACCATCATCATCACTATCACGGTCAACAATACCACCAATATCTCCACCATACCAAAGAAACACATAAGCACAGTGAATGACTGGATCGAACGTAACGACGGCTCTTGGAGCGCTAGATAGGTAGAAAAAAAAGTTAACAAAACAGTTGACCTGCCGTTTATTTCATTAAAAACTTATTACCTAGTTCTTTGGAAGTGGTTTTGATTTATACCTATTTTTCAAAAATAGTAAAAAACGGTAAATAGTAAAACGGAATTCAACTAAGTAGAACAATTATGTAAAACAAATGTTGCGTGATTTTACTATAACCGTGCGTGCTAGTCCTAGCCAAAGAGAATATAACTATAGTCCTAGCTAGGAGCTTTGTCTATTCAACTGTAAACATATTTAGGGACAGGTTTCATAGTTAATAAATAAACAATGATAAATAAATATATTTATTCCTTAGTGCATTATTTTATTTTATACTTACAAATTTTCTGGTAAGGCATGTACCTATCGAAACCAAAAAACGACCATGAGCACTTTTATATCGACTCTACACTAAATACTCAAGTATTTAACAGCAATGAAACTCAAGTCTATCAAAAACTTTTGATGACTGTATACATATTATTAAGTACTAACATACTTAATTTCATCTCTTCTCGAAATAGACCTCGAAATTTAGTGTTGAGTCTAAAATGCTAATACTTAGGTATTATCAACTTTTTTAGAATTCGGTAAAGTATATTTTATGCTAATATTATAACCACTGTATGTATATTCCTCCTCAATCCATTTACTACAGGCAACACAAATAAATATAACATCAACCAATACAAAATATCGGTGAAAAGGCATGCTAATCCGGCAACTATCATTCCTTTTGTTACAGCTAATATACTAACAATGAATGCAATCGTGACATCAACCAAAAAGTATATAACGCAGCACCACAAGTATAACAAAATCAGTACCTCATTGTAAGTAATAGCCGCGACAAGCAATATGGCATGCACTAAGCATAATAATATTCCTAATACAGCGTAAATGTGAACAATAACTTCAGCCAATAACTGCGGGACTCCATGTCTTTCCAAGAATATTATTCCAGGGTTAATTAACAATATTAAAATGATACTAGGCACGAATCCTATGAGGGAAATAATGATAGTGCCCAATTTGATCGATATGCAAAAACAACATCTTTTTGACACTGGACAGTAATAATTTAATACGCTTTGTCCCATAGTTTTCCCGGGATCTCTGTAAGCAAAATGAAGTTGTATTTCCTTATATTAAATTGAATAATTCTCATTTAGGTCGAGGATATTTTAGCGATTATCACCACCACGTGTTTTCATGGACCTTGTAAAGTTTTAACATATCAAACTGTCAATCTATCTTTGACTGTAGGTATTGCCTACAATGCTATTGATACTAGTTTTTGCTCGGGGCTCCATCCGCTTCAACGGCCTTTTCCAGGATAATAAGTAGCATATGTCCTAATCCAGGTCATGGTTTAACTGTGTGCCAAATTTCATCCTAAACTGTTTAACCGTTAAGGCGTGATTGACCAACAAACATCCAAATTCACAAACTCACAAACATAAAAAATTTCACATTTATATAGTGTCAATGTGAAAATGTTAGTAGCAATAATTTAATATAAGATTGCGTACAAAATATAAGTAATGCACAGGTGAGGACTTGCCGATATGCATTATGCGGATAAGGCGCAAAAGGCCCAAACCGCGAGATTTAATATTGACGCAATTTATCATTTGAAAAATGCCCAATTCACAAAGTTATAATTTTGTGAAAGGAACATTGAAACTTGTTCTAATTTATAAACCCCTCCAATACGTTTCTCCATACAAACTTTGAACCTTTATTTGACCCTCTAAGATAGGGTGTCACAACATTAGGGCAATAGGCCCGCGAATAAAATTTTAAAAAAATATGCTAAGCTACCCCGAATTTTCCTTCTTTCTTTTTCATAAGCGGAATCGATTGCCCACGGTCAGTACTAGGATTTTTATTTTCACGGTTGTTTTGTATTCCAGGAACCCGGGATTTTTTACGTTCCTTGGGTTTCTCGTGTCCCAGGAACATTTAATTTCCTACACATATAAATTATGTAATTTCCTTTTAATTTTATCCATTCCTGACTTTATTCCATGATTTTCTGATATTAATTTCTCAGAATGAAAACAGATTAAGTTCCCGATACCGGGAACCCAGGAAAACGTGACCATTTGTGAATATGACATTATGAAAACTGGACCGACTGCGAAGAAAAAATCCTTTTGCATCTTAAGCCTCCTTACCTCTTTTTCACGGAAAACAAATTGGTAGTATCTACGTTGGCATTCTTCTTCTTCCACCTGCCCTTATCCCACCCGCAGTGAAGACGGCGTAAAATGTTTTTTATTTAACGGATAATACAGAATGATTTCGCATGTAATTTTTATGACCGGCCGCGTACCTAACATCAAACCCCTTGGGCAGAGTCTAAGATCTAAGTTGGTATTATGGATATAAAATTGCTAGAAATTGCTTGGTACACTCGTTTAGTACGCGTTATCTAAGTAGCTATATTACATTTTATCGCAATATTATTATGGAATCGTAGTGTTCTTACAACAATGAAGAACATCGAACATATCAAAAGTTATTTATTTATAATAACGGCACTTAACTTGGTACGGCCAGGGCTGTCTACATGCGTAGCATCTCTATAGTAGTATGTGCTGTCTACGCAATATTTACTACAGGATCGAGAGAGCAATCACAATGTATGGCTCAGGATCCATTAGTCAAAGCAATTTAACCTGTTACAGTTAGAAATACATACGCGATAGATTCTCAACTTGGATTGGTTTAATCATAATATTATCATAATTTTTCTTTCCTTGGCACTAAACATTTCATTATAGGTACCTACAGTACAAATAATAATTAGAAAAGTAATCAACGATAAAAATAATGAAACGGGCCAAAATACGGCTACAGCCTGCCAATAAAATTATTCAAAACAATAACTGTCATTAACTAAGTATAAATGACAGTACCAAAGAGTATATTAATATGGCGTTATTAATATAACATTAGTATACTAGTTATGGAAAGACAGTACCTACCTACTAACTACTACCTATACTAACTAACTATTACTATCCTATCTCCTACCTACTAACTACTACCTATACTAACTAACTATTACTATCCTATCTCACAACCTATCCCTGTGTTCTGTATAAAGGAACAAGAACGCTGTTTTACTAAGACGGACACCACATTAATGGACAGTGGACGCCGGCGCCTCCACGTCGGTATGCTATAGTGGGTATATTATAACCATAGTGGGTATGGCTCCTGTTTGATTGTATCTACCATAAAATATGCATTCTGGTGTCAGCAAGACTTGGTTACACTCCAGTGAAATAGCAGCCTAATATACCTATACCGCTTTTTAACCCACAACAAAAAAGATAATTATAATATAATAAAATTATAATCTTTATGTTTAAGTATCTCAGCTTCCTTCAGCAGTAGGTGAAAAGCCGGCTGTGAAGCCACATCAAGTCAAATGTTTATGTGGTTCACAAATATTTGTTTTGGGTCTGGGTATTTTCTTTCCAGAGGAGTTGACGTCAGGCAGGCGGCCGGTCGTAAAAACAACAAGCTGTAACCAAAGAATTTAATGTATACTACTAGACGGGCTGTTTAGAAGTAAAATTGCGTCACATAACGCTGAAGATTGACAGCTCATAAACAAGGAGCGCTATAGGGGTTCCAGTTGAGGGTAAGCAAGATGGTAATATTGAGTTACCGTTGAGTTGTTAATATTGAGTTGACCGCAACTTAGTGGTATAATTTCTGTGTACCGCGCAGCATGTCTAGTAGTATACATTAAAGTCTTTGGCTGTTACATGTGTTAAAAACCATGTTGCGCCGACTGCGAGTGGGATAAGGGCAGGTGGAAGTGGTGGTTATAGGTAAGTATCTATGGATCGTAGCGCCTAAATCAATGAACTTGTTTGGATGCCGTTTTTCACATGAACCTAATTTCTATGAACTACTTACGAATCACGAAAGTCAATACGTCTAGATACGCAGTTGCGACTTAATCCTTTAAGCACCCTGGGCACTGGCCTTACGGGGTCCCCCAAACAATAGCGTAGCAAGGGCGGTCCGCCCCAGATGTTACCCGTTTTGGATGACACCTGATCATGAAGAAAATAGAAACACCAGGTCTCCTGCTCGCCGAATTGCTATAGGAACTTGGTACTCAAAACTAAATTAAGAATTCTAAGTTTGGTTCTAGTTTTCCTTCTCAGAACCTGATGATAAAGCGTGCAATAAGACCATAAACCGTTGTAGATATAATTAGGTCATACTTTAGAGAAACGTGATAAAACGAAGCTGTAGCATGACCGACTTGATACTTACCTACCTCTTAAATAAAACCTTTTGTTGTTATGTTTCGCGCGATGTTTAGAGTTGGCAGTGATCACCCTATGGACAAATTGACTTACGTTATTCCTGTTACATACTAAATAGATAAAATGAGCCTTCAATCAACGTACATTTCATTCGTTATGAGCAAAGACTTTAATGTATACTACTAGACGGGCTGTTTGGAAGTAGAATTGCGTCACATAACGCGGGAGTTTGACAGCTCACAAACAGGGAGCGCGATAGGGGTTCCAGTTGAGAGTAAGCGAGATGGTAATATTGAGTTACGGTCAATTGACCACAACTTAGTGGTATAGTTTCTATGTACCGCACAGCCTGTCTAGTAGTATACATTAAAGTCTTTGGTTATGAGTATGTAGAACACTTAACAGGCGGCCTTACTTATTGCGCGATATGTGAATTTCTATTATTGACGTTTAGAAAACTTCAGGTCGGCGGAAATGCGTTGGCTTAAGGGAGATATGAAAGCCTATGGTCTAAGAACGGAGGATACTCAAGATCATTGATTAAACAAGGGTAGTTTAGGAAATAATTACATTATGAGACTTGAGAGAATTCAGAATTCAAAATTGAAACCGAACTGTCAGAATTCCCGCCAAAACTCCACTTCTACTTTTCATAAAAACATAGATAGAGTATCCTATAGATGGAGTCACGTTTTCCATCTCTTTGACTTCACAGCGAAAGAGACTTATTAAAATACACTAGTGTGAAAGAGACAAAATTACTTATTTGTTTGCCTTATCGCTTTTACTATTTGACTCCAAGTTTGTGGAGTCAACATTGGTGTCCGAAACTATATTTTATAATATTATAGATTTTTGGTTATATAATAATGTGTTCTCGCATCATAATTCATCAGGTGTCTGAAAGTATGTGCGGCGTATTTTAAAAACCATAAATATGGTTTAGTGCTGCATTTTAGAATGGAAAAACCGATTCAAACAAGGGTTGTGTGATCTCATACGTGGTTACACGGTGCCTTTATCTATAGGTTCCTCTATCTACGAATAAAAATGACGATTGACAGCTCAGGCCATGGCTCTTATTCGCTCTTATTCCTTTAAATATATTGTATACTCTTTGGCTCAGGCAGTCAAACTTTCAAGTTATATTTATTTATTCATGTCCATTGTCAACGCGGAGAATACTAATAATTGATAATCCTATTCTCCACGGGCGTTAATCTTCATACAAATATTTTCAAGTGTTTATTATCTATGCTCCATTATAGAACGTGACAGTTTCCTCCACCTCCATTCATTCCTTTTTTCGCCTATCACATGGGTCGCCATTTTTAAGTTGTCAATTTCATTGTCATTATTGTCAAAATATAATCACTTTAAGCAACTTTATGTAATATAGTGTAATATAGTAGGTCGGCTCATGCCTCGTCCAAGTTTTTGGAGTTTTGCGTTGATTCAATTTCATATATTAAATAAATAAATAAATACACCCAACAGTCACACACATAGTCCTGATCCCACACTAGGTAAACCTGTATCGTGGGTATCAAGAACTACGACGGACTTGCGGTCCCACAACACCCAGACCCGAGACAAATATTTGTGGATTAGACAAACATTTGTCGAAGTGCGGGAAACAAACCCACGGCCTCAAGCTTCGCAACCAGCTACTCGCCCGCTGCGCCACGGAGGCTGTCAAATAAATAATATTGTCTTCCTAATTTCTGGAAACTGTGGTCGCATACAAAAGGATTTTTTTTATAGATTTCTAAACAGTGATAAGTGTGCCAACATTGATTGGATTGATTAATTCGGATCTTTGCGAACCCTGAGCATCTAGGATCTTCACAAGCAATTTCTAAAACATTTTGAAAAAAGGATTTCACACATACGCGCCTAAAGTAACGTATAAGGAGCAATGCATATCAGACAATATTAAATCCTAGGACCACAATAATTATTCCTGATGAGACCAGTTAGTAATCTTTATGATTGTTGTTATGAACAGACAGAGTAGAGTTAAAGTTCAAGGAATCTTGTGCAATCTCTATTTTCGGATGCTTATTTTAAAATTACAAAAGGTTACAAGCTCCATAAATAATAATAATAATAAAGCCTTTCTTCAGATATAGTTTTTTTTACATAGATGATCTTAGTACTACCTTATAGACTCATCGACCACTGTATCTGTTTGCCCAAAGTTGGCAAGGGCCTCTCCCAACTTCTTCCCGTCTCTTTCTCAAGATGATTCTCTCTATATGGTCAAGAACAGCTTGAGAAAAAGACGAGTGGATAAATAATAATAAATACTTATAAATAAAATTGCAAGTAGAAGTATGTTGATAATCATAAATTCTTGAGTGTATAAACTCAGTACATATTGCAATATTAATATAGTTACAACAGAAACGCTAGGCGTTTACTGTAATATCCTGATGAAAACTCTACAATTTTGCTATGCTGTTGTCTCCGTTAGCACAATCGCATTACCACCTGTATTTAATCTTTCCATATATATCCAGAGTTAGTCAAAAATATAATTATTCACAATGGCATGTGGATCATTCCTACCATAAAGTGGAATATGAAGAGAAATGCAAACGAATTGAAACTGGTAAATTGGTAATGATAATTCAGATCTGATTAAAAAGAAGCTGATAACAATTTGGTTTATTTTTTCAAAAACAAAGTTGTCTGCCTAATAAATAAAATCTCTCTTTCTTGTTTAATTAAAAAGGAAAATAAAACAAATAATTACTCAATATTCGATGTGTTTGTAGCTCACTACAATGCTACAAAGATATTAAATGATATAGAATTCAGTACATCATGGGTCCTGTCAGGCATGGCAAATTGTAAGAACATAGGAGAGAAGATGAAGCCATCTATGATAGAGTAAAATGTAGTAATTCTATATTTTCTGAAATATTGTTCTTATATATTTTTATATTTGTTTTCCTTTTTAGTGAATTTGTGATTAGTACAGTAATACCCCGCTTTACGCGAGGGATACGTTCCGGAAAAAATCGCGTTAACTGAAATTCGCGTATATCGAAGTTTATGATTAAACATAGTCAAAATTTAATATGTACAAAAAACTACGAATCATTTTAATCAATCACTTTAATTCTACGAACACTTTATGCAATACATACTATTAATTATTTTTTACGGAAAAATACATCTATTGTCTTTTGGGTAGCGTTTTTTTACGTTCTTGTAAAATACGTTCATAACACCCAACACTGTTTTTAATTGTTTAACACACGGTCATCATTAATGTCTATACTATGTTATGTTTAAACGCACTCTTTCGCGTAATGCGAGGCATTTGAGCGCGAAATTTGAAATTCGCGTTATAGTGAAACCGCGCATAACGGGGTCGCGTAAAGCGGGGTAATACTGTATTTGTTTTAGGTATTACATTATAATACTTATTAGTTAAATTTTTAATGTGGTCGAAAAATTTATGGTATATTTTGATGAACGTAATTAGTATATTATATATGATGCACAATCCGCATTCACCTGAACTAGTCTACAATTGTTTAGATTAGTGATTTACTATTGCTATTTAACTTTTCTTGCGGCTCTTCCATTCTGTAAATTTAACCAGCACTAAAAGCAGAGGAAACCTCTTTGGTAAGCCGTAACTATTTTGGGATGAAGCTCTGTCGAAACTGAAGAATATTAAATTCATTATACTTATTAGAGGTAAAAGTAAACATGTGCCTTCTTTATGTAATTAGTTTACAACACTTAAAAGTTGCCAGAATGACCTTTGCCAGAATCTCATTAAAAATTAAAAATAAACAAATGTCTTAATCTATAACTGAGCTTACTGGCGTGCTTTACGGGAGTGCCCTGTCTGATGCGTAGCATCTTTAACGTTGACTGAGTATCTAATAGACTCATACCTAAGGTGTCGCAGAAAGAGACAAGAATACAATTTCAAGGTTTAGCGTCAAAAACAAATTACCCCACAATTTGTTTTGTTACGTGACGTCATGTACTACAATTTCTTGAGAAATAATAGATTCTAGCTTTTGTGAGTAAATAATATAACATGGTTATTTTCAATTACCTTTTATTATTTAAATATTATTTTTATTAGCTATAGATGAGACGCGCAAGTCACTCATCTGCTGATAAGAACCTCGAATTATGAAGTACTACATGGCACTGAACTACGCTCGTCACCCAGATACATAAGGTGTTGTGTCATAATGCCAAGTAAATTCACTGGCGCGGGCGTCAATGTCCTTCAACAATAACATAACAACATAACAGTAGTAACACACTGCTGCTTGGCGGCAGAAATGGACAAACCGGTGATACCCACCCAGACGGCCTCTCGCATACGATGGTCTGTATGTAGTTTGTGAGAAATCTCCCTTAGTAATTTATTTGTCTATAAAATGTACACCATTACAGTTTGAAGCAGGTCAATGTACATAATAGTTTTAAAAATGTTAAACTCAAAACATATGGACCAAACTTAGAGTGGTAGAGCCACGCTGTAGACACTTGTCTACAGCATGTATGGGCCGGCTCGTCCGGGTCATTATCACTGTCTCACAGAAAACCGGCGTAAAGTAGCAGCTTGCTGCTGCGTTTCGTACGGTGAGTGAGATACCCGGAGGCCCAAACCCCCTCCCCTTCCCAATCCCTTATATCCCTTTCCTTTAAGGTCGGCAACGCACCAATGATTCTTTTGATATTGTAGGCGTACATGGGCGGTGGAGTTCACTTACCATCAGTTGACCCACTTGCTCGTTCGCCGGCCTATACCATAAAAAAAACATGGATTATTTAAATCAAAAGTTTATATTATTGATCTGTAATGTAAATTAGAATTTTTTACTTTCATTTTCGACTGCCTCGGTGGCGCAGTTGTAATGCGTACACGCTACGACTGCTGTGCTGAGGTCTCGGGCTCAATCCCCGGGTCGGGCAAAGTTCCCGGGATGGGATTTTCTATCATGCTATGCTTAGTATCAGCACGGAGTCTGGAATTGTGCCCGGTATGGCGATAAAGTTTGCCTCCTATCACATCATGGGACGAATATAAACTAGGCGAAATGTGGGTATACTAGTTAGGTATACCTCTGCCTACCCGTTTGGGGAAAACAGGTGTGAGTGCGTATTTAATTTAACTGTATTTTCTGAATACATATTTGAATTCTGTGGTTACTTATTATTGTGACAAGAATTACCATTGTTATATTAAAAAGCCTTTACTCTAATATAAATACCATTATATATCGGTTTGTGATCCTAATAAATAAAATAATATTTAAAATATAATTAATTTAGATACTTTTTCTATTGATTATTGCTATACATTCTTAACTAAATATTTACCAGAATAGGTACAAAGCAGTACAGTCAGTTTCTTCTTTTTGAATAATACATTTTTCTCTAAATGTTGCTAAAAATTATTGATAATGGTTTTGGTGTCCAATATCAATGTCTTGTTGATACAATCCAATTTTACAGTAAAACATTATCTTCAGGAAAACTGAAACGAGTCATTTTATTATACATAATTAATACATTTCTTATATTTAATTTTATTATTAAATGCATACTGCAAAATTAATATTTCCCATAATATGGGTGTAGGCGACGCGTTGCAGCTGGCCGGCAGATATATTTATAAAACATTGTAAGCCTTCGTTTTTTGAAAAATATAAATCTAGATGGTCGAGACGCGGTAGGTGTGCAAAGGGAGACAACGGGGTAGGCGCGGGGCGCAGGGGAATTGGCGAGCTCCGAGCGTTTTGGCGCCATCGGAGAGTTTGAAGGAGTTCACGTAAGAGGGCGCCTCAGTACACACCTATTGTTGATCATCTCGAATTTTAAAAAATTTCTTCGTGTTTTATTCGCACCCATATCAATGGCAATTTCTGCAACACCAAACGGAGTAATTTTGTTTGGTTATAAATTTTATGCTTTTTTATGCTTATACATTCGTCATGAAACAAGAAATATGATCGTTCTGTTTCATTCTTTTATACGATATCACCATAAGTAGCTCTTTTTCTTGTGCGAATGCGACAAAAGCTATGAATTACTCTAGGGTATTCTCCCTCTACGATCTTTCAACTAGTCTGTGCTATTCCACTGACTACTTAGAAAGAACTGACCAAAGAATATTATACTCTACGAGAGAAGAACGGTATCTCCAATAGTAAAAAAATTGACCATAGCTTTACACACGTTTACTACTAGCGACACGGCGGAATAGCAGACGTAATAAAATGCGCGCGAATTCTTAAAACAGTGGCGCTTAAATTTGAATTTAGATTGTTATGATACAAGATCTTCGCACATTACAGACTCGATGCAGACTCCAATCTGACTAGACTCCAGTAAAGCTTATGTGAGTCTAATCAGTGTGGAGGCGGCATCGAGTCTGAAATTGCGAAGACCTTTAAATAACCCAATCCAACCTGAAAGGCTTATCAACTTTGCAAATGTAGATAAGATCCTTTCATGTCACATAGGACTTATAATATAGGTCTTCAGATTTACATAAATAAAAATGCAATATAAAAAGAAAACATTATTTATTTTTTAATATACTATTTTTTCCGACAAGTACCTTCTTTTTTTCATTTCTTTTTTTTTCTTCGTTTTTTCATGACTATTATTTCTCTTTTTGTTTTTTTATCACATTTCTAAGTCTAATTATTTCCTTGAGCCTCTTTCTACAAATATTAAATAACTTGACTTTTCTGGGAGTCATTTCGCTAATTCTGGTGACATAAATAGCACTCAGGGTTCCACTTCTTCTGGAAGGTAATTTTGCTTTCATAGATAATGATGCAGTTTCTCGATTTTCAACTGGTGCATTCTGAAACAGCAACTAAGTTTTAACAAACATTTATATATGCCTCAGTTGGGCATGGGCCTCCTCTACTACTGAGGAAGTTTTAGGCCTTAGTCCACCACACTGGTCTAATAAATAATAATAAATAACAGCCACAAACATAGCCCTTACCCCACAGTAAGATACAAATCTTGTGTTGTGAGTATCAGGAACTACGAGAGACTTTCGGTTTCATAACACCCAGACTCTAAAGAAATAAAATTTAATTCAAAACCATTAAGCAGTTATTGAGGCATGATTGACTAAAACATCCAAACTGTCACATTTATAATATAGTAGGATTATTCTCATTTCAGTAGTAGGATGATTTTAGTAAATAAAGGCTTTGATAAAGTAGGATTATTCTAAAGAGATATAATTATCTATTTACCTGGTAATTTCCAAATGTTTTAGATGTTCCAGGAAGATCCGGTGTCGATATTAGTTTACTTGTAGAAGGCTCTTCTACAACAGGTGCCGTCAAAGTATTTTCTATTTGAGAAAACGGTGCTCTCGATGTTGGTGAATTTAGAATGCAAGGTTCAACTTTCTGTAAAATATTAGATAAATATTAATAAACATTCTCATACACGCACCAACGTGACATTCCATAAACAGTAACCAATGTTAAGTAATAACATTATAATAGCCTTTAACAAATAATACTGTGTCACTATACATATTAGTAGGCCAATCTACAAGATATTAGGAGCTCCGATATACAAGTGCAAACATTTCTTTATTAAAAATTAATTTTAATTTACTGTTCATGCCTCATCAGAGTTTTGTCATGTCGTACCAGTCAACAAACAGAAGGAAATCTTACCTCATTAAAGATATTTTCTCTATTATTCAACAGTTATACAGTATTACAACTTGTACAAGTTGTAGTACTTCAGTTGAGTCCGGGACAGCACATATGCTTATTTTTGTCTTTGATCATCATAAAATTATGTATTATAGATTTAAAATGTCTTCAACACAATACTTTGTTTGTGACATAGAGGGAGTGCAAAGCTTCTATAGAAGACAAGTCTTTATCTTGCCAGAAAAATGTAGCCCAAGCACGAGCCCTGAAAATGAATAAAGCATAGTGATTTCTTAGCTTTACGCGAATATTACACATTGAAATAAAACTAGTTTATACGGATTTTATCGCGGTTAAATTTTTATTTTAGTCCCGACGTTTCGAAACGTTCGTGACCACGAAGGCTGAAAAGCTTTCGATAAAATCCGTATAAACTAGTTTTATTTCAATGAATAAACCAATTATATATATGTGTAATAACCATAAATCAGCTTATTGCTGTCCACTGCTGTACATAGGCCTCCCCAGGTGTACGCCAACCATCCTGGTTCTTTGATCCCAGTCTTGGGCGGGTCTCATCCATCTGCTACCCGCCACCATTTTCAAATATTTTGTCATAATATTTTGAATTACTGCAAATGATTCTATTCAAATAATAAAAGGTTAACAAACGATACCCTCTTTTCAAAGATTATTTTCCCCTGTAACTGTCTATTACACAGAATGCAATAGAGAAAATAGAAAAATGGTTAGATATTTGTTGGCATTGTTTTTTTAGTCCTAAATAAGGTATAGTCTGTATGGAGACAGTTAAAACATGTACATTATGTTATAGGATCATCCGAAAAATCTAACATACATAAAATAACTTTCACGGCCACTTGTTATATGGATATTCATGGGTGGAGGAGATACTTAAGATCAGGTGACCTACTGGCTCGCTTGTTGGCCACTTCCCAAAAAAAATACCATTACTTTTATATGTACTTACTTCATTAAATTAGAAATTCCTGGATTTGGATAGCGATGATAGGTCACCGTCATATCTTCGGCACGTGTTCGACAGCACTTAGCACACCTTCTATTATTGATACACATGTTTTACAGCCTTTTAAAATAAAACAAACAAAAACCAAACTGTCGTTACTTAAGCACTAGATTTATAAACGTCTTGTCGCAATGGATAAAACACACCGAAATCAACACGAGTAGGCACTTCGTCTGTGGTAAAAATATCGAAATGACATAATAATGCGAAGAGGATACATTCTATTCAATCGACACAGGAAATTTTGTAACTCTAGATTGTAATGGCGGCCGGTAATGCACGTTGACATAACGCTAGTAGCAATTGCCAGTTACCAGAATATTTTATAAGACACTTTTTCTTCACTGGTATTATTTAGCAAACGTACACAAGTAAACAATTGAGTATGTGTGCAAGGGAAAAAGTTCATCGAACAAGATGATAGACCCTGGAACTCACGTTGCTATTCCCAGTCAACGATTGTCAAGCTATAAATGAGTCAATGTTGCCAACCAGCGGGAAATTCACCAAATTACGAAGAATTTGAGGCTAACGCGCAGTTCGGGTTTTTAACACATATCGGTGATTTACGAGGAGTACTTAAAGTTTATAGGTAAACGTTGTATAACGATGAGTTTATATTATTTAGTACTAATAATTATTATAAAGGTGATAATTAACATACTAAAGTTAGTTTAAAGCAGATTTTTTTAAAGTTCCCAGTCTAAGCTACTAAAAGTGTGATGAAAGCCACTTAAAAATATAGGTATTATTTATGTCGTAGACCCACGCTGTAGATAGTTTTGTTAGAATGATGAGCATGAATGGGCCACTCGACCGGGTTGTTACCGTTGTTTCTCAGAAAACCGACGTAAAATAGTAGTTTATTGTCACGTTTTGTTCGGTGAGTGATCTCACTCATTTTCAGCCTCAGGATATTTATCCGGAGGTTGAAATCCCCTTCCCAATTCCAATCCCGTAATCATCTCTTTACTTTATGGTCAACAACGCGTCCATGATTCTTCAGGTATTGTGGATTTATAAAGGTGGTGGAGATTACTTACCATCAGATTACACACTTGCTTATTCGCCGGCCTCTGCTTTAAGAAAACTAAATGTGGTGTATTTGTAAAATTATAATTAATAAAAACATTGAATGTCTTATTTCTATTGAATTGTGTAGGAATATGGCCAAAAGGTTTCAAATTATAATTCATATCGTTTACTCTGTAAATTGGGTCTCAGCTAATACTTGTATTAATTATTTTTAAGCTAGAAGACGTAGTTACTTGAAAGACAAAACAGCTTGGAATGGAGCTGCTCACTCCTTACAAAATTGACTGTACATAGTTCTCTTTTTTAAATTTATAATTTACTATTGACTGCTCTATTGGTGCAATATTAGTGTTTAAGGCAATAGTTACATGTTGTTTTTTTATATCAATTATTTCATTTTGTGTTTTTTTTATGTGAGTGCGAGTGCCAAGTGTGTCTGTACTATTGGTTATTTTTTTAAAAGGCCAATCCAGGAATTTCTGTACATTACACTCGCATAATTCTGTAAAACAATGTCTGGACATTAAAAGAGGCCATATCCCATGAGTTTGTTTCGGTATTTCTTCTCATGGCTAGCCCGGAAATGCCGTCGTAAATGTAATGTAGCATAAAAAATGATTGACATGTAAAAGTGGTGTTATGATCCAATTTACAGAATAAATGATTTGAATTTGAATTGTTGGCGTTTCCTACTTGACTAACGTCAAGAAGAAATGCCGAAACACTCATAGGCCAAATGATATTGCTTCGGTGGCACAGTTGTAATGCGTACCTACGCGGTACTAACTGCTGTGAGATTGAGTTATAACCATATAAATTTTATTAAAATCGAATGATAGAGTACGAGGGAAAACGGGAAACTCGTCAATGAATAATAGCAAACGCACCGCAATAATTCGGGTTTTAAAGCCACTTTTTGCAGTTTTATAACCATCTGCCAGGATTATATGAGTAAGGGAAATAATTCCTGGAATGACCCTCTAAGGAAAGAGTCATAAACCTTGAGTTGACCACGTCTATGAGGAATTCGAAGGATGGTGGTGTATGCTATGTATATTACGCCTATACTCAAGTGTGTGAGAACCTTAATAATAATTTTACAAATTATTGGACTGCATGGTACTGATTGTATTCATATTTCAAAAAATATATAAATATGATATAATTTAAGATTACAATAATATTATTAAGTTCGGAGATAATGATGAAATATGAGAAGGAGAATTTAAAGCCTAGTCCTGGGGGATTCTGATTCTTTACATTGGAAGCATTGCGACAAGCCTTATGACAAGCTGAGGCCAGCGTTGCCAGAACGTACGTTTTAGTACCGTTTTTCGTACTATTTATGACGTGACCATACAAAAGTCAGAGCCGTGCTGTTGCACGTACCACGAGTTTTACAAGCTTTTGCTATATATTTTTTTATTATTCGTTATTGGCTAATAAAGTAGCTTTTTATTTTTGTATAATTGCCTTACTAACAACGCTTCATCCCAAGATTTTAATAAACATTTGTAAATTTGACAAATCTCAGTTTGTTTCTTTGGAAAAATAGTAATGGGAAGGCGGACCCTGGCACTAGCCGGGATAACACCAGGTAGAAAAAAGTAAATACTTTGGTCCTTAGTTTCAAATTTCATATCTTTTTCGTAAATTAATGTTTTTTTTTGTAAATTTATAGTGGTAACACTGGTTGAAGGCAACAGCTGAATGCATCTGAAGGCGGCAAAGAAACAACATTTAATTGTAATTTGACATGCAAGAACTTGGCACGGCGACTGTCCAAGGCAATTTTGCTAGATGCACTTCTTAGAAATTAAATGCTCAAAGATTTTTATTTTTTGTGATATTCTGTGAACTCTTCCTAAGAGTATCGTGTGTGCTTAGTGCACAATGTCAACAAGATCAGAAGAACCATACATTGTGAGTGTTTGAATTCTATTGGCTTTATCAATGAGCCATAAAATAATTACTTATGTCATTAATTTTCCAATTGCACGTGTTGTAGTTATTATTGTATAACATTTATCAATAATAGCCTTGTCTAATATTAATGAGAGGGGTTAGGATTTTCGTCCACCACACCGCACAGTCTTAAATGTAGATTCATGTTCATGCTTCTTTGAAATGACCTTATAATCAAGTTTAAATAATAATATAATATGAAAACGTTTAAGAATATAACTTTATTGATGAAGTTTGTACAAGGTAGCTTTAATACATAAAACCCTGTAGCGTCCCTTAGATAATGATACCGCTACGAATAGTTCCTAATATTTGATACAGTAAGCTGATCATCTAGGTTATTTTTTTAACCCTTAAACTGGTAATGAGAAGCCTATATGTTACTTTTTTGAAGCAAAAGTCTTTTTACACTTTAGTAGTATTTTGAATTCATTAAAACATTAGTAGTAGAAAAAATAGTTTAAGTTTTTACCTCATGAAACTTACTGACAAAGTCAAATTAACTTCAGAGTGGCATGATGCATCAACTGTGGAAAGCTTTTAATATATTTTTTTGAATTACTAAGCAACTATAAACTATGCAATATGTTGAGACAGTATATGCCATTATGTATGTATAATTGCATAAACCATATTTTTTTATTTATGCTACCATGCTTGAAATTATGCAAGGTTGCAAAAAAATGCCTTTGGTTCCCTTAGAAAATGCTTGGTATGTCTATGTTTTATTTCTAAAAGTGAGAACTGTGGCTTTTAGATTGAGAGTATTCCCAGGATCGGGAAATAGGGTTAAAGAACTAAACTAGGGTAAAGAGTAAATCCAGATAAAGTGGAATTTTTTTAGGAGGAAGGACTGGTACTAAGTGGGGATAAAACCAGGTAAAAAGAAAAGATAATACCGTTGAAATTATTGTAATGAAGATTACCCTCCTTTATTGTTTTTTCACACCAATATTTTGAGTTCTTATTAATTGAAAAGAACTTTTTATTATATGTTATGGACTGTGATTATGTTTACTTAGCTATTTAGATTATTTATGAATGCTTCCTTGACCTCCCAAGACACAAAATCTGGATAACATCTTTTATTTTCTGGGCACAGAAACACAGAAAAGATCCTAAGAGCACCACTTAGTACAGATCCCTAACAATTCACCCAGGGATTATTGCACAACTATTGGTTATTATTCAGTATTAACACAAGGTTACTAACTGCTGTAATATATACAGGCTTGATAAAAATAAACGACAATGTGCCAAATCTTTCTATAACATGTGTTAAAAAGCATGTTGCCAACTCCATTGCAAGTGGATTATTAAGAGGTGGAAGAAGATGAATAAGTAACAGTTTTTACTTTGTGATATTATGGTATTATAGATACACATGTACTTGTGATAATTGCATGTTTTAACTGGTAATTCATTGTAAAATGATCTAGCATCTTATTATGAGCTTGATGACACAATATCTGTTGACCTTACAAATAATCTTTACACCATTATCAAACATGTGACGTTTTATATCGAAACTATCTATAATACACGTTTCTATTATATTTTTTATGAGAAACTACTAATTTAAATTATGATTCGTGATAAATATAAATATACTTATTTGTATTTGTATACCTATTAATTTTTCTCGTTTTTCCATGGAGTTTGATAACAATATTGATTTAATTGCAGTAAACATAATATAATACTTAATTAATCAATTAATTTCAATAATTATGATAATTATTTTTATTTAAATAATTATAGAGTATATTCAAATTTTTATTAATTTATCTTCAACTATTAATTAGATCAACTATTTAATAGAAAACTGACCTGAAGCAGCAGCTTGGGTTGCGTTTTGTAGCGTGATTGAGATATCTGGAGGACTAATTCTCCCTCTCCTTCTCAATCCCTTAATTATCTCTTTCCTTTAAGGTTGGCAATGCATCCATGAGTCCTCAAGTATGGTGGATGTTCATGGGTGATGGAGCTCATTTACCATCAGGTGACCCACTTGCTCGTTTGCCGGCCTATACCATAAAAAAGTATTTTAATTTGTATTTCAGAATGGAAAAAAACAATCATGGTACAAATACATAACAGTAGAGCCTTGTATGTTCTTCTACATGATGGCATATATGATCACAAATGTGATTGAGCAAACATTTTACGTGTTTCAAACATGTAAAGTGAACCATGGGTACAGTGCAGAAATATGTCACAACATCAGTAATTATGAGGACATCAATCAAGAAGTTCAGGTAATGGCATAGTATCACATATTATAATATTATTATTATCTGATCGCCTAATGGTCTACTGCATTGATCGGCAAACTCATGTCTCAAAATAGCTAAATACCAATAAAATAACAGTCAACAAATAAGAGCAAAACATATTGTTTTTCAGTATTCGTCATAGTTTCGAATTTTGCTATACAAGAAAACATTTATTTCCGTAATTGGTAATTTGTAGCAGAGTCGCACTCAAGGGCCAAAGAGCCGCATGCGGCTCGCGGGTGGATTGCTGACTTCTGGTATAGTGACAGTGTATTTAGAATGAGAAACCGGCGCGGTGAGGACCTAGGTTCAAATCCTTGGTCGGGCAAACACAATTTGTGTTTCAGTTTTTCGATACGAAAAAAATGACACCTGAGATGCCCGAGATTTATAGTAGCCACCCCTATTTGTTAGACTCTAGAGTCTAGTCGACAGGCTCACCATCTATCGCTTTATGTGACGCAAATAAGTACTAATGAGAAATACAAAATATAGTTTATTGTCCATATAATAATATGCTATCACTAGCTCAAGGAATTGTTTTGGATATTTCTTGCCAAATCATGATTTGTTGTTTAAGCGATATGTCGTTGTATAATGCGTATATTGACAGGCTACAGTATCAACATTCCACCAATGGAACGGCATTGCGAGTCATGTGATGCCTCTTCTCCTTGCATTTTTTCTGGGCTCGTATAGCGATAAACGAGGCCGAAAGTTAATATTGCTCGCAGGCCTTATTGGCAAACTTTACTTCTCTGTGATGATTACAATTAATACTATGAATGGTAAGCAGATTTTTATGTTATAAAATGTATAATTCTGTATCCAGCATTCCGGTATAGAATATCGACAATCCTTATTTCTCGGAAGAGATGCCGCTCCGTGCCGGTTCATAGTCAATGCCCTTAGCCGTCGCACCGTTCCACGTCCACAGCCATGCGCTTATATGTGACGCGGATTACAAAATTTCACTTATCTCCAGCTTTACTTATTTTTACATACATGAGCCTTACCTCAATACAGATGGAACTTTATATTATTAAAATGGGAACTTATATTCTTTCCAAAAAGTCTTCCTTATGTAGCTACTTACTTACCTGTTTAGACCAATACCAAAAAAGAATTTTCCATTCCATTCATTTGTATGTAAGCCAGCGTGCAATCCCGTAATATTACTTCCTTGCCTTATAATATGTAAAAGTAGCAAATATTGGATCTAAATGACACTTGCAAATTTTACGGCTTATGTAACACTTACGTACTCACGTAATATTTATTTAATGACTTTACAATAACCTAATATAATGCTATTTACATTATAAAGTTATTTTTCTCTTCCCTTTCATATACTATCTACAATCGGCTTCCTTAGCCACAATTCGATGCGGTCTCGGTGGGGTATGTTATTTTGGTGATTCTCAAAGGATTTATTTAGTCTCTGAGATCAAATATGTGCAAACTATTTAATTTATTTACATTTTCTTGTGTATTCAGAAGTAACTTTAGCTAGTTCATTTGTATGTTAAACTAGTCTCTTTGTAGCGTTTACACTTTACAGCTCTTGTTAACTTCCTCTTTTGACTGTAGGCATCTCCAAACACCCATGTATGTATTTCGGAATTCTAACTTCAGATCGGCCATAAAGATTGACGAGAACTATAAGTAAGTGTGTGTAAATCCACTTACACAATTAGCTTATGACTAAAACTTACAAATGTAATTCAGGGCTTATACTGTGGATGTGTTTTCAGACTGGCCAGTGGAGTATGTGATATACACGGCTGCATTGCCTAGTGCTCTCACCGGCTCTGATTTGGCCATATTTGCAGGCTGTTTCGCTTACATAGCCGATATGTCTTCTATTAAGAACAGAACTCTAAGAGTTGGCATCCTGGATATTGTGTACCTTAGCGCTATGCCTTTAGGCGTTGCAGTGGGTAAGTCTATTGCATTAATACCAGCCTAATCACATTATATAAATCTTATTTGTCATAAAAACATGTGATTAATTTAAATGCTTTATGGAAATTTTGTTATAAACTATTGTCTTTGTAACCACGAGGTTTACGTCTTTAATTAATAATATGCGCTTCTTTACTGCCTCATCTATCAACTTTATCGTTGTTAATTATTATATTGTGTTTTAATTTTGGTGTAATTCTGTTTCTCCATTTTTATAGTGTATACGCTGAAATCAAATTGTGTCTTCTTTCTACCTGGTGTTACCCCGGCCATTGCCAGGGTCAGCCTAATGAAATCAAATTGTGTAATATTTAATAATAGATAAAGTTCTATGATTCGAATTATGCTATTCAGTAATCTGGTTTTTTTGCGATTTAGTACAAATATGCAAACAATTTCCGGCTTTCAGCCCCTTGTCTTCTTCCACCCACCCTTATTCCACTCGTAGTGGGGTCGGCGCAACATGTTTTTACACATGCTACAGAAAGTTTCAGCTTGTAGTTTGACGACCGGCCACCTGCCTGTCGTCAACCCCTTTGGGGAGCGACTTTCAGCCCCTTGTAACTTAAACTACTTAAAATAAATTAAAAGAAAAATAAGTACGTAATATGATATTATAACTGCTCTATATGGGATCGTTATCGCACTTCGTGTTTCCCAAGATAAAATCATAGTATTGTATTATATTGTAATTATTTACTGTGCGCACACAGTAAATAATTACATAATATTTGGATACATCGGCAATAACTTACTTATATTATTATCGCCACATTGGTCCAGCGGCAGCCTATTTAGGATGAGAAATCTGAGATTCAAATACCAGGACGGGCAATCACAATTTATGTTTGATTTATCAAAAAAGTTTGTGTAATCCACAAATATTTGTTTCGGGTCTGGGTGTTTTCTACCCAAAGAGGTTGACGTCAGGCCGGCGGCCGGTCGTAAAAATTAGAAGCCAAATCTTTCTGTAACATATGTTATAAAGCGTGTTGCGCCAACCCCACTGCCAGTAGGATAAGGGTAGGTGGAAGAAGATAGATGGTGTGAATGTGTATTATAGCCATTGTTACATAATATGGGTTGCGTATGCGATTCGTTATTTCTGTTGCATTGCGAATTATTGTAAAATTTTGTTTAGACTGATAAGAGGCTAATATAAAATAAGAATATTGGATTTTTGATCAGCGTTAGCCTATGCAACACGACATATTTCGCCCGCATGAGAGATAACTATCGCCGACAAATATCTCAGGTAAAACTGTCATCATTCGATAACAATATGTCGTCATGTCAGGGTTAGTAGACAAAATACCAGAGGGGTTAAAAATACTATTTTCTCTACTTTATCTCTACCTTTGACATAACGAATGGAGTTTAACAATGTTAGAGTCCATAGACATACAATATGTAACAAAAACCCTGTTGGCCGTTTTAACTGTGATATCAGAATCGATATTCCAACGTAATGAAATAACTCGCATACGAAAATTGGACTATAAAATAATCACATGCAAGTGTACAATGTCTCATATAATTTCATACAACGAATTCTAACATTCCATGACTTCCGAACCCAGGCGCGTTTGTGTAGTACTAACATACAAATAAATGTCATAAAGTCACTAACAGTTAGTGGCTACAATAATAAAGTGACTGTCTAGGTGGCGCAGTTGTAATGCGTACGTGTTACGATTGAGTCTAACGCTGAGGTTTCATGTTCGATCCCCAGGTCGGGTAAAGTGGTATTGGGTTTTTCTGTTACGAAATGCTCAGTATCAGCCCGGAGTCTGGAATTTGTGCCCGGTATGGCGATGGGCTCGCCCTCTATCACATCGTGGGACGGAGATACGCTCGGCGAAATGTGGGTGTACTGGTTACACCTCTGCCTACCCCTTCGGGGATTACAGGCGTGAGTGCGTATGTATATATACATGCATATAGTTAAAGGCTGTAGCGAACGTCTGAAAAGTGACGCCGAAAAAATGACGATCATGAGATCTCGGCTCGGCTCGGTAGATAGTACAGCTAGGGTCTGAGGCTCGAGCTGAATACATTACGTCCATTGCGCAAAACTTTCTGAACAGCATATTTAACTGTCTGTTTTTATTTGTAGGTAATGTATTATACAGCAGAGTGTTTTATCAGTCGTTTACGGCTATGTTTGCTATCAATACGGCGTTGATGGTTTTGGCCACGCTTCACGCGTTACTTTTTTTGAAATGGCAAACGAGACCTGAACAGAAATCTCTAAAAGAAGCCGGCGTGAAGAATCCAATCACGGACTTTTTCGATTTAAACAACATTCAGCGAACAATGAACACCCTGACAAAGAGGAGGACAAAAAACCGAAGACTGTTTTTGTGGTTCCTATTAATATCAATGGCGTTTTATACATTCCAAAGAGGTAAATATTTTGATTATATGTATACATATTAATCTGGGTAAAAGTCATGAAAATCGTGTAAATTTCATATCTACATATTAAGTTCTAGGTATAGGAATTATGTATAACACTTGTAGTTAATCACTGAGTTTTAACTCGGTCAGTTTTAACTTTGTTATTTATCAAAGTGTAGAAATAAGAAACAAATAAATAAAATTATTACATATAAAAGTGCATATACGAACCGTAATAATTTTATTAATTTGTTTTTTTCATATACGACGAGTCGCGATTCTACTATAGATATATATAGTATATACGTATACTGTATACGTATATATATAGTATACGTATATACTATATATATCTATATATCATTTTAAAAGGGAGAGCCACGCTATTGACAGTTTCGTTAACAGCGTGAATGGGACGGCGGCTCCATCGGGTTGTTACCACTGTTGGAACTAGAAAACGGAGTTCGTACAGTGAGTGTGATATCCGGAGGTCCAAATCCCCCCTTCCCTTTCCTTTAAGTTCGGTAACATTTCCATGATTCTTCTGATATTATGCGTGTATATGGGTGGTGGAGATCACTTGCCAGATCAGGTGACTCATAAGCTTTATACCGCGCGATACTTATAGGAAACGTTTGCGTACAATAATAATTTAAATTAATATTACAAAATTGCATAAATTATTATAATTATGACACAAAAATCTGCTATTGCTACATAACGCTTCATTAAGAAATATGACGCGTTGATAAGAATTTAAATTCAGTCGGCGAACGCTCGCTATATTTGTATAACAACTAGGTAACCACGTTGGGAAAGAGATTTGATTATTATGAGAGTTATGAATATTTATTTATTTAATTTAAACAAGCGAGGCGCATTCACTCTTCCGAACTAATAAGAAGTCTATAAACACATATTGCGTGGCCAGTGGGTCCTTCTCCAGAACAAACTCGGCCTGTGATATAGGTATACCTAATCTTTTAATGACATGTGAAAAAAATTACACAATATGAGGTAATAGCAGCGATAGCTCAGCGGGGAGTGGTACCGACTGCCGAGACGATAGTCGTAGGTTCGAAACCAACTCCAAGATCATGCACCTCTGACTTCAAATTACGTGTGTATTCATTGTGAATTATCGCTCGCTTTAACGGTGAAAGAAACAACGTGAGGAAATCTGCACATTCTTCATAGGAGTTTCGAAGGAAGTTGTATGAAGTCCGCAGACGCAGATACTATTGGGCCAAGGCTGCTTTGGCCGTTATCTTTATCGGATCGGAAAAGAAGCGTCCGCGGAAGCGGAAGATATGGCCCAACGGTCTAAGGGGAACCAGAAGTCCCCTTACAGCGACGGACTGCTTATGCACTAAGTCGCAGGGGCGGTTCCTGCAACATTCGGAGGTGCTGCCTCAAGGTACCCCAGAGCTTATACGTCGAAGAGGGTAACGGTTTTAGCCGGTACGTCGCGTCGCGGCGGTGAAGGAAGCTGGCTGTAACCCCGGACATACCCGCCTTGACTCCCCGGGTCGTTAATAGAAAGTGAATTTCTCGCAACAACAAAAATTTATATTTTGCCTCGCATTCATTCATTGAAGCAGCAACGGTGTCACAGTTGAGATTTCCGCTGTATTTTTTTAAATATTAATGATTTGATTAATTTAAATTAGTTTATAATACTCAACATTTTTCCAAAAGATTTTCATCGTTTCTCTTTGGCTACGATAGGAACACTGTTTTAATGTGTTATATGTAAATTATAGGGAATATAAATAGACTTAGGGACTTCTTGAAATGTCTTTTTATTTTGATAAAACAGAGGCTGGCAAACAAGCAAGTGGTTCACCTAGTGGTATATCATTTTCACGCCTATAAACATTTACAATACCAAAAGAATCATGGTTGCATTATTTAATTGTTGAGCGGTCGCTCTGCGCTCGGACTAATATCGTAAGCGTCATCATTGACATACATAGAGGTATAGGTTAAAATAAGTTTGCGCCATCATATTGCCTTTTATAATAATTTTCTTCGAAATAAAATATTATAGTATACTTTATCGACAAGCAGAATTTATCGATAAACTGTATACTAACCAGAAATCAGGCTTAGTGTAAAAAACCTGCATTGCCTATCAATCCCCCACCGCTGCCGCGCCCACCGCACCGTTTGGCAACACTGCTAATAAGAGGAGTAAGGCTACGCTGGCCGAATACAGTAGTTATTCTTTACGTAGGTACCTATGAAATTAGCCGATAAAAAATCACGATGTATATCAATGCTACTTTCGCCATATTCGACTTCGACATATTATGACTGGTTTGGAATGTAATTTATGCAACTTTTATTCAAAATCGTTTACTTAAAAATGTAAACACGAAGTGGTGTCACGCTTTGAGCTAGTAAACAGTCCAGGTAGTAAAAATAAAATCATATGTTGTTTAATAGTATTATTTAGGAGCTCAAGCAATGGGTTACATCGAAGTATGTAGGTATTCATATCTAGACCTTACTAAATTACAATAATATTGTTCGTACTGTGTGGAAATCTGAAGACTAGTCCCATGTATTCACACGAGACCGAAAATTACGCGAGATTTAAAAGACAACACGCATTTTCGCCGACATAGATTAACTTTAGCTGATATCTTTTGCTTTTTTTTGTTTTCGCGGGGACAAACGAGTTTATCGCTACCGTCTCACCCGGGGGCTGACGGGACGGTTATGTTGGAATCACCGGTCTTACAACCCAGCGTAAAGTCATTCGGGGGAGAGATAGAAAATGCAGATGACCGCTGGGCTGCGTCCCTAACACTATATACATCCTGTACCGGGAATACCTAAGTATCCTAGGCATGGATATTTGCTGCGATCTGAATCCAAGGAACCACATCGAGGGCGTAATATCCGCCACTTCACGCAGGGTCGGAATCCTGAACAAGGTGCGTAGGTTTTTTACTCCCTGTCAGCTTTACCGCTTATACAAAGCGCAGGCACGGCCGTGTGTGGAATACTGTTCGCACCTTTGGGACGGTTCCGGCAAGTACTTACTCGATGCCTTGGACGGATTGCAGCGACGGGCTGTTCGCATTGTGAATGATGCAGACGTTACTAAGAGCTTAGAGCCGCTGCAATTGCGTAGGGACATTGCCTCACTTAGCTTTTTTTATCGTCTGTATCACGGTGAATGCTCTGAAGAGTTGTTTGACCTTATCCCATTCTCACCTTTCCTTAACAGAACCACGCGTGCTGGCTTACGGCACCACAGCTTCGTGGTCTCTTCCATCTCGGCTAGAACTAAAAAGTTCGCAAAATCTTACTTCTGCCGGACCATCAAGCTGTGGAATAGTTTGCCGGCACAAGTGTTCCCTCCTTCCTATAATATGGGGTCCTTTAAACGGAGTGTGAAGAAGCAATTAGGCAGGCCGGCATAATTTTGCCGACCTACGATAGACACATCGTCTGTCGTTGGTCGACAGTATTCTTGGATTGCGCTGCACTTAACATCAGGTGTAGCGTAGTCACTTTGCCGAGCCATTATAAAAGAAAAAAAAAACCAACTAAACCCCGCGGTGGCCATCTTCGGCGCATTAGAGACGGCCCAGGGTTCCAGAGGCGAGAAGCACCCCGGCTACAGCCGGAACCGCCAATGCGTAGTGCCGCCTTGCGGCCCATCTCTATTTGTGAGGGGTGCTCAGAAGCCCCCGCACACTAAAAGACGTCCTCGGCGTCAGCGGCAGCGACGAGGCCAACCACCCGTGCTGCCATCCATCTACCTTCTAATTCTACGTTATTAAGAAAAATGCGATTGTAATTATTATTTGAATTAAACGTCCTTGTATTTATAAGTTCAAACAAGACTGTGCATAAAAAGAAAATATATGACGATTTATTTCACTATTATGAGTGGTACAGTGCTTGTAACCACAAGCACTACCATCTATCTTCGTTTTCGGAAGCGTTTGAATGTGTTCATTCTATTTCTATTCTAATTTTAGACTATGGCTCGAAATTTAAAGGATTACAAATTCATTAGCGTATCTATCAAACACGCAGTAATAAAATATTATGTTTTGTGTCGCGGTGGTGCCTATATTGTGACCATGGCACGGCAGCAAAAACAACTGTACTAACAAACAATGTTACAGTCGCATTGCTTTTGCTATTTATCGATGACCGTGTTTGGATCGCATACAAATTCAGTTGAAACGGAGTATATTAAAACTCTTTAGATGACATATTGTTATAATTTCCAGACGAGCGTCCTGTAATGTATATGTATACATCAACTGTGTTCAAATGGAGCCCAACGACGTTTAGTCATTTCCGCACGTATCTAAGCACGCTGTATGTGCTGGCCATGCTCGTCGGCATCCCTGTCATGACCAAGATTATTCACCTAAGGGACACGGTCAGTAAATAAATACATAACACTCAACCGTCACACACATAGCCCTGACCCCACATAAGATGTGATTATCTTGTGGCGCGGGTGTCAGAATAAATTTGTCTCAGTGAGGGAATCGAAACCACTGTCTTTCGCTTCACAGCGGGCTACTCGCTAACTGCACCACGGAGGGTGTCAAATTAGGTAATATTATTAATACAATACAGGGAGAATGATGTGTTACTTGCTGGTTAAGGTAAAATACGAAAATACTTATTCACTGCAGCGGCAAGTTGTTGACAATAAGACGACGCAAATACGCAAACGTGTAAAATGACCAGTAAGGCAACGCGTGCAACCGAGATAGTGTAATATCCTACTACGCACCCACTTTTCCTCATACCAGTATTTAAAGTCTTAATTGCGGGCTCATTTCTGAACCATTTTTTTTTATTATGTTTAAAAGGTTTACTTTTGCGTATTATTTTCTGTTTCTTATAAATTAATGTATAAAATTCAACATAGGAAACTACCCGATTTTTAACAGCTGTTTTTGGAGCTATATAAAATAAAATGACTAGCATATATTAAATTACAGATCACGGATAATGTGATAGGTATAACATAATATCCGTCGATCTTTTTACCAAGCGTAGGTACCAATTTTTACTAGGTATTTAGACGCGTTGTCATTAAGATGCGCATAAATAATAAATAATACGTATAGTGGCGCTTTGTATGTTATCAGTGGTCCGTGTATGAAATTTTATTACTAAGAAACTTTACTGGTAAATTAGAAATACAAATCAATCTCCTATGTATGTATCTACCTACCTATATGGCGTGAATATGGATTACCTTCTTCGAAACATCTTTAATATAAAACAGTTGTTATAAGATTATAGTAATTTTATTTGTCATTGGACACAATTTCGTTATCATCAGTGAACGATTTGACCTTAAAGATGTCAAATCGTTTATGATCAGAAGTGATGATCTGTTTACTCTATCATATCCATTATGTATGGTTGTAATTAACTTAGAAAATGTATATGCATTTGTTTCTAACAATGCTGTTAATACTTATAATTTATTTTGTCATTTTAGTTGATAGTGATGCTGGGTGCTACGTCACACATAATTGGTCATCTCATATACGCGCATGCGACGATCGACAAAACTATGTACATAGGAGCCACAGCGGCGGCACTGGGCCCCTGTGTAGCGCCTCTCATCAGATCTATGACTTCGAAACTACTACCACCAGATGAAAGAGGTAAAACTTATTCAATCGCGTCATTGACCAGAATAAAAAGTAACGTTCCCACAGATATTGGTGTAATAGATGCTGCAAGTGTAATTACTTCGCGTAACGAAATCGAAACTAAATCCTAGGCAAAATCTTGGGCACGCGTAGGTACTTTGATATTATGCACTCGAAGTTATCACAGTAACCCTTTATCATATTTGCAGTTGTCATATTACTACAGATACATAAATGTGGCACGTTTGGGGCTCATACTGATTGAAGTACTTGCGGCGTCTTTGTGGATCTGTCTGTGATAAGAATCAATCAAGAATCGGTTATACATAACGTTTAATTAAAGTCGGTTCAGCAGTTTAGGCTTTACAGACAGAATTTTTCCTTCCGCATTACATTATACGTAATAGATGTAAATATTAGTTATAGAAGATGGGGTGACGCTCGAAGAATAGTACCTTAAAGTACGTTGAGGAGATAATAAAAGGAGCCGAAATATATCTCGGTTATATATGATGGTACATTACTATGACCTATTTTATTTGCAAATTGCAATTGCATAGTATATTTATAGAGGACAGCCTCCGTGGCGAGTATCCGGCTGTGAAGCGAGAGACCGCGGGTTCGATTCCCGCACCGATACAAATGTTTGTGTGATCCACAAATATATGTTTCGGGTCTGGGTGTTATCTCCCCAGAGGGGTTGATCGGCGGCCGGTCGTAAAAACTACAAGCCAAATAATTCTGTAACATGTGTTAAAAGCATGTTGCGCCGACCCCACTGCGAGTGGGATAAGGGCAAGTGGACGGAAGGAGTATATTTGTGGTGCTTACCAAGCAAATAATGAAAACTCAACACAATGACTCCTTGTCCTAAGTTGTGCTTTCAGTGTATATTTGCAATTCAGCATGGCTATGGAAGGCTACCATTCGAAGGGCCCAGTTCCAGAAGTTTCGAAGTCCACATAGCGATTTGTTCTGATATTTTAAAATATTACAGTCAAAACAATTTACGTTATAATTTTAATTTTTTAATCTCTAATAAGACAATTTTATGTAATTATTAATTTTAACAATAATAATATATGCATGAATTAAAAAACAGATTAAAACGTATTTTTGGATGTAGAATTTGAAAATGTCCATGACTTCTAAAACTGGGTCCATAATTTAATCGTCGACTACGACCGACTCGTGTTTCTGGACTGCATAGATTGAAGGTACGTATCAGCTTATATCGAAGTTATTTTATCAAGAGGATGGTTTGTTTAGGCGTGGCGTATGCGTTCCTGTCAGTTATGGAGAACGCGGTGGCGATGTTTGCATCAGTGGTGTATTCACAAATCTACAAGGCCTCCCTCGGCACTGACTACATTAATAGTATTTTCTACCTCACAATATCTACACAAATCATCGTATTCCTGTGTGCCTTGTGAGTATAATGCATTAATTTGTGCACATGTAAATATTCACATTATTTATTCTTTCATAAATGGTTTATGTAGGTAAGCACAGTAAAAGTTTAACCACCATATCTGTTCCAAGGAATGTCAAACAAATATAGTATGGTAGGTTTTAATTAAATCTTATTGGTGTAATTTATTAAACAATAGGATTATTTGGAAATTGGGTAGATATTTACGTTCTTACAACAGGAACCTATGACGATTAAATTATAGGTAAAATGCAAAATATATTAGGTATTGCAAATGTTTCATATAAACTATTTTTTATGACGCCGCGGCGTATATTATATCAAAAGGGTTTTTACTTCTATTGTATCTAATTTCCAAGACTGCCTACACAGTTCCCGACCACTAGATCTTAATACCTACTTCTGACATATAGATTAGATTATCATTTGTTGATCAAATAATACGTATCATTGTCAAGCGTGATAAGATTGTAAGCATGTGGCTCGTAGGGATTATTATATGCGCCGCGATCGCTAGAACGGCATACCTAAGTGCAAACTTGATATAAATTTCCGTAAAGAAATTATAATACACATATATATTTTTTGTTAGATTAGTTTAGCAAGTTTCTCCGATTTGTCTTGCAACGCAATATTATGTTTACGATTTAGCGTAGATTAGATTTAGTAATGTATTTGTAAAAAAACATTCATTATTTTTCCAGCACCATGGATATGCTGCTTAATGGGGAAAAACTGGAATCTTTAGAGCAAGTCGAGAAAGAAATTTCACATTGACTCGAATATTAGTTTTATCATTACAAATATAGCAATAGCATGCAAAAAACCAGTGCGATATTATAAAGTAAACACAGATAATCGAATAGTATTTGGGTGTCTTTCCTATTATACACGTGTGATACTCTAGGTAAAAATTTAATTTATAAATATGTATGTCAATTCCTGAAAGTATTATATTGTAATATTTTTTAAATGAGATAGATACGAGTTGTGATCATACTTTTTATTATTTAATAAGCGCTATACATTATACAATATTGTTGAAAATGAATACTTAATGTTAAGTTTTGACATGTACTTTGTGCAAATAATCTATATAATTTTGGTATTTAATAAACTCCACTATTTTAAATGTTACACTCTTTTTTATTAATATATCTTTACCTGTGAATATCAGTTTAAAACAAAGTTATATTTTTTCATCTTTCTATTTCTTTTATCAAAGTAACCACCCACCCGTGCTATCGATGCGATCTTTACCAGCGCAGTGACAATTTATCGATGCCCTTCTTGAAGAAATAAGCTGGACGGGAGGCAACAAACTCTTCAAAGGCATTTTGTTCTGATGGAGAAGCTCGCACATCTGCAGCCAGCTTTGATCAATCGCTCGTCACCGCTGCTCCTGCACGACAATGCGTGACCCCATACTGCACAACAGACGATCTCCAAGCTACAAGAGCTGGGGTGGAAGGTATCGGTCATCCGCCGTACTCACCAAACCTTGCGCCTACAGACTTCTACTTTACAGACTGGTCATCATATTGGCGGGGAAAAAATCAATACCCGAGAGGCAGTACGAAATGTCTTTGAAGAGTTTGTTGCATTGAGAAATTCCCACTGCGCTGGTAAAAATGCATCGATAGCATGGGTAGTTAGTTACTTTGATTAGTAGAAATATGGTACAAAAATACTTTAGCTCTTTTCGTAAACGTAACGTAGCGTAGAACGGTAATTTCATAGACCTAATAGGTATATCTCCACAAAATGAAGTAACATAAGGTGAATAAGGTAGTATGATATAAAAATGCCGACAATCCAATTTTCCTAAGTAAAAACTTTTGTTCTACTCCATTGTATAGGTAATCGATATTTTAACGTTGAGAGAAAGGCCTAACGTATATGTGATATATTATGGCTTTTGGAAATATAGTAGTGTGTTCAGGTCATCGAAATAAGATGACAGGTTACGTAACTCAATAAAAAAATAAGCCCACCAAAACTCTGTGCAAATCTGTATACAATGGCATACGCTTTAATACATAAATTTAACAAAGATTATAAAATATTTTATTCATAATATTAGAGTTCAAGTTAAACAGATAACGCATGTTTACAATACAAAGAGTACTAACATTCCCATATTTTTAGGTACATAACGTATTGGAATATAAACTATACTTAACAATTTAGTTCGCAAAATTTTCAAAACAAACTACATCTAGCTTAAAAACACATTGCCTTATAAATACTTAATGATAATATTATAAAAATAAGTTTCAGATCATAAACACCACGTTAAGATACAAGTATTGTGTCGTGGGTATCAGGAACTACAAGGGACTTATAATCCCCACATTCTGCTCTAGAATAAAGTTTGGAACTCGTACCCTATTCTTTCACAGCTTGCTTTTCTCACTGCGCCACGGAGGTTCATCATGATCACTCACAGTTATGAGTGAACACTGCACTATATATTTCTGTAGGTGCTCATTTTTTTTAGTAATTTACGTACTCATGTTATAATTTACGCAGCTATTCTTTGTTTGATAATGTATTACTTATACTTTAATTTGAATATAATATCAGAAATCTATTGATCTATAAGATACCATCAGCAGAATTTATTCCTGTTTAAGCCAACTGGTAAGGAGTGCATCGATTTTCAGACGGGCTTCAACTAAATCAATCGAATCTTTTTCACTTGGAGGATACATGTTTGCGCAATGAGCAGTTCCTGAAATCAACAATTATGCATATATTAATAATATTCGTATACACATTCGTTAAAAAATTCAAATACATTCGTTTTCGTTTGATATACTCGTATTACAATACAGTCATTAATCCTAACACAATAGGGATTCCGACTTCAGCAGATCGTTTTGGGTACTACTAGCTGTACCTACCTGCTACTTCATTCATACATCAAGCATCCGTATTTAGACAATATGTATTGTATGATATGAAATTGGTTATTGATCATGTAAG
This sequence comes from Mimas tiliae, assembly GCA_905332985.1. Taxonomy (NCBI): domain Eukaryota; kingdom Metazoa; phylum Arthropoda; class Insecta; order Lepidoptera; family Sphingidae; genus Mimas; species Mimas tiliae. The sequence continues at coordinate 11,718,869 of HG995239.1, read as the reverse complement.
TAATTAAAATAACGCTTATGACAAGTAAATGTAAGAATACATAAAACAAAGTTAAGTATCAGAAATCATATCAACTTATGTATACATAACGTCATCAACAATACACTGTTTATTTTATAAATTTTTTGAATATGTTTATTATCTGCGGGTAAAATCCAACATTGTAATATATTCTAAGAGCCACTAAGCGGTGTCAATATGGACTATGGGCATCACCGAAACGTCATTTTAAAACTACTACCGGATCCATGGCGACCCAACCTCAGATGTTCCGGCGAAAGATACTCAGTGGGCTTACGTTACCACTTGATTCTATGCGGCGCGACCCAGCCCTGAGAAAGTTAGTCAAACTCAGTCGAGTTTATGATCCAGTTTTAATTTATTTACGGAAATACAAAATCTCATATTTGATGGCGGTTGATCATGTGTTAGCGAATATCCGTAATAAAAAAATCTGAACGCGACCTTGTCTGAGAAAACCCGGCGGAACAAAGTCCCTTGTTTTAGGTGCAAATAATTCCAAATGCTTCCATGCACTCGCGGCCTGCGATCGCCGCGATAAATGATTAATTAATTTTTTCGTGTTAGATTATTGTATTGTGGAGGATGAATTATTATATCCTCCATTATTGTATGGAATAGAGGGTGAGTCAAGTCAGTAACTTCAGGCCGATCAAGTTATATCACGTAACATAGACTCCTTCATTGTCAGACTTTATGAGGTCTGGTTTTGAGCAAATATCACTATTGAGTAATTTTAACGAAATAGTCATTACTAACCATGTATAAAAATAGCAGGAGCATCTTTATCTGTGCTATTGGTGATACCTAACGCGTGCCACGGGTCCACTGAGCCATGAACAAAGACAACCCTCGGTACAGATACATCTAACGCACCATAGTCACTGTTGGTCCATTCAGTTGCCTTTGTTATGAAATCGGCGCCATATCTGAGATCAAATTCAATAATAAACCATTATTATAATCAGTATGTATTAGAGTGTGCCAAAAGAAGACGATATTTTTTTTGTTTCACTCACCCCAAAATATCATAGGATATGTCAAAAATTCTGTCCCAAGGCCAGCTCTTAATTTCAAATTTAAGAGGTTCTCCATCGAACTTTAAGTTTTCCCATTTAAATAACATGGATAACATGGTTTTTAATACTTTTTTGTCCTGCAAAATGAAAAAAAAAACAAGAAAATGATGAATGGACCTTTTTTAGTATTAAATTTAGTACAAAAAGTTCCATTGAGTCGAATTTCTAATTTCCATACTCGATTTGTTATATAGCTTCGAAGTCCAATTAAAATTAAAAGCAAAAATTTTAAAAAATAATTATTCATTAGCCTGGAACTTTGTTGTTATTGATGATATAAAAAAGTTGACATGAACTTTTTTATAGAACTCTAAACGTACTACAAATTTGTGATTTAACATTTTTCTCTAACTCTTACAATTTAGCTAAAAAATGCAAAAAACCGTAAATTTGAACTACGAAGTACTATATAACAAATCAAGTATGGAAATTAGAAATTTGACATGGAAGTAGAAAGTACAAAAATGGAACTTTTTGTACTAAATTTAATACTAAAAAAGGTCCATTCATTCATTTTCTTGAAAAATATTTTTTTCATAGTTTGTAGGACAAAAAAGTATTAAAAACCATGTTTTCCATGTTATTTAAATGGGAAAACTTAAAGTTCGATGGAGAACCTCTTAAAATTGAAATTAAGAGCTGGCCTTGGGACGATATCCTATGATATTTTGGGTTGATAGTAAAACAAAAATAAAAACCGTCTTATTTTGGCACACCCTAGTGTACCTATCGCATTTTACAAAATAATAAAGGAATGAGAAGTTATTCATTTATTAAAAACCGCCAACGGCACAATTAGGTCACGGTCATGGTAAGTGATCACCACCACCCACTCGTTTATTACGATCGATAAAATCGATCACATCCCTATAAATTAAGCGAAATGTGTGAGTGAGAATAAAAATACTGAATAAGTGAGACAAAAGCTCGGCTGTTTATAGTTTCGTTTTATATTAACCTGCAACTCGAATATCGACATGTTACGTAAATATTTTTATGTATCATTGTACTTACTTGTTTCCAAAAATATCCTGACATTGTTGTGTAAAGAAATCTACTTTAAAGCTGTCCCCAAACACTTCATTTTCTCCAGACGATGTTTGATAGAAACCAAATTCTGTACATGTTTGATACATCCACTGACGACCTGTAAAATACACATAATTTATATTTGAAGGTGCACTAGATTCGCATATTATATTCAATACAAGGAAACCTACCTCCTTCCGATCCCCATGTCATATTACGAAGATCGTTAATCATATTGTCATAGGAGTAATCCATACATGTTTGATTAGATTTTTCCAACATAATGGAATTAAAAGCTGCTAACTTTTTATATGCAGGCATATCTCCTGTTGCAGTTAGCATATTACAAACCTACCGAACAGGAAAACAAACAAAATAAAGAATCTAACACACTATATTACTCATTTCAATGTTATAATTTCCTTATTTTTGTTCCTAACATTCATATAATATGCTGTTGATAGCACTCGCACTATTAATTTTGATTGTTGTTAATGCAATTTGAATACTACCCATATTTTCTTGTGTTTAACTGTCTGTATTGGGTTTGCAGCAATTTTATTTCTTATCTGATAGGTTTAATATGTCCCTATTAATAAGTGTAAATCCGAGGTTTCAAAGGGGGTTTCGACATTTTGGCCCAGAGATGATTACATTAGTGATTCGTTTCTGAGTATGGACCAATAAAAAAATCGTGGCTACTCCCAAACTACCCTTACTCCTACACAAACCTATAACTAAAACTGTGAACTGATCCATAATAAATAACACATTTTTTATTTACAAATATAAGCTTACTGTATTAATGGTCAGGTTCTTGTATTTTTTGTTGCCACTTATCCTGTTATCTTCATTATACTGCACTAAATCAGCAAAATCATCAGCAATGGAGTTGTAGAAGTTTTTCATGTCGTTTTTAGATGCAGAACTAAAAGGTTTGCAAACCCTAGAAAAGGAAATACATAAGATATACTCCAGATGATTATTAACATACTCATACATTAATTCATTTTATTTGTACTTACTTAAATTCTTTTTCAATAACTTCAGGTTTATTTTGGATGAAATCATCAATTTGCTTATGAGCTTGCTTTAGTATAGAAACGCAATCTTCACTGGAAGTCTTCTCGCGCAACGCGTTTACTACAACTTGAAAATATTCTGAAATATTATGAAAATATAAGCAGCGTTAGCTCAGTGGGGAGTAGTACGGACTATCGGAACGAAAGTCGCAGGTTCGAAACCAACCCCAAGAGCACACTTGCACCTCTGACTTTTCTAAGTTACTAGTTATTGCTTGCTTTAACGGTGAAAGAAACATCGTGAGGAAACCTGAGAAGAAATTAATAAGAATTTTGATGGTATGTGAAGTACACCAACCCACTAAGGTAGCCAGCCAGCGTGGATTAAGGCCAAACCTCTCTCATTCAGTAGAGGAGGCCCGTGCCCAGCAGTGGGACGTGAACAATACAGGACTAATAGAAAAAATATGCTTAATATTTCATCTTCCTAGATAATATCTAAAAATATTAATATAATCCTCCAAGCCAGGGTTATTTCATTCAAAATATGCTTCATGATAATTACCACAACAATAATTATCAAGCAAATCTATGCAAACCAAACCTTGTTCCACAAACGCAATCCCAAATTTCTAGACTTGTACCAAAAATGTAAACAAATATCTCCTTACCTTTCAAATAATTCCTTTGCTAAGCACCCAATTCAATTACACCCAGTGGGAATAACTGTTTACATATGTGGTGCAAAGTAATTAGGCTATTGTTTAGCTTTAGTTATATAGATAAGGATTCAAACAATCAATGATTGTACCTATAAAGTCCAGTTTAGCTAGTAGTGGTCCACTAGAAGATACTGCAGCATATACAAGATGTGGATACTTCAGTCTTAACCAGACAGCTAACGAGCCTGGATATGAACCTCCAAATGCTACCCATTTCACATGTTTGTTGAGCTTGTATTTATCATTCATGACATGAATAAAGTTGGCCAAGTCGGCAAGTGCTTGATAAGACGATAAGTACTGCAGGTTCTTGACACTGAGGTCACTGGAACAGATAATGTATGTTATACAAGGTTCAAAGTTGAAGAGTGAAATTATAATACTATTTATTCATTATAACAACATTGCAATTACTACAGTCACTGCTAGATTTGCTACAATTGGAACTTTTTGATGTTATAGTACTAAATTATAATGGTAGGAAGAAAAAAAGAAAAAAACATTAATCATGTAGCACATTGAAGAACACATGACACACAAATACATGTTAAGTAATGTTAGTTGTTGACCTTAGCTCTGCCTGTGGTGATATTAGATGTTGGTTGGCTATGAAGGATCATTAAGTGTATAGTTACTCATATTAAGGGGCCTAGCATACGAATTTATAATATATATATGTTAAGAGAAAACTTTGGACCCCTTTTTAAGCAATATGCACACATAAGAGACTAGCTTTTGGCCGCGACTCCGCTCACGTAGCAGTCTTGGTTAAACGGAAAACGGAAATCTAATCTCAATAAATTACTGATAACCAAATTCAAATAGGTTCAAACATATAAGAGATTGGGGTGGGCAAACACAATCAGGTTATGTAATCATAGTACAGTCGACTCTCGTTAATTCAAACCTGCGATAATACGAACCTCTCTATAATTCAAAGCTATCACAAGTTCCCTTCAAAATCTCTTTATATTTCGAACTAAATCAATACATCTTTATGCACTTGGTAATTCGAACGAAAATCATTGCTATATAACAAAACAACGCATTAAATCGAACTCATTGGCGTCCAACACTCGACAATTTAAAGTTGCAGAAGGAGGCGGAAAGATTGTATGTAAGTATATTTTGTGACAAGTGTGTTGCAATGTACTGAATTTACCTCTAAACTTTTGACATAGTTATAGAATAGCAATTAATAAATAATAATTTAATTGATCAACACTTAATAATTCGAAGTGTTATTTATTTCTCTCACAAATTTCGAACAATTTGATATTTCAAACACTCGATAATTCGTAATATTTTAAGAGTACCTTGAGTTTCGAATTAACGAGAGTCGACTGTATTTAAGGTCTAGCCATTGCCAGTTAGCCAAACTAACCATCAATAATTAGTCTGGAATTTTTCAACATATAATAATAAAAAGTAATGTTTTAAAAGCATTTGTATCAGAGTCTGTATGCTGCTATGGTGTTAAGGATTACAACAACAATTTTACAAGATAACTTAGTTAACCTTAACATTTTTTTTTTTTAAATATCTTACTTTGTAGGATGGCTTTCACCATAATAACGATGCTCTAAATTAATACAAAGAGCCTTGTGCTTCTTCGCATATAATATCCAGGTGCCTTTGACCATCCAATGCGCATCAGCTGGTCCTTCACCACCAATCATCAAAAATACAGGTCCTGGATTGTTGAAGTTAAAGAAAGTGTCGTTGACATAGTAACGCTGTAATAAAAGTTATTTTATCACTACTGCTACACTATTTAATAACTAAGATTATATTTATGGCAATAAATAGAGATATATAGGTAGGTACATCGACATACTTGTATAAGCGAATATATTGTGAAGTGAAAGATGGAATATTTTAGAATTCTTATAAGGAATCACTTACCTGTTTCCAAGTTCTTAAATCGGAAGAACTAGAATGATCCAATTTTTGATTAAACCACTGAGCTAACGGTAAATTTTCGTCATTATAATCTCCCGGTGCACCTAAATTGCCACCTTTACGACGACCGAGTCGAAAGCTTTTTCCACAATATGCCACACTTAATATATGAAATAATAATACCAAAACTGGAAATCGCATTATGTGTCGCTAGTAAAATATATTCGATTAATCCAACGCAACGGTTTTAGTCAGATTTTTTGTTTGATTAATCACAAGTCACAGAAACACAACAATTTACAATTTGAAACAATTTATATCACAGATTAATATAGAGATGCTACGCATATGATTTATATATCAGTCACACAGACTACTTAGAAAGAACTTCAGTCACTGATATTAAAATGTCAGTATTCAGGAATCCCAGGAACTTTGGTCATTGCCCATTGGAGGAGTTAGTGATGTAACCGGTTTTTATAAAAACCGATAATCTCTTGTTTATATTTAGAAAAACCGATTACTTTTTAACCAATTACAAAATGTGAGCAATTAAATAGTCCATGTCAAAAATAAGTACCCGAACGTAACATGTATCGGAATTATAGATGTAGTATAGAACCATACCACATTTAAAATCCGAGCGCACTTGTATTTCCTGTACCCGAACACCAATTCTAGACCTAATTCGTGTTGTCTTTGGTCCGACAATCACTGTTTTGATATTTCAGTAATTGAAGAACCCCAATTAACTTCTCTTAGCTATTTTAGGCTCCATCGTTGATCTGGTAAGTGTTGACTTTGAGAGCAGTGATGCCAACCGTACGATTTAAATCGTTTAAAAACGACCTTTTCGGCTGGTACAATGTATGATCATCATTGTTATATTATGATCATATATTCGAAATCGTACGGAAATAAACGATCTTTTCAAATCTTATAATCTTCATAACAACTTAATAAGATATAATATAAATTAAGTTCATTTTGTTGATATAATAAATCATTAACAACAGACTTGAACGAGTCAAACTTTATTGTATTATAATTTTTTAAACTCTCTATAAAAAAAGCAGTGATAGCTCAACGGGGAGTGGTATGGACTGTCGAGACGAAAGTCGCAGGTTCAAAACCAGCCCTAAGTGCATACACCTCTGACTTTTCTAAGATACGTGTGTATTAATTGTTAATTATCACTTGCTTAACGGTGAAGGAAACATAGTGAGGAAACCTGCATACCAGAGACGTTCTTCATTAGAATTTCGAAGGTATGTGAAGTCTGCCAACCCGCATTAGGCCAGCGTGGTGGACTAAGGCCTAAACCCCTCTCATTCAGTAGAGGAGGCCCGTGCCCAGCAGTGGGACGTATATAATACAGGGCTAGTAAAAAAAATAAATAAAAAAAAACTCTCTATCCCACTCGCACCTTAGAAATACGCAACGTAACTCGTCGCCGCGCCGCGCCGGTACGCGAATTCCACGCGCAATGTCACTGTTTTACATAAAACATGTATCGATTTCAAGCCCTCTGACTCCATCTGATGAGATGTTGTCCAAATATGTATGTAGAATAGATTAAATAGGTACTTCACTTCGGCTTTCGCGTCCACTGTTGCGCTCATTCACTCTGATTGTTACGATTGTTACTACAGGATTTTCAAGACCCAGATTCTATAAAAAATCATAGATGGCACTGTACAATGACCTATGGCAATCTGTCAATGATTATGTGTTTTTAGTAGACTTTGTATATGGAGGTGCATGATTTTACACACTGCTGCTGTAATAATCTGTAATGTGTAGCGCCTGTCTATGGCGTGGCATCGTACTACTTTAAGTATTTTTAACCGACTTCAGAAAATGAGGTGTATTTTTTCTTTTATATGTATGTACATCGATTTCTCCGCTAATTGTAGACCGATTATGTTGGAAAAAATCATTTGATAGAGTTTAGCTGCGATTTAGTGCCATTTAAATTTGGTTATGATCATGACCGAGTACGGTGTAAAAAAAAATCACTCAACGACTAACAGTATACTCATCGCGATTGTGCTATTGTATTGGAATTTACGTGCCATAGCAGTATCTACCACTAAAAATTGAAAAATAAGAACGTTTTTTAAGTATCCATTGAATCGTTAATCATAATTATTTGACCTCCTCACTAGTCGATGAAATACGACTTATTTGAGAATCAGTGTTGCCAGTTTAGCTACTTTGTGGCTAGATCTAGAGGATTTTCAACGGCCGAAAAATAAACCACTCCGGCCATCAAGAAACTCTAGCAACCTACTCTTGATTCTTTTCAATCACTTAAAGAGGTAAGTATTGAACAGAATATTCAGATACAGATTAACTATATTTAATTTATTAATTATACCTCCGTAAATGGTAGGCAATTCCACCTATATGGGATAGGCAGAGGTGAAACCAGTACACCCACATTTCGCGGAGCGTATCTTCGTTGCATGATGTGATAGGGGGCGAGCCTATCGCTATAACGGGCACAATTTCAGACTCCGGGTTGATACTAAACATTTCATGATAGAAACACCCAATATCACTTTATCCGACCCGGGAATCGGACCCAAGACGTCAACCTCAGCCTCAGTCGTAACGCGGACGCATTACATATAAGTGCGCCACCGAAGAAATCACGAAAAACGTCTGTTTTGTATGAAGTCAATTCTGCTCAAATTATGAACATATAACCAACGGGTTTATTGTTATAAATACACATTCAAACAACTATATCTGCAATACCATCCACGAAGTCAGTTTGACTTTGGGCCTAAGATGTAGATGGCCCACATATTTTGAAATCTTAATTCTTGTGTAATGATTGATTTTACTGTGTAACATCTAGACTATAGAAGATTGCGATATTGGTAGTATCGGTAGTATCTCAACAAGTTCTCTTCTTCTTCTTTCTTTCAATGAATGGCTTCACCGTGTCCACGGTGATTTCGCCAATAACTAATCAAAGTGATTTTCGATCTAATATCTAAATACTATTAACTATGAACACAGTAAATTTCCGACCCAAAGTTTCCAAAAAAAATCTTAGAGTCAGTCAAATCAAATAAGTTTTTTAAAACTCAACCTAATCTATGTTATAATCTAAAATGTTCAACAAGTTCATGTTAGTTTATTTTAAAGTTCCATTCTTTTGAATGATTTAAATTAAACTTAGTAGTGACATATTTGTACAATTAAAAAAATTCTACAGGCAACCCTAATTTTCCACTTGCGAATTCGATCGATCGCGACTCGCGGGCAAGGTGTGGTGTAGTTGTGTGTGGTAGTTGGCGCTTGGTGGGTTCGAAGATGGCTCTGTTCAGGATCACATCTGTAAGATTAGCAGAAGTACAGGTAAGTTTAAGTTAACTTTTATAGATAAATTTAAATATTCAGCCCATTTATATACCTTTTCCAAGGTAATATTATGGAGCTTAATTTTATAACCTTGTTATCCACATTTTGAGCTCGAAGTTATGTAATATGAATAAAAGCTATTTCGGGGTTGAAGACAGTAGTTTTCAGTGTTAGTAGCTTACAAATTATCGTAACAATATATTTTTTACAGGCGTGTTGGGATTTGTTGGTTACTATTGTTTAAAAATCCAGGTAATTTTAGTAGAGTGTACATAGGACAACATTGCTATCGTAATCGATAACTTCAGTATCATGCCGGGCCAAATTACCATTGGAAAATAATTAAAACACACGTGATTCGACATTTTAAACCTTTGCCCTCTAGACATTTTGTTGAACGCTTTTCATATAAGCCGTGAACAACGTTCGTGTTTCGATAAATTATTGCTTTTTAACTTCCGAAATAATATTTATAGTATAGTAATAAGGTTCCTGTAAACGTTTTAATTTTCATATGTAGTTGATTTAGAACTACTTTAAAAATTAAGTATATCCAATTCTAGTGATGTTTTATAACCTCTTTGGTTTTTTTTGTTACCCAAAATGCTGCGCAGGACATACAAAATTCGCCGCTAAGTTACAGTCAATTTACCGTAACTCAATATTACCATACATAGGTACTCATAAAGAACCCTCCCTCTCTCTGTCTGTCAGTGTCAAACTTTCGCGTTATGTGGCACAATTTTACTTCTAAACAGCCCATCTAGTCATCTAGTAGTATTCATTGAAGTCTTTGGCCAAAATTAATTTTAGGAAGGAAAGAAAATTATGACCAGCATAGATGTTGATAAAAGTTGTATAAACAAATGAATAACTAGACTTGGTCTATTCAAACTAATTTAAACCACATTTTATTTCCTATGTAATTTTTTTAGGTATTAAATACATTAACTTAAATGTTATTTCACACTAGAACACAAACTTAATTCATTTAACTTTTAATATACAATTACTATGCTCCCAGTTATCTATAGTAATTTTGATTGCAAAGTTTAACAAGTTTCTCATCACAATTTATGAGAACCGTAATGGGCTGTTAATCTAGACATTGATTTTCTTCAATAATATTATTCTATTGAGACTATTTTTTTCATGTTTTTTTTTGTTGAATACCTGGTCAGTTGTTTTCAGTGTTTTAATGTGTCCAGTATTTAGTTGTAATAGAATATCTAATAGATACTAAGCTAAAGTTGTTTTATAATACTATGCTTAGTACCTACATATGGATGGAATGGTGAACACTTCCAAAATTTTCAAATATTGACTAGTCAGTCATGCATTGTTTCATGATGGACCTAGCATCAAGTAGGGATGGCAAAATATGGATTTTTGCAAATATGATAAATAGAACTAGAATAGATCTGTGACAATTGATTTATGCACACAATATATGTTACAACCCGTTTAAATCATCATCCAACACTCACCTGTCAAAGTTCCTGGCTATCGACCTAATATAACAATCATACCAAGCATAAAGTAAAATTGGTGATATGGAGTAAACATGTACCTGCCAGATAGATTTTGATTAGAGCTATAAATGTATATTAAATAAATATTGTGCATGCAAAATGTGAAATGTGGATGAAAATTAAATTTAATGAAATAATATATAAATGTTTAACTAAAAAATTGCATTCATTTGCGATTTTTAATCACAGTTAGCAAGCATTGAAGTAGTTAGATCACCTAGTGGAAAGAGATCACATCTCTCTATGAAAACCTATAATGCCAGAGGAATCATGAGTGTGTTGAGTTTGGAGCCAATTATGCACTGATAGCCACTTGTCGACAGTGGATAATTGCCGGCCGACTAGATCCCAACAGTAACTAGACTAGAGATCAAGCCAAGTCACTCAAGTTTTTTTCCATGCCTGGAGTCATCCAAGAACTCTCAGCGACTCGTTGACGTAACGTGAAGTAACGTGCTTTACGGTCGCCGGCGATTGTCCGACAGTTTGCAATATAGCTACACAAAATGAATGGGTATTAGAGAAAAGTGAATTGTTAGGCCTCCAGGAATCTCACTGAAATAGCAAAGTTGTCACTTCATATCAGCATCAAAATTTGTTTCTTTATTGTGAGACAGTTGTAACATCTTGGCCAAGCCGACACATTTATGCTGTAGATAAAATTGGCTAGGTAGAACACGGCTCTACAACCTGCAACAATTTAAAAATATAAAATTTTTTGAGAATAAAAAATCACTTAGGGATTATCCTTTCATTCCGTAATCTTATCAATAGTCCAAACACATGTCATAATGAGATTAAAGAAGTTAAAACTACAATGATTAATCTGTTTGCGACATCAAGTCATGTGAGTTTTGTGCATAGCGTGTGCGATGTGGCAGTGGCAGTAGCAATGGCCTTGAGATATATTTATGTCAATGTCACGTGATAACCGATGTGAGCACACATTTTGACCATATCTGCACGGTTCACTGTCAATCACGTGCTCTCATTCTCTGTGGATCTATAGGCAACGCCACTACCGCCTACCATATCCTTTTTTTAGTTACATTACAATTTAAATGCCTAGGTATATCTATGCCATGAAATTCTTAAAACAAAAGTAAGAATTATACAAAATATAATTTTAAACTGACGCCGAGATACTTAGTTCGATGGTGAAGTGTGTACAAAGTATATCAGTTTCTGTTTATTTATTGCGTTTATATACATCTATCTAGGTGTATAACGCTTTACCTACATAGATATATGTGGAGCGCTCTGATTTTACCTCTTTTTTAAGCAATTATATGCTTATAAAGGAGTGTAAAGCCTTCCACCAACACCCGCGATCTGCGATAGCGGTGTCTGGCTGCGATAAATGTTTCTAGTACATTTCGTGTGGTATAGCGCGCGATCTTCACTGCAATCTACCGAATTGTGTTGCCAGAATTTATAATTGGATACAAAAACTGTATAATCTTTGAATTATCCCTATTCAATGCCATAGTTATTTAGCAAAGGTTTTTTACCTTACAGTCGTGACGTGAATACAAATAAAAAGCAATGCTTTTTTCCTACGAATGACCGCATGATTATATTTATTCAGCCGTGACTTGGCAAAGCAGAGACTCAAAGAATATGTTTTTTTCGGCAAGAATATATTCACAAAATAATTATTATTTAAAACGAAGCATAAAAGTAGCCATAGTCAAATGTCAATAATCTTTATCATGTTATCAGTACTTAATTAATTTATCAGTCAAATGCTGTAACACAGAAATGACAGCGATGACATTCACGATGCGTGTTCTCTGCAATGTTTCCACTCTAAAGATAACATAGGTCAACTGGCACGCATCGGGCACACGCCCAAATGTATTCGCTTTTGTAATACAAGATTTAGAAAAAAATACAAACAATGATTATGCCATCTGTTCTTAGCAACATACCAGTGAAAATACAGAATTAAACTAATGAAGTTTTGGTCTGTGCAGCTGTGACGTGATTGGTCAGACTCTCGTCTGGCTATGGCTTCTAGGCGCGATACTTGCAATTTTCATCATATTCGAAGAAACAACAGCTATAAACCAGTTAAATCTATAAATATAAAATACTTGTGTATCTTAGTATTTATATCCCGTGCGCGTGCATACGTTACATATAACTTTGCATTTCTTATATCTATTAAGATATTTTTGGACTTAAATGTTATTAAATCCAGAATTGTGTATGTATTTTTTTTACGTACCCTGCGGGAATGGTTAATGATAATTTTTATAATTAGTAAAATGTTTCGGCAGTTCAGAAGTTTATCTGAGAGTTCCGATACATTCTTTCATTAAACTGTATAGTAAGCTCAAACATAAGCTAATACTAAAATAGAATATTACGTGTGGATTGCACCTAGCGTGCGCGTCGGTTCTAGTTAAAGTTATTATAACAAGCAATGGCTAACGACATCTTTAGATTTTGAAAGTACATATACGTATTCAGACATGTAATCCCCGTAGGTGTAGGCAGAGGTATAATCAGTACAACTACATTTCGCCGAGCTTATTTCTGACTAATTATGTCACAAGGGGCGAGCCTATCGCCATACCAGGAACAATTCCACTCCGGGCTGATACTGAGCATTTGTGATAGAAAAACCTTATACCGCTTTTATCCAACCCGGGGATCAAACCAGAGACCTGAGCACAGTAGCCGTAATGCGTACGCATCACAAACTGCGCCACCAAGGCAGTCCTGAAATTCCTGAGTCCTGAATTTTGATAGTACTGAAAATAAATGATACAGTCTGCAAACAACGTGAACCATTGCTTGCTATTAACCGACGTATTACAGTATATATAAAACATCAAAATATATCAAAGCATACTCATAAGACGTAAACTCAACTCTAAACGTCTGCATTCTAGACGTGCTTTCTAGTTATTATATTTGAATCGGGTTTAATGACTATTACAACCTATGTTATCATATTTTCTTTGTAGAACTACCTACTTTATGGTAAATTTATTTATTTATTTTTATTTTATTTTTATGTACATACTTATGGCTAAATAATAAAAAAGACGTTGGATTGCAAAAGTTTTGATAAACCTGAACTAATCGCTATACAAAAAATATATGTGTAATATAGTTTCATTACAGGAAATTCTGTCGAAGCAGAATTTTTATAAGTGCTCAACTTATGTAAAAAAGTTTTTGATACTGGTATTTTATCATCTTTGACGCAAAATATTTAGTGAATCAACATGTCGATTCAAATGAATCCTTGTGATCGAATAAAAAACGTGGCGTATGACTTATAGAACATTCTTGAGTCTAAACAAACAGTTAAAAATATTCATTTTTAAATTATGTATTATAAAATGCTGCCGCCGCACGCACCGCTTCTCGGTCGCCCGAAACCTCCATTCCGGTAGATGTTTGTATGGCGCAAATTGTCAAGGTCTGTGGTCGCTTGAATGTATTTAGCTGTGTAATAAAATTTCCATGTTTGTTATTAAGCGAAATACTTAATTGGTAGGTTCCCCTTACTCGTAAATCCTTAACTAAAGAATGCACTATTAAGTAAATTCTACTTAAAAGGTGAATCATGAGTCGTGGACACCGCGTGACGTGTCGTCGTCACCGTGCTGGTCAAATAATGTGTTAAATTCTATAAAAATTCTATAAAGAATAATTCATTGAGCGAAACGCTAGTGAAGGACAACGCCGGACTATTACCATTTAGCAAATGTATGTCCGACGAATAGACAAAAAATATAACACTTAACATTTTCTATTACGTTAAAGCTTTGAGTTACGTCACGAAGGTTATTTTTAAATCTGCATAATATTTAAGCATTGAGGTTATTCCTAATGATAGTATGAACATCATTATGAGTTAAATTATCAACTTGATTGAAGTAGTAAACAAAATTTCCTTTATTTTATTTTTGTGGAGTACCGCGTTCTGTCGTGCATGTCGGTGCACATGTGGCACTTCTACCTACCCTTTTGGGGACACAGATGTGTGTACATGTACATTTTTTGGTTCACTGTATCCTATTTAGAACACTTCGCACGATATATCATTTATCGTCTACTTACTGCTAATAATTTGAGCCTGAGTCTTAATTCTCTTAATTACTCAACACGCGTTTATTAACGATACGTCGAAGGCGGTTATTGTGACTTTGACATTGCTTTCATGATCACAATATTGTTAAGTATATAAGATACTAGCTGTTGCCCGCGGCTCCGCCCGCGTCAATGCCTATTTCCAGGAATAAAATAGCCTAGTGGGCGCATCAAGCCTGGTGAGAAACGCGCTTGACAAAAATACTAATGTCGCTTTTAAAAATAGGTGTAGATCGTAGAGGGTTGAAAATTTAGGGTTGTATGTATTTTTTAATGCTGTATCATAAAAAAATAAAAACAAAAATTTTTGTCTAAAAAATAAAAATAATAATTTAGGGGTGGACCACCCTTAACATTGAGGGGCATGAAAAATAGATGTTGGCCTATTCTCAGACCTACCCGATATGCACACAAAATTTCATACAAATCGGTCCAGCCGTTTCGGAGGAGTATGGGAACGAACATTGTGACACGAGAATTTTATATATAAGAAGAAGATGTTCCGGGCTTCATATGTTATATTTACTGATGCGAATACATCGCGAATTGATAAATGATATTATTTTAAATACGTATAGTTAGATCAATTAAAGAGATAATGGTTAGTGTCATTCGCAAATAGGTTTTTTGTGAGACCTAGTCTCCAGTAGTTCCTGATACGACATAAAAAATTGTTTCATTGTGGTTCAAAGCAGTTTCTGTTATTAGCTACATTTATATGTCTAGTGTGTGTGTGTTATTAGTGTTATTATACTACAAGTACTAGTTGATGGTTAATACATAAGGGAATGACTTTCAGAAAGCAACTTTTAATCCTGACAGTGTGAGCCGCTAATTTGAAATTATAATTGTTAAACTTCATTAAGTTATTTTGCGAGAAAAATACCACAAAATTTCGCAGAATGGTTCTTTTATAAAAAACGTAAAATTTTCCTCTTACAGTGCGATGGCAAAGTTGGTCAGTAAATACAAGGAAACTTGTGATTTATACTTTAGATAGGTAATTATAGTATTGACCTTAATTCTGATGGCCTCTGATGGCAACGCGTCATGTCCTCGTTTAAAAGATAAGGACAAAAACAGGACGAGCACGATTCTAACATCTGTTTCACAAACTTTACTATGAAGTCTCATTGAGGGCGCGAAGTCATGGGGGCGATTTCTGTCTATTTTTGACGCTAAATAAAAACTGAACAATTATACGAAAATTTACTTTACGCACACAGCTCATTTAAGTGTTCTTGAATATGGGTGTACACATTGCTTTTGCCTTTTTCCGTTGTCATATCTATTGTTCATAGTTATTGGTAAGAAAGCAAATTATTGGTCAATTAACACCATTAACTACTTATTTCTTTCGGATTTTATATTTCGCCTATTCATGTTTACTATATTAAAATAACTAAAGTTGGGGATAATAGTTTATAATACTGAACCGTACATTAACAGTAGTCTGTACTGAATCAGTTTATCAATATCACATTAACGTGAAAACAGGAAAAATAATATCATTGATAATTATGCCAAAAACACGTCGGTATACCTAATTAAAATAACATTATGTACATACCTAATACATTATTGTTTTTAGCATCAGAATTAGTAAATTATATATTGAATCTAAGTATAAAAATTAATATTTAATATTTTAAATCGGTTATTAAAGTTTATATTTTACTATATTTAGTGAAGAGATTATCAAAATAGATTGATAAATGATGAAGTTTTAATCTTTCGTCACCGATTCCAGCCACTTAGGGATAGAATTTCTACTAAAACTTAAATGAGACCAACATTGAGCATAAAATTTCCTTTATTTTATTTTTGTGGAGTACCGCGTTATGTCGTTCTTTCGAAGGAAAGAGTAGAATCCTCCAAATTGTTCCATAATTGGGGAGATGTGTGTGGTTATACAAAAAAAAACGCGTCGAATAAAACCTCCGACGTTTTTTCGGTCGGTTCGTCGGTTAATAAAATAGGAGACGGTTAGACGTCTATATTTATTAAAATTGTATGCTATAGAGCGTGGTTCTGTTTAAACGACACAATCTTGCGTTATTTACAATGATTAGCGTTGAAATAAAACAATACCACAGTAGGGATCAAAGTTAGCCGCTCTATATTACTTTATCAGCAGTACATTGTCCTAATGACCTGTTTAATTTCTTTGTTTAGAAATTATGTCCGGCGACAACGATTTTATTGAGAAATCTAAGTGCCGAATCTACCAATTTGAAGAGTGTGCTTCAAGAGAAGATCCCTAAGGAACAGGAAAAGATCCGAGAATTCCGCAAAAAGCATGGCGCCACCAAAGTTGGGGAAGTCACTGTGGACATGGTGAGTAGTCCTTTCTATCAATCACGTATATTTTTCATCAAAGGTATGATTGAAAAATAAACAAGTCCAGTTTTAGATCGGTTCTATAGAACAGTTCAGTTTTATTGTATGTCACAAAATTTGACTTTTAATTTTTAGTTATTTAGTTTTTTGAAAAATAAAATGATTTTGCACATAATAATCACAATGACTACGTGGAATAATAACAATGAAAACTATAAATATTGCTTTTAAATGCATTTAATGTCCAAAATTACCAATTGTTTTTTTTTGTGTTTTTTACAATTATAGATTTTCAAAGCTTTGTTGATAATTTCCATGATTATTATTCAGTAACTATATATCGAAGGATCACGCCACAATATTCAAAAAACTAAAAAACTGAATTTCCCCAGCTAGTGCTTACGTTCTTTCTAGAAAAACTTCCTGATATTTTGTAGATTACGTTAGTGAATGATCCGTTAAAATTTATTCATTAGATTGAGAAAATCGCGAACAAATTGATTCAGATCCTTTTAAGTCTGTGAAAAATAAAGATTATGGTATATATTAATCATATTTACATTATAACTTTGAGTAGTTGTATTACTAATTTTCTTATATTTGAATTATATTCTTAAACCTATAATTATACACTTATTAAAGATACAGATATAGTTGTATGCCTAGAGCTTTGTCCCAAAATTACTAGAATGTGTTGGAATATTTTGAATTAAAACACATTGCTCTGTTCATCGCGCGCGATATAAGTGATTAGGTAGTAGGTAATATTCGGTTTAGTAACGGGCGCACACACCCCGATAGTTTATGCGTTGACCACTATTTTATGGCTTACGTATTTAAGTATATTTTGAAAAGGAAATAATAATGATTATCGGGGTGTATAAGGAGTATTGTAAATAGGTAATTAACGCAAAATATTTTTATATGTTTTTCGGTCGTGTCGGTTTCCGTTATCCGATTTAGGACAGCTCCATGGCGCAGCGGGCGAGTAGTCGGCTGCGAAGCGAGAGGCCGTGGGTTCGATTCCCACACCGAGACAAATGTTTGTGTGAACCACAAATATGGGACCGCAAGTCCCTCGTAGTTCCTGATACCCACGACACAGGTTTACCTAGTGTGGGGTCAGAGCTATGTGTGTGACTGTTGGTGTATTATTATTATTATTATTATCTAGGGTTATCAGTTATACATTATTATGCTTTATAATAAAATTATATAATAAGTACAATAAAGTTGACACAACCTCATAAAAGTAAAATACATATTACTGTAGTTGAAATTGTACTGTAAAACAAGTTTTCAAGTTTAAATACAGAAATCTTATTAAAAACCATGCTTAAATATAACAGTGGAGTAATTCTAATTCAATGTTTGTTTGAAATTTGATATGATCCGTTTGGTGTCTTTTCCGTATTAATACGGAGCAGACGTAATCCATGTCGCGGTTCTCGCTTGTAAAACTGATTACATTAATAATGTTATAAAAACCTTTTTAAAGTAAACATAAGAGTATTACAAAATGTAAAGAGTGCAAACAGCATGCAGATAGAATGCATTGGGTCGGCGGTGTTTGGGGAAACACGCGATCGCACTGTTGGATTGACGCCCGAATACTGATACGCTATTCAAGCATTTAAGTTAAACTATGGTTATAAACATGTTGAGACCCTCTAAGCTGTCAAAATTGTATGAAAATAGCTTAGATTATAAATCTAGAAAATAAGGAGCCGTTAGCTATCTGACAATTGAGTACTGTTTCAGTATTCGAGCGTTATAGATGGACAACTTCGTGCGCGACCGTCCCGCGGGTTTCAAGACGTTGGGGGGGGGCGAGGTTCTCTAGATGTTAGCGGGGGCGGTTTGTGCAGCGGGGAAGGGAAACAATTGAACGGTTGCATTTGTTTCCAACACGAAGTTGTCCATATATAGTCACTTATTTTTTGGATAATGTCAGTAGAGGGGATTTCGACATAAATTGTGCGCTTCGGCAATGTTCGGTTTTTATGATTTATTACGCATATGCAATGAATGCCCCGCCATACGGTGCATGATTTAAATGTGGAACCTAACAAGTTTATATTCAGTCATCATCGGCATGGCATCGCATGCCCATATTTCGAAATATCCTAATATTGCCAAGGCGCTTAATTTTAATCGTAGTACCTTAGATTATATAGATTAATTTAACATTATAAGTAATATTAAAATATCACTGTATAATAGAGTTCAACACACTCCCCCTTTGTAACATCATGTAGTGTAAGAACGGTTAACGTTAGGGTATAGGAGACACAGTCGTCCCTAGCTTAATTGTGTGTTAATAACATTATACTGAATTTAGCTTGGATTCTACTTGTAGCTATCTACTGTCATGCCTTCATAAATTATATCATTTACAGATGTACAGTGGTATGCGTGGCATTAAGGGCCTTGTATGGGAAACGTCCGTATTGGACGCCGATGAAGGTATCCGCTTCCGAGGGCTATCGATCCCCGAGTGCCAACAGCAACTTCCCAAAGCCAAGGGCGGAGAGGAGCCCCTCCCAGAGGGTCTTTTCTGGCTACTTGTTACCGGAGAGATTCCTACTGAAGCTCAAGTCAAAGCTATTTCAAAGGAATGGGCTCAAAGGTGAATATCTGTTACTACCTATATCTTAATATAATATACTGCTTAACAATATTCATCATTAGATAGTATCTAATAGTGGTCGTATCTTCATACGAAAATAAAACAGGACAAGTGTTCACGTGTATAAATACATTTAATGGATGGATGGACTCCTGTGTTGAATTGCGTGCGTGTTTGCGAATCGAGCCGGCGATTCTTCCAGAACGTTTACAAATGACTCATTTTAGATATATCATATATGTACGCCCACCTTTGAATTAAATGGAAAAAATATTTTATAATAAGATTGTTGAAGCTGTATCATATTTTAAATATTCAATTCCTTCGATGTCTATAACTTTTGAAATTTGAGTTAGTAAACATACGAGGTTTTCTAATGTAAACTGATGATACATCCCTATAGCGCAATCAATAACGGACTACAATCACAGCGCGCAATCGTTAAGCTGGGTAACAAAATACGTAAATTATACATGGAACATCCGGGTTAGTGCAAAAAATCCTCCCGTCGATTATGATGATCTCGTCGGAAGAAATAATGGCGTAGTGGAAGGATGAGGGACAGACAGTAGTATCCTTAGGCCAAGCCCCTCAAATAAATGTAATCGGTGTTCCTTATTTTATCGTATTAAAAAAGTTTTCTACTAATGTCTGTTTTACAGAGCCGAGTTGCCAGCTCATGTAGTAACTATGTTAAACAACATGCCGAGCAAATTGCACCCTATGACACAGTTCTCGGCCGCCGTCACAGCCCTAAACAGCGAATCCAAATTCGCCCAGGCTTACTCAGAGGGAGTACACAAATCCAAATACTGGGAGGTAAGCGATGGTTTTATGCATTTTTTTATATTTTGTTAAACATAAAAATTATTCTTTAAACTTCCGATGGTTGCGTCATGGGCGTTAGTGACGTCGTCTCTAAGTGTTAATACTACGCAATGTGTAAATCTAAGGGAGACTATTGACGCGACGGTAGCGTTCCTAACGCGCGGTGGAAATTTAGTATAAGATTTACTGGGGTGTCTAACGTAGAGAGTTCAGACTTTGACCATCCAACATACTTTTTAATCAAAAGAAATTCATCTATAACATAAATATACTGGGTATCTATCTATCTAGTTACTTATTTAAATGTTTACAAAACAAACTTATTTATATTTAAAAAATTATGGCTTCGTACTGTATTATCTTTCAATATAGTAAAGTACATATCGGTATCGGTTGAATGAAATGCACTAATTCAAGAATTGTAGTCTGCTATTATCTCAAAAATCATATTTGCATGAAAATATAAAATCTAATAATTCTAATCGAAATCTAAATCTAATCGAAACAAGATAACTATCAAGTATACTTATAAATTCAGTTTGTAATTTTTAGTAAAACTAGTTTTTTATTTTTGGTGTTACGACACTGCTATGGTATATAATCTGCAATACAAAAACCCTTATTAGGTACTTTTGCTGTTATCAGATTTATCTGTTATTTCGTCTTCGGATTTTAACCTAAGATTAAAGATATACATTTTTTTTGATAGATAGTTGAATATTAAGTCCGCCGTTACATTAATTTAAATGTAAAAAGTTTAATAAAATAAAATAAATTACATTAAATATGTAATTATTTAGTTTTGATACTGCCTTGGTAGTGCAGTTATAATACGTACGCTTTACGACTAAGGCTGACGCTGAGGCCTGGAGTTCGATCCCCGGGTCGGGTAAAAATGATATTGGAATTTTCTACTACGAAATGCTCATTATCATCAATTCTGGAGTCTGGAATTGTGCCCAATATGGCGATAAGCTCGCCTGGCTATTACATCATGGGACGGTGATACGCTCGGCGAAATTTAGGTGTACTGGTTACACCTCTGGCCTCTGCGTATGTATGTATGTGTTATTTTCTGTGATAGTACGTGTACGAAGACTCGATGAATCTGATCGCGAAGCTGCCGGTGATCGCAGCGACGATATATCGCAACACGTATCGCGACGGCAAGGGTATCGGGGCTATTGATGACAACAAGGACTGGTCCGCCAACTACTGCACCATGCTCGGCTTCGACGATCCCCAGTTCACGGAACTGATGCGTCTCTACCTCACCATCCACAGGTATGTCAACTAATTCGTTCACCTTATAATTATTATTATTTTGCTGTAGTTGATGACGATTTACATACTTAGGTATACTCTATGGAGTGTTGCAGAAAGGTGGTATCATAAAACGTATAGGGAAGATTGTTTTGTGTATTACTAAATGATAAATCTGTATGATAAATCTTTTTTTATAGCAAAGGGCTGAAAACGGGCGCAAGTGGGTTACTTGATGGTAGGTCATCTCCACCGCCCATGTACACCCACAATACCAGAAGAATCATGAGCGCGTTGCCGATTTTAAACGTAATGAATATTAAAAGATTGGGAAGGGGTGAGGGATTTGGGCCTCAGGATATTCCACTCACCGTACGAAACGCAGCAGCATGCTGCTACTTTAAGTTGGATAAAAAAAAATATTTAGGGCATTAATAATAACTACATACCATTACGTGACATATATGTTGTATACAACGTAAATTTACTATTGCAAGATAAGTAACAAACCTGAGATTTTTGACATATTGTATTTAGGGCATGTTTTCTGTTATATCCAGTATAAAAACAAAACCCATAACTCAGTAGAAATATATTATGTTAATAGAAAGTCAATGCTACAGAGTATACTACTAGATATATACAGAAAGTCAACATTTTCAATACAGTTATTTTATGTGTAAAATAATCTATGATCATTTTTGCAATCGATGTTGAAGTGGTTTGACCTTGGTTTATTGATACTCGTAATACAATCAGTTCTTGTAAACGCTAGATGTAATGGGCTTTTGAGAATCCCTGTATGTGTCTTGAGTGGGAAGCCAACAAAAGAACATTACTTTCTTGTTAATAAATAAACATGCATCACGTACCTATGCGTACACATGTCATCCACAAGTGTACATCGTGTTATTTGCGAGCTGGATTCATGTACATTTAATTTTATGTGAAGCGTTGCGAATGTATTTGTCTGAATGGTCACATATTTGTATCATTGCTGAATGCGAATTGTTATATATATGATTGCTTAGTATGTGAGTAACATTATCTTGTTTATGTCTCTAGGACTATGTGATTGTTTGTTCTTTGTATCCTCACTTCTCATTATAGAACTAGCATTTTACTGAACTGATATTAAACTTTGTTTTTTGTATTTTTCTACTATAGGTAACAATATAATTTTTCCTCCATTCGTTTTGATCTAATATCTGTTTGTTCTAATATCATTGGTTATAGGTGATATTATTGGTCAGATCCAATTGATATCATTCCTGCATAATAATTGTCTATAATTCTATCTATGTCTATAATTTTAAGATTTATTTACACCTGGTCCTAAATAATAATTATTAATAAACATATCTTTGTTATGGAAGAGCGGAATTTTCCGACACAAGTAGTAAGCACATAATAGAAGGCCCTAACCTTGTATTGCTTTATAACAAAACATTGGTTACCGAATAAATATTTGTTATTATTATGTTACATACAGACGTAGTTGCCGTTTGCTCGATACAATATTTTGTTATAAAAAATAGTAATAATTCAACGCATTCCTGCACGCCGTTTTATGTATGCGCAATGTGTGCCCCTGTTACTATGTGCTTAAATGTTACCTATAGGATCATGAGTCTCGCATCACTTTCCCACAAACCATAACTACATATACTAACTAAATATATACAAGCTCACGCACACATTGCGTGCAAAAATGAACCATCTATACCAACATTACAAATTATATCGCCGGCCTTCAAACTACCAAACACGACCGTACGGCGTAGTATTTATACAAAAAAACAATGTCGACAATATTGTTGAACCTTGGTTTAATGGTTCCTACTCGCTATGGTGCGTCCTTCTTCTATCGAGATTTGGAATTAACGGTAACGGTGAGTTATCGAGTTCCATTAGGTGAGTTGTGAGTCGTCATGTTGGCGATAAAAAATATATCAATAGTGCATTGAAGATGGCCGTAATATCTTTTAATTGATTCTTTAGAAATTTTGTTGCAAAATTGTTGCATGTCGCGCGTTATTTATTGACATGCATTAACATAATTTGCGAAATTGATCATTGTTAAACTAAACATTTTAACGACACATTGCACGTAGGCATGACCCACGCATGTTACGTAATGAATAACGTGTTCAAGATGTGAACATTGTTATCATTACGTTGAACGTTTTACACAAATTGCTGAATTAGACAAATTTAAAGCGATTCTTTGCACATTCTTATGTCACCTTAGAGGCACCTAAAAAATAAGCCAGCAATATTATTTAACAAATACGTGAATAATCACAAAGTACAGTATTACGGCTTAAAGTTTGCGTTTCGGAAAACTCGGCCTATTTTTAAAATAAGGACGCGTGATGATGATAGTCTAATATACATATAGGCCTTTTACAACATAAGATCATGTACTTATTTTAGTGACTGTACGGTCCCGCACATTCTGGTCGGTTATTCATCATTCATACTCGCACTGGTTCGTAAAAACCGAAAAGTTTGCCGAAGCGCATAATTAATATAGCGCGACACGCTACTGATTTTGTTTGCTGTATAATACTTCTGTCGTCCATCACTTATGTAATATCACTCAACTCATTGCGAATGATTTCTTATACATAGTAGTACCTGACTAAACGTTATCATGTATTAACTTTATCAAACTTGTAATACTGACATTGTTGCTACGATTATTTTCATAAGTGGAGCTACTGATATACTATCTAACAGATAACGTCAATTTTATATAATATGATCTCCATTGTTTACAACTTGATGTATTGTGAATAGATTATCTACGGAGTGTCCAACAAACGGTACACGGAATTCCACCTTATCTACACATTAGCGAGCTATGGCTCCAGTTCCGTCATAAAACCTGAATACCTTTGAAATAATTAGTATTAAACATACATACACACTTACTCACTCTTTCCCTTAGGCAGGCAGACACAACAGATTTCCATTTGATATCATAGGGGATGATGGAATTTGGAAATAATGAAATAAAAGCATTATTAATTCTTGATACAACGTTTAACAATGATTTTCTATAAATGTCACGTTGTTTTAATGAAATATTATTTTTTAATTTATGAAATGTAATGATGACGTATTTAACATGAACATAGTCGTTATGTGTTTTGTCTTATCGCATACTCCATTATTAATATTGTTATCTACTCCATATGAAATTACTAACGCATTTGGTAATTGTTAAATGATAAACGAAAGTCATAAATGCTGGTTATTAATATTGTGAACCCGAAGTTTTGATTTTATTTAGAGTAATAGATCATTATTGATTCGTCATTTATAAAATAGGCAATTGTTAAAAACGTGTCTCCAAATGTCTAAATTGGACTGTTACGTTTGCATCCTTTTTTAATACCTGTAATGTTTATACATTTTTTTATTACTGTTACGCTTGTGTATAGCAAGTCTTTAGGAAACTGAATGGCAATAATGGTTTGAAATAAATGTAAAAAAGAACTCTCATTTAAATCAAAAGATATTTAAACATATTTACATATAACGAACATATTACATTTCTATTGTGTATTATGTAATATCGAATATTTGTTTTATAATATTGATGGTATAAAAATTTGATTGGCGTAATTTCCTTGTTCGCAGTGATCACGAGGGCGGTAACGTTTCCGCTCACACGTCGCATTTGGTAGCGTCAGCCCTTAGTGACCCCTACCTGTCCTTTTCCGCCGGACTCAACGGTCTCGCTGGTCCTCTTCACGGCCTCGCCAACCAGGAGGTAAGATTCCCTTTGTAGATATAAAAGGTAAAGTCCTGAATGATGTCATCGTCTAGCTGAAACCGTTAACGATTGAAACTAGACATTTTAGGAGGCTGTTAACAAAATTAGAACAAAATAATAATATACAAGATTTAAAGTTACCATTAAAATTTTGTTTAAAAATAGTTTCTAATTAGAGTAGATAGACGTTTAGATCGGTTATTTCAAGCTAAACTTTGATTTAGACCTTATTTGTTATAATAGTATTCTTTACATTGATATAGTACTTAGTAGTTGTATTCTCCATACAGAGGTTAGTTTGCATTCTACGCGTGTATTTGGCAGTTTGGTTAACAAGACAACAATACCTAAACGATGGCCGAGTCATTGGCTGAGATTAAGTAATTGGAATATTTTCAGTTTACGGTCAACATGTACCTATACATATCATTTATACAAGTGAAAGAAGTGACGAGCAGGCCACTCGCCTGTTGACAAAAATTACGTCTGACCAAGAACAGTAGGAACGCCACCCAGGACTGGGTGGAACTACACTACTCTCACCACCCTGAGACATTTTATGTTTCATAAGAACTAATGTAGTAATTTAATTAACTTCTTATATGGCAACACACAGTGCGTCCACACTACTTGTATGCTACTTGGCAAGAAATAGACAAAGCGGTGATTGCTACCTATACGAACTCTTGTATATGGCATAGCTTCCACCTCATTAATAATACATAAGAGTATATAGAAATAAATCTGATGAAATTGCGGTCATGTTTTCATTTTGTAGCAGATAGTATTATTTTCTATATCATTGAAATAGAATTTACCCGCGGCTTCGCCCGCGTGAATGACTATCCGGAACAACCCCTTTATAGCATGTCACCCTCTAAGGGATTGATTTTAGAAAAATCCCTAAATACGTATTTGCTTATTTGTTTTTAGGAGTATTCCTACGAAGTTTCGAAATGTCTACTTAATATTATTTCTGCATACAATTTTTAACCCCATTATACCCCTTTATCCTTCCTTATTTCTTGTATAAATCATGAAGGCAACCTCTGTGCAAAGTTTTACCTTTCTAGGTTCAAGAGGTTGGGTTAGGCGTGGATGAGTCGAATCAGTGAGTGAGTAAGTCAGTCAAGACTTTCTTTGTATATTACTAGATTTTGCTCGCGTTTTAATGTATTTTTCCGGGACATAAAGTACCCTGTCCTACCTCAGGATATAATCTATCTTCTCAACAACTTACATTAAAGTTCGTTTAGCCATTTAGCTCTGAAAACGTAACAAACAGATCTACTTTCGCATGTATAATATTAATATCGACATATTATTGATAAAGCGTTTTTTTATTGAGTCATTGAAATTTATCAAGATTTCGTTTTTAGCGAATAGTAGGTACCTATAATTGTTATTTCAAATAACGAATGTATCTGAACCGGTTTGGGTTTGCATTTAGTTACAGAAAATGATGTATTACACTAATTGTGTATACATATTTTATTATGTTCATACTAATATTTTATAAAAAACATAAAAACTTATTATTTCTGTTTACCAGAGCTACAATAATACAACATCTATGTTATTATTTTCTGGATTAGTTGTTATTAAAGAACATCTATAAATACATATACTCTAGTTTATATTATTTCAATACAGTAAAATAAATAAAAGCAATGATGAGTGATAAATATCATAAAATACCTTATTTCAGGTTACTATTGTAATAATTCATCAGTGTTATCACGGAATGTCGAAGGAAAATTCCATGATCCATCCATCATACAATAAAGAACTATTAAGATCGTTCACATCATGTTATCTGATTATAAAGTGGAGATGTTATGAATTATGATTATGTAAGGTTACAATTTGTACATTTCAGGAATGCGTAAAATTTTCAGTGGATTTAATTTAATTTTTATAAGGATACACCGAATGTGGGATACACCGAATGTTAAATAATATAATTAAAATATGCACTAATATACAGTATTACGATTAAATTGGGCTTCGGTAATCATAATTTTTTACTAATTAGAACTAATATGCAATGAATGACCGGCTATCAGCGTCCGGTCACTTAAGAAAAAAATAATCACATAGTCAAACACGTAAGGTACACATAAGCGTCTTAGGGACCAAGGTAAATTTTACTAATATTATGTTTTCCTATGTGTAAGCTTACTAAGTACCGTTGCTTTTGCATTAATAAATAATTACCTATCTCATATGAGTTAAATCTATGGATTGAGAGATATTCTTTGATACAAATCAGTTCGGTTCTTCCAGCGATCTAAATACCCGCCCATATCATGAATGTCCCTCCACTATACGCATGGTGGCATGACGGTAAATGTTCTTGGCGTTCACGAGGTCCTTCAATTCCGCACCTATACGCGTAGTTTCTCATTAGTTAGTCAAAGCGAGATTCATCAGAAAAACACACATGAAAACGCGCTTGATCCCCAAATACTTTTGACTTTCTCATGTCTGTATATGATAATCATCATCACACATCACACGCTCGTATTTTGGATACGAAGATTGCCAAAGAGCGTAATTTAAATTTTAGTACGTACTTACTGTAATATGGGTTTTAGATAATGGTATTAATTAACAAGTCTACTTGACATGAAATAATGAAACGTAACATCTTTTATAGTTTCTAATGTATGAATGCTATTTTTAACCTCCAACAAAAAAGAGGAGTGTAATAAGTTCTAGCCATTTATGTCTGTGGGTGTTTAACATCGTAACGCTTAATCGAATGCATTTTTCTTTTTTGAAAGCTGGTTTAATCGAGATTTTATTAAGCTATGTTTGAAGAAAATCTGTTTTGGCATTTAAAAGTTACAACTATTTTTCTAATTTAGGCCAGATTTGACCAAAATTTACATTATTTCAACTCTGGATCTCAATCTCTACTCACTTAGAATATTTCACTCACTTTCATATTTACAGTATAAAACACTAGTCATTTTACCATGCAAACCCGATAATAGTCAATACTCGGATTAATATATAGTTGCGTAAGAGTGAACAAATGAAAATCGTCCAAAACGAATGCATTATTTTTGTTGATCGCCGCCGGGATGGGCCGTATAAAGATCAAAACGTGCCTTAGGATGCTATTCCACTATCTTATTTCCATCATAGATATATGACATCATATATGATCCTATGTCACAGCATGCTGTGAAATAGGACCATAGAAATATGATCATAGAAAATATGAAGTTTATGTTGCTATTACACTGTCATACATTTCTCATATATGTATGAGCTATAGAAGTAGGATCATATGATAGTCGAATAGCGGCCTTAGTATGGTAGTATTTTGTGAGCAGTGGATATCACATCGGGTGATCTACTTGCTCGATTGCCGGCCGCTAAAAACTAATGTGTATTAATTTCAATGCAATTAAAAGGTCATAGGCCTCTTGTATGCAAGAGTCCGTAGGTAGGTAATCTCCCCTTCGTCTATTTCTGTCGCCAAACAGCAGTGTGTAAGCACCGATAGATTCTGGTTTGAAGAACATTCAAGCTAGTGAAATTATTCGGCATCATTAGACGTAAAATTGTACTTCTTGGGAATGTGTGTTGTGCGCTCCATTTCGTAATTTTTAATTCAGATACCGAGTAGTTTACTATTGTTTATAAAAAGGTGTAGGTGGTACTATCAGGCGGGCGACCTGTTCGTCTCGTCATTCAGTAATATAAAACAAAATATTTCTTTATTTGAATATAGGTGCTCGTCTGGCTGGAGAAACTTCGCAAACAAGTTGGCGATGACTTCACCGAGGATCAACTGAAAGAGTTCATCTGGAAGACCCTCAAGTCTGGCCTGGTCGTGCCTGGCTACGGTCACGCTGTACTGAGGAAGACAGACCCCAGGTGAATCCAATATCCAATATTCGTAACTAAATGATGGTGTGGAGCTTCTTGCTGACTTAATCAACCGCAACCTGAAAACCAAATAAATGCCCGACCTTTGGCGGATGAGTTTTACTTATACAAGGGTAAGGGTAGTGTTCAGGATTGTGAGACAACACTGTCTATAACGTGCTGAAGATGGGGCGAGTGGAGGCGACTTAGTGGGAAGGCGGACCCGAGCACTAGCGGGGATAATGCCAGGTAGAAAGAAGACGATTTAAAATAGACAGTAATTAAAGCTTTTTTGTCATTCATATATTATTATAGAACTTTTGTTTTGACAGAAAGCTTCTTGATAAACTTACACAAATATACACATATAGTTTTATCCAGCGATTGGATCTGCAGATTTCTCAAAAAAATCTTGGATCCCGATTTACGATTTAGCCTTAGATACGGTTGTTTTTACCTGACTTTGACGGCAACATAAACACATAGATTGGTTAACATCCAAACTTTATTACTATATCCTAAATATTTTTTTTTGTGATATTGATAGTTCTAGGATTGCTCTCTCTCTGTATTTTAGCATGACACTATTTTCTGGGATAGCTTTAACTGGTTATAGACCTAGTTAAACTCTGTCTATGTCTTATAAACTATAGCATGCGAGTGCTTCGTTCCCTTCACATGAGTATGTGAACAAACCGTTTGGGTAAACAGATTGGAATCGAGCAATCCTAATTTTAGTGTTAAACATTTTCTCACACACTGGTCATGTAAAGGTACACGTGCCAGCGCGAGTTCGCCCTGAAGCATTTGCCCAACGACCCATTGTTCAAGCTGGTCGCCGCCGTGTACAAGGTCGTGCCTCCGATCCTCACCGAGCTCGGAAAGGTCAAGAACCCTTGGCCCAACGTAGACTCCCACTCAGGTGTCCTCTTACAGGTAAATATTGATTCAATTTCCGCTAAATATAAAGACGCCTAGCGAGCTGCTTGGTGTCGAAAATGACGATTCTGGTTTAAGATTGGCAAGTGTGTGTGCGAGATAATCTTAAACCAAGCTCTAAAACAATGCGCGTGTAACTCAGTACCTACACGTGACAGAAGTAAAACGAACGATTGGATATTTAACTCCTGAATACTGAAATTCAACGGCCGACAATATAAGGGCTACATATTTTTATTTATAATAAATTTTCACAGAGATGACGTTTTCAACATGTCTAACACGATCTTAAATGCTTGAGATGCTTTTCAGCATTCGGGCGAGCTGTCGCATTTTGAGATAGCTGTTATGATAAACGTTCATTTGTTTGCATAGCATTATTGATATGTCTCGTTGTCATCGAATTTTAAAATTCAGTGTATGAAAGCAATCTCGCTGATCTGTCTGTGGCACAGACTCTGTGGTACGTGAGCTGTATCGGAGTTCGTAATGTCATTCTACAAATAAATCGGATGCCTGCGGTGCGTAAGGGCAATGCTGTGCAGATGTTTTAAATCCTCCACCATTAGTTGTGCATTATGAAACTTTAGGGCGTGAATGGATATGGTCACCAAATATAAAGTAATTTAAATAAATATTATTTTGAAGAATGGAAAAAAGTGGCCGCTATTTTGTTTTTGTTTGTTTTATTATTAGTTATTATAGTTGTACTAGTGACTGGCCGCACAGCGAGACAATCGCCGGCAATACATCCTCTCGTGGAGATGTATATTACGATGTGAACAGCGATGTATGTTTGTTGTTTTCAGTATTACGGTCTGAAGGAGATGAACTACTACACTGTGATGTTCGGCGTATCTCGCGCGCTAGGAGTGCTCGCACAGATGATCTGGTCTCGTGCGCTCGGCTTCCCCATCGAACGTCCCAAGTCCCTCAGCACCGACCACCTGATCAAACAGCTTGGCAAGTAAGCGCAGACTGCAGCCCGCAGCCACAGTCGCACGCACTAGCTAACTACTAGGGCAGGCCGCAGGACTCAACAGTACCGAATACGCTTAGCCGCACTTTTACACTAGTGCCCTAGTAAAATTGCTCAGTTAGATTCACACTAAACACCAAAAGTCAATTCAAGATTATCGTTGTTTAATTGTTTGAAAATAATATTTTTTATTATTCCCTATTTGTTTCAGTAGTATTAAGCGTAAATGATGTTTTTTGTTTTATTTTTTAATTATTATTATTAATATTGTTGCATAGTTGTATTTATGATCCGTTTTATGATTATATTTTGGTATTGATTGCTGTGTATAAATTAATTTACAAAGCTATGTATTACATAGTCAAGATCATGTTAATCTGATTATTGTCAATTTTATTGGAAAAAAACCACCTTATAAGGATGTACAGGCAGATATATGTATAAATTGACTAATTTGGTGGTGTGATTCAACTGCGATTCTCACATAGGTTCTAAATTGGACAGTAGTCGAAACTGTGTTTCGAGTGGTTTTAGTATTGAAACATTTTAGCGGAATTTATAAAGATAGTGATAGTGTGCCGTGCATACTGTCATGTTTTAAAATAGAAATATGATTGTTTCATAAAAGTAATCAATCATGTATTACGAATTGAATGAGGGGATGGTCCGATATTATTTCAGTTTATTGTACTTAGCTTCATGCTAACGGTCTTAATAGGTACTTAGGATATTAGATTATCAGACAATAAGATTAATTTCTGCGACTAAATGTTTTTTTAGTAATTTATTTTATGTTGTATTACCTCGTATTTATTATATCAAGTTACCAAAGTACTTGTATAATTTTAACAGTAACGTCATTTTGTACGTTTTACATGTGAAGCAATTTTAACAATGCCTACCAAGTAAATGGATTACCGGAAATATATTATAAATAACATAATATGTGTAATTGCATTTCTTCTGAGTGTTGTTGATATTGCGAATGTTAAAATGAATGATGTTTATTTATCTGTTATTGAAAAACCATACTTTTCATTAATTTACTTAGGCATAAATTTATTACAATTTCAAGATTTTCGGCATACCAACATTTTCACAATTTGACAATACTAAAATAAATTGGTATGGTGTAGTATACAAATGCTTTTCTTTTTTGATCCTTGTCCTTGTATATTTCAATAGAACATGCAGCCAATGTAAACAAACATTTTATTCAATATTTCACCATCGGTCTTCAATAATCATACATCACATTTTTTATCTGTGAGAATGTTACTCGGTTCATCCTGTTTTATAGTATCATAAATACAGAACTTAAATGATTTATAGATAACGCAGATCAGTTTGTTTACACTTTTGTAAAGGCAGCCTTCCGATCATTGATCGCTTCATTGGTGTAGCGGCAGCGTACATAGGCTGAGAAACTTGAAGTCCTGTATTCAAATCCCAGGTCGGGCAATCATTGTTTGAGTTTTGGGCTTAAAAAACCACATCACTTATCCGGGATTGGAATTTGTGCCCGGCGTAGCGGTAGGCTAGGTAGCAAAGTATACTGTAGGTACGATACGATATAATATTTTACCCCCCTAATACGAAATCTGATTGCATTGCTGTATAAAAATAAAGTATTTTCTTTATGTTTTTAATGATTACTATGTCTATATTCGGCTTGTAACTTTGGGCAACACTAATAATAAACAGAAGAGCTTGCATTGTTGTTATCGCTCACGCACTTCACTTTATCTGTGATCGATTGTATGGGTCGTAAGAATCGAGTGATTAAAATTAGCGTGAAATGTTAGGATGTCTGATGGTTTAGTTCAAAGTCGATGAACTAAAATAAAATCCTGTCACCTAAACCAAATTAAGTTATCAGATAATGTTAATAAGGCGCTTGAGTACATTTAGTTCAATCTCTGGGTTAGAATAGGCAGTTTCGTTTTTGTTTCACAACAATACAGCAGGACCGCAGCAGCAGCAGCAGCGAAACCGCTGTAGTTTTGAATAACAGCGGTTTCGCTGCTATGGTTTCACGGCGGAGATGACGGCGGCATTAACGCCTCTTGGAACAGCGAAACGGGTATCACTTTTTTGCATCACTTACGCTTTTCATCCTATATCCATTAAATAATTTGGATTATAATAATATAACTATAGTTTGACATCAAGTTCCCAGTGTATATTGACAGTGTAATTATAAATTTATATTATGCCGTCGTATATTTTATTTGGTAAATTTTAATTGAAATATGAAAAACTGGCCTTAAGTTAAGTAGTAACTACTTTTAGGTCGACTTTCCCGACGATCCCAGATAAAAATTGACCACTAAGCTTACTTACATAAGTAAAATTTTCATACGATTTGACGTTTCTTAAACTGTTTTTAGTGGGTCAAAGTCCTAGTGTTGTCAAACTAAAATTAGTTAAGTCCATTCGTTACACAACCGTTTGTCAGGATTAGTTTAATTGGCCATATTATATAACAGACATACTCCCATATAAACTTAAAATATTCTTATTTATTTAATTCACTTACTTTAAAAGTTGGTCAGATGTTTATAAAAAACATAATTGTATTATAATAACCAGAATAATCTGGTCTTAAATATTTTCTAGATCAATCTTTGTGATTGAGTCTAGTATAACTAATCATTATCTGGTAGTCACATTTTAGGACTGTTTGCTCTAAATGTAGAAACTTCAGGTTCAATTGTGAACTCTTCCCTCTTAACTTGGTCATCTGTATAAATACCATCATCAAAAATGTCTCCAAAGGAATCTATTTTGGAGCCAGAATCCCTTGTGATTCCGTAGTTCGATGTTTTTTCATCCATAGAAATACGTCTAGCTGATAATTTTGAGCCTGAAATGCGCCACTCGTCGACTATGAGTAGATGTTTGCTTAAATCCCAACCTACAAGAATATATACAAGTTTAATACCAAACAATTAGAAAATGTCGAGATAACTATAGTACTGTTTTAATTATTCAGTAGAATGTAACTTTGACAGTGTTGACAAAAGAGACGGGCAAAGGGGGGTCCGCTCCGGCTCCCTGGTCTTAGGGGAGCCCCCAAATCTCGAAATCGTCTACAATGTCAAGCCTATGTTTACTCAAAGTACCGGTTAACGCAGTAAAAAAGATCACCTATTAGATTTACCGCTCCAGATCCCAGACTTATTTTTACCGATTATTTTTATGTTTTACTAAACATACAACATACTGTAAATTGCTAATCAAAATGGCGTTTTTTTCTTATATTTTCTTAAAATTAGAATATTTCCACATGCAAAACCAGCCAATACTTTATGTTCTGTTAATGATTCAGTAATACTGAATACAGAAAATGTTTTATGCTCAGTTACCAAATAAGAAATAATTTTAACGTTTCTGACGAATAATCAAATTCTAAGAAAATACTTAACGACAATTAAATTGAATTACAGCTTCTGAGTGCGTAGTTATTTACATTTTCTGTTTACAAAAAAGACGTAACTTTACACCTTTATAGCACAAATATTAAATTAAATTATTTTTCCGGAAGCATTTTCAGTTAATCATTCTTATTGTTTTATCATAGTGTTATAACTTACATGATATTCTAAAAATCAATAATATTTAAGTCGTACCCATGTGCCCCAATGCAGTTCTTATTCTGTTCCATTCTTTTTGTGCAATTTTATCAACAGTTTTCATTAAATCATATGATGGTTCATATCTAAACCCTCCATGTAAGGCATCATTTGTCTCCTCTCGGCTCCACTCGGCAGATTTCAAAGTAAGACAAACATGTGCAAAAGGATTTGGACTTGCAGTGTCTTCATAAATCGTCTGGAAAATTAAGCATGCAATAATAATTGGGAATCTTTTAAGTCTAATAAAACCGGCCAAGTGCGAGGCGAAGTTGCGCACTGAGGGTTCCGTACCAGAGTTTTATTGCCCTTTATTAAAATCAACCCTAAAGACAAAACTTACCAAGGGTTCGTCGTTTATAGCACACGTGATGATAGAGAGCAACACAGCGTGAAAGTATGCACGCAGTATATCATCTGTGCTCGAATTCTCTCTAACTAATACAAACATCATCTTTTTGCGGACATTTGGTATCAATATATAATTCTTCTCTTCATAAATCTCTTTGACACGTTTCATGTATAACGCATTTGGAATATCCTTTGTTATGTACGTTATTGATTGACCGAGTTTAATTTTAAATCCACATACCTTCGTATCTACAGGAAATATAAGATTTTTTTATAGTTTAATTATTTTAATCAATGATATGTTATAGAAATATTTTTATATATCAGGTTATAAATAAAGTAAGGACTGCCTCAGTGGCGCAGTCGTAATGCGTACGCCTTACGACTGAGGCTGACGCTGAGGTTTCGGGTTCGATTCCCGGTTCGGGTAAAAGTGATATTGGGTTTTTCTATTACGAAAAGCTCAGTATCAGCCTGGAGTCTGGAATTTGTGCCCAGTGTGGCGATAGGCTCGCCCCTATCACACCATGGGACGGAGATACGCTCGGCGAAATGTGGGTGTACTGGTTACACCTCTGCCTACCCCTTCGGGGATTACAGGCGTGAGTGTGTGTATGTAAATAATGTTAGAAGCTATTAAAATTTTATGGAAAGGGAAGTTGCCAAAGACGGAATAAGGATGCCTATGTCTCGTTTTCCTACCCAAATAGGTGACGCC
This sequence comes from Mimas tiliae, assembly GCA_905332985.1. Classification (NCBI taxonomy): domain Eukaryota; kingdom Metazoa; phylum Arthropoda; class Insecta; order Lepidoptera; family Sphingidae; genus Mimas; species Mimas tiliae. Next base: position 11,682,729 of record HG995239.1, on the reverse strand, counting down.
TTCCGGTAATGCCTTCGAGGGAGTAGTAAAACTTTTCCACTACTTGCCCACTTTTGTTCATACCAATATTTATAATATGAACTGCGGCTTCATTTATAACCCAATTGGTATGGTATATGGTTGCATATAAGTCGGAGTCAGTACCCCACATTCTCATTACGGATATACAAATCTCAATTAAACTTGTACATGCGCTCATATTTCGACGATACAATATGGAATTATTTTGTTGGAATACGCGCTAGATAACTTGGCCGGGCTGAAGTTAGCTGTTTCATCCGCTCCCGTAGGCCTTCCTGTCACCCGTTATTCTCTGAAAACAATATTCGCGAGGCCGCGCCACTCGTGACTAACTTCAGGCCATATGTTATTAAGCGTGTTTTGTACCTAACATGTAGGCTCCCATCTGATAAAAGAAGATTGGTTCCTTTCGATTTATACCCCAAACAGTAGCAATTACTTCTTTCTTAAGATACAAATCAATTAGTTGCAAAAATCTTGGTTCATTTAGTGTCTTTAGGCATACTGCTCTCACAGCAAAATAGTTGAAAATAATATGTAGAATCACCATTATGAGGAAAATTATAATGGAATCCCTGAAACAAATAGTTGTATTTAAGTGGTTTGCAACATTAATATTGGGTGGCACCTTAGGTGGTACATAACCAAACACCTGATTTGCTAAGGTTATAATGATTTTTGTTGTTAATAGCATAGAATATTAATAATATTTATATTTTGTTTATGGACGGGTCATTAAGAAAATGCGCCTCATCGTCATCAGGATGACTACATCCTGAATGACTAATGAAAATCTTTCCTCTTCGTGGTGAAACTATAGGATAGTCGACGGAGTATAGCTTTTAGTGTTTATAGGCATATGTTTAAAATCCACATACTTGATAGAATGAGATTTGTAAATCTGAGGATCAACTTTTTTTCGATAAGGTGATTACATAAACGCCATATTGTATACCTTAATTTACAGAAGCAGCTGAATGCTAGTATATTTTATATACCTATCCAATGTACTACGTATATTTTGATCTGTATTTTGAATCTACACAAATTAATACTGAGCACAGCGACAACTGTAGCACAATTGGTTACCACAGGTAATAAATACCAGCCGGTCTCGATGAGCATTATTTTTTCTACAGCCGATGCCAGCAAACCAGCAAGTGAGCATTAGTTATATTTAAGTTAATTTATGTTTTCGGTTAGTTGAGTTTTGCTTTTAGATTCATTGTTGCGGAGAACAATCTAGGTCCGCATCGTATTCGACTTTTTAATAGACGAGAACCTGTATTTGCAAACACATACTTACCATCACATTTCAAAACCTGAGACGGAAGTTTCGGTGACGGGACAGACGGGGCGAACAAAGTATTTTCGATATAGAACCCGTATTTTCAGTAATGCCTCTAACCTCTATGACAATCACCGAAATTGTGTCGATTTTGGTAAAAGGAATAGAAAGATTAATTCGACATTTTAAAATGTATGGCGAAGCACATAAGCTGACTTTATATTGATTCAATTTAGTATGCAAGCCCTGTATATCAGAGCGAATATTCATTGCAATTATCATTGCCATGGTCGCTATGGCTACAGAGGCGTGTACGGAACAGCACCAGAAGGCTGTCTTGTAATTTATTTTTCGAACTAAATTAATTAATTTGCATAAATATTGATCTAACCCAAAGAGAGATATAATTAAAAGAGCAGTAAATGAAGCAATTAGATTGACAGCAGTTTCTTGTGCTGAATCTTTGGCATTTACGTCTGCCAAGTTACCGCGGAGTGCATGATGTTGTGTCATTGCAGCTCTGGTGGCTCCACCTGCAAATGATATACAATATTTGCCAAAACCAGTCTAGTAATCTATTAGCCTTATCATTAGATGAGATAGACTGTAATCTGTCTATTTACCAAACATTTCTCGTGAGATTATGTAGGTACTGCTCAGCCATTAGCAGAAAACTTCGGAGCGGCAAAGTTATACGTACTTTACACTGCGCTTCCAACATTCACGGTAACATACGTACTAACACGATAAGAAATAAGAAGAGATCAAGGAGAAGGATCTCGAAACCTACGATAGCCAGTAGATATATAAGTCCTAATTGGACCATTTTGAAACATGGAAGAATGGATAAGGCAAAATTTTAAATCCAACTGATGATGGCCAGAGATAATACTAGTGCAAATAATGTCGTGGATTGGCAGCTTCTGGTTTTCACCAAACCGCGTAAGTGAATATTATAACTCAGGAGCTTTAAATCACACGGTTTTAGTAATGGAGCCACAAAACTTTTTACATAACCATTAAGATTATAAGAACAGAGCAAGTGAAAGCAAAGCAAATTCCTGCAGGCCACATCTTAAAGCCTTTGTCAGTGTTGGCCTGAGACAAATTTGAGGAGGGAGCGAGAATGATATGTCACTCTTGCCTATGGTTTGGTATAGCAAGCCTGAACTAAGCGAATGGACATGCGAAGGCGCCACTAAATCCAGGTCAGCACCTATACCCAGGGTTGCCAGTCAGTGTCTGGAGCTGGTCATATTGCTATGTGATAAATATGTTAGAGCTGGCACTCCGCACACAATAAACCGAGTATGACGATGTGTTTTTGTTTTGTAAATTATAATTGCTTATATTTAGTTGTATGTTGGGCAATGCTTGTTGATGTCACTATTCCGCATGATGAGAACCTCGTAAAAGCCGAAAAAGATAAAATGTCCAAATATCTAGATCTGGCATACAAGGTTACTAACATGTGGGATGTTGACTGGACAATCATTGTCCCGATAGTCGTTTCCGTCCATGGGTTGATACCGAAGAGTCTCAACCAACATCTTCAGAGGCACTCAATTGGTAGTGGGGTCAAAAGTCAGATGCAGAAGGCTGTATTATTGGACACGGCACGCATTGTGAGGAGGTTCCTCACACTAGGGCCCTAACCGCCGGTGGCTTGGGTCTTAGGCCTCGCCATCGGAGGGTGATACTTTTTATATTTTTAAATGTTTTTTTATGTAATTTAATATTTAGAAATGTAAAAAACCTTAAATATAATAAAGAGTACTGTACATAATAAATACACCCAACAGTCACACACATAGTCCTGACACCACACTAGGTAAACCTGTATTGTGGGTTTCAGTAACTATGAGGGACTTGCGGTCCCACAACACCCAGACCCGAAACAAATATTTGTAAATCACATAAATCTTGGTGTGGGAATCGAACCCACGGCCTCTCGATTCGCAGCCGGCTTTCACCCGCTGCGCCACGGAGGCTGACGCTGCCATAAGTCACATAAATGGTGAGAAAGAACAACAAATAGAGATTAATATATGAGAGATGTACACACTCTGTATGGAAACTAGTTTTAAGTAACATAAACCAATATTGTATGATTTAATTATGCTAAAGAGTATGCACCATGAGTCCATCGTGGTGTAATTAAAAATGGATATTGTTTATTGGTAATGGTGTTCATTAATATTAATTTATACACACCTGCTACTCCAACAACAGATTTCATGACAGTACTGATACACAATATAAAAGTACTGTAATTTTTAAACAGGGGCAGAGACAATTCTGTACACATTGCTACATCATTTAAAATGTCCGCATATAATCTCCACTTCTTACTGTATGCATCCAAATATGTGCTGTAAATAAAATAACATGTTTGTTTCATAATTGATAATGTTTGCTCCACATATTACACTATGGTGAAATCAGGACAGAATTTTGATGATACTTCCACTAAAAGTTGTTAAATAAAAACATTTTAACAAAAATATTTTGGCATAAAAAGCTTAACCTTTGTTGTTCTCATATTGCAGTTTTAATCAGTGATTGAAAGCATCAGCACAATAAAGGCTTAGGCTAGGTTTTTTTTTAAATAAATAGTTGTATATTAATTGTTAAAAAGTTCCTTTTTAATGTGCAAACTTACCCATGGGTGAATGCAAATAATATTCGGCCCAAATGTCCACATCCGTCTTTAACAACCCATGTTATAGTGGCCGACAGAGGTGTTGCAGTAGTATCTCCAACACCCACACCTATTAGTACTGCTTGGGTTGCCAAAATACCTTGCAAAGATATAAGAAAATTAACTGAACTAAAAATAAATAGCCTAGCCTAAAATATTATACTTAATGTAAAAGTTGATTATAAACAGTGAAATTTTAAATGCCAATATTTTAAGGACAATTGTGGACCAGACTACTAAAAATAAATGTGCTATCAAGGTATTTAATTACAAAGTTATTGATGTTTGTTTATATGCAAAATGCACAAAAAATTATAAATAATTCTTTTTAGTACTGGAAAGTTGAGATTCTAGTACTGTATAAATACAAAACAATCATCTATGATTTTGTATTTAGTAATTTAAAATTCTGATAGCACCTTTACTATTGGTAGACTGTCCACTGAGATTGAAGGAGGCAAGAGGTGTGCATGGAACAAAGTTATTAGAAATCTGTTGTCTCTGCCTACTTCTGTATGTATGTAGACTATCCATAATTAATAAATACATCTAACAGTCACACACACACATAGTCCTGAGTCCATGCTAGATTGAATCTGTATTATGACTTATCAAGAATTACAAAGAAGTTGTGGTTCTACAACACCTAGACCCAAAACAAATATTCATTTTATACGCTTTATATTAGCTTCATATGTATGTTAGTATGTAATTTTCATTTAGATTTCAACTGAATTATTATAACCCTTGTTTTGATTTAAGAATAAGGTTGTTTTTAAGGAAATTAGAGTTTAATTACCACTTATAGTACTACAGAACGCCTGTGCGGTATCCCATATTTGGTAAGATATATAATCTTCGCTTACACTTTCGGGATACCCTTGGGGAAGAAGGATTTTTGTAAACCAGTTGGTCAAATTACTGACTTTTTCCTCATCTATAACAATAATGTTTGCTTGATCTGTAATTTAGAAAATAAATCTATTATCCAGGTAGATTTAAAGATTCATAGGATTGTTCAATAATTACCTGGAGGTTTAATATAATATCTTTCTTTAGATAACGAACCATATTTCTCTTTGAGTAGTATTTCACCCTCGTGTGCATACATGATTAGGCAAATTCTTTATCCTGCTAACTGCAATTATAATAAAGTATCACTCATAAAATAAATTCAAATTGGGTTGACGGACTTGCCGTTGGAAGTACTTAAATAAATCCTTACTATTATAATAACATTAATTATACTAATACAATAACACTTACAGATTGTTTATTTTACGTTCAACAAATTGATTCACTTCGTTGATTATTATTGTTACTAAATATCAACAAAACAGAATCCAAAAGTAAAGTTCTCTTTTGTAAAAACTTATTTCTCCCTCCACGTCTTCTTTTGTGAGCACAGAACACTATTACCGTTGACTGAGTATTTCATGCACATAGAACATTTTGTCATTTTCGTTCTAAATTTAAAATAGTTTAAAATTCTAGTTACAAGATGACCCATAAAACGATATTTGTCAAAATTACAAAAAAATATGCATTTTTTGTAACAATAGCTATAACATAATTAATTTACACATTTTAACACAATTAAATTCAGCTCAGTAAATTTCTATATAATACAAAATATATAGAAAGACTCAATACATCTTGCGTAAACAGACATCAAAGAATGACAACGCCAACTCAAGCAGAAGTTGCCACATCATAAAAAATAAAATGATAGTGGTAGGTTTTTATTTTTATTAAGTCGAAGAATAGTCAAGATAAGTTAAAAGATTCGGCTTTGCTAATCCAAATAAATTAACTATTTCATATATATTCAATGAATTTTGCCATACTTAATAATCACATATTATTATAATCTTTTTCAATAGAAAAAATAATAAAAACTCTTTTCTTAAACATGTTAGAATAAAAATTGTATGCAATGGCAATTTCAGTATTTCCTTTTCCCGTTTTTCAAATTTGCAAATTTTATACAAATTGAAATTTTCATAAACGAAATATATAAACTGTTTCTTTAATAAATAACTAATGCTTGAATTTCATTAGCTATACCAATGCACAAAGCCTGTAAAACATAGTATGCATGTAAATGTGTGTATTAAAATGTGGTAAGTGAATAATAGTATTTGAAATTGATTCCTTTATAATTATATGTCATGTAAACTAGCACTGATCCGCCATTGAATTTTAATAAGTTTTAACAAAAGCTTTATTTCACCTATATGTTTTTAATAGTACGTAATTGATTAATATCCGGTAGGATATAATTGTAATTATTAGGTAATTAAGTGTTTTACAAATGTCCTATCACGAATACCTAACAAACATTCCTTAGTTCCTCACACAATATTTATTTTTCCCAATCCTAATCCGTGGTAAATACATACCAATTAAACTATTACAAACTTTATCGCCATACCGGGCACAATTCCAGACTCCGTGCTGATACTAAGCATAGCATGATAGAAAATCCCTCCCGGGAACTTTGCCCGACCCGGGGATTGAGCCCCAGACCTCAGCACAGCAGTCGTACCGCGTACGCATTACAACTGCGCCACCGAGGCAGTCGAAAATGAAAGTAAAAAATTCTAATTTACATTACAGATCAATAATATAAACTTTCGATTTAAATAAGTTATATCCATGTTTTTTTATGGTATAGGCCGGCAAACGAGCAAGTGGGTCACCTGACGGTAAGTGATCTCCACCGCCCATGTACGCCTACAATATCAAAAGAATCATGGGTGCGTTGCCGACCTTAAAGGAAAGGGATATATAAGGGATTGGGAAGAGGAGGGGGTTTGGGCCTCCGGGTATCTCACTCACCGTACGAAACACAGCAGCAAGCTGCTACTTTACGCCGGTTTTCTGTGAGACAGTGATAATGACCCGGACGAGCCGGCCCATACATGCTGTAGACAAGTGTCTACAGCGTGGCTCTACCACTGTAAGTTTGGTCCATATGTTTTGAGTTTAACATTTTTAAAACTATTATGTACATTGACCTGCTTTAAACTGTAATGGTGTACATTTTATAGACAAATAAATTACTAAGGGAGATTTCTCACAAACTACATACAGACCATCGTATGCGAGAGGCCGTCTGGGTGGGTATCACCGGTTTGTCTATTTCTGCCGCCAAGCAGCAGTGTGTTACTACTGTTATGTTATTGTTGAAGGACATTGACGCCCGCGCCAGTGAATTTACTTGGCATTATGACACAACACCTTATGTATCTGGGTGACGAGCGTAGTTCAGTGCCATGTAGTACTTCATAATTCGAGGTTCTTATCACCAGGTGAGTGACTTGCGCGTCTCATCTAAAGCTAATAAAAATAATATTAAAATAATAAAAGGTAATTGAAAATAACCATGTTGTATTATTTACTCACAAAAGCAAGAACCTATTATTTGTCAAGAAATTGTAGTACACGACGTCACGTAACAAAACAAATTGTGGGGTAATTTGTTTTTGACGCGGTAACCCTCGAAATTGTATCCTTGTCTCTTTCTGCGACACCTTAGGTAGGAGTCTATTAGATACTCAGTCAACGTCTTTTGTGAAGAACGATCTACAGTGCTGCCAGATGACTATCTCTCATTCCCCCCAGCCTTACGTAGATTCCCCCTAAAATACAGGATTTTCAAAGAAAACCCGCCCAAAACAGGAACTTAATATTTTATTGCCTATTATAATAACTTTATTAGATTCGTCGCCATTCACCAAGAAAGAAGAAGAAGTAGATAGTAAAAAACTAGGTATTTAATCTAAGTAAAAAACGCTGCATTCGTCACTTTATCAAATCAAATGTCAAAACAATTAAAAGTTGTAGGTTCTTTCAGTGTGTTTCAGTGCTTAGTTCTGCCTGGCGTTATCCCGGCATAATGCCAGGGTCCGCCTTCCTATCATAATTTGACATTGTTATTATGTGGAGCGACCGGCGTGGTGGGCCGTCTGACTATCACAACCAGCAATGGATCATCTAATTCCAATTCACATACTTCTTCGACGTTTGCTATAAACGAAGTAGATGATACTGACTGCTAATTGAATTTGGTCAGTTTCAACTTAAATATAAATTTGTCTGTTGATCCAATTCTAAGATTATATCGGCCCAATCCCATATTTTAATACAGTCAAATATCCAAATTCAAAAAGCTCTAGGTTTAGCGCCAGGCGTTAAAACGCGCGTTAAGTTGGCAGCCGTAACTGAATCAGTGCCACCATAGATGAATCATTAGTCATACAGGGAAAGATTGACAACTACGAATAATAAAACGTGAGCTTCAAAAAATGTTGCTAGATGGCGTTACTCGGCACACTAGACATATTTTTATTCTGAAAATAGGAAATATCGCATTTTGTTGTTCATCATATTTATTGATTTTGAGGATCAAAATACAACATTCACATTATATCCCTTAAGAAAATAGCAAATTCATAAACAGGTAATTTAATCATTTTATTCGTTGAACATGAACTAACCTAGATCACAATTTAGTATCCTGAAGTCCGGTAGATGGCACACATTTGGCAAAATTTACACTAAATAAAATTGTTAGATCATTTATTTTTTTAACTATTCTTCACAATTCTTCATTTATAGTCTAATATAGAGATGCTACGCATCTTCATTTTATCCTAGATGAATTTCCGAGGTTTCTTCATCGAAATAAGATGACAAGAAACGTAACTCAAGCAAAAAATGAATCCACCAAAACTCTGCGCGAGGGGGTGGGGTTATAAAAGTCTGTGCAGCTCGTTCATTCATCAAATCATAAAAATTGATTCATGGTCTCTAGTTGACACTTAAATAATTACGTATTTTTTTTTGTGCGGTACAGAAATTTAATATTTAGACATTATTTTTTAAGAAATAATGTTGATTTTGAACGTTTTTTTGTTGCGTATTTAAGTGTTACGTGTAACCTTTGCATGTGTAAGTAAGTGGAGCCGTATTTTTGGGAGATTCATACGAGAGTTATCGTTCTAGTTATCTTATTTCGATGGGTTTCTTGGGGTGCTGATTACGAAAACAAAATCCATTTTCAAATCCAAGATGGCAGATATTTTTTTAACAAATCGATATCGGTGTCATTGGTACGTCTAGATAGAGAACCGGGACGTAACCGTAGTTAAAAATGGTAGATCCGATATTAGAATTGCAAAAAGTGACTACCATTTTGGTTTACTTGGCTTCAAAGTTAATCGACTTCAAAATCGATATCATGGCTGCAAATACGTAATTTAGATCCGTATTTATAATTGCAGATACCATTTGCTTCTTAATGTGGAAATCATACATAAACGGATCATCATGCTTCACCAGGACCTATTTTCTGGGGGAATGCATAATACATTAAATAATGTTTTCCGTGTAACCAAGCGGGCAAAAGCTAGTACTTTATAAAATGGTACTTTTTCATGAAATATGAAATACACATAAATATGCTTCCCTCGCCGTTCTGATCGGCAATTTCATAGTTAAAGACCTATTATTATACCTTTAAATTAAATGCTAAATATCACTCCCTCAATTACTAAACAATCAAAACTACTAAAGCTAGGATCATGAAATTTGGTCAGATGGTTTGTGTAGCCCCTCCGGGCTTGTTAAGGATTTTTGTACTTTTGGATTTACATTTCAAGGGGAAAAAAGAGGAGGGTTGAACTTTGTATGAAACTTTTTATGGAGTGGAATATGAGTACAAATTGTGTTTAACATTTTTGTAAAATTCCACTCACAAAGGGAAGCTTGGGGAGGGGAGTCTCTTCGCCCGGTAGTATCGCAGGGCATACGGCGGCTCTCCAAGCAGAATTCAACCTTATTGCATGTTAATCAGGTTGAATTCTGCTTGGAGCTGTCGTATGCCCTGCGATACGCGAGGTTCCTATACAATCACACAGACCAAGGGTAATTTGTCAATTGTAATTTTTAAACATTGCAAATCTTTACAAAAATATAACTTATCAATGACCACAGAACATAATATTCTAATCAATGACGGCCGCCTGGCTGCGTCGCGTCGGCCACATACGCGCCAATTGTATTCTGTCTCTATCTTAGGCATCGCGCATAAATAGGTACCCGATGTATTTTAATCATGGCGTCGCTTGCGCTGTGTGCTTACCATCAAGATATGAGTACCTACCTTAACCGCCTCCGTGGTGCAGCGGGCGAGTAGCCGGCTGCGAAGCTAGAGGCCTTGCGTTCGATTCCCCCACAGAGATAAATGTTTGTGAGATCCACAAAAAATTGTTTCTGGTCTGGGTGTTGTGGGACCACAAGTCCTTCTTAGTTCCTGATACCCCCGATACAGGTTTACCTAATGTGGGGTCATGACTATGTGTGTGACTGTTGGGTGTATAATGGTTTAACCTACATAATTAAAGACTGCGCATTGCGTCCATGTTTATTATTCAGATTGCTTGAAAAATTTGCTTACTATTTAACAATATAATATGCAAACAATAACCGGCATTCAGATTTCAGAGCCTCGTCAGGCACTTGGAAGAAATGTTAAAATCAAAAGAGTGATTTTAATAATGTAGACAAACACACGTAATTTTTTTGGATTGTGGCTCTCTTCCACAAAACTAATGTGCTGTCGAGCCACAACACAGACTACTTTAAAGATGTTGGCCAAAACTAAGAAAATTACGGTTTTCCGACGAAGTTGATTACAAAACGCTAAAATACAAAAAAATGGTGTCTTTGGTAATAATTAAGCTAAAATGGTAAGTGCGATTTTTAATTATAAAATATTATCTAGGTTTATAGGTTCCATTTTTGCAATAAAATGATTTTGATCTTTTTTTTGCAATTGCGGCCCATTTGTGCATAATGAGCGATGTAATAACGCATCTTTGATAAAACTTGGCAAAGAAATAACTTGAATCCCGAAGAATGTTTATAAAACTAAATCGACTCTATCTTCTTCTTCCTCTCTCCTCTCTATTATATAAAGAGAAAATGTTTGTATGTAGGGGATAATCTTGGGAACTACTCAGTTGATTAAAAATAATCTTTCACTTATAGGAAGCTGCAATATCCCTGAGTAACATAGGTTATATTTTATTGTAATTTGTGACTCAATATTGGTGTAACTGACGGGCCTCTTCGTGCTGTCGCACCCGGTTTTGGAACAATACTGACAGAAAGGCGCGCGCGGGGGTACTGGCCACTGGGAGGCATAATCTAATAATCTGTAGGGCAGGCGCCAGTTTCAAAACAATCGTGCTGTGCAGGATGCTTCAAATGGAAAGATAAATTAAATCTTTTGTTTAATGAAACTGAGTGACATAAAGTACATAACATAATATACTCCCAAATTACATAGTTATTTACACAGTATCTACTTTAATTATTATGAGCGTGGCGAGCAATTCTGTAGCGCTAGTTATGCACAGTTACAGGATCCTCCCTCTACGACAGTTACGCAGTAAAAAAAATGCTATGGAAACGTAAGTGATTGCCATGCGTATTGCGTAACGTTCTACATTCTTATTCCTAGGCATATATGATGTCCTGGTAAATATTTTTCTCTATACATGGGCGTTGGCCGCCATTCGCAAACCCCAGTAAATAAAATGTCGCGGGCGGAACTGGCGCCTCTTGCTCCAAATTACAATCACATGCAGTTTTGGAACTAGATTGACAAGCATGGAGGCGCATTCAAACCGTTGACTGAGTATCTAATAGACTCCTACCTAAGGTGTCGCAGAAAGAGACAAGGATACAATTTCGAGGGTTACCGCGTCAAAAACAAATTACCCCACAATTTGTTTTGTTACGTGACGTCGTGTACTACAATTTCTTGACAAATAATAGGTTCTTGCTTTTGTGAGTAAATAATACAACATGGTTATTTTCAATTACCTTTTATTATTTTAATATTATTTTTATTAGCTTTAGATGAGACGCGCAAGTCACTCACCTGGTGATAAGAACCTCGAATTATGAAGTACTACATGGCACTGAACTACGCTCGTCACCCAGATACATAAGGTGTTGTGTCATAATGCCAAGTAAATTCACTGGCGCGGGAGTCAAACCTTCAACAATAACATAACAACATAACAGTAGTAACACACTGCTGCTTGGCGGCAGAAATAGACAAACCGGTGATACCCACCCAGACGGCCTCTCGCATACGATGGTCTGTATGTAGTTTGTGAGAAATCTCCCTTAGTAATTTATTTGTCTATAAAATGTACACCATCACAGTTTAAAGCAGGTCAATGTACATAATAGTTTTCAAAATGTTAAACTCAAAACATATGGACCAAACTTAGAGTGATAGAGCCACGCTGTAGACACTTGTCTACAGCATGTATGGGCCGGCTCGTCCGGGTCATTATCACTGTCTCACCGAAAACCGGCGTAAAGTAGCAGCTTGCTGCTGCGTTTCGTACGGTGAGTGAGATACCCGGAGGCCCAAACACCCTCCCCTTCCCAATCCCTTTCCTTTAAGGTCGGCAACGCACCTATGATTCTTTTGATATTGTAGGCGTACATGGGCGGTGGAGATCACTTACCGTCAGGTGACCCACTTGCTCGTTTGCCGGCCTATACCATAAAAAAACATGGATATAACTTATTTAAATCAAATGTTTATATTATTGATCTGTAATGTAAATTAGAATTTTTTACTTTCATCTTCGACTGCCTCGGTGGAGCAGTTGTAATGCGTACGCGGTACGACTGCTGTGCTGAGGTCTCGGGCTCAATCCCCGGGTCGGGCAAAGTTCCCGGGAGGGATTTTCTATCATGCTATGCTTAGTATCAGCCCGGAGTCTGGAATTGTGCCCGGTATGGCGATAAAGTTTGTCTCCTATCACATCATGGGACGAATATAAACTAGGCGAAATGTAGGTATACTAGTTAGGTACACCTCTGCCTACCCATTTGGGGAAAACAGTCGTGAGTGCGTATTTAATTTAATTGTATTTTCTGAATATTTAAATTCTGTGGTTACTTATTATTGTGACAAGATTTACCATTGTTATATTAAAAAGCCTTTACTCTTATATAAATACCATTATATATCGGTTTGTGATCCTAATAAATAAAATAATATTTAAAATATAATTAATTTAGGTACTTTTTCGATTGATTATTGCTATACATGCTTAAACTAAATATTTACCAGAATAGGTACAGCATTACAAAGCAGTACAGTCAGTTTCTTCTTTTTGAATAGTACATTTTTCTCTAAATGTTGCTAAAAATTATTGATGATGGTTTTGGTGTCCAATATCAATGTCTTATGTTGATACAATCCAATTCTACAGTAAAACATTATCTTCAGGAAAACTGAAACGAGTCAGTTTATTACACATCATTAATACATTTCTTATATTTAATTTTATTATTAATGCATACTGCAAAATTAATATTTCCCATAATATGGGGTAATCATTTATTGAAATTTCGGCAACACCAAACGGAGTAATTTTGTTTGGTTATAAATTTTATTATATGATATTTACTTTGATTAATGCTTTACTACGAAGAATTTTACTTCAAAAATACTCTAAAAACAATATTTTTTTTTTACAGCTTTATTACTGATAAAGCGTGGTATACTAACGAATGAAAAGATAAGTCCGGCATTTTCCATCCACTATCACTTTTACACCCAAAAATGCTACACCGCACCATGGTTACTTCGAAAATTATATAAATAGTAAGTCGACGTTGTTATCAACAACAAATAATCGCATGTATTTTAACTTTTACATTAATTATTTAATTTATTTTACCAGGAAGACAATAGACAACTATACGTCAACAGTCAAACTTTGTTTATGCAAGTAGTTTGATATACTTCAAATACTAAACATTCGTCATGAAACAAGAAATATGATCGTTCTGTTTCATTCTTTTATACGATATCACCATAAGTAGCTCTTTTTCTTGTGCGAATGCGACAAAAGCTATGAATTACTCTAGGTATTCTCCCTCTACGATTCAAACAATTCATTCATTCACGCGCGGGCGTTATTTACGTTATAAACAAAATAATGATTGCTATGGAAACTTATGTGACTGCCATGCGCAATGCTTATCGTTTTATGTAACACTTCCTAGACAAAATTGATGTCCTGTGAGGCAATTCTCACTTCCCTCGAAATAATCTCGGATTCGAATTAGCGATTCTCTACTGTAAAATTTCGAATGTCAAAGTAATTTTCTTGAATCTTGTATTCTCAGCTACAATCGAAATAAAATGCGTAAAAATCTCTATTCGAAGCAAAATGTTGCTAATAGAAAACATAACAGCGCGCGAGGTGTTCCGTTCAACGTAAGTAATGCGATTTTTAATCGCATGCGATAACTTACCATGAACATTAAACTGATAAATATATTTAGATGTATAACGTATTACAACAAGTGTAGTATACGTGATTTTTTTATTATTATAACATAAATAATGAGATAATCATTATGAGAAGTTTTTAAAATAAGTTTTTAATTGCCAATTCCCAAGATTTGCACTAATGGAACGTAATATGGAAATCAAAGTATAGTATTATCATAATGTACGTTTTTAATAATCTGCTTTTATTTTATAATTTGTGATTTTTAAGTGAATTATATGTTTGTTATTCTTTCAATACAAGCTTTAGAAATATAAGTGACACTACTATTGTGTACGCTCTTACAACTGTTACATAGTGTATTAGTGTAAGTTTCTCAAGTAAGTGAATTTTTTGTAATTCTTTTGAGAAATAAAGTAATTCTAACCGTAAGTTTAAGCGGGAAACCTAGTCTATCTAAGTTTAGATTTCATGTTATTCTCGTTGTGTCTATTTTGTTCTCAAAATGAATACAATCCAAAAAAAACTACCCAAGTACTCAGCAGAAGCATTTTCTTCCAAATGGTGGAAGCGTAAAATTTTCACCAATATTTTCTAAGCGTAAAGATGAAAAAAGATGGATAAATTTAAGAAAAATTAAATGCCCTTACTGGCGCAAACAAATAGTGGGAGGGTTGGTGTAAAGTAAATAAAATACAGACCAAATTACTATTTGAAGCCCAAAATCCCGCTCCCCTTACCAATCCCTCAATTATTCCATTCCTATGTATTATGGGCGTACATGGGCGGTGAAAATCACTTAATATCAGGTGACCCACTAGCTCGTTTGCCTGCCTATGCTATAAAAAATATGTTTATTTAAGTATTATTCCAATTAATTAGATATTATTCTAATTTGTTGCATTTGTTACAAAAATATATAGAGTTATATAATATATAAAAGTAGAGTCAGGATTTAGAGTATATTAAATACTTTCACTGTTATAAAATCCATTAGTCATTTGTAACCAGCTAATTTACTGCGATATTTTAACTTCTCTAAGCAAGTAATAAGTAGGTAAAACTTGGGTAAAACAGGAAATAAAACATAGAACATAAAGTTAATATATTTTAATAAACTACCACCACTTCGGAAATAAATAGGTTTATAAATACATCTTTCATTATTTATTAAAGTGAATATCACTTTTCCCGACACACTCGTACCACAAGCTTAGTCACAAGCAATCATCAACAGTATCAAACACGCAAACAAGCTAGCTTCCTTTAGCAAAATTATTGTTTGTAATACCTATAAATATGCACTCACGCCTGTATTCCTCGAAGGGGTAGGCAGAAGTACACCTCTGTACCTGTATTAATGTGGACACCCACATGAATACTGCCTAATATACTGGTTGCAACCAGTGCACCCACATTTCGCCGAGATTCTTTCCGTCCCATTTTGTAATAGGGGGCGAGTTGTTTGTAATATTTACTTTGTTTATCCATTTTTAGACATAGTATGATCGTAAAGCGAATGTAAATAGAGAAAATTGTAACTTATAAATAAATTAAATTAAATATTTTGACAGTTAACATTGTCATATGTATTCGATATTTACGTTTCGAACGCTCTCTACCATTCGAAGTAACTCTATCAGCAACCTACGAGATATTTCAAGCCCGAGATTCCCAGAATAGCTCAACGTGAATTTCATTCGAAAAAAGTTCGAATCCGAGATTTTTCTCGAATTCGAATTGTGCGAGAATTGCCACACTGGTACAGAATTTTCTCTCGACATGGGAGTTGGTCTCCGACCCCGTTAAACCCCTTTAACTGACGGCCTCTTTGGTGCTATCACAATCTGTTTTGGAACTAGGCAGACAGCATGAAGGCACTAGATTAAATTATTTCGTGCTGGGCAGGATGCTTTGAAAGTTTGAACGGCAAGATGAATTAAATCATTAGTTTTTTTCAAATTGAGTGATATAAAATATAATACATACAAAGTGGAAGTGGAAGTACATACATATGTATTTATAATAATAATAATAATATTCATATATATAGGAAATATGCTACCAAAGTACATAGTTATTTATACAGTACGTACCTAATAGTTTAATTAAATTGTAAACAAACGTGGCTAGCTAGCGTTTCGCAGTGGCGCTAGTAATGCAGTAAATAAAAATACATTGCCATGGAAACGTAAGTCGTTGACATGCGCAATACGTATCCTTCTCCATTCTAATTCCTAGACAGTTATGATGTCCTGGTACCTGGTACAGATTTTTTTCTCCAATTGGGCGTTGGCCGCGTAAAAAAATATGTCGCAGGCGTAACTGGCGCCTCTTGCTGCTCTCTCATAGCCCCAGTTTTAGAACTAAACTAGGCGCTAGATTCAAATAATTCATGTTATCTGCGGTGCTTGTAACGCGAACGGGAAAAGGATTTAATTCAATTACGTCGCGTCGTCAAGTAAGGCGACTAATGTAAAACCTTTTTAATGTTGAATATCTTATATTTAAAATCTTTTAAAATCATCTGAGTATCAAATAGGTATGTACAGTTTGTAAAAATACTCAGATGATTTTAGTTAGAGATATTCAACAATATAAAGGTGTAATTTTTATTTAACATAATCATATTTATGATGATATTATGGGTAATCAATAAAACTAAATTACTTTTCTCAAACTTTTGTATAGGTACATCGCTTAATAATGAGCAGTAAGCCAACGATTTTATATAATTTAGGTAACTCCCTATAAAAGTCCGAGTTGTGATCAATGGCACTAAATGGACGATTGATAATGGAGCTCTGAGTCACGCAGCACGCTATGGCGTCGGTCACTGAAATAGGGAGCGTCGCACCACTCCTCATTTGTTGTATTCACAATATGATCTACGTAAGTTATAGAATTCTAACCTTTGATGTAGATACAAACAGTATGTTCTGGGAGAAATATTTATTTTATTAGCCTGAATGACACAGCCTCCGTGGCGCAGTGGGCGAGTAGCCGGCTGTAGCGAGAGGCCGCGGGTTCGAATCCCGCATCGAGATAAAATGTTTGTGTCATACCCAAATATTTGTTTCCGGTCTGGGTTTTTTCCCCCAGAGGGGTTGACATGGGTTGACGTCAGGCAGGCGGCCGGTCGTAATAACTACAAGCCAAATCTTTCTGTAACATGTGTTAAATCACTTAAAGCATGTTGCACCGACCCTACTGTAAGTGGGATAAGGGCAGGTGAAAAGAAATAAGAGCCTAAATGATACACGAGCATGTCGCTAGCCTGATGGGAAGCACGCCTGCTCATAAACAGACATAATACCGTACAGAGCTTTGAATAACAAAGTACTGCATGGCACTGGACTGCACTGTCACCCCGAGACATTGGTTGTTAGGTTTCATAATACCCTGTAATTTCACTGGCTTCAATGTCCTTCAAACTGAAAACCGTGTTTACACACTGTTGCTTAGCGACAAAAGTAGGCAAAGCGGTGGTGCCAATTGACATTATGTTTATATTACAGCCTCTGCGGCGCAGTGGGCGAGTAGCCGGCTGGCCTACTGCGGTTCGATTACCGCACCGACACAATGTTTGTGTGATCCACAAATCTAAATAATAATCTCTCAGCGACTCGGCTCATTTGGAAAATAAAGAACTTTAGTAAAATGAGCTAGATAAGTATGATAGAGCCTGACGAACTGCATGCCGCATTAAATAAAGCTCAGGGACCTTGCTTAAAAAGGTTGTGCATGCACTAATTAGTGATTAGTTAAACATTATTTTATTTATCTCTGTCAACGCCATTTATTACTAAAAGACACCATACAGTGTTTAACTAATCAGTGCTTGAATAACATTTAGGTATAAGTAAATCGTATATCTCTAATACTTACGATTTAAGCGGACTTAATGCCAGAGGCATTCTCGAACAGTCAATCTACGTGTACGGTGATGCAGAGACAAAACAATTTGGGTGTATATAAGTTAATGAAAGGAGAAAATACACAAACACTTATTAAAAAACTATGATATATTATCTACATAAATACAAATAAGTATAAATAAATACATAATATTGTTAGGGTATTCGCTTTTTATTGGTTATTTGAGGGTGTTTAAGAAAATAAAGTTGGATTCATTGAAATAATAATGGTGCGATATATTAGTGGAAGGGTGGATAAATCGTATAAACGACGTTGTCGCCATAATTGGAGCTCATTTATCAGTCTCCATTAGTTATTGATCAGTGCTCAGTCGACAGTCTAATTTATTAAGAGTTCAATAAGCGCTAGATCTGCTGGTTTACCGGTCTTAGTTATAATTCATAAGAGAGTAATCTCTAGTGCATCCTAATATAAGGTTCTGATCTGTCAAGGAATCATATTGTAATAATGACCAGTAAAACATGAGTTGTAGTGACTGTCATTTAGTATTTTAAAAATAATACTCTTCCCACGTTATCTTTATATTTATATAATTCTACTGTACGTGTGTATGTGACTGAACTCCTAAACGAACCGGTCGGTGGACAGTAAAGGAGGAATAAACTAATAGGGTAGTTGACTAGATTTTTTTTATTATTTAAATCAATAAGTTACGTTACTCAAAATCTATTGCAGAAAGAATTTTATAAATCGGACCAAAAATAAATAAGATAGAAGCCATTCAAATCCTGTAGAGGGGGTAATTGTCAAATGACAGACGATGCAACCTTTGACGTCACTGTGTAAAATGTTCATTATAGTGCACGCGTGCAAGCGAGATAGTGAGATATCCCTACTACGCACCCACTTTTCCTCATACCAACATTTAAAGTCATAACTGTGGGCACATTTCTGAACCAATTTTGATTGTGTTTTAATAAAAGGGTTTCTTTTACGTATCATTTTCTGTTGCTTATAAAATAAAGTATAAAATTCAATATAGGAAACTACCCTATTGGGAGGTCATTGAAGAATATTGCCTGAAGAGAAGATATTGACAGTTGGAAGTTACGTAAGACGGTGGATTAGGCGAAGTTAGCATAGACAATAGTGTGGTTAGGGCGCGTAGATTTCGGCGCTGGTGGATGAGTTTATACTCATCAAAAAACTCATTTAAATGGTTATCCATTTGAGTTTTGAGCGGTAAGAAGATACATGGTCGTACTTAGATGATATATATATATATATATATATAATAAATACACGTCCATCAGTCACACACATAGTCCTGACCCCACACTAGCTAAACCTGTATCGGGGGGATTAGGAACTACGCGGGACTTGTACGTTGTCACAACACCCAGACCCGAAACAATTATTTGTGGGTCACACAAACATTTGTCTCGGTGCGGGAATCGAACCCACGGCTTCATGTTTCGCAGCCGGCTACTCGCCCACTGCGCCACGGAGACTGTCGAATGATCGAATATAGATGAGTCTTAAGTGGTAGACAGTGTAGACAGTTTTGTCTATAATATTGGAGTGGCTCAGCCGGTGCACTACCACTGTCTCACAGAAAACTGACGTACAATGGCCTGCTGTTGCGTTTCGTACGGTATGTGATTTCCATAGGCCCAGATCCCAGCTTCCCCTATGCCTTTCCTTTCAGGTCAGCAACGCGCCCATCATTGTTGTAATATAGGTGTTGAATTGCTCATCGGTGGCGGAGATACCTTACCATAAGGAGACCCCCTTGCTCGTTTACCGGTTTGGGCTATAAAAAATAACAGATGTCTAACTATGTAGAACACGGAAGAAGAAATTTAGATAGTGTATTCACATAATAATATGAAAGTAAAATCTATTATATATTTATTTAAAACAGATTCTGTGCTCATGTTATTACATGGTGGTACTAATTTAATGGTGGACGGTGGTTTATTTATAAACAGTGATGAATGAATAAAATAATATGATTTAGCTTTCGTTTTAGTCCTCTTTCGAATTACCTTTCAAAAATAAATTAAGAACAAAGATTTTGAGACGTCAAATAAAAACAGGACTCGCGTAATTCCGAGTAACAATACAAACAACAAGGCACGGTCAGGCAACATTCAAATTTATTGAAATATGAAATTAAATATCTTTTGAGAGTACAAGGTAGGTAAGTCTCTCGTATGCGAGAGACCGTCTGGATTAGTACCACCGCTTTGTGTATTGTCTTTGGCGCTTACCATCAGGGAAGCGACCCGCTAATCGCATCATTCAATTTAATAAAAAGAAGACTACTAAAGACAGTATTATTTCATTCGAATGTTATAAAAGGATAATACATATGATACCGTGTAGATTTTCTTTTAGACACAATGATGTTATGAAATCATTATCATAATATTGATTCAAGTGTCAAAGAATTACCTACTTGTATTGTTAAAATTTTACGTATATTACCTAAGTACTAGCAGTTACCTTCGGCTCCGCCCACGAAAATGTCTTCTGGGAGTTGTGTATGTTCTAAGCCATATCTTGGTAGATTTGCATAAAATTTTATGCAAATCTATTCAACCATTAAGGCGTAATTGATCTACAAACATTCAAACTTTCACATTATTGGACTTTTACTACATAATATGAAACAAGGGGCGCTTCCCCCCCTTTCGCAAGTTAGTTTCGCATAAATGTGAATCACATATTTCATTATTTTTTAATAAGCAATATTTGCGCTCAATTTCACAGTCGTATTCTCTTCCATAAAAAAGTTGCATACAACGTACAAAGTACCCCCTTAAAGTGTAAATTTCCAAAAATCTGTTTTTAGCTGACGTCTACATTACACAAAAAATATCATCTGACCAAATTTCATGATCCTACTTTTGGTAGTTTTTGAGAAATCGTGATTAATCAGTGAGTGAGTGAGTGGCTTTTATATATATAGACTAGCAGGTGCCCGCGGTTCTCTGTCGTCTTTTTCTGGGATAAAAGTTGCCTATGTTCTAACTCTTGTCTTGGTCTACCTGTATGCCAAATTTTACTCAAATCCATTCAGCCGTTACGGAATGATTGATCTACTAACATACAAAAATTCAACTCCCTCTCCTTTCGTGAGTTGAATGTTACAAACTGTTACAAATATATGAAACACGTGTGTCATTATTTTTAATAAGTAATATCTGTACTCAATTTCACAGCCGTTTTTCTTTTCATAGAGAATTCAAACCCCCTTTGACACCCCTTAAAATGTAAATTTCCAAAAACCCTTTCTTAGCGGGCCCCTTGCAATACACAAACTACCATCTGACCAAATTTCATGATTCTAGCTTTAGTAGTTTTGAGATTTCATGTTTAATCAATCAGTGAGTGGTATTTCGCTTTATATACAAAATGTAAAAAAAACCCTGTTCGATTCGTGAAGGTGTTATTAGGTATTGAGATAAGGTTATGTTGATGTAATCCTTTTTGGATAAATAGTAAAAAAAAAATACCCAAATTTTCATAAAATTTAATTACACAAGAAAGTTTACATGGCAATACTGGGCAGCACAGGCGCCGCACAGCGCGGCGCGCGACAGTTCGGTAGTGATGTCATGAGTTCATGACGCCAGTTGATTGTTGGATTACAGACGTTATAAATAATTCCTAAAAACTTTTTAAGTATCATCCGAGTTTAGATCGTGTGTTTGACAATCAAAAATGCGATGACTATGACGAAGTTGCTGTTCGATGTTTCTGCCACCAACAGTAATACAGGTCACCACCGTCGCACAAGGATGGCATGAACGCTTTTTACCTCATCTGTGTCCGATTAAATTTCATCAAAAACTGCTACATTCCGCGAACACATTTCTGTTTCAGTTTCACAAATTTTCGTCAACACGAATTGCTTGCGTGAAGTCTGGAAACTGTAATGGCCACGAAGTTGGTCCACGTCTACCAATCTACCGTTCTCCATACTACTCGTACTATTTACGTACGGATCGGATGAAATAATTTTGATCATCTACTTTTAACACTTGCACGTGATTAATACCCAGCTGTCGCGTCACAGAACGAGTACTTCGGATAGGGTCCGTAATAATAATAATTCTGGTCTTTGATGATCACAGACATTTTCAAACGGTACCGGGGTACCTTGCGGAACCGGATAACGCATCTTGTAATCTCTACGAGTCGCTGAATAATTGCAGTCACTCCTACCCAGACACAATATCATATTAAAATACTCTTCATTAGAGTATGACATTTCTCTGAACACAAACAAACGGAACAACCACTCGGAAGCAATTTTTGAGCTAAACTGACTTATTAAAATGTTCAAGGTCGGGATAGTCGCCTTACACGTGCCGGTGATTCTTTTGATCGCCCGCTGCGGAGCGCGCGGTGTTCTCTGTCGGTATTTTGTCAAAGGATGCCGATAACACGTGTCGGCGACGACGGTATTGTCAAATTTAAAAAATTACTAGATTTTATAGAAATTCGGGTAGTTTGGGTACTAATAACGTGCATTTTGAAATACAATAAAAAAAATATTTTCATGAATAATATTTATTTTATATTTTTCTCGGTAATGTCAATGGGATACCCATAATATGCCGCTTTCGAATCGGACAGGGTTTTTTTACATAATGTATATATTACTGCTCCGCTCCCATGGGTAGCGTGATGATTTATAGTTGCAAACCAAATCTCCATAAAACAAATGTACGGTGTGAATATGACCTCAATCGGTCGTTGTTCAAAAGTTAAAATAAACACTTTCATACTAAATTCAACCCCCTTCCCCCCTTTTGCAAGTGGAATTTTACAAAAATGTGAATCAATTATTTTATTATTTATGATAAACAATATTTGTGCTCTAATCTATCTCTCTAATTTCACAGTCGTATTCCGTTCAATTAAAAAGTTTCATACTATACTCAAACACCCCTTTTACCCCCTTAATTAAAATGCTAATTTCCAAAAATTCGTTCTCAGAACGCTTCGCCATCACACAAAGTATCATCTAATCAAATTTCATGACCCCAGCTTTAGTTGTATTTGAGAAATCCTGATTAATCAGTGAGTCAGTGGTATTTCGCTTTTATTTAAATATACGAGTATATACCTATATATAGATTTACATTCATTACAGAATAGACATATTATTTTAATTCACATTACCTATTTGCTTCTTGGTGTTTGGGACGTGGCAGATAAACTTATGGAATGTCGCTTGACGTGACCAAACAAGTTTTGAGGCAATCGCAGAAGTATGGCGGTCACCAATACCTGTGCCGGATCGCACCAGGTAGGATCCAGCGGACGACCCAAAAAGCGCTGGCTTGACGTAGTGCCCTCCCTAGACATGAGCCAATGGTCTCACTACAGAATGCTCAAGATCGGGCGAAATAGAAGCGTTTAAATAGGAAGGCGCACTCAAGAAAGAAAGATTTGCTTCTATGTACTAGTATTATTTATCTTATTTATATTTTGAGATATTAGTTTTTTAGAGGTTTATAGCCTGTAGGTCCCTAATCGGTAAACGATTAGGGAGCAGTCAGTTTATGGATGACCGCTCAGTGATATTTCAACGAACATCTCCGTGCTTGAAGGGCACGTAAAAAGTCTGTATCGACTGTTACCAACCTCGGGCGGCTTGAAAACTTTTGACACTAGGTTGGCCCCTAACCATTCGATGTAGAATGGAAAAATTTATTTGAGTCGGTTATACTTTTTTAAAAAGAATTTATAGAACCATATTATAAGGAGGCATTGTTTATATAGACTAATTTGTATTTAAAAATATGTACCTACCTAAATCGTATTGCTTGCCCACTACAAAATATATCCACCAGAGCGGCGCGGCGCGGCGGCCACCCCATGGTTATTCGTTGACAGCGCGGCGTGTGCGAAGGTCTAGCCAAAGATAGTACTTTCTCCTAGTGACGTCAAACGAGAGACAGACAGTGAGGCGCCGCTAGCATTGATCTGGCTCCCGGCTCCATTCAATGTCATATCCAGGCCAGGGGCGTCCTCTCCAGTCATAGCGACCCTTAAAACTTTCTGGGATACATGGCGCGGTTACGAGTACGTTCTAATCTCGACCATGACCGATATAATATGAGTATATAATAATAATAATAAAATATAATATCGATAGAAGTATAAAGGTATATAAATATAAAGATATTTTAGTTTTTTTCCCATGCCGTTTTCGTCCCACTGCTGGGTAAAGGCCTCTCGTCCCTCTTTCCATTCCTAGGTATCTGTTCAGGCCAGTCCTTCTCAAAAGAGTCAAGATCGTCTTGCCATCTGCTTCTATTTTGATGCATAATAGGGAAACCTGCATCAATATCCCTGATAGATACTGTACATGATTGTAGTGTATTGGCTAATTTGTGAGTTCTCCAGAAAAGCAATAGAGATCACGGCAGGCCTATTTACGATAACGAGACCATAATACATGTTGACGTGTGCCATTAGACGGTATGTAACTTAATTGGGAGGCAAAATGAGAAATAATGTTTAAATTGTCGTTACAGTATTTATGTAATTTTCCGTAATTTCAAACATAAACAGCTACCTCATTGCTATTAATAACACACGTACCTACATTTTGATCTGGCAAACTTAACAGGATTTAACGTGTCATGTTTATTTTGTATAAGCAGATAAATTATTTTAATTTATAGATGTTTCATCTATGTGGCTGGATAGAAATATTCAATTGTTCATAATATTTCTATGTTGATTAAGTATGTTGTAGTATTTTATTTTGTCAGCGTGGACACGCTTAAAGTATCGATATGTGGCCCACTCCACTTTCTTCATAGTCAAAATAACCATAGAACATTAAAATTAAATAAACGTTGGTATGGGAAAAGCTATTCTGACGCCAGAATTCCCAAACAACGATGACGTAGAAGTAAGTATACACGTAACGATTACCTACAATGTTTTCATAAAAGGAGCCTGGCAGGAGTCCAATATCTATAAGGCTATAAAGGTCACAGGAACAATTTGAGAATGTATAAAGACAATTCTTTAAAATATATATTTTGCACATACATGTATATTTTACATGTCTGTATCCTACAGGGGTAGGTAGAGACTGCAGTGATCACTCTACACTTGCTGGTAAGTGCAGTCCAAAAGTAGTGTTGACCTACGAAAGACGATCATCTTACTTTTGTCTTATATTAATTTCATGCACTCTCGTCAGTTTAGAGTAGATATTCTCTCAGCTCTGCAGCCCCGCCCGCCTTTTTTCAATGTCAATTTGAGGGCTATATTTATTTTTTTATATATGACAGACCGCCTCGGTGGCGCAGTTGTAATGCGTACGCGTTACAACTCAGACTGACGCTGAGGTCTCTGGTTCGATACCCAGGTCGGGTAAAAGTAATATTAGGTTTTTCTATTACGAAAAGCTCAGCATCAGCCCGGAGTCTGGAATTTGTGCCCGGTATGGCGATAGGCTCGCCCCCTATCACATAAGGAACGGAGATACGCTCGGCGAAATGTGGGTGTACTCGTTACACCACTGCCTACCCCTTCGGGGATTACAGGCGTGAGTGCGTATGCATGTAGGCATAACTTTTCACAGAATAATCCAAATTTGATGATCATTTTTGTATTAGATAGGATCCATATTGCTCAAAGTAGTCTTCATTTAAATTTCAAGAAAATATTGGAGGAATCAGAGATGAAACATTACATATCAAACTTTTGGCACCGGTTCTGATGAATGGAAACATACCTTTCAAAAATTTATCAATTTTGAGTTGTTATTATCGACCATTGCTTATTAAATTACAATAACACTGATTCAAAAAAGGTTACTTCAATAGAGTCAGTTTATTTTTGTTAAATCCTTTAATTGCTTATGCTTTGTATAGTCTTTGAATAATGATTATTAGAATAGACCTATCTATGAGTTTTTTATGCCTGAGTGTATTAGAATAGTCTGATGACGATGATAAGTAAAGCCACGTATTTTAGAATTACATCATTTACTGTAACATCATAATCTACAAGGGTGATAAAAAGACTACCTGACTGATATCTATTAGGTGTAATATTATAAGATACAGTGCATATACGTGAAAAAATATAACACAAAACGTTACGGTACACTAGTTGATATCGAGGAAGATTTCTCTCTCGCGCGCGTGATATCTCGTCGGCTCATGCCAAATGGGCTGAGTCATTCAGTCAGTCACTTATTCATACATTCACAAATTCACAACTCATTGCTGAAAGGTCTCTATTTCAACAATGCCAATAATGGATTGTTCCAATGGATTAACCTTGTGTTAATGGGCCATAAATGCTACTCCGCGTCTATTTACGTATTTTATTGGCATTTCAAAATGGTAGAGCTACGCTTTAGATAGTCTTGTCTACAGCACGAATGTGCCGGTTCGACTGGGTCGTTACCACTGTGTCACAGAAAATCGACGTAAAGTAGCAGCTTCTTGCTGCGTTTCGTACGGTGAATGGAGATATCCGAAGGCCCAAAACCCCCTCCCCTTCCATCGCTTAATTCACCCTTTTCTTTAAGGTCAGCAACGCGTCCATGATTCTTCAGGTATTGTGGATTACCATAGGCAGTGGAAATCACTTATCATAATGTGACCCACTTGTTCGTTTGCCGTCCTCTGCCATGAAAAATATCCTTTTATGGTAGTCACTTAGACTTTTTTTATACTATTTCAGTCTGCCACAATAAATGCCACATTTTGTTTTACGGGACAACATTAAATGGGTTCCAGATATAGGTACCTAATAGTTACCTATCATCTGCGAAGGGTGTGTAACACGTCCAATAAGGTTCTAAAAACACGGTAAAACCAATATTAAAGTTACGACACAAATAGTTTGCGAACCAAAATACTTAGGTATAGCTTTAAATTTAAAAGGCTGTTTAAATTTTGTTAATATGAGTATACGAAAACAAACAGAGTGCACACGTCTTGTATTGAAAAATTGGTTTTTCTTATTTCTTGAATGTATGAACTATATATACCAGAAATTTTTAAATATTCTCGTATAAAGTAGTAAAATATTATAATATTTGGGAACAATTCCATTCTCCTTGGGCATTTAGACATATTAACAAACATGTTTAGGGATTTTCGACAAATCAGATGTACGAGTATGTTAAATATTTCCACTATTTTCGCCTAAATGTCTTTATCACCCCTATGCGAACAGAAATAATCTTAGACGATGTCTTTTCTTGTGGTTAACGGTAATTTTTACTGCAATACCTAGGTACTTAAGATTCCGAATTTCGCTAGCTGACGTCAATAATAAGAAGGTCAGGGTCGTTTCGACTGGAAAATTCCTGAAAGCAGTACTTATTTGAAAGAGATTTCAAATTCCCTTAATATTAATTTTGATTCATGGTTTATGGTTATTGATCAACTCAATTGATTATCAACTGAAACAGAAAGTGTTCGTCGACATTGAGAGTAGTGTCCAAACAGGAAATAAACCTATATTCAACTATCAACCTATAACCGTGGCAACTACGTACTACATGTAGTACCTACGTACATTAATTAAATTTTAAATGTTAGCATAATTAATTTCTTAATCATTTACTCTCATCACTTTATCGATGTACCTATATAAATATAGCAAATTGTACATTTTCTTCAAACGTTTTTTGATCGTAATTTATTATTCTTTAAAGAAATGATAGCTAATTACATGTAGGTACGTTCATGCCTAAATGAGTAGCTATTAGCTAAGCGTCTGGGTGGTATGCCAAATACATATTATGTAGATACAATTTATATGTCTTTTAAAAGATCAGTTTGATGGGCGCTTAGTATATTTTCAATTCTGAATCAAAATCTTTGAGCAAATATGATGAAATCATCATATATCTTTAATCAAATGGATATTGCACAAAAGTTTGATGAGTTGCATTAGGCATATCTACCACTCTGAAATATGTACAGACAAATATTATATAAATTAATATTAATATGCTAAGTAATGTAAAAGTTTAATTTTGAATCAAGCAATCCAACCTGATGATTGCTAGGAATGATTAAGTGCATTTCCGCTTTGAACTACAGTAGCCAACATTTTTATATATCAAATACAGTATTTTAAATACCTTAGACATAATAAATAACCTTTAAAAATATAGTAGATTATTCAAATTAATATTAGTTTTTACTATGTTTCAAATCAATACATATTTTAATAAATATTATTTACTGTTTGAGCCTTTACAAAAATACTTTATTCTGAACAAAAGCTTTATAGCTTTTAAACACTCTATTTTCAAGTTAATTTGAATATACCATCAACTCAGCTTTTTAATGTTTAGAAATAATTTTTCAACAAATTCAACATCATTCAAATGTCGTATCAAGAGGTTAAAAGAACAAAGAAGCAAAACATAGAAAAGAGTGGTCATTTTTTCACCGAGAAAAGTGAAGATAGGTATTAATATTATATAGAAAAAGACGTTAAAGTGTTCTGCCATTAAACAACGTATTAGACGGGTATAATTTTCTATTATTTCTATGGCTAGAATTAAATTAAAAAGGGGACGTCAGCAGCGTCTTGTTAAGTTGTAGTCTGGCACAAGCCTAATGTTTTCCATCCAATCGAGGCGTACAGACGGAGTCGCGAGCAAAAGCCCTTCTATAATTAGCGAAAACTTCGGACCCCTTTTTGAAGATATTGGGCGCACGGAGAATTGTGATTAAGCATAGAATGGTATTTATATATAATATCGGTTACGAATATATACTTACATTTTATTAAATATATTAAAACGTTTATTGTTTATACTCACACTGATACAATGTCTGAATTTTGGTCTGAATGACAAATCTCACAGCTGACGTAATACGGGTACAACAAAATTCAAAAAATTTGACCACTACACAGCCACTAGTAGTTATAATTTAATATACGTCGAAAATTTTCTTTTCCTCTTGATAGATGTAGATGGCGCTACTAGTAATCTAAATCATCTTTATTAGATTCATGAATCATGATCTACATATTATTATTAATATGTAATCATTATAGAACGCCTAGTTTATTTGACGAAGTCTTTCCTAGTATAACAAACAAAATACACAAAACAGATTGTATATTAAATTAACGTAACATTGTATATGAAGGACTTCAGTAACGACACAATATCATTTTAAAGGCTGTCTGCACTATCCTGCTAAACCGTCTCTTTTTCATACTATGTTTAGTTATAGACTTATTATAATATTCTATGTATCAGCTACTCATCGCTACTTAAACTATCTATTTAATATCGTTGACAGTTAAAAGTAAAACGTGTAAGTAAATTGAGAGAGGGAATCTACTAAAAATATGAATATTTTCTATTATGTTTTGAATTGATTGAATCAACACATCGAATCATTATGGTAAAGTTTTCCTCATTTGTAAATAATTGACTTAAATTCTGGCCTGAAGTTATTGAATATACACTGGAAAACGCGACTGGCTTGAACAAGCCACTATGACGAGTTATTCACTATGTATACCGTAGCGCGGCAGTCGCTATCCAGTCAGGTACGAAAATTATACCTTCCCACCAGCAAATTACTATTTATTAGCTATTAATACGAGTTATTTTCATAAAAATCTTTCTCAGATTAACCACCATTAATAAAACCACGTAATGGAAAAATGAGATATCAACTATTCATAATCAGACCCATAGATTTCGCAACACTCATATTTCAGTGATGATCTAGCTTTTCGTATGTAAACAAACTGGCAATAGGTACTGGTCTCTGCGTTACACAATATCTTCGGTCCATATTTAGTGAAGTATGACGCCAGCGCAAAAACTGGCAAACGGCGACCAATGGCGTCTGATGCTGATCTTATCATAATTAGTGCAACTATTATAATGTGGTGCTTTGAAATCTCAAGAACCATCATCATTTATCTGATGTGAGTCAGTACTATTCAGTATGCAACACGCCCATCTACAGAGGTGACGCAACGAATCTATTGAAATAATGATAATAATAGATAACGCTTGTTCAGGAAAATCACTACGAGTGTTGTCATATGCCTAAAATTAGCCTGATAGAAAATATTTTGCGTCGTATTTTATAATCCCTGAACGGATTCAATAAATAATACTATGTACAGATGACAAATATCATTTATTTAAAAACAGGAAAATGTTAGTTTCCGGGACTCGTTATACATCATTATAATAATATAATATTAACTTCGCTAAAAGTTAGCTCCTGGACCTTCTGCGAATGTTCTTCGGGTTCTGCACGTTTGTTTCTCGCTGTACGATCCGGATACCATCGCCGATTATGTCGCAAATGGTCAGGGTATGGATATTTTCGTTTCTTAAAATTGTAGTCCCATCGGTGGCTCTCTCTCAAATCTCAGCTCTGGTATGGTCATACTTGTAAAATGGATTTTCGTTTAGAACAGAAACATTACCAAATCTGGGCCATGGCTTTGGCGTAGCTAGATTTAATATTAGCACCTCAATAATGGAAGATAACTATGCCTTCAGGTTTTTCAAAAGAGCTATCGCTGCGGCAAAATCGAAGTCAATAAAGTGAGTATGGCAGCCTCTAAAGCGAGACACAATGGGTTTGATTCCGAGGCAAATGTTTGTGTGATCCACAGAATATTTTTATGGGGTTTGGGTTTTGTGGGACCGTAAGCCCCTCGTAGTTCCTGATAACCACGATACAGTATAGTAGGTATATATGTATATTGTTCTTCTAGTATAGATGATGCCCATGACCGGCAGTGATCACTTACCATCAGATGACCTTCTTGACCAGTAGCCCCTTATTTAAAACAAAAGCTTTATTATTCTATATTTTTGAAACAAAGATTAAAACAATCGATTAGCACGCGGTCTTTTTAAAAACGGTAAAATGTGGACCGATTTGGACGATTCTTCTCTCATTCGTGTAGGTAGCTCTATTCCTTGATCCTATCCATTTTAACTTCTAAAGAAATTCTACCCCTAGAAGAGTGAAAACTTCGTCATTTATGCACTGGGTTTGATAATTCTTTCACTAAAAATAATATAAGCTTTTTAACAAAAATAAAAACTTAAAAAAACAATATAAATAACCATTTTTGAGTCTATGCTTTCTACCTTTAATTGATTAAATTATATTGGCATTTTACTTAAAATGGGTTATGTTTAGCTAAGTACTTCCTTTTTTTGTCAGTTATTTTTGTTAATGGGCTCATAATTTTACAGAATGCCAGGTTTAAAAGATGTTATAATTATATTCTTTTATTATCATAAAATTAGCAAAGCTATAAATAAAATACATGGATTTTAGTTAACACTAATGTATTTTTTACTAGCTTTTGCTCGCGGCTCCGCCCGCGTGAATAGACTTTTCCGAAATAAAACGTAGCCTATAACCGTCTCCAGGGTCCCATCTATCTCTACATAAAAAGTATCCTCATCATGTTACTTATACCTCCAAGAATATGTGTACAAAGTTTCATGATGATCGGTTAAGTAGTTTTCGCGTGAAAGCGTAACAAACAAACTTACATTCACATTTATAATATTAGTGTAGTATGATGATTACCTTTTATGATATTTACCACTAACGAAATTTACATGCAATAGAAGTTTGTATCGCGTTAATGTTTTTACATTAACCTGTTTTGGCAGCAGAGTTTTTTACCTCATTAAAAAGTATGTCCTTTACGTGGTGATTGTTTCAATCAAAGCACTACAATAAAAACTCTTATTAGCCATCCAAAGTAGGTACAAAGTGGAAAATAATGGACATTTAATAAAATCTACACTAATTAATTATTTTATAGCAAATGAGCAAGAGAGATCATGGTAAGTGACAATCAGCGCTAAACACCTCCTCGTTGCTACAAGGATCATGAGTGTGCTGTGCGTTGCAGACTTGTGAAGTTTTGAGACAAGAAATGTAGATTGGGAGGATGGAGTACATGATTCATCACTCCGAAAATTACACTTACCGTAAGAAATGAAACAGCAAAGCTGTCGCTTCACGTTTGTTACAGGTACTACACGACTCGTGAGTACAAACTTCACCTGCATAGTTTTTTATTTCCAGGTCTGATTGGGAAATGTGGCTGGTGGCAGACCAGCGAGATTTATGAGCCGATGTTGGTTTAATCAGTGCATATTATTTTTTGTGAAGTATATAATATTTTTTCTTAATTTTTTATCTCTAACTTACCAGCTTCCTATTCTAGGTACAATTTTGTATACTATCTTGAATGTCAAAACGATCAGGTCGTTCGCCTGATAGTAAGCGCCACGCCTACCCATAAACAGAAGCAACACCACTCATAGCTCTGGGCCGGCTCGTCTGGGTCCTTACCACTGTCTCATAGAAAACCGGCGTAAAGTTGCAGCTGCTGCGTTTCGGACGGTGAGTGAGATATCCGGAGGACCAAATCCCCCTCCCCTTCACAATCCCTTTCCTTTATTTTGATTATTTTGGTATTGTGGGCGTACATGGGCGGTGGAGATCACTTGCCATCAGGTGACCCACTTGCTAGTTTGCCACCCTATGCTATTAAAAAATTATTCGTTTATTACGATCGATAATATCGATCACATCCCTATATATCAAGGGAAGTATGTATGTGAGGGAGAATAACAATGCTGAAGTGAGACTAAGGCTCAGCTGTTTATCATTTAGTGTTGTCCAAAATTGCAAGTCGAATATTGACATTATACTCATACGATAAAAAAGGAAATGGTTAATTTATGTCCTTGCAATGCAATCGGATTTGTACTACTACGGAGGGTGAAAGACATATATCTTCCACTATACGTTGCATAAATTTGACCACACCTTTCTTTAGCACTTGTATATTGAGAGCGTGGTTTGGCAATTTTGTATTATGCGTACATCGTACGTAGTTAATGATTTATGTCTAGTAGGTATTTACCTCTTTTACTTTATAAAAGCCCTCAAAGCGTATTGGTTCTAATAAATAGTCTTATGAGATGTTAATAATAATTAATAGATTTTTGTAGTCCACTAGGCTAATTAATTTCAACCAGGAAATTGACTCCAATGTTGCCACTGTGCTCGTCCTATTACATAAATTCAATGATCAGTATTTTTAAAGTTGCTCCTTCTGTTAAAATTATTGAAAACTTCGTTTCTGTGAATAGTATATATTTGTCCAAATTATTTTAAAACATCTTGAGCGCTACACCAAATAATATTATGTTATTGAATCACCGTTCCTCGATTATCATAAAACTTAAAAACCCATACTATTTTATACCGACAAGTAGAGTAAACATATCAGCGATTTAGAAACATGTGACAAACTGAAGTCATCGAATTAATAAACGAATATTTTATATGGTAAGTGTTAATACACCTTTACCTACTCTATGGACTTTTGACAGCAATGTAATAAACAATAAATGCCCCATATATAGCGTGTATGATTTTGCCGTACCACGTCATAAAACTCAACCAAAGTTGCCCATTTATTAGCACCCATTGAAGTGTTAAACATGAATGCTGTTCATTGTTCTGTACTTTTTTTTATTAACATTTGACGTTACCATGTTTGTATGTGAGATAAGATTAGTAGAGATAAGGACCACTCCAATTGTCACTGATGACTGTCACACATTGATGTCTTGGAAGGCGACTAAAGCTTTTTAAATTTTCCATTGGGCTATTAGTATTAGAACTGACCTTCTGTTTGGCAAATGCAGATTTTAGAAACACATATTTATGGCGTTCTTGGGTTAATCGCCTATTTCACAACCTCTGAGTGAATACGTACTACTTGCCAAATAAAATATGACACGTTCAAACACAAAAGTGACACTCTGTCATACATGACGGCAGAAAGATGTCTTCTAGAGTCAACGTCTTCGAGGTACCCTCAAAAATAGCAGTCTAATACGTTAATTCTAATAATTTTAGATTATGGATGGCTCCATCGATTTTGGATGATTTCGCCGATGTCGAGTATTAAATAGCAATAAACGTACGTATGGATATGTTAATTGGTGGTTATATGTTACTCAAACATTGTGAAATAGGCCCTCAGAGCTTTGAAGGATTTTTCTGTCTGGTCTACAGTGGTTTAATTTCTAAACAACCTAATTGCCGTCGCAAGTATGGTATCGCTGAATAAGTCATTGACATGTATGATACAATTTTGTTAAGTTAAACAATAAGTTAAACAAAAAGTTAATGTCTTTAATTGACCATTCACACTGTGTCCTTTAAAAAGATATTGCTCTGCGATGATTGATCATGTAAAAACTGGTAACGTCTTGATAAGTGCGCTGCGTAGTTTGTTAGGGAATTGATCATGAAAATCAGAAGTCGCCAACCTTTTAGCAGGCTAGGGCCACATGGTGAAAATAAAACTAAAAACTAATACTCAACTACGGAAGAAAAGATTATAAAATAAAAGGAATAGTATTTTTTTATGGCCTAATAAACGGCTGTCATAATCATTAATGCGACCATTATAGGAAAAAAAGTATTTTTGAGGTTTTACAAGTACATGAAGCTATTATTAATTAAGCCTAATTTGTTGATGTATATGTAACTGTTTATTGACCAAAATAAAATAAAAAATAAAATTGTATATTAAGGATTGGCTATTTCTTTCTTCCTACCTGGCTTATCCTGACTTAATACCAGCGTCCGCCTTCTCGTACCATACATCTGACGGTACTTGGTATTATATAAGGCGACCCGCCGCGCGCGCCGTCTGAACTCCACAACCGTTAACGGGAACCAAGTTTCGCCATTGCCTCGTCCGTTAATCAGCAGAGTGTACCATGTGCAGGTGAGGTTGGCTTTGGGATTAAGATGCTGGTCAATGGTGGCCCACTTATACTCCAGAATTGTCTATTTAACTAACTTTTATTGGACCACATGGACACACCAATACTAAATAAATTATTAAAGAGTATTTTATATTTTGTCTTCTAATGTTATTTTATTTCTAGGAGCCATATTTAACTGTTGCTGGTACTTACTACTCTTACACGCTGCCTTTGCGGTCGGTCTCCTTTTGAGCTTAGAAACCAGCTCAAAATAATGACGCCCTCGTCGTCTACGGCAGCACGAGGTTTTCGCACTATCGTGCATCTCAGGCATTCTCACTCTTCGTTGCAGATTGCAAAAAGTGTATAAAAACTGCACATTCCTCCTTGCGCAGCCCTGGTCCCTAGATTCGATACCATTATTCGATTTTTTATGACAACCAAGGGTATACCGTGGTGGTTTTTTTTATTAGCTTGGTTGACGTGACATGCAGGTCGCTCGCCTGATAGTAAGCGCCATGCTTGCCCATAAACAGAAGCAACGCCACACAGAACTTTGAATTACAAAACACTGCACTGTACTGCGATCGTAACCCCGAGACATAAATCGTTAAGTCTTTTAATGCCCAGTAATTTCACAGGCTTCAATGTCCTTCAACACAACACTACTTACACACTGTTGGCGGCAGCAATAGACAAAACGGTGGTACCAATCCAGACGGCCTCCCGCATACGGGGGACTTACCACATTGTAAAGCAATTCTATAATGCCCGGAGCAATCCGTAGGGCGGGAGGCGCCGCGCCGGTCAGTCGTCAACCCAACGCTTCTTTCTGGTTTAGTTGCGTGCGGGGTCGGTTTGTTCCCGATCCCGTTATGTGCTCGTGCCTTCTGCGGTATGACATGTTCGTAAAAACATGGTGACCGTCTGCTGACTATGGCAGGTACCACGGCCGGTAAAGAAAGGTCTCCCGATGACTATTTTGAATGAGCTACGCTCTTCCTCTTAGATTGGGTACTTCACAAGAGCGTGAACAAATATATAAAACAAATATTTACAAGGTGGAGATCCCTCGTAACTCGGCGCCCCGAAATATTGCGCTTCCTTGTCCATCAGTTGTACAGGCCCGTACGGCACGGAGAATGCGGCTACACCTGGGTAAGTGCGGTATCTTGTAGGGCCTCCTTGTAGAGTCCCTTTAGCGCCCAGCTCAGGCCACCCAATCGCAAGAAGTTGGTTTACCGGGTGGTTGGGACCACGGAGAGTCAAATCGAATGTACCGGTGAACAGACAATGTATTTATATCCATCCATCAGGACCAGCTCCAAACACGGCGAGCAAGGTGGTGGGTGGTAATTATTATCGTCCACCACCGATCGGAAATTTCATACAATAGAGCTACTTCAATATATCGCCGTATGCTCGTGGCGTGGCGGTATTTAGTATTTTTAAGAGTGTTGTAATAATAATATTCTAATAACTGCTCGCCATTCCTTAACTTCAGTAATTGACTTATCTATCGATATGCAACAGAACTACGATCTCTACATTTTATTTCTAGGTAAATCTACTTACCTAAAAAACAAAGCCTAAAATTTTAAATGATGATATAAAAGAGATAAATTTTATAAAATCTAACTTTGGTATGTCGGAAAATTTTAAAAATCCTAATGAGAAGATATTATTTATTCACAAAAGAGTTGCGGCCTCGTCCGCGTCGCAAGAAGGCTCGCAGGCCGCATCTGGCGGGTTGCCGACCGCTGATGTAAATTGATGGGGATTGATGAGTTGATGTTGATGGTTATAACTAGGTACTCGATATAGGTACGTATGAATTGCTATTGCGTAGTCGCACAATGATTATTATTGTTTTATATATTTCCTGGTATCAGTAATTACCAAAGTGACACTAATTATTATTATTGCTCTATTATTAATATTTTCTGAATTTAGAATAAGTACTATAAAATACACATGAAATCATAAATATCGAAAATCCTAATACGGCGACAATTAGCTATTTAATTTTTTCCCTGATATCCTAGTATTTTAAAATATTTCACTTTCGTGTAACTAGGTAGTCAGTTTCCTCAACTCGTCTCATATTGTACTCGTCCGGCACATAATAATTGTAAAAATGTAGTTTTTTTCGATCTACGATTTCGTACATTTGTGACAATTTATTAGGATCACACTTCACATATAGATTAATTAAATATATTTTGTTTGTTTAAAATTAAAAAACCATTTTTTTGTCGTATGTTACTCGATATTTCCGCCAAATGTGGACGGATTTTCAAGATTATTTTGTAGTTAAAAGGGTCCCACAATTGTTAACTGTGTATTATTAATAAAAAAAAGTTTACTTTATATCGGTAGGTAATTTATGACAAAATATTATTGTAGCTACTTTCTTTTGTGCTTAATAAAAATAAAATATAACACGTCGCACGAGTTGGGAATGAGACAAAATATACCATGAGATGAATTGGGAAACTGACTATTCGTGTTACTAAGTATTACTAAATGTAAACTTAGAGAAAAAGACGAAATAGCTAATATGACCACATCCATATATATACTAGCGGACCCGGCAGACGTTGTCCTGCATGATAAATAAATAATCTAGATACCTACTGCAGCGCCATCTGCCGGACTGATTTGTGGATCTAAACCATCCAGGGCGCCAAACGCCCAAACGCATACAAAAATATCATTCAAATCGGTCTAGTCGTTTAGGAGGAGTTCAGTGACATACACACGTACAGTAGAATCTTTGCATATATAATTCTACTGTACGTTTGTGTAATAAAGGGGGAGGGATGAATTTTATATATTATTAATGTGAAAGTTTGGATGTTTGGATCAATCACGCCTTAACGGCTGAATGGATTTGGGTAATACTTGGCTTACAGGTAGACCAAGAGTAAAATTAGAACATAGGCAACTTTTATCCCAAAGTAAAAGACGTTTACGCAGGCGGAGCCGCGGGTAAATGCTAGTTATTAATATGTCTACGAACATCGAAAAATTCTTTGCAAGGCTTAGAAAGAGTTTTTCTCCAACCGTAGGCAGTGGCTTGGCTGCGCCTTAGCATTGCTGAATTCGATGGGCAACAGTAACCGCTTACTATCAGGCGGGCCGCATGCTGGTCTGTCCACCTGAGTAATAGATTATTCTTTAAATAATCCCCTAAATTTGTCGGCGGTAAAAGAACAAATATTATGTTACTGTTAACGCAAAAAAATAAGTAAACATACAAACAAGCTTTTCCATAGAAAATAAGTTAAGTCATTAAATAAAAGCATTTTGATCACGTTCTACTTTAACGTCTTTCCTACTCTTTTCATTAAACCGTTTAAGCATTGACCACGTAGTCACATAGTGCTAAATAGTAACATAAATGCTTTTTTATAAAAAATATTTAAGTATTATTATAATAAATTCATTATAAATAAAATGTATTATTCACTAGCTTTACTCGGGGCTTCGCCCGCGCAGTTGTCTTTATACGGAACAACCCCCTCTCTTTTAAAGCATTTCACTTTTTGAAGGGCTGATTTCGAGATATCGCAAAATACGTAGTTGCTTATTTGTTTTTAGGAATACTACTACGAAGTTTTATTTTTCTCTTCGTTGTATTTTTATCGGTCTAATATTCATTAAGACAATTGAAAACGTTATCGGTATTATTCTGGATTAAGACGGTATATCGTCGTCAGCATACAGGCTCTTTCGGATGTTAATATGTGTTTAAATTACAAGTCATATACGTATGTTTGTAGAATTATGTACACGTTGTTCAAGTTTATAAAAAAGTGAGTATCGTTCAAAATAATTAATAATGATGCGATTACTCTTATCGAACTTATTAAACGAGTGATTAAAATTAACTTGAAATTTAAGGATGTATCGGTTTAAAAGAGCTGGTACATATGTACTTAGTACAAGGTGTATGTAATGCCCTTAAAATATGACCAAACCTTTCTGTATCACGTTGTATATATATACATCTTGTCATGTGGAATTTGGCCAGCAATACCAATATGAAAATTTGGCATAAATGCCAAAACCTACGTTATCGACATATAGAATTCGGGTTAAAAATAAAATAAAAAACATGCACGCTTAATATCTATGGAATTGTTTTGCGTAACGAAATAACAAATCGTCAGTTTGGTAACCGCGATAAACACCACAGTAACAATCCAACGAAGATAATACAATGGATAACACACCTCGCCATGAAGTGGGTTTTATGGCAAATTGACAATCAACTCCGCCATACTTCGGCGACATCAAGCGTGCGCTGCCCTTGGGTCGGTTATATCTCAGTTTTATAGCAAAATACTCGTAATTTCAATGATTAACGACTGCTAATGCCTCGTGTTTCGACAATACAGTTTCATTGTTACGAGCTTAGTAGGAACGAATTTGCGGCGCCGCGCCGCGCCGACCGTATTCATTGGTGATTTTCCATAACTTTTAAATTCAGGAATAGGTCTAACTCGACCGTAAAGTTTTTATTGTGATGTATGTTAGTAGTAAATCCTTATCGGGCTTCCCGTTATATTTAGTGACACATAATTACGTATGTTGCCTTAAATATTGTGCACGCAATTATGCTCCGTAAGTGTATAGCTTGATGGGTGTAATTACTGGTTCCACAAAAGTTTAACCGAAAGGTACACAGGCCATGTACGTACGTT
This sequence comes from Mimas tiliae, assembly GCA_905332985.1. Classification (NCBI taxonomy): domain Eukaryota; kingdom Metazoa; phylum Arthropoda; class Insecta; order Lepidoptera; family Sphingidae; genus Mimas; species Mimas tiliae. The sequence goes on along the minus strand of HG995239.1, from coordinate 11,642,966 downwards.
AAAATCACGAATGCAATCTGAAATAATTAAATATTCAGTCGAGCCAATGATTAGATCATCTATGTTTTTAACTGGTGTTAGCATTGTAAATCATTAGTTACCTACGTTGTTTTTTGTTACTTTGAAATATAAAACTTCATAAGGTAACAAATAAACTAGTTATTTATTAATCAATTTACGTTAAAATGTTATTTTTACATTACATACGTATACATATTTGGAGCTTCTTGCATTATTTTTCGCGTATAATCCGTCAAAACGTTTTGTTTTCACAAGGTCTAGTTTGGATGGTTTGTTATACCAAGGTTCAATATTTTATATACTCCGTATCAATTTTCTTAAATTTTCATGTATATATTCAGTACCTAAGTACTCGTATATAAACTATTTCATGTACAGCTCTACAGCGTCACTAATTTATGCGTGCTATAACTCTAATATAATAAAAATAAGGCACGTCCAACAGTCACACACACGCATAATTCAATTATTTAGAAAAGCTTAGCTTTTCTCTTTAAAAACGTTAAATATCACACGACATAAGTAGACGTAAGTACCTATTGACTTGTGCATTATCTCTATTTAGAATTGAAATTATATTATGTTTTCCTGTAATATAGTGATTTTGACTATGCTTATTACTAGTAAGAAAAATCACAATAAACAATATTCTTGAAATAACATTTTTTGCAAATATAGGACATAATATGGATGCTTTAATATAAATAACGGGGGTTCACATACTTGGAATAAAATATGAACCGTAAAGTACGAGTATTTTCACTCATAATTAGAATTTTTATTATCACAACTTTTTCGTAATCCCAGGAATAAAATATTCCCACAACCCGGAAAAACATATGTTCCTCGGAATTATCCAAGTATGACTGATTTAAATGTAGGTAAATACATGAAGAATGGATCGCCTCATTTGTAGATATTTATGTTATAATATATTAAAGAAAAGGCAATAAGTAAAAATATGGACATAATATTTTCTTAGAAATGCTTCAATCCCAAATCTGTAAGGATCAGCAAGTAGGTACCTATAGTGTTTATTATTACATACTGATGATGTAATGTATTGTATTATGAAATACATATAACGATAATCAAGCAATTTATCCCAGTTTTATAAGTATAGATTTTGGATTAAATAATTTTGCTGAAATATGTACCAAGTTTTATTAAATCTTAATGTGATAAATTGCTTTATTATTATCGTTATGTTTCTTTGCATACTTAAATATATAGAGTTATGCCTGTTTACTATAGGGGTAGGCAGATACAGTAAAATTCCACGATTGTTGCACACCTCTTTGCATGGCTTCATTCAGTCTCCCATTCGTTTTCGTCTTTCTTTACTAGTTTTTTCATCAGGTAGTTCGGATTATCACTATTTATTGAAATTATTCAATAAGATACGTCGTAGGCGGCGCGGCGGCTTAATAGAATTGTCCACTAAAGTTTACGAACTCATTGTCGACTTTCCAGGATTACTGGAAGCTAAATTCCAGGGATGACTTAAGTTTATTTCCCGGTTACGAGAACTCAGGGGAAAACCAACCAAAAATGTAAAAGATAGTATTTTCAATATACATACATGTGTTTTGTATGGTGTCCGCGCACCATTAGAGTACACCCCTTATTTTGTCTAATTAACTTCAATGTCGGCGTTATCATTCAAATACTTTACCTCCAATGCTATATAGCAGGGTAAATAAGGCAGTATATGATCATAGTCACATAATTTTACTGTGAATTCATTGAAAGTGACGGAGTCAATGAACGTGTGATTTTCTGGTAGAATACGAATATTAAACGTACGAGGGTTATGTTTAGACTCCCTGTATGTGCATATAAGTTCCGATTTAAAGATTCCTACTTAGTCATTAGCCTTCATCTTACTTTTTTTATTTTATTTTATTACCTACCATCAGGCGAGCGGGCTGCTCGCCTGATGGTAGCTAATAAAGGTAAGCTCCACGCCTGTCCATAAACAGTTACAACATGACACAGGACTTTGAATTATAAAGTACTTCATGGCTCTGGGTTGCGTTCGTCACCCCGAGACATAATTGTTAAGTCTGAAAATGCCCAGTAATTTTACTGGCTTCAATGTCTTTCAAACCGAAACACAACAGTGCTTACACATAGCTGCTTGGCGGCAGATATAGACAAACCGGTGGTAACAACCCAGACAGACTCTCGCATAGTTGAGGCCTACCACAAAACTGGGAGATACGTTCATAATATTTATTTAGATAAGCGTCACTGGAAGGACCTTATACATGTACATCTCCAATTGGGAGCGGGTATGACGTAGTTCGAATATTTTTGAGTTGTTTTAGTGCAGTGTGGTTATGTGAAAAATAATACAAATCACTTTAAGGAAGTAATTTATGTCTTACGTAAACCATCACTAACTATGATGATGAACGATTGCGACGCGACGTGCGACGGACGGACCACGGGAAAGTTACATCTCAGGAGGCATCTTCGTGTATTTCTTAATAAAACAATTTGTAAATGTTTAGCTCGTAGTTACTTTTTGTGTATATTTGGCCAATGATTCGTATTAACTGGCTACTGAATGTCATGTAAATAAATACGACGTGAACTTCCCCTCTTTTAAAAATTTATTTCTGCGGCATAGTTATTTTTAATTTTATATTAGATATGCGGGGTGCTACCTTTCGCCGCTTACAGATTTTTCATGCACGTTCATGGACATTTGTGACGCTGAAGGCGCCAATTTATTTTTATGCAGACACAAGCTATTTTTTAACACGTAATTGCAAAGATCGTTAATAGTTGGCGGACGACGCTTGCTGTGCGGGGCGGCCGGCGAGTCGTGTGCGTGTGTCACGTGCGTCCAGGTTCAGTTGTTTGTTCCCGCGCGGAGTATAGACGATACTCGATGGTCCATGGACTCTCGCCATTGTTCTGGCGTGACGTAAAATTGCGCGCTGAAAAGTGTGTTCTTGACGAATTTGTTTCGCCTTTGGGCAAGTGGGCGCGACATGGTCAGGAGCGCTGCGCTGCCGTTTCAGTCCGCTGGTTCGCAAGACGTTCTCTGTGTAGTGTGTACGTCACGCGGCGCCTCCGCTTCAGCGTCGCTCGGACTCGGCTCCGCACGCCACTTGCCAGTTGCCATACGCCGGCACGCCGCCGTCGCTCGCAGTTCGCATCGCTCGGTCCGTCCACCGAACTTGAATCACTCCCTTCGTCGCGAATGAACGCGCCCCACTCGTTCATTGCCGATTTGACCGCAACGGCGGCACAACGTAACTACTGTTGACGCGTCTCGCAATTTTTTTCATAAACTTGACATCTTTATTTTGAATTTTTTAACACCACAGAGTGAATTTTTCGAATACCATTTATATGGAAACAGACGATAGGCAAATAGAAGCTACGTCTTCGAATAACGTTTTCGCTTCGCAGAAAGTTTTCGACGGCGTTTAGTGGTACGCAACTCACTTTCAGTATCGCGACTCGTTTGGAATTATTTTCTAAAAGTAATCTTCAAAGGTTTTTTCTAACTTTTGCGACGAAATCGAGTAATTAATTTCATTAGACACGGCGACGGAAACAACCGAAAATGTCGAAAAAACATCTTCACAACCAAGCTGCTATACCGTTAGCTCCGGCGGTCTTTAAGGTAAGTTCAGTTTCTTTTTATTTTGATTTATCTGCGAATTTTATTTTATTAGTGTTATGAAAATAATAAGTATAATATTATTAATATTAGTATATTCAAATAGTAAATGCGATGCTTTGCGATAATTTCATTTGAAAGATGTCCACAATCATATTATTTTTTTAAAAGACCATATTTTACATGTGGTCTGGGACTGGAAATATGCAATTGCATTTTCGAAGTCATAAAACTGTCCAATTTAACTTTATAGCGGAGTGTTGAAGTAGCGTTGGATTTGTTTTGCTAATTTTCATAAAAAGTTACATATTACGAGTTTATCGCAAAGCTAAAGAAATACTGTTTCAACACGCATTTTACATGATTCTTGAAGTGTTGAAACTTCAATAAGTGATAATGTAAATGCGACGAAATAACTTCTATTCTATTAATCGTGTTCTTAGAAACGACCATTGCAGAAAACGCTGTGCGATAGTCGCAGACCGCTTTCACACTGGTGCTATTCATCTGAAGTTTTTATGTGCACTCAAGGCAAAGGATATTTCTAACGACGACGCACCCAATATTTATTTATGATTTCAGTTTATAGTGTGAGTGCGGTTTGAAAATACATGTACGAGTATTATATACGATCCATTTTAATTCCTCCGTCGCGCCATACGGTTTGTTGCGCTTATCCCACGCTTTGATGTATCAGAATTGAACTGACTTTGTAAATACTGTACTGCTGTAACATAATTAAAAACCGCTAAAGAGAAAATGTACGCAGCTGGAGAGATTTAAATGAGATGCACGGTGCACCGAATGAGTGTGCTAATCGAAAAAAAAAGATATTATATGTTTAAACCACCCTAGCTAGCGGCTATTGAGCTGATGTGTGTGTATCTTGTGATTTGGAGATATTGTCGAGTCTATTTTTAAAGCTATTCAATGTGGGTGCCATAACAATATTTTCAGGAAGTTTGTTCCACTCTACGACAACACGGCTTGATAAAAAGTGTTTCAAGGGATTTAGCTTTGACCGCGTTCGACATAACTTTAGTGAGTGCCCTCTCAAATGCTTATTTACATATATATAAGAAAAATTAAAATAATATATATATATATATATATATATATATATATATATATATATGTATATATAATTTTATATATTATATATACATATATATACTAGCTGTCCTGCGCGGTTTCACCCGCAACTACAGCAGCGCCACCTACCGGGTCCAATTGTGAATCTAAACCATCCAGGGAGCCACCTAAACGCATACAAAATTCATTCAAATCGGTCCAGCCGTTTAGGAGGAGTTCAGTCACACACACACGTACAGTAGAATTATATATATAAAGATATATACTTAATATATAAAATTTTCTTTCTGTTATGTTCGAAGATATATACAATACGCGTAAAATAACTTCGACGTGCTCCAGTTTTTAAAGTAAGGGGTGATCAACGTAATGTCATCGGTATGAATGAATTAGTAATACCTTACCTAATACTCAAAAGTAGGTAAGCAAATGTTGCAGGAGAGCCGCAAAATATTTTTTGTAGCGTGACTCAAATAACTTTGGGAACTTTAAGCCTTAGTTTCTTGAAAACAATAGCTGAGACGCCGCGCCGCGCCGCTAGTGACTAACTTTGGGCTGGTCAAGTTATTTTGCGCGTATTGTACACGTTTATATTTTATAATTTGCAACTAAGAGCTTATACAGAGCTTTGTCTGACCAAAATCACTTTAGATAACTGGCATTTGATTTTATGATAGCGATAATGGTGCGTTGATTATATTGGGCTATAATATTATATTGCACATTTATCAAAAGTTTACCAATATGAATACTCAACAATAACAGTGTTGTTTAATGACAAATGGCCTGTCCACCTACGACTGCATTAGGTATACCAATTTAATTTAAACATTAACAACATATAAAACTATCTACACCGTGGCTCTACCACTAAAGGTTTCATGGAGAGCAGCATGAGACGATACATATACTAAAGGTCGTAAACTGAATTATGAGCATCAATACTAAAAACCGTTCATAACATTTAATACATTAGATACTAGCTGTCCTGAGCAGTTTGACCCTTGTGCATATTACTGATTTTTTCGCGTGTTTCAGTAAAGTTTAACTACTTACCCCTTATAGGGTATCTACATTTCAGAAACTATTATCTGACTAAAATCCATAAACCTAGCTAGCTGTTGAGATTTCGTGATTGCTGAGTGAGTGGTATTTCGCTTATTTAGATATAGATTTTAAAACTATTTTTAGAGTAGAATAAGACACCTCTTTTTCGTAAGTAACAATTCAGAACACGCTTGCCCAAGAAGGTATATATTCAGTATAGATTTGAAAACAACTAGATAACTAATGATATGGGGAAAAAGATACCAGAAGGCCAATTCTCGTAATTTTAAATGTTCAAAATATAATAATAATAATAATAAGCCCGCAGGGCAGCTTGTGGCGAGCTGTTGGGGAGTAGCGACCCTACGTACCCGAGTGCTCCCGGAGGAGGCTCCTGTTCTTCATCTGTGGCTCGCCTTCACTGGCCGGCTGGAGTGAACACTGATGAGGAACAGGTCCCCCACCTCTGGCTTGAGCTTGGCTGCTCCGGCCGGTCAGAGTGGAGTTGCGAGAGCTTCATGCTCGAAACGTGGATGTGAAACGTAAGTGGTGAGTGGGCAACGTGATGGGACCCTAAGGGAGCAAATGATCGTTGTTTAAAGCCCAGTGACACCTCTCCACCTTTTAGCCACTCATATGGGTGTTGCTCCCTTGTCGCTTTTTCTAGTGACTATTTTGGGGAGCCCATCTACCTGAGTTGGCGAGTCACCACCTGCCTATTTTATCCATGTTTTTAACATAGGTCAGGCAGGTGCCATAGTCCTTCCCATAGACCCGGTTATCCAATCCATCAACACCTCACCTCAATAAAATAGTAGATATTTATTTTTGCCCATCCCTACAATAGTCCTACACCAACCGGGGGCTGTCCTTGGATACACTTCTATAGTGTATACAAGGATAGCCGTCGGGCGGTGTCACATCACCTTATTAAATTAAAATTGTCTAACGGGCCTCTACGTGTTGGCTTCGGCCCCACGCACGCCTTCCAAAGGTCCGGGACTTTGTATACCCGAGATTATGGTATGACATACATAATAATAATAATACACCCAACAGTCACAAACATAGTCCTGACCCCACACTAGGTAAACCTGTGTCGTGGGTATCAGGAACTACGAGGAACTTGCGGTCCCACAACACCCAGACCCGAGACCAATATTTGTGGTTCACACAAACATTTGTCTCGGTGTGGGAATCGAATCCACGGCCTCTCGCTTCGCAGCCGACTACTCGCCCGCTGCGCCACGGAGCTGTCAAATATATATATCATTCCGATCTAGTCTCAGCGTCAAGAAAGTTGCAAATGGCATTTTCTTAAACCAATAATCATCGTCAAATGCACCTAGCATTAACAGTAGCATCATACCGTTTTGGCTTCAGTCAACTTTTTTTTCTATATTCAATCTTATTACGATCTATGTTCACATTTGACGTTGATTATTGGTTTAAGAGAATGCCATTTGCAACTTTCTTGACGCTGAGACTAGATCGGAATGATATTTTGAACATTTGAAATTACGAGAATTGGCCTTCTGGTCAAAATAACACTCTTTTGCAGCTCGCATTAATATTATGCACATAGTATACATATATTAAACTTGTACTTCATCATAACATAAAATTATTTTAAAAATAGATCCATTGAGTGATATTTGTATTTTATCTAATTTAAAACTAGCTCTGTAAAGTTTACCTGGTCTTATTTGATGTAGTAGAGCTCATTTGACTCGACTCGATCAAGATGGCATCGTTGTATTACGGTCGTTTACGGGTATTTGAGATCACATAATAACAGGTGATCTCTGGGTCACCTCACACATGTGACGTTTGGCGGTCAGATTCAGCAAACTCTACACTCTCATCTTTAATGTTGACATCAAATACAGGAAACGTGTCATTTATACGCACTCCCAGCTCTACGTGATGCTGAGTGGGTGTTGTTATCTATGGTTATATTAAAGTGTATCCATTACGTGTGAGACAGTGTCATGTCATTAAAAGGGTGCGTTGTTTCAGATCATCAATAATAATTACCTACATTGTTAGTAAGGTTCACGGAAAATACAGATTTTGGCGAATTGTTAACATGAATAGCAAATGAAACATCGTTTAAGTAACGTAAACCATTGCTTGTTATGAACGTTAAAACTATTACTGAAGATTTTGAATAATACAGGCTTATACGGTTGAGTTATCTGATTAAAAAAATAGTCGGAAAAAACTATATTTTTAAAATCAAAAAGCATGCATGCGTGACCTGTTCAGCACAGATTGTCAAATCGTGTGGTGATAGATATATTGCAATCGTAAACTATAACACCACCTATATATAGTGTAGGCCAATGAAATTAACATTGTCTCTAGTCTTGAAATAGAAGAAACAAAATTACACCTTGTAGGTACGAGTACATCAAAGTATGTTACATTGTATTTAATCAGTCTTCAACTTGTAGGAGACTGGCTGAGTTATGAAATTGTCGAATTGCTGAGTTACCAGAAATTTACATGATTACTACTGAGTAACTAAATTCTTTATAATCTTATTTAAGTATGGTATGTATTAAAAATTATTAATGGTTACTCATATGAGTAACCAAACTAACTAATCTAACCGACATTTTTTTTATTAAAATTTTGTTAGCACTAATGCTACATCAGCAGTATGTAGCGTGTAAACATAACATATAAAAAATATCTCGTTGCAAAGTGATGCCAAGAAAATATGCCAGGAAGTCGGAGAGCTAGTAACTTCACATTGAAAAACATGCGTCTATTTGTGTTGCGTCGCCTGATGATGGATTATTAAGGCGAGTAATGACTGTTACATGCTCCTAGATTGCATCAGATTCATCATACAAATTATTAATGACAATAATAATGCCCTCATCATTGTACGAGTTTTATGTCGTGGGTATCAGGAACTATGAGAGACTTTCAACTTCTCAAAACTCAGACCTAAAATAAATATTTGTGGATCACACAATCATTCGTCTCAGTGTGGGGATCGTAGCTACGGCCGCACGCTTCAGAACCGGCTACTTGCACGCTTCGTCACTGAGGCTGTCTAATCTACTAATTATCTTATTATATATCATGTCACAGTTTTAACCGACACAAAAAAAACAAAGAGGTTTCCAATTCGTATATATTATGTATGTTCACGCCTACTTCCGCCAAATGAGGACTGATTTGGATGATTCTTTTTTTATTCTATAGAGTTTACTTTGGTGCTAGTCCTATTTAAGTATAAAGTAATAATTTCACCCCTAAGGGAATGAAATAGTAAAACTTTGTCATTTATGCACTGATGTTGATGATTATTACACTAACAAAATTTCAGTAAACTATTCACAATAAATAAAACCATCTCAAAAAACTAGAAAGCTAAAAATAAAAATAAACAATTTTGATTTGGTAGCATAATTAATTGACTATTATTCTGAAAAAGCATCGACGCAAAAGTATTTTTTAGTTTAGTTTTTAGTTATTTTGAGCCGGTATTATTTTTATTTAAACAGTATTAAAAGTAAATTTAACATTATATTTAGATACAAGTCGAATTCCTTCGTCATTTCGATGTGAATTTACTCGTGTAAAGTAAGAGACGTTGAGAGTCGTTGAACTTTCACTCATATATGAAACACTATATTTTTCGTAATAGAACATGTGCCAAATACCAATTACTTCACCCTTTTTATCGTGAAATATACATTAGTAGTTTATTATTTAGTTTATTTATTAATGATATATAGTCTAAATTTAAAGTCACGATCACGATACAATAACAATACTAATTTATATACTAGCTTGTTTAATTACTCTAATCAATTGTTAATATAACTATTATACCTTCATATTAAATGCACACCCATGACGCGTGAATTGCAAATAGCTTAACCGCGTCCTTTTCAAAACCAACGCGACCGCACGTTGCGTAATGGTTAAAGTATAGAATTGAAACTTACAATTATTATAAATAGAAAACAAAGAGAAACTTAGAATAACTGTACGTGTGAACCTATAGAAATATGGTTCACGTGGCTTCATTCTTCATAGTATCAGGTGTGTTGTGCATCTGATCCGTTGTCGCCAGCGCGTGCATCCACACAATGAGACCATACAGCGCTTCTGGAATATAATTGTATCTTCCGAGAATGAATAACTGAAATGGATTTATGGAAATTTTCTTCGCGCGCACGCAAATGTAAAAACAATGAATAATATTTTAGTTTCTTATATTTTTATATCTAGACCAGGACCATGTTATGTATGGATGGTAATTATGATTGATATGAATAGGTACCTGAAAATTAGTTTATGATATTTTTGCAGTGCGAATGTTTAATTATTAACAGACTTCTTTTTAAGAATCTGTAGGAATAACTGTTATATGTACTCTTGGTTTTTTGTCACATATACTGACGTTTAAGTTTACTTAAACAGGACAAAATATAATGTAACTATACAACTTTTATTAGCAAGGACCTGATATTATTATTTTCGTATAATCATATAATTCAGAAAGATAAATTATAATAAATATAAAAATATAATGTCTATTAATAAATAATACAAAATCATAATTTTCTGAATCTGCAGGACATTATGCATTTCAATACGTTTGTAAGTACTCGAATAATTCCTATAGTATCCAATAATTTGCTTCAATAAATTAAATTTAGTTTGCTTTATGAATATGCCTGGTCTAACGATTGTCACGTTTTAGATTCTGGTACTTATATAATAAAGTAACCCTCCATATCTGCAGGTTAAACTTTAAGCTGCAACTAAGATATTAATGTCGCGCAACAAATGCTACCGGTTGCTCGCAAAGACTTTAATCCTGGGTTGCTCGCTTGAAATTATTTAAACCTGGTTACAGCTAAAGTTTATACTTACGACTTTTACTCAAAATAGGATCTAATAATAATTGTATAATGCCTGTGCGATTTGCAAGACATAAAATTCATTTACGCTATCAGTAGAAATTAATAGTCGTTGAAATACATAAACGAGTAATTATTGCTATCTAGAAATACTTACCTTATAACTATTGGTAATGATCAGTGAACAAGTAAGCTATTGAACCGATGCGTTCACTGCTATACGTTCGTCCGCGTCCGCGTCAGCCGCTTACCGGCCTCAGCATTACTGAACCGTATAACCGCGAGTTTGGTTACGATTGTACTGGAAAATGAGCTTTAAAATCATTGCAGCAGCGTTCATACTCGATGTCATTAGTATGCATGGCCTCCAAATTGGTGCGAAGAGTAGAGAGGAGGCGGTCGCGACTGCGAACCGCTGCGCGTTTTCGACTCTACACGCGAGTTAAATAAAGTTGTGGATACATGATAAAGCGATGCGGGCGAATCAATTTAATTGAATCCATGCACTTCACATATCCCTTAACCGACTTAAATACATATATATGCATATTATTAACATTGCATAACATAAAATAGAATACAATTTAAGACACTATAAACAACAAAACTAAATGATATGAATACTATAGGTACTTTATCGAACATGAGGCATGTATTATAATATACTGAACCACGGCTGGGTTCGCATTTCCTCTTCACATGATAGGGGTTAGGCCTTTGTCCACCATGCTGGCCTAAAGCAAGTGTAAACTACGAGTATTTAATAACATAGGAAATAACTTTAAATGAAATAAAGCGCTGGATTAATTTTATTACTACTATTTATTTTATGTAAATGTTTTGATTTATCTACACATTACGGATATACTTACTTGATTTTGCGGGTAGAGCAATGTAGAGTCAAGATTTATTCAATTCCATCGTCTATGGGCGCTGTTAGCAAAGTGTTTTTTTTTTTGTAGGCACTGTGCGATCCAAATAAGAATATGAAAGTCGACCTGTCAACTGTCACTTAAAAATATCGGCTGTTTTATGTAATCAAGGTAAATTATTTTGCGTACTTACACGATTTTTTTCTCCGTCTGAGTGTTAGTATTGCAAAATCTATTGAAGATTTAAGATTAATTAAGATTGCAAAATTTAATTGGTTTTATAATAATTCAAACTAAGATCTCTCAATATGACAGATATAATATTCTTCCTTTATTATAAGTATTTAATTTTATGTAATCGTTGTTTCGTCTTAATATGATCGTGTAACTTTTGAACAACTTGGCCGATTGAGATCATATTCACACCATATTTAGACTATACATATACCATGAGATCATATTTTGTTTTGTAGAGACAAAGTACTTTGTTACTTTTGACAGCACTTGGATTTGATATACAGCTTATGACGGTTTTACAAGTAGATTTTTCATCATTTTAAATGTTAACGTAGTGTTTCACGAGTTTTATGTCGTGAATATCATAAATCGCAGCAATATACGAGTAATGGCTGTTAATAAAGATGTATCATTAATCAATTCGCGCACGTCGCGTCGCGGGACGCAGTGTAGCCTCATTTTAGATAGCCGCTATGAACACTGCGCGGTATTTGATCGAGGCGCTTGGGCAATGGAAATTTCCACACGGCACGACGCGGCGCTCCGCTTACCCCGGCCCGCGCCAGCGCCACCGCACCGCACCGTGCTGCCCCGCCCCGCGTCTCTCCCCGCGACTACACCCGAATGCCATTCTCATGGCGACCTCTCCCCTCGGCTTCACTGCGTACACCATTCTAAAAAGGATTCTATAGATTCTTTCCCCGCTGCAGCTTGTTGTACGGGCCAGTCGGAAGCCCCTTATTTGAAATTATAAAAGAACCATTGTCCAACGATTTCAGACGTACCTACTATTCGATCACATTAGCATTTATTTTGCATTTTGTCATTAAATAAGTCGTTACATCGCGCAGTGAAGTCCCTCCTGAAATCTGTATTTTGTTATTTTAGATGTCAATAAAAGGGATGAATTTATTTCAAACACTCGTTGATTGGTAAAAATAAATGGCTTAACGAAAAGATTAAAACGCATGGTTACAAGTGCATATGATCGATGTTTTAGGCGACGCAAAATATGTTATGGACGAACGTCGCATAAGTCTTTTGTGTGTAAGTTTACCTGGCGATGGTTCTCGGTATTCACAACAATGGCTATCGGATTTTTCCAGAAACTGCAACGGTTTTTTTTTGCACTGCTGTTACATAAAAAAATTACACTGTTTTTTTTTTATTTATTGGTTTTATTTCGCCTATACTAAACAGTTTTATAACAAGGGTTGTCAGTGAAAAGTCAAATTTATGCAAGTAGGTAACAATAGGTAGCTACAATGTGTAAGGGTTTAAGATTACTGGTGAACATCTTTTAACTTTTTTAGAGTATATACTTAACAAATTGATGAGATTAAACAAACAGTCGATATGGTCGCAAAAATATAAGAAGTTCCTTTCGCAGCTGGCTTAACTCGAGAGTTAGATTCGGAGAAAGATAATTCTAAATTCGTCTGCCAAGAGTTGTGAATTAAAACAGTTCTTATGTTTATTTCGTTATAGTTCATTTTGCCTGTTCACAATTAAAAACCTTAGCACAAGTTTATACTTTTAAATACCGCTTTTGTCAACAATAATTTATATTTGTGTCCGCTCTACGTAGCGCCGCGTTTCGCACAGTGTTGACGACCTTAATTTCTCGAAAAAGATGAAATAACATTGCGACTTTTGTATGACTATAGTTTTTTACGAGGTTAAATAAATGTCTATGTATAAATAGAAGGCCTGTAATTTAATGTTTGATTTTATAATTTTCTTTATAAAAAAGGAAAAGACCAAAATTCAATTATACGCTTAAGTAATTTCAAATAAATGTATTTTATTAGCGTTAATCATGAGACATGCAGATCGTTAGCTTGATGGTAAGAGCCCGCGCCATGAGCTTGTAATTTATACAATAACAACACCACCCAGAATTTTGATTTCGAAATTACGGTATGGCACTGCACTGTGTTAGGCACCAAGAGAGACAATATGTTACAGAAGCTCACGCCTGTATTCCTGAAGTGGTTAGCAGGGGTGCAACCAGTGCTAAGTGGATATACAGATACGGATCACAATACAGATTAACCTGGTGTGGGGTCAGGACTATGTGTGTGTGTGACTGTTAGGTGTATTTATTTATTGAATATATGATGCTGTTGTAACTAAAACGAGCATGAGTTATCAACCGAGTAAGTGGGTTCCCTGATGGTAATTCATCTCCACCACCCATGAACGCTCACAGTGTCAGAAAAATAATGGATGCGTTGCTAACCTTAAAGGAAAGGATAATTAAGCGACTGGGAAGGAGAGGGGGGATTTGGGCCTCCGAATATGTCACTCGAATTAAGAAACGGAACAGCAAACTGTTACATCACGTCGGAGTTCTGAGTGGGAACAACCTAGTCGAGCCGATCCATTCATGCTGTAGGCAATACTGTTTACAGCGTGCTCTACCGCATAAATAACATTGAAGAATCACGAGTGAACCCATCGCAATTCAAAAGATGTGGGTGCAACCTGTGTCGCGCCGCGCCGCGATGTGGGTGGTTGAAAATTTGCTGATTACCTACACAGCTTTCACGTGGCCATTGTTTTGAATACACTTGAAATACTAATGAGGTCGCACGTTAGACACGCTCAAACAATCGCCAGGCCTTAACAATCGCTGTGTTATAAAGAAACTAAAAGCAACACTTTAGGCGCCTGTTGTACGTTTTTAAGCTACAAATCTTGAGGAATATAATATGACCATTTTAAATTCTGGATATCTTTTGGAATGGAGAACAAATGCCTGCATTATGGACAGCGAAGTTCTAAAGATAGAAGGTCAGTTTTGTAAAAAAAACCGCGACGAGTCCGGGTCAGACTCTCGCATCGTGTGTTTCTTTACCCACACTTTTTTTTATTATTGTTTTTTTTTATATCTGCCGTCATAACACATATTCTGTGAATATTTCAGCCGCCTATCTATAACTGTTGAGAGATTAATGGCCGTTTCCAATATACTGTCTATCGACAGATTTGCTTACTGGCAGTAATATTATGACATATTTTGTATGGAAGATCTGTCATAACACTATCGATAGTAAGCAAATCTGTCGATAGATAGAATTTAGGGAACGGCCATAAGTGTTTTAATTGTAAGTCAGATAGACATATGCACAGACAGCCAGACACACAGCGCAGCGCAGTAATGGCTAAGTAATAAAGTTCCTTTAGCACTCTTTAGGTACGGAACCCTATAAATTCAACATTTAACGTGGAGGGGTTGTCGTTAACCCCCGTAATTATGTTAAACTAGGGCCCTTTCAGCATGTACTGGAAAAAGCGTACAGTTAACATTCCTAACGTACATATTGATTATATGGGTTTTTCCTGAAACACCCGTAGGCCGTAAAATTAGTTAGCGCACGAACCCCGCCACATACAAATATTTCCTGTTACTAATTTGATGGTTCTAGTAACAATAAATACAAAGCGTAAATAATAGAAAATAACTTTGTCGACACCAAATATCTATAACACCGTTAATTTATAATTTTTATATTTTTTACATTGTATGCGATACAACTAATAATAATTATACTCTACCTTGATGCCAGTTTCTAAGTCACACAGAATTAGTCTAGGTTTTTGATGAGTGAAAACTTTAATACGTAGGTTTATTTATCAAATTTAGGATTTTAGGTTGAAATGATTAGACATGCAAAGTTATCTAATATTTTTTGTTTTGAGGGGTCGAAAGTAGCTCGAAATGGTTCGTGTAATATTACACACTGTCATGGCCGGTGCGTCGATGCTCATTTCTTCCAAGAACTTGGCGGACACAGGACCTACTCTAGAGTCTTGTGTCTTTACTCTAGAGTCTAGATAATCATAATTAGTGTTTCGAGTTATAGATTTGAAAAATCACCCATCGCTCGGGATTAGAATTTGTGTCCGATATTGCGATAAGATCGCCCCCTGTTATGACGGAAATAAGCTTGGCGAACAGTGGGTGCACTAGTTGCACCTCTGCTTTCCCCCTCTGGAATACAGGCGTAATAATAATAATAATACCTATAATAAGTATATTGGACTAACGGTACTATATTATTTTCAGTGTCAGACGTCAGCTAATAAGAAACATTCCATAGTCACTTGAGTACGATTTATCGCCTTAGTCATGGTTCCGCACTTTACGTTAGAAGGAAAACTTGCTATGACATATCGACTAATCTATTAATATCAGCAATATGTACACCATACGTTATTACTCGCAATAATAAATATACATTTCCGCTAATTGGGGGAAGTACATTGATCAAGATTATCATGTAGGTATTTTTTTAGTTTTTTGCACGCCTTTTAGCTTATCAATCGTTATTAGGAAGTTGGGTTAATATAGAGGTAGGTATTTTATTATATATTCACTAGGTAGTGGCTTTTGCTCGCGATTACGTTGGCGTAGTTTTGCAAGTCCCGGTTGCACGAGAAAAGTACAATCAACTACTGTACACGCTGAGTTTTCATAATAGAAGTTTATGCTAAGCTGAAATGGGTTTGGGATATTGTATGAAAGTCATGTGTCACAATTTCATTCATTAAATTAAAAGATTGTAGATACTGTTAACGACGATGGAACTGCACCGTCACCGTAACAGATGTCACAGATATTGCAGTTATTTTTTTTTATGGAAATAAAATACCGGCAATGCATGATATCATACGCTTAAATTCCATTGTAGTGTGATGCAACCTTTTGGGTTACTTAAAACCGATCGATAGTTAAGCGTTTTTTGAAAAACAATACTTCTGCGGGGATTCTTTTATGAATTCGTCATGTTACTTCCAAATCCATTACGTAACAATATTAACAAACAACAATATTGATGAAATATTTTTTTACGATTGTTAGAATTACAAAGTAAAAATGGACGCTTCTTTATTAATTACTTTATTACCATTTGTTACTGAAGCATACACAACCCCTAGATCTAATATAAAATCGCCGTGTTGTTGGCTTTACAAAACCATCGATTGTTGTTAGCACGAAACACTCGATAAGATAACCTTACGTCCTTGATCTGGCTTTGCTTTATTCACCAGTTGTGCCTTTATTTTCCTTATGACTTCGTCAATATTATATAATGTTACTAGTAATGTAATACTTGGATGGGAATTTGTAAAATAACTTTAAGATATATTTTAATATTTATCCTGTGGTTATAGTAAAAAATTTGGTAGAGCATCGTCTTATAATACCATGGGTGGATAACATGATAAGGACAATTTCGTTATGAATCCACCTGCCCTTATCCCAAATACAGATTTGCATTCCCAAAGACTCACCGAGCTTAATTACTCGGTGTCGAAATATGCGTGCCAATGACGATCCTGGCTTGCAGGAGTTACAGTGGCGGGTGTGTGGGTGGGATAGTCCCGTAGTGCCCTTATCCCACTCGCAGTGGGGTCGGCGTAACATGCGTTTTGACACATGTTACAGAAAGATTTGGCTGGTAGTTTTAACGACCGGGCGCCTGCCTGACGTCAACCTTTCTAGGGGAAGAATCATGGGCGCGTTATTAAAGGATTGGGAAGGGGAGGGGATTTGGACCCCTAGATATCTCACTGCTCGTACGAAATGCAGCAGCAGACGGCTACTTTACATCAGTTTTTGGGAGATAATGGTAACGACGCGTTCGAGCTGGCCCATTCATGCTGTAGACAAAACTGTCTACAGTGTGGCTCTACCACTCTCAAAGAGTAACGCTCTACTGAAAGTATAAGTATTTAAAATTAGATTAGCAGGCTAACCATGAGTTTGTCACGGTAAAATCGCTAGCGACGACGTAAGATATTTATATGAAAAACTTAGTGGCGCCTCTAGCGGATACGCGAGAAACTAAATTTTTGACACAAATATTTTACGTCGTCGCTAGCGATTTTACGGAGACAAACTCATGATTGAGGCACGTAGTCTCAGAGATTAACCCGTACAAACAAACTCACAAAGTAACTTACATAATTTACCTCTTTATAATACGAGTATTAGAGGAGCAAGTTCCAGGCGTCTCTATGTATAGTTGAGCAATATGAGTTTTTTACTAAGTTTATTCTCTTGTTCAAAGCAATCTAATAAAAATGTGGGTCGTGGCGCTTTCTGTCTGAAAAATTGAAAATTGCGAGCATTATCTAGCTATATAAAATGAACTACTTTACGTAACCTCGTGTTGTCTAATAAAAACTCAATCAACATGTCGCACGTATTTGCATACAAGCAATGTATGGAGATATTAGATTTTATAAGAAGTACTTTTAAATTTGTGTTTGTAGGATAATAAATTATTTTCAAGTTCTTATGAATTTAATAGCATAGGTCGACAAACAAGCAAGTGGATCCAAAATCATTATTTTTATGTGTGTCAATAACGTGTCTAATATTCATGTTTATAGAATTTATTATTCCGTCAAAAGTAGGTGCTGTTTGATGTCATCATATTTATTTTCTTTTCAATTAGTTTTTAGGGTTCCAATTTCATGCAGATCTTTATTATTAAACTTACACCATCATTATCTGTGTAGTCTGTATGTATGTCTATTTGTATTATCTTTAAAGGGCTCTATCTCTTTAACCGTAATGAAGCCGAATGTAATTTTCACATAATACCTGCTTGAAAGTTATTGTTATTATGGCGAATTTTACTTTCTCACTGGCAATATCCCGGCTTAATGGCAGGGTCTCCCTTCTCGTACCATAGATTTGACGATGGCTTTGGTATTTATTATATGGGGCGCCTGCCGTCTGACCCCGCAACGGGAACCTAGTTTCGCCATTGCCTCGCCCGTTAATCAGCAGAGATGTACCAATCGCAGGTGAGGTTAGCTTTGAGTCTAAGATGTTGGTGGCCCATTTACACTCCATGTGTTGTTATAGTGAATATCCTAATAAATTTAAAACGTAAAATTTTATGGAACCTTTGCATTTATATTTTATGTTGTTCTATTCTATGTTTCTATGTAATAATACAACGTGATTCGTTTGAAGTAAATATACATGGTAATCCATATCGATAAAACTGCATAACTCTGTAACTGTTATCAGAAATGACAGGTACGTAAACGCGGAAATCATTTTCTAGATAATAACTTATGGTCACTGTTTCTGTTAATCATAAATTCATATTTTGCCTTACCTACCTGAACCTTACCTACACTAACAACGAAAATTTCCTTATTTTGCATACAAAATTAAAAACAATGATCCATTTGATTGTAATTATTTTGTATATAAGTACTAGTTAGTAAATTACCATTTAAATTTCAACAATCGTTTTACGTTATTTTATATTTAATTACTGAATTAATTATTGACTGCCTCGGTGGCACAGTTGTGATGCGTACACGGTACGACTGCTGCGCTGAGGTCTCGGGTTCGATCCCGGGTCGGGTAGTAATATTAGGTTTTTCTATCATGAAATGCTTAGTATCAACCCGGAGTCTGGAATTGTGCCCGACATGGCGATAGGCTTGCCCTATATCACACCTTGGGACGGCAATAAGCTCGGCGAAATGTGGGTGTACTAGTTAAACCTCTGCCTACCCCTTCGGGGACTACAGGAGTGAGTGCGTACATACATTAAATATATGTATATAAATTTTAATAATGAATACATTACGTTTAACGAGGTGATATTTAATATAAGTTTTAACTTAATTGTTCTAGTGTCCTAATTGTTTAGTTCTATTAAACTTGGCAAGTTACAAATTCTATATCAAATAATTTAAAATATCAAATAAAGAATTATTTGAAAAGAAGAATATTATATAACATAGAAACTAATTTTGAACATTTCTGGAAAGGTACCTACCTATATTGATAAGAATTTATCCTCTAAATCTCTATTTTAGTCACTACGTCGAATACCAATGAAATTAAAGGTCTAACACGTCATAAAGTACAGAACAATCTAAGTTACAAAAGTAGCAGTATCAAAGTTTTTATTTGTCAGTAAGAACTCATAATAAAGGTATTTTGATAACAGAGGCAGGTAAATGAGCATGTGAATCAACAGATAGCAAGTGGTCTTCACCGCCTATGAATACTCACAATACCAGAAAAAACCTAGGTAGGGCTTTAATACTCTTTATATCGGTTTTCTGTGAGGCAGTGTTACGAGCCAAGTCCATTCGTGCCGTAGACAAATTTCTGCACTCTACAGCATTACCACATTTATTATGGGAAACAGACATTGGAATTCGTTTTCAAGGCATGATATTGATTTACCATGTCAAATAACACACTACAATGGACCCATTATGAATTCAGACTGAATTTAAAATATGAGATAACGAATGTGGAACCGGCTGTACCCGTGTGTGTCAATACACGACAGTATTGTTTTATAAATACGTGCGTTAGTTTGACTAAGTTTGTAATTAGATTGTACTCGTATATTTGAGTATTGTTAAGGAATCGTATTTAGTAAAATAATAATAAATAATAAATACAGCCATAGTATTTACATGGTAAAAAATATTGTTACCTTTAGCCCTTTAAAAAAAATTACAACTATTATAAAAGGAAATCAGCAATTATAATCTTTAATCATAATATTTATGTATTAAGTTCCTCTGCATTTTGTAATTTGAAACACAATAACAAAAGGACAGATAAAAACGCTTAGACACATGCTAATGACAGAAGAGTCTGACTAACAATAATAACAAAATTGAAGTTTAGTGGTGTCGGCAAACGCCCGATTGTCGCGTTAAGCGTCAGACGTGAGCGCGGCGTCAGTCTGGTAGCGCCACGCGATGACATGGTGCATTGCTGACACAATTTTCGAATGGTCTCCTATAGTTATTGTAGTATAGATTTACAGTACAAACACGCAGTTGCGACATAATTGACGCTTGTCGCGACCATACAATGTCTGCCTTAAGCTTGAGAAATTAAACAGTTTTCTGCTTATTTTTGTCAATACCTACCTACCTATACCTACTTTAAAATGGCTTTAATTAAGATATTAATAAAATAGATACAGATTTGTGAATCAGTTTCATTGTTTAGTCTACTGCTGGGTATTATAGCCCTCTCCTAATGGACACATTGAATCAGCATTATGATTTTCATTTCTCATACCCAACAAAAAATATGATAAAACGTTTCTAAAATTAGAAGTGTGTAAAATTTCAAGTTAACGGCTTGAAAATATCCTATACATGTTTCTCGTATACGACTAACGTAATGGCTATCGAAAACACCCACCCTAGAAGTACTGTCCACAACGTCTTTAGGTATAGATAGTGTCTGTCCCCATCAAACAGAGCTACCCATGGATAACTAATAAAGCTGGTTTATTGTTTTTTTACATTATAGGTAGGTAGAGGTAGGTATACTATTCCAAATTAGTGTGAGGCTCAATATGTTCGCTATGGCACACTGACGTATACACGTTTCGAACTCGGTACTCGATAGTTTCGTGGTTAAAGGCGCACGCGGCGAACTCGTGGCGACCGCGTGTTGGCGTCTCCGGAACAAGAACTGCCGCTTCCAAGCACGCACGTCGCGGATAAAGTGCATTTAACGATAATATGCTGCATGTTTCTGACTATATTACAGGAAAATACAATTTGAATATATTTTATAAAATTATATATTACTAGATTCAATTCATTACATACATTAAAAACAAAGAAAGAAATTAAAAGCCAACATAAAGATTAATTTAGATTAATCATTTTGAGTAGGTGCTATTTGGTCAATGATTGATGCCACCGACTCATTACACGTTTGGTTTAAATTCTTAGTTTTTTTGAGTCGTTTTAATTTTTTATTAAAAGTATATTTTCCTATTTTTAGTAAAATCATCGAAATCGATGCATAAATATCGAAGTTTTAGTCTTAAATCCCGGGAGTGGATGTTTTGTGAACCAACACCGCAGGAAACCCTATCGAATAGGTACAAAAATAATCATCTAAATAGGTCCCCATTTGGCGGAGTTATGCGTGAACATACATACAAATATATATTTTTATATATACAAATTAATAGAGAACGTCCTCCGTTTTTTTATTTTGTTAATAAACCGGTGAAGTGCAAGTCGGACTCGCACATTGTGGGTTCTGTACCCACACGGCCACACCCTTAAATATTTCCTTAATATATGTTAAAACATCCGCCATAAAACACATATTTTGTAAAAACATAACAGTTAGCTACCTTATATGGTTCAAATGATAGATCCTTTTAAAGGTAGGACAGACAGATAGCCAAACAGACATACAGACAGACGGCGCGGTATCACGGTAATAGGGTTCCGTTGGTATCGTCTGTCCCGTCTGTCTGTCTTTCGCTCTATCTTCAGAACTATAGTAAGTAGCGGGCCGAAATTTTTAGAGAGTATAACAAATAAATTATAAAAATTTTACAATTGTGATTCGGTGGTTTGAGTTTAATAGTCTATGATTCATACCACCGCGACCGCGACTCAAAATTGTTTAGTTTTATTTGTAGCCTTTAAGTATTTGTTTGTGTCGGTAAAAAAATTAAGGGATGTGGTAGGAAACCCTAGCAGCCCAATTCCGACTCGCACTAGCCGGTGTTTTCATCATAGTAGGTACGACAAAATTGCAATATAGTACATTTGTAGTGAATTAAGAGAAGTCCTAATAGAAGCTGCAACTGTCTAGTGTATTAATGATGCTATCTATGTATGCTTTGTATACATACGTTGATAATAATATGATTTCTGCTATATAAGTACTTACTTTTCTTTTATTTTTGTACCGACTTGTATTAAGCGCTATTTAAATTGCCTACATGATCAATAATAATAAAATGACACAGAAACCATCACAGCAATGGAACCAAACGATCTGTACAAATATCTAGGCTATCACGAGCTAAAAGGGATTCACCACACAAGTACAAAACATAAGCTTTTAAATGAATACAATAGGAGGGTAATAGCCATATGCAAAACACATCTTACAAGTAAAAATCTTATCAAAGCCATCAACACTTACGCAATTCCTATCTTGACATATTCTTTTGGTATCATAAAGTGGAGTAAAACAGATATCATTAATGTAGAACGCAAAACTAGGACCATGCTGACCAGACATAATCATCTACACCCCAAATCAGCTATTCAGAGGTTAACAATCAAAAGACAAAACGGAGGCAGGGGATTAATAAATTTACAAGCACTCTGGCAGAAACAAATACACACATTAAAATCGTTTTTCCATAGCAAATCAAATAGAAGTGATATCCATACAGCTATAATCCATAACGACCAAAAATATACACCTTTAAATTTATCAGATCAAACTACATCAATAAACTTTAATAATAATGATTATGAGCGAGATGCGATAGACGACTGGAAAGCCAAAGTGCTTCACGGAAGACACCTACATGACCTTGAACAGGCACATATCGACACCGATGCGTCAAACAAATGGATTCAAGAAGGTACACTATTCTCAGAGACCGAGGGTTTTATAATGGCTATACAGGACCAAGTAATTAATACAATAAACTATAGAAAACACATTATCAAAGACATCACTATAACAGACGACAAATGCCGCAAATGCAGATTACATCCTGAAAATATACAACACATAACCGGAGCATGTCCAAATCTTGCGCAAACAGATTACACACATCGACATAACCAAATAGTTAACATAATTCATAAAAAAATAGCACTTAAACACAGACTTATAGCAGCAAATCGCATACCGTATTATAAATATAGTCCTCAACCCATATTAGAAAATAGCACTCACAAACTATACTACGACCGTACTATACTTTCAGATAAAACCATTCACTGTAACAGACCAGACATTACATTAGTAGATAAGATGAAGAAAACAACATACATTATAGATGTAGCAATACCCAATACACATAATATTTTAAAAACAATAGCTGAATAAATTAATAAATACACCGACCTTAGAGAAGAAATAGGCAGGATCTGGAAATAAGATAAGGTATACATTATCCCTATGATATTATCAACTACAGGCGTTATCCCAAAACATCTCCATCAAAGTCTGAAATTAATTGACCTGAAGCCCACAACCTTTATTCAACTACAAAAAGCAGCCATTTTAAACACATGTAGAATAGTCAGGAAGTTCATGCAGGCCGACGAAACCACGCCATACGTAGACCCGACTTCACCGATACACACCAACATATAGACCAATTGACCGACAGCATCCAATAGGAGATACTTACTTGGTTCAAACCCGTTAGTATCACCTTAAAGACCAGCTTTGAGCTGAGATTGTCAGGATATACACATAAATAATAATAATACACATAGTCCTGACCCCACACTAGGTAAACCTGTATCGTGGGTATCAGGAACTACGAGGGACTAGCGGTCCTACAACACCCAGACCCGAGACAAATATTTGTGAATCAGACAAACATTTGTCTAGTTGCGGGAATCGAACCTCACGCTTCGCAACCGGCTACTCGCCCGCTGCGCCACGGAGGCTGTTGATTTCAATTCATTTCATTTCAAGCATAGACAGAAATTAACTCGGTCTTATAGCTATTTGTTTGAGTGTTTAACTATCGTACAAAACAAGTTTTATAGGGAATGTAGAGTACTAAGGTGCAGTAGGCTATGTAAGTATTTATAAAGATTTTAGTGTCGGCGGCATCGTCGGCGGTCGGTTGTCTGTCTGTATTGTATGATTAATGTATAATGTATGAATATGGACTATATGTTTGGTTATTGATATTATTATGAGGATTTAGAAAATAATATAGGAGGCGTACGCGAAGTATGTTTTATAATATTATTATGTACTTTTATGGATGAATACTCCTTATATTTTTACTCATCGGTACCTCTGTTTTAACGATATGTTTTTAATGTGTATTATATTACACAAAGTGTTGCGTATTAGTGGTATCAAAGAAAACTGCATTTATATGGCGAGTATCTAGTAACTTACTCGGATAAATTAAAATCATATAAATGTCATAAATTCTAAATTTAAATTTAATCGATAAAATAGTTTCATGGTCCAAAGATTAAAAAATATTATAAATATTAAGAAATATTAGTCTAGCTACGGTGCAGGGATGTTACGGAGGTGGTTTTACCGGAACCGGAGTCGGAGCCGGAGTTTTTAAATTAAAATTGTCGGAGTCAGAGTCGGAGACGGAGCCGAAGTCAGAGGCGGAGTAGAATACAATACGCGCGCAAAAATTACATAAATTAACAATTCACAAATTTTACATTTTGCCGTATTCGCGTCAATTTCATTAAAGTAGTTCCATATAACAATTGTTTTTGGCTTCATTATTTATTCTTTAAATAAAATATCCACGTTAAAATACTAAATACTATAATATTGCTAATAATTTAAATTGACAAGTAAGTTTTAAAGAGTCTCGAAGGGCGTCTAACACACGAATAAAAACAAAACAAATAACTGATCGGGAGACGCGAGCGGAACTCACCGAGCAAGACCGAGCGACAAGTCAAATTGTGTACAAACTTGTACGTTTACTGCCTTTCTATCTTCGTTATAACCTCCGATTCAAAATTATCGGAGCCGAAGTCGGAGTCGGAGGTGTAAAATCAATCGGAA
Organism: Mimas tiliae; assembly: GCA_905332985.1. Taxonomy (NCBI): domain Eukaryota; kingdom Metazoa; phylum Arthropoda; class Insecta; order Lepidoptera; family Sphingidae; genus Mimas; species Mimas tiliae. The sequence continues at coordinate 11,617,583 of HG995239.1, read as the reverse complement.
GTTCCGACCTTTCGGAGTCGGAGGCGAAGATCCGTAACATCCCTACTACGGTGTATTAACGGATTTAATACGCAGAATTCAGGACCCAAAACCAAACCCAATGCTAAAATATTGAAAAAAGTTCGATATTAGTTTTTGGACTTTACTATTGAATTTTAAATCGTTATTCCTGATCGATCGTTAGATCCATATACAGATAAGCCTTATTATTAATAACACATTTCTGCAACACACATGCATACTAAGTATAGATTCCACCTTCTTCGATAAAAATAAAAATAATTGTAACTAGCAATGGTTCACGTTAATTAAAGGCTTTATTTGTTTTTACAGTACTATCAAACTGTCTATCTGTATATGTCGTCAACAATTGCTATACCAAAGAGCTTGTTACAGTACCTTTAACTTTGTTGGTGCAATCCATATCTATGTGCAATCCACACTTAGATGTCAATAGTTAAAAAATGTTGCGCTATAGTATTTCTTGGAATTAAACGGAATTTAATTGTAAAAGGTAACATAACGCCACATTCTTTGCGAATAGTGCGGAAGTTACTCAGACACATACACGTAATGCAGTGTGCAGTTGGCCGCTGATTGTCGATCACTTACGACATTCGCGAATGTGGTGCATAAACACGGCAAATACCAGTACATACACGTTACAATCCATCGAATAACGAATTGTGAAACTAGCGATGAGACAAAAATTAGGTTACACGCAGCAAAATAATAATAAACAATTATCGCAAATTACATACATACATACTTTCATTTTCAAGATTTTCTTAATAATAAATTAACCCATGGTATGTCAACTTTTTCAATTTTGTTCTAGACATTAAAATATATAGGTGCTATGTACATATTATTTTTAACCGACTCCAAAAAGAAGGAGGTTACCAATCCGTCTGTATTATGTTCGTATATATATGTTGAAGTATAACTCCGACATATACGCACTGATTTGGTTTTTTTTGTTGTTTGAAAGAGTGTTTTTTCGTGGTGGTCTCATATAAATTGGTTAAGATCCGATGACGGTGTAATACGAGGGAAATAGGGAAACTTTGCAGTAAAAACAGTAAATGTACCGTGTTTTCAAATCGGTTTTTTGTATTCAATAGCACAGATTGGGTAACCAGTTCCGATAACATTACACACAACTCTTCTTGTTCTTAGACCTGACCTTATCCCACTGGCAGTAGGGTCGACACAACATGCTTGTAACACCTGTTACAGAACGATTTCATTTGTAGATTTTACCACCGACCCCCTGCTTAACATCAATCCCTCTGGGGAGAAAACACCCAGACCCGAAACAAATATTTGTGGGTCACACAATCATTTTGTCCCGGTGCGGGAATCAAACCCGCGGCGTCTCGTTTCACAATCGGCTACTCAACCACTGCGCCACGGAGGCTGGAGATAACATTAGGGACCGTCCATTGATCACGTGAGGCTTATCTATTTTAATGTAGTTTATATTAAAATAGAAATATTAGCGATCAAGCCGCGTTCTTAATCATGTAAAATATTCCATGAGTGGTTACAATAGTACCTATTCACGGGAATCATTCATGACCGTCAATTATTTTGCAAGAACCATTATTAGTGCGCCGGACTCAATAATCATATTATACTAGAATCGCTTGGGGTTGAAAATTCGATCAAACTCTAAAAAAAACAGTAAAACTCCTATAAAAGCTAATATATAATATATGTAATATTTAAGGGATACAGGTCATAATGAGCGTTTTCTGTATGGAAAATTTAATTAGGGTGTGTTTATTTTATCTGCCAACAGAAGCATACCTATAGACATAATTTCTTTTGTGCATGTTTTGTTTTTTTGCTGAAAGATATCAGCAAATCGATATCGACAACGTTACAACTACACATATCCAGAATTTGCTATACGGCGTTTTTATGAGACGAACATCCCGTTTGAGCCGGCCCAATCGTGTTGAACATGGGTCTGTACCCAGTTTTGGGTTTAGTCCAGTTCGTAGTATGTACCACAGAGTGACCCTTTTTGCTTCTTAGTCAGGTAAATGAGTTTAAAATAAAAGACCACCAATTATCATTAATAAAAAATTAAATGTCATACTCGTACGGTGTTATACGTCGTACGGTGTCCGTACGAAAAATATATTCTAACCAATTCCAACAGAGTGGGCGCGATGTGCGTGAGTTGTAATGACGTGACTGTAATGTGTGCCCCTATTATATTGAAATTGATTTGCATGCTTGATGTAACATCGCAAGACAGTTGCGACTCATTCAGCCAATTCTACTTTAAATTAAAATACAAGTCTATTGTTTTTGGCATCAGAGAACCTAGTTTTCGAAACTGAATTTACGGTAAATCTTTGTTCATATTTATTGTTGAGTTTAAAATACTCTTACAGAAGGTAGACGCCCAAACAATCGTAAGCTGAAAATTCGCTAAGTGTGATGTGTTTACTTGCAACGACATGCACACAAATGTATTTTTTACAATTTTTTAAAATTAGTTTTAAATAGGTAAAATGTGTTTCATACATTGATTTAGAAGGGAGGATCATATACATAGTATGGAGAGTATGGTGATCGTAGATCGGAGCCATGTTGTGTGCGTGTAGTTAGTTTCTATAAATCCGACAAAACTAATGGTAGAGCCACAATCACATTCGGGTCCCTATTCTGGAAACAGCCAAAAACTACATGCGTGAGTTCTGACAATGCGGTCGATCACTTTAATTAACTCCTATACTAGTTGAAAGTTGCGTTTCTTGACTAAAAATAAGAGTTTGTGCAAGAAACATTGGAAAAAATGAATTTCGTGGATTTTTGTCCTAACGGGATGATCAACTTTGATCCGCTTGGAGAAAATCGTCTAAAAAGCATTGTACATATTATACCGGGAAGAATTGACACCATAAATTCTGACAAGACTGAAATCGAACACACCCTTGTTTTATCGTTTTCAACATAGGTACTTGTGGTTGACCAGATGCATAATAGTACGAAGCCATATTATATATTAAGAAAATGACGAAATGAGCATAATAATGTATAACTTTCTCGCAGTAACATAAAAGCAGATCATACCAATATGATCTATCTTTATCCAAACAAAGTCTTATTTTCTGATTTTTGTACGTATACGTGTACGGTGTATGAATAATATCACTGTAGAATAATATGAGTAAGCTGTAATGTTATTACGCTGGTTACATAATATTGTTACAATTTATTTCTTTAGAAATAAAATTATTTTCGCACAATTTTGTATGATGCTATTATATTGTTTTTTGATTGTTATTATAGTGGTTTTTGATTGTTTGGTAATTACAAGCTTTTATTTTTACTTTCACTAGTTTGTATGTGTGGATAAAATTTTGCAACTGATCCAGTTTTGTACTAAAGATTGAACTGAAATTTTGCCCACACTACGTATTTTTTATTAAATTGCTGCCCCAAATATGTGGATGCGTCTACTTTTTTTCTTTATACCCCTTTGAAATGACATTTATATTTATACAACATAATACAATTTTAAACAATATTCTCGTAGTACCTAGAAATATTCTGATGATACCGAACTATAGGATTCAATATTTTATTTCTAATGGTTCCCTTTTCGCTTCTAAAATGTATGAATGTGTCTGTAATCGCGTCGCTAGCCTATTGTTAGTTCACTAGGTATTACTAAACATTATATTTTACGTAACAATTACTACGTGACATGTTCTCAATTATTACTGACTTTCATGCACAGGTTTTGTTGTCTGTTCATGTGAAATGACTATTTCATTTTCATAAAAAAATGGGCCAAGTGCGAGTCGGATTCTCGCACCAAGATTTCTTTTAATGTTTCTTATTTGTTAGGATATCCATAGTAACACATATTTTGTGAAGACTTCAGATGGCTACCTCCCTATACGGTAAAAAGATAAAGCCCGTTAAAGGTAGGATAAAAAGCCATTACAGCGTGGCGAGGCATAGAGTTAGTAATTGGGCTCTTTTAGCATTTTTTGGGTAAGGAACCCAGAAAAGTTGGTGATAAATACAATAAAACTCACAAAACGCAGCAATGCTTTGAGTTTTGATTGATGTCTAAAAGCCCTAAAAATATTACTCGTATTAACACCGCCCTTGTATTTAATATGCTAATCAGGGGCTAGGAACTCTTGCTTTGCTTGTATAAAATATCATCACATTTCGTTATAGTGTGACGTTACAGTAAACATGCTTTTGTCATGCATGTCTCCTTTGCATCATAATTAATTCGATACAAATATGTATTATGAAGGTATATATATAAATATTTTACCATCACATTGTATAATTTATCTTTTAAGAGAAGATGATATTATTTTACAATACAGAAGTTCTTCTCCTCCTCCTTATTTTTCTTTTTAAATTAATATTAATATGACTAAGTACCGAACCCTAAGGTAGTTTACTCATGACGCAATACAGAATTGCATCGATTGCCGATATCGGCAAGATATTACATAAACAGACTTCATCTCTGCGTCCGACTTAAGTACTTTAATGCATCAATGAATTAAAAATGACAACAATAATTGTTCAAAGTTTTTGTTATTTATATACCATTTGTCGTAATATAAAGTCAGACTTATGTTCCCGTAGAGGTAAGCAGAGGTGCGGCTTGTGCACCCATGGTTCGCTGAAGGTATTTTCTTTCCAGGATATGGTAGTAGGCGAGCCTACTGACCCACTGATTCCAATCCGCGCAACTTATGTGTGTTTATGAATCAAAAACGGACATCAATTGATTGGCGCGCATCCTGTGAATTCAATATGCATTCTACCAACCCGACCTCTTTAAACTAAGCCATAATTAACGGAAAATTGAATACAGGCGTCAATTCGTATGATAGATTGACTAGAGGCTAAATACCATTATGAATTGTAGAAAAAGCCGGCCTGAGTGTGATACTTGTATTTTATGATGTTAACGATAGAAGAACAATCTAGTTTCTAAAATGAAAATAGATCACAATATATTCTCGATAACTCTGTAAATATGTTATATATTTTTTTAATACTTTGTAAACATTTTCATAGCTCAGATATGTTTTTGGCAATGCGTTATAAGCACCCAACGTAATATGAACGTGACATGGTTGTTTTCGTGTATATCGTTATTCCAAAGCAGTAATCATGTAGTGCGGGCTCGCGCGGCGTCCGGACTCCGGTTCCCTTGGATGCCAAGATTGGCGCCGGAGCGGGGTGCCATTCCGTCGGCGCGGCGCGCGGCGGTCGGCCAGACAGTGACGTCACGTGAAAAATACGCTTTCCCTAGTCACACAGCCAGATTTCTTATATTTATCAAGTCCATAATTTTATGGACACATTTTATCGTATTGAGTGCATTTCCATTAACGTTTGGAAATTCAAATTGATCAGTATCGAGTCGTGAGGGTCAATTGATCTCTATCGATCATTGACGAATTGACGAAGAGCGTGTAAAGGATAATTGATGTGTTGATAAATGAAGATTCAGCTACTTATTACAAATTATAATATGTGCGTTTCATCTTCTCATGTTTTCGAATGTATACAATGCTGACATAGGTACTTGCAAATTTCACAAAGCAGTAAATTAATGTGTTTATTTTTAGTTTCATCTGTCTGTCATTTTGTGTTGCCCATTGCGTCCTATGTACAATAGATATATTTTTAATAAATGGAGAAAAACGGTGACTTTGATTTTGAATAACGTTTTGTATATATCAAAATACAAGTAATCTATCTATTCGAACGCTGTATCTACTCCGTAAATAAATAAGGTCACCGCTTTAAAAGAGCACAGGCAATTCGAAAGACGATCAGTTTCGCGTCTGTTTTGTTTCACATCTTAACAAGTTGCATCCGATTTTAATGTTGTTAAAGTTCCCTTAGTAAGTAAGTGACGAGAATAGGTCATCCTTTAAATAGGTATACGTCGCCGTGCAGTATTTGTAACGTATCCATATACGGGCAAAAAATCTAGAAAATTACTGCATATAGGAGTCACGCCTCCCAAATACCAGTGTTTTATGAAAACTGAGCATAGAGTGTTATTAAACATTCATACCAGTTACCGTACTTTAAAAATGCCATACCATCTCGACATGTTTTCTCTTTATAAATTTGTTTACTCACATTATTGTGGTATTGCAGCATTCTCGCTCGATGATCACTTTACTGATGAATGATACTCAATTCACAAATAAATAAATTCCTCATTTAATAATTTTGAATGACATTATAACCTATTTCAAAAACATGCGTTATTTTATATTTTACTACCAAAACCCAGCAGACGTTGTCCTGCCTGTACTATATGTAGCTAATATGCACACAATGTACTAATATGCATACAATGTAGAATCTACTATAATTCGTTGTAGAAACATGAAAGATGGCTCATACTGATATGATTCCACTATTTTTTTGCCTCTTTATGAAAGATCTACACCAATAAATGCTATCCATTACTCGCATAGATAGATGGAGTCTACTTGTTTTCTATAATACTATATTACAAAATTCGATCTAATTTGAGTTCGCGTCGAAGAGCAATCATAAAGCAAAGCAGTAATCAAGCGGTTTCTGCTCCTATTTATGTGTCAAATCAATTCACTTCCACATTGATGTGCATGTGCAATCATCTCGTAGCATTACATGCAATTTAGTAACAAATAGAGCAAGTGAAGTACAGTCCAATGATTAGAACGGCCTTGGAGACATGCTTGTGGCTTCCAAGGAACCAATCGGCAATCACGGCAAGTGATGAAGAAATAAAGTCCAATGTCATTCAATTCAGGGCAAGTTTATTTTGAGCTTAAAAATATTTTGGGAAATATTTATGTCTTGCATTAGTAGTAGTGTTCTTTGAGTTGAAGATAGTGGTGCCGGTAGAAGAAAATACTAATCTGAACTAGATTTGCTTTGAAACGCCCGTAATGACTTAATCTTAGAAAAGAACTTACTTAATCAACGACAGTTGAATTGCTCAATTGTACGAAATCGATTTTGTCTAAAAGAAGTGTGTTGATCAATCTGAAGTTTTTATGTTCTTACCTTCTACTTGCACGAAATTCCCTTACCGTTTGCCAAGACTTGTTTGTTAAATTTGGGCGAATGAGGTTACGAACTCATCACTAATGGACATGAAATTAATAAGTTACTAATATTTCACATAGTGTTATAGATAATTCAACTCATTCTTGCAATAGTGATGTCTTTGTATAGAAATAATGTATTTTGTGCCGAACACTATTTGATCGGATGACGGCTAACGCGTCACTGTCACACAAATCAAAGTACTTTCTTACTTATCTACTGATTTAAAAACTCATGCTCACATAAAAATACGTACAAAATTAACCGATCTATTTATACAATATCGTATATTCAGGAATGAGATATTAAATGTTTATTATGTTTTAAATATTTATTATTAACAACTTGGCAAACGCTTACTCTTTAACAACAAAAGATGAATATTAGTTTTTAGACATAATTTGGCTGTAGACAGAGACGCCATAAATACTTTAATTGGCAAAAGTTGGGCATCATACGTTTATGGAGTGTAGATTTATTACGATTGCGAGGTTTTTGCTCTATCTTTGTTAGACAGAATATTTTAGATATTTGAAATCAACTCGCACATTTTGCACGCACCCGGGACCACACTACGGAAAGCTCGCGCGCACGTGAAAACACACTCTGAAAGATTGACGACAGAGAGCGACAGATTGGATGACCTTTGGAATGTTGACAGTATGACAGTTTGGCATCGCAATCGGGACTGTTTACTTTCACGACACCAGCTGTAGCAATAAGCTTGATTATTTAAGCATTGTTTTCAAATAATTAATCAAAACTTATCTATCGTTGTACACATAGTGTAAGAATAAAAAAAAATGTTATCCTACAATTTATATATTTTGCACATGTTGAGATAGTTCATCAGACGTTTAACTGAATAAGAAATTGGTTGAATATAATTAAAATAATATAGGTAATAGTATAGTTTTTAAATAGGTCTCTACATTTCTAATGATGCGATAAGTAATGGGGAAATACGACAATGGATTTTTCCTATATTTATGAATCGTGGTAGATGTCTTTGGATCACTAGCTTCTGCTTGTTTTCACAATCAATGAAAAGTGTAGTTTTAGCCTACGCAGCGTTATTTTCTATACTTATTTATACAAAGCTATAAAGCTAAATATAAAAATATACAACTTTGAATCGGTGCTTTTTACTTACTATCTTTCTACCATTACATTACAATAGTTTTTATTTCACTACTTTTAGTTGAAAAATTATCAAAATTGGTACATAATGAGAAAGGTTGAATCTTTCATCTCTAATTTCACCCGTTATGGATAAAATTTCTTCTTGAAATTAAGATGGGAACAAATTTGAGCTATACTCTTAAAAGAATCATTTAAATCGGTAATTTGGCGAAATTATAGGTACGTTGTTACATGTGTAACAATACATACAATAAAACGTGTCGAATTGAGAACCTCCCCGTCTCTTTTCGTCTGTTGAAAACAACAATGAATCATATATTTCAATTACGCGAAGGAGAAATAAGAGTGTCCTTCTTCCGTATTGCTTGATTATAATGTAGGGTAGACTGGGCACGGTTGAAACGGTGGACGGTTGAAACAAAGCGAATATCTCAGGAACTGTGCGTGAAGAGGTAATGGGTCCAAGGGGAGAATGATGCGGGTGACAAGTCGAAACACGAATTTTGGTGTTGCGTTGCTCTTCGCGCGCTGTACTTGTGTATAGGAGGCCCCATTGTGTTTTTTGACGCAAAAGTAAGTATTTTTGGTCGTACATTTTTGCAATTATTATAGTTTTGATTAAAGTTGGAGTATTGAGTGTTTTGTATCGTTTTAAATGAAGTTTGTAGAATATGACAGTATGATAAGTTTTTATTTAAATTTATTATCTTTCTTACTGTGAACCGTTATATACCTAGAAGGGGGTTGGGGACAGTTGAAACATTATTTGTGGGTACGGTTGAAACAGTTATTTTTTTTTAATTTTCTTGTTTCTTAGATGTCAAGGGTACGCCAAAGGAAGACTACGAGAGGTCGGGCTGACTTATCAACGTACAAACAAGCCTATGAAGATGTGAAAGCGGGATCTTCGTTAAGAATAGCTGCAGAAAGAAATGGACTGAACCACTGTTTCCTGTTGAGGTCTTCTTCTTCAGTCGTACACTTTTGACAGAGTGGTCATGATTTATGATGATCGATGTTGGGTTATTACTAGGTAGTTAGTCCTTCGTTACAGAAGCCTTTGCGATGCGTCTCCATCGACTTCGGTTGGTTGCGTCGCGCGAGCATTCCACAATGGAACTTTGTGTGGCAGCTTCGATGTGATCTGTCCAGCGTGTTGGAGATCGGCCACAGGATCGTTTCCCTTCCCTGACACCTGGAACCCTGGACCCTTAGACGCTCCATAGACTCTTGGTTACGGATGACATGGCCGAAATATTTGAGAATTCGTATTTGCACAGTCGACGATTATCTTTCTTTGATTTTAAGCTCTTGGAGTATGGAAACGTTTGTAAGATGCGCAGTCCAGGGTATTCGCAATAGTCGCCTCCAGCACCACATCTCCAGCGCATTTATTTTTCTCTGCTCCGTAAAGCAGAATTGGGAAGACGAGACTTCTTATGAGACGGACTTTTGTGTTTCTTCCAGATTATGCAAAGCATGCCTACAGCAGATCTTGCAATTGCGCATCTGCTACTGATCTCATCCTCACAACCACTTGTGTTAGTAATAGTGGAATCGAGGTATACGTAACTCTGAACAACATTAGTTGAAGTTTTTCTTAACTGGAGAACTATAATCTAGTTAATAATTAATGATGTTGATTTTTAAGAGATATAATAGTAATTAGTACACAAATATTCCAAAAAAATATCGTTACCAACATTTGTTTATTATATAGCTTAATTTGTACTTAATATGAACCTTTGAAGGCTGATTAAAAATAATTTTACATTATAAATATTGTGTTTCAACCGACCCCGGCATGGGGACCGTACCCAGTCTACTCTATATTTTTTTACTTAACCTTAGTGTACCTATTATAATGAATTATTATTATATAATCCGTGCATTATTAATTATCACTCGTATGTGACAGGTTTACAGGCATAATAACGTCGCGTATAAACCTTTATACCTAATAATATAATCGTGATTACCTCAATTAAATCTAAACTATATTATTTTTTTGTTTGGTGGTTTAACTTAAAATCTTTTAAATTTATTGTAATGAAGAGCGAAAAAGAGTGTTTAAATATTTTAAAAAAATCTTCCAAATTAGTACCTACGTATATTTTTTTACTAGATCACATTATAAATTATTTTATTACATCACTGTGGTTGTTTTTGTAGGTGAGTTGTGGTTATTTCTTTCATTCATTGACTTATAATATCAGAAAGAGCGCGTTCGGTAGTAACAATAAAATAATTATAAACTAGCTATGCTATGCGTTGCAATCTCTTTTCTTCACACATTCATATATAAAACGTGTTACAGAAAGGTGTGGTCATATTTTAGGGTCATTAAATACTCCTTACAGTAAGTATCTATGTACCGAATCATTCCAAGACCTCCCTAAGATTTCACGTTAATTTTAATCACTCGTTTATTAAGATCTATGAGATTAATTATTATAAAAGACACTATTTTTTTAATAAACCTGAATAACGTGGACGTAATTCTACGGAAATATTACGCAGGTAACTTCTCATTTAATTACAAAATAACACCTGAAAGAGCCTGGTGTGCTGAAGACGATATATCATTTTCTAGAAGCACTTTAAATACTTCATTCTCGGGTTTTCCATGTATGAACTTGGTTTAAAACAACCGACGAGCTTCTTGTAAATTATTATCAGCTGCTCTAACATAAAACATAAATTCATAATACTTGCTTTTAGTTAAATACAATATTTTAAAGTTGCAAATTGATATCGACATGTTACTCATTCGACAAAAAAGAAAATTCTATAATTATGTCCTAACAATGCAATCGGATTTGGCATTATGGGGGATAAGAGAAATATATCGTACACTATACATTGCTTAAAATTATCCACACCTTTCTGTAGCACGTTTTATACAAGCAAAACATTTATTGACAAACCTTTGCGGACGTACGCACGACAAGTCACCAAAAGTTCTATGGCAATGTATATCATTCTATGATATACAGGAACGCAAAAGGGAGAAGCAAACGAACATTCATTTTTGTATTTATGGTCTATCCTGATAGTTATTACCGTAATCATTGATTTCCGGTGAAGCAATTCAGTTGCCGTGACGTCGCGTTCTCATTCCATTGTTCCATCGGAACTTACCTGAACTAAACACAATCAAAACAGATACACCTACTGAGTCTTTTTAATTGGAAGTCAATATATTGTTAGTCGAGGCGAATTGCAAGCAAGTTAACCATTCTATTGCAAAACAGTTGATAACACTGACTGAATGACTATATTAACTGATCGTTTTGGTATGTCACATGGACGATGAACTCGGTGTATCTAAACAACGCGGACAATTTGCGTTCTTGTGTCCGTTTAACCAATATTCTATAGACAATGGTTTAAATAAACATCGACTTTAATAATATGACATTGATTCACCGGTGGTTTCATTTTAACATTCGCTATGGTATCATGAGAAAACTGATTATGCCCATTTCTTTATTTGTTTGAATGAGTCGGTCGGTCGGCTATGTCGGTCACCTAATGATAAGCATCACGCCTACCTAATAATTCAAAATCGACTTTAAAATGCCCAATTGTTAAATTGTTGTTTTGCGTTTTCGATTTTCTTTCATACTCTGTTAAATTATATGGGACCCCTCGGAGCAAACCCTAATGAAAATAATCAACAACATAAAATACCTACATAAAAAACGGACAAATTAAGAAACTCGTCCTTTTTTAAATCGGTTGATAGTGTTACTTTACTTTTTGTGTGTCCTTGATACCCAAATACGTATAACGGTTATGAGATACAGACACCATAAATCCTGATTAAACAAAAAGGCATACACGCGATAAGGCGGTAAAAATACTTACTTAATTTAAAATAATATAAAAATCACGTGTAGGTTAGAGATTAAAATCAAAATATTTTACAGTTACAAACATGGTAAGCCCCCAGAATCGCTTGTTTACATATTTTATTTTTAGACATCCGCGATCTGCTATTTTTGCGTCAAAAGATTGATGTGTAGTTCTTAGCGATGACAAGGATTTGATGGACGAGTTATTAGATCACGATAGTCTAATGTATCTTAGGAACTAACGAAAACCATATGAACCGTGGGTTATCTTCCTAATTGTCCTTACAATTCACCATTTCATCTTCAGTTTGACGGGTTGTACCTACCTAATCGTGAGTTATTTTGTCACTCTTAACTGCCGAACTCAGAGACTTTAATTTTCAGTTAAGCAACTTCAACTGAAACGTAATCAGTTCCTAAAATTCAATTATTTCTCAGAGACGTCAATTACGATTATTTCAGCACTCAGTAAGGGAACATACCTAAAGAATATTCTGTTGGTAAAGAGAAGCGCGAAAAGCACATTAACTGGCTTTGAATATGGAGGTAATTGAATTCTAAGAAATCAATATTGAAAAAGTAAATTTATTTGTCGCCTCTGAGAGCGGCAGGAAGGTCCGCAAGATCATTTGCAGTTTATCAGCAAAAAGACTGTAAATTTCTGTATACAATTTCGTAGGATTAATGGCTGTTGACCTACAATAAGGAGTTGAGTTTAATCGAAACTTATATACTACTAGCTGTCCCGCGCGGTTTCCCCCGCAACAACAGCAGCGCCACCTACCGGGCCCAATTGTGAATCTAAACCATCCAGGGTGTCACCCAAACGCATACAAAAAAAAACATTCAAATCGGGCCAGCCGTTTAGGAGGAGTTCAGTCCATCATACGTACAGTAGAAATATATATATAAAGATATTGTATTATTAAAAATAATAATATCAGTCCATTATTATACTGTCCCATTGATGGGCACGAGCTTCCCCTACGAATGAGAGACCTTTACATTAGTTCACTACTCTAATGAGGGTTGGGAGACTTCACACATCTTCGAAATTTTTATGAATAATTCTCTGGTATGCAGGTTACCTCATGATGTGTAAGCAAAATTATGATTGTTTTATTATAGCAAGCGATAATTAACAATGAAGTCACTTAGAAAAGTCAGAGGTTCATGCTCTTGGGGCTAATTTCGAACCTTCGTCTCGGCAGTCCGTATCACTCCCCGCTGAGCTATCGCTACTGTCTGTAATATATTATTTACAGAAGTTAAATATATTTTACCATCGCTTTATTGGTCTAGTGGCAGCGTACAAAAGCTCAGAACCGTGAGGTCATGGGTTCAATTCCTAGGTCGAGCAATTACAATATGTGTTTGAATTTTCGATTCGATAAATAACATATGGATAGCGTGAAATTGGAAATTGTGCCCGATGTGGCTATAGGCTCGTCCCCTATCACATTTTGGGACGGAAACAAGCTCGGCGAAACGTGGGTGTACTAGTTGCACGGTATATGTTACGTTATAATAATAATTATTAATTTACAGAACTGGAACCTCATTCTTTTAAATAAAAGGTATCAATGAATCGAATGAGTAGGAAATAATTGTGGTCACGCTTCGCTGAAGACTGGAGGTTTATTTGACTGACCGTCACTTTTTCCCCGCTCCCATCGTCTTTGGTTCGATGATTATTTTAAAGTGCTAAATCGTTATTATCCGGCGCAGTGATCAAATTAGCTACAATTTTCAATTGATAATCTTATATCATTCAGGGCATGGGATCTAGGGATGTTCTCATTTAGTCTGTTCATAGATATTATTTATGTTTTGTTTAGTTTGAAATAGTTATTTCCCGTTGTAGTCCCGTTTAATGTTAAGATCTGATGACGGAGTATGAATGCAAATGAGAAATTATCCCAATGGATAACAGCAAACGCAACGCAATTCTGTAAGTGATAGAGTCACGCTGTAAACAGTAGCGCTGCACCGCGTTGGTTTTGGATTTTTGTAAGTCAATCACGCCTCAATAGTTGAACGGTTTTATTTATTTATTATTGACTTACAAAATATAATAATCCAATTTTTATCAAACTTAAAAAGAAGGTTATATTTACTGATGTTTGACAAAGTGCGTGATACGAGCCGAGATAAATGCACCAGAATTTAGTCGTACTTGGCGTCGCTTTGCTAATGATCTATAATTAAAGAGCAAAGCGAAGGATTGCTAATGCTGAAACTGGTGATTTAATTATTATATGTTTAAAAGACTATCCGTGTTTTTATGTTACGATCTGATATAGGTAGCTTTTAAGTTCGTATTTTATGACCATGAATGATATCATTTTATATTCTTAATTTCTTTAGTTTGATGTTAAGGTATAAATGCATTTAACATTTCTTACTGTTATTGCTGCCTTCAAGCAGCAGTGTGTTAGAACTGTTGTGTTCCGGTTTGAAGGATATTGAAGCCAGTAAAATTACTGGGCATTATGAGACTTAACAACTTATGTCTCGAGGTAACGAGCGCAGTCCAGTGCCATGCAGTGCTTTATAATTCAAAGTTCTGTGTGGCGTTGCTTCTGTTTATGGGCAGGCGTTATGCTTACCATCAGACGAGCGACTTGCTCGTCTCGTCATTCAAGTTAATCAGGCCATTATTCAGACCGATTAAATTGAGTAGGTACTTACCCAGTATTTATTCACTAATGCGGGTATAAGCTTAATGTCGCTAGCTGTTACCTACGGCTCCGCCCGCATGAATATATTTTTCTGAGACAAAAATATTCCGTTCCATAAAAAGTTTTATACAAAATTCAACCCCCTTTTACCGCTTTAAAATATAAATTTCCAAAACTCCTATCTTAGCGGGCTTTTACATTACACAAACTAGGTTTCATATGACCAAACTTCATGACCCTAGATTTAGTAGTATTTGAGATATTATCATGATTTATCAGTGAGTGAGTGGTGTTTCGCTTTTACATATACTGGTGTATATGTCGTGACTAAATGGTAAAATAAATCATTTCATGATATACCTAGTCAACTATTTCATGAAAAGATCGCATTTCATGACTACTTATTACTTACCCTAATAATAAAATGGAAATGCCACCATTTCATGAAATATTTGAATAGGTATATCATGAAATAATAAGTTTTACGATCTGGTCACTACATATTATATAATTTTATAGAAGCTAGATTTTTAGGAACCCAACAATCGCCTAACCCTCTAGCTATAGCTCGGGCCAAACCACGACTCATTAGATAGCGACGATGATCCACGGAAAATAGTTAGGAAACGTGTTTGGATCGAACTATACAAACTGATATGAAGCTAATGCGTATGAATACGATCCGCTAGTGTAACTATACAGATTTTTATACATACATTTTCTTAATTTGCAAAAACTCAAACACGGCTATAACACGGATATTGTAGTGTTCACTATACACTGGACAATCCAACATTCACGCATTCATGTAACAACTCTCATACTCATGTCTGTATAGTGATCACTGTGCGATATCCATAATAATATATTAGCATTGTGTGAATCGATACAGTCCAGATCAATGGATTGTGAATGTATGAATAAATTAATGGCTCAATGGATTGTATCACTAATGGCCGTTCCCAATATTCTATCTATTGACAGATTTTTTTCTGGTAGTAAGATTTTGACACATTATTTAAGGAAGACCTGTCAGAATACTAATGATAGTAAGCAAATCTATAGATAGACAGAATATTGGGAACGGTCCTTAGTGGGCTCGTGTAAATGGTATTGTTGTTGTGTATGTTGGTATGTTATCTATACTAAAAACTCCTCATACGGCAACTCTTACGAGGTGTTCTGAAAACAAACAAAATATAATTAATAAGCTTCACACTTCATAAACACGACGTAAATTACAATTATACGTACATGCATGCAAATTGTCCACTAAGTTTAAAACCGCGGTCACCTCGCTACTGCAATACTTATAACATAGTGCGATTTTGCCTGTTGTTTTATTTGCATCATTGTAATTATCACCAAAACAAGTAAACTTACGTATATTTGACGCACATGACAAATTGTAGGTACTTTCTCCAAGCGGCGAGATAATTCTTACGGGTTATCGGATCAAATGTTCTACTCGTATGTCCGGCCGCACATGATGCCGGAAGAAGAAGGAAGCACGTATATATTATTACTAGATCCAGTATACTGTACAAACTTTTATGGACCAGTCGTCCGATGTGGACGTTTCTCGGATCTAAGGAAACGGAAAGCTCGATGATGCATCCTCCTTATGCCGCAGATGACTAGAGAAGTGTGGCCAGATTCGAGTTCAAAACGTTGTGGCGTTAAATTAATCTGCTTAGCGAGCAGTGAACTTACCAGGTTATCGTAACTGTAGAGAGGTTCAATTTGAATATGCAGTGTATCGATCCCTTCCATATAGAACAGATAGGTGTTTAAATTCACACATATATAAAAACAAATTAGAAAGACTCTCAGCGAAACAATGGCTTCTTTACGGGATATGTACCGACGTTACTTTCGTTTACATTTGAATTCACATTGCACTTAATAAGTACTCTTTATACATTGCAAGTTGCTACAAGTTATTGATTTTCTCTTTCTTCGTCTATCTCTTTCCTTGTATAGCCTCCTGGTAATGGGAATTTATGAAAATTAATACTATTTTTAAAATCAAATATATCAAAATAATGAATTTTGAGTAGTTAATCAATTTTACTAAGAAAACCATCATCATACTACGTAGGTTATTGTAAATTGACGCGCTACGTTTTAAAACGTGCAATAGAAGGTTATTCCCGACTTGTTTGTAGATCGTGATCATTATGTTTGCAAGGTTTACATTAGCTTATATTGATATTGACGTCAAAAGGCGTGTCTCTCTAGTGTCCACAAATACATATTAACGTAATTGTTGGCTTCATAAGGAGCCTTGAAAATTGATCTAGATGTTACTGTGTTATATTGAAAAAAATATTGTATTGTCAATGTGGAACACCAGTCGCAACCATGTTTAGCCTAGTGATGGGCACGATATAGTTTCTATTGCGGGAATCGACTGTGCGCACATAATATTATTATGTCGTGTCATAATTGTTGACATATTTAGCTGTTTGTAGCAAATATTGACAATGGTCATACATGTGCACTACGACTCGTGATATACTAAAAGATGAAATTAGATGCCATTATTTACTAAACACTAATCACTTTATATATAAAATATACCTACCAGTATTCGAACTTAAAGAATATTCCAGTCAGTTCGACTGGTTGATAAGAGGCTCCTGTTAGGAGGCACAGGACACGCTGGTGCAACGCCTTTTTTACCCGATATTGTCTAATAAATTGATTACCCGGTATTGATAAAGCCAAAGACGGGTTACGATTTTAGTAAAGTGCTTTAACAAGTAGGTATGTACCTATAGCGCAAAGCGCAAACAGCAGATGATAATCCATAAATTATTTTAATACATTCTCAGATTGCGAGCATGCTCAATGGCGGAGATAGACAAACGAGGCCATAGGTTGGCAATTCAGTTAATTCTCCTAAATCAGTTAGGCTCAGGTATACGTCAAGCAAACGTTGAACCTCTCGGCTCGTTTCCCAGTTACTAAAACCCGTTGGTAAATTTTGCGTTGCTAGAAAAATACCTAGGTATTAACTATTACTGTATGTACGTCTGTTAGTTGGGGAAAGAATCATAATAGTAATTGTAACAAACATGTTGATTTTGTGCGATAAATACTATGATTTAAAATAGAACCAGGAAGACATCGCAGTACAGAACGACTTACGATATTGAGACTACAGAAATGTTTTGGTACTTTTGCCAGATTCTGTTAGTAGTGTTGTAACATGGATGGCACAATAACAATTTTCAATGTCCGTTAAATTTGAAATTATGAAGTACCAATTTGACATAAACTTCTCCGCATAAATATTGACAGCGGGATAATTTTATACTTCCCCGTCTTATACTTCATCTGGTATTGGAAAGTGAAAAAATCTGTCCTAAAACACTTATTAAATGAAATGGTGATTATGCCAGGCGGTTGATTTTAATATTTTTAACCCCCAATAAAAAGAGAGGTGTTTTACATTTAACCCCTTTATCGATATATGTATGTATGTGGCATTGTAGCGCCTAATCGAATGAACCGATATGAATGCGAGTTTTTACTTAAAAGTTGGTTTAATCAAGATGGTTATTATTATGTTTAAAAACCTTTTTCTGACTGATGACGGTGACTTTTAACATTTACGTACAGAATGATTTGGCTTGTACTTTTTTACGACTGGCCGCTTTCCTGACGTCAACCCCTCTAGGGAAAAACACCCAGACCGGAAACAAATATTTGTGGACACAGACAATTTGCCTCAGTGCAGGAATCGAATTTTCTTTTAGAAAAGAAATTCACTAAAACGATTCTATTCTATTATACGACATATTTTAAAGAAAAGAAGGCAAAACATTGCTATAAGCTTATGTATATTTATTATTGCCTGATGTGTTTTATGTTGGTATGGTGTATGATGTATTTGATACGTCTTACATCAAAGTACTTAATATCAATATGCCTAATAATAAGTATGCCTTCTTTTAAGAGTTTAGAAAACAACAAGTACTGTGAGAAATCCTAACTAAAATCTACCTCAATATTACACGGGAACGTTGGCTATTTTTAACCTCCCAAAATAGCAAATCGTGGTCACGTGGCAAAAGCACGAGCTAACCGAGCCCCTGTACCGAATGCCAGATGGAACGTCACTGCGGCGTCATTGTTGTTCAACAAATAATTGTTGTAACAATAACACAAATCTTGAATAAAACAATGACAGACTTCACAGAGTTAGTTCAAGATGTAAACCTTTTGTAATTATTATTTTGAATTAAGTTTAACGTTTGTTTTTATTTTGTTTCAGAAACCCCAAATGCGGCCGATGATAGCCGAATATGATCCCAAGAAAAAAGGAGTCAAAAATGACTTGTCTGATGTTGTTATGGTCAAGTAAGTGACATTGTTTCAATATATTAAGATGATCATTAGAATCACGATCATCGATGTAGCTTGGACTGCCTATCTATATGTTGTCTATTATGAATGGTGCCACATTTGAACGAGTTGTATGTTTCTTGCTTAAATATCTTTTAGTTCAGAACCAACATTAAGCATGCTTCACAGCTTAACCCCATCTATGTTCAGTGAGTTGATATCGATTGTGGAATACCTACAATTACAGATTTAAGTAGAAATAATAATATTGCAATTTTTGTTCAACAGGCCATTGAAAAGAAAAATAATTATAGATTGTACCTATTATAACACATATGTATTTGATATTAGAAGCTCATAAAGACTGAGCTGATGAGAGCGTTGAGGGCGAGTTAGATGCCCGAGCTTGACATACTATCAATGTTTATTGATGATTAATTTTTCGTGGTATTTTATATTGTATGTTGACTGTTAAGTACTTGCTCCTTATAACGAGCTATAATGCTCGAACGCCGTTCGGAGATGATCCGGGAAGACGTGTGCTGATTCCTCGAGATAAAAGTCGTTCGACGTTCTTGATCATCTTGCAATGGACTCATACACCGGTACATCATTCCATTTTTATGGTTTCAATTTTGTTATTTATATTATTGTTTGGTAATGGTAAAATTTTGGAAACAATTGTACAATGAGTGTTCCACGCCTTTTTATTTGGGTAAAGGTGGACACTCGTGCGCAATCTCTGTTCAGGCTCGGGATTGGCTCTAAAACTAAGATCTGTACAAATTTGATTTAGCTTTATGTCCCTGATATATATTTTAATTCTGATCTATAGTTATATTCCAATAAGATAGTAAATATACCCTCTGTTGATTCTACTCAGTTGGATAACAAGTTCATTCAAGCTGATTATTAAACCTATCAGTAACTTAAAAGTTCACCATCGTAACGTAAAGCTATATTAAATTTAAATGTTGAGCCACTTATTTTGTAAATGCCAAGTCTTAACAGAGTGAAGCGCATACAAATTAAAAATATTCGGCATTGACATTGTACTGGAGACCATAACAAATATCCACACTATACATGACAACACTCACACATAATATCAATTATTAAATTAATAGAAACTTTAATATTCATATGCCACAATCCGACGAATTAGTTTTTTAGTAAGCAGAGCAATTTAGCACCCAAATTCGCGACCGCGCAACACCGCGACTCACCCGTTCGTTTCATTTTGGCTTGAAATGTGGCGCTTTGTATGTTATCGCCACCTCTAGACTTCACTAGAGGCTACGCTTAAATTCTTTGTATGATTTTGTTACTACACTTTAGTACCGACTCACTTCTAACCAATCTACATCATTATTTTAGTTATGTTGATATATCAAGCGAGACATAAGTTATAACAGTATTTACTAACATCTCCACAGATATAAAGTTGATCCAAATGAAATTCCGGTGGAACAGCAGGCGGGTTCCACTCTGCCCCTCATGGAGATACCAGGACGTGACGTGGAGGCGGATGAAGACTATAATCCATTCGAGCATAGGAAACTTGCTCACCCAACTTCGTAAGTAATTCTTATAAACTATATGCATAAAGTAGCACGATCATAAGTGATTCGCTTAGGGGAATATTGGAAGTGGATGGTCGGGAATTGATTGCATATAAATAAATACACCCAACAGTCACACACATAGTCCTGACCCCACACTAGGTAAACCTGTATCGTGGGTATCAGGAACTACGAGGGACTTGCGGTCCCACAACACCCAGACCTGAGACAAATATTTGTGAATCAGACAAACATTTGTCTAGGTGCGGGAATCGAACCCACGACCTCACGCTTCGCAACCGGCTACTCGCCCGTTGCGCCACGGAGGCTGTCATATTCGTACTTATTCCTAAAAACGAACATTCCTGAACTTTATGAATCATAATCGGCCGCACCTAGTTGTAGCTGTTCAAACCTACGAGTAGATATAACCGCATTTTGGATTCCAGCCGTTAGGTAAACATAAAAAATTGTGCTCTAATATGTACGAGTACCCAAATAAACTTTCTATTTCAGTGATATGGATACCCTCATACACTTGTTGAAGGGATCGCTGGGCAGCGGTATCTTGGCCATGCCTATGGCTTTCCGCAGCGCTGGCTTATACTTCGGCTTAGTGGCCACCTTCGCTATTGGTGGCATTTGCACTTATTGTGTACACGTACTTGTGAAAACTGCACATGAGCTGTGCAGAAGGATGCAGAAGCCATCACTGGGATTTGCTGAGACTGCCGAAGCCGCTTTTTTATCTGGACCACCATCTATGCATAAATTTTCTCGGCTTGCTAAGTAAGTAGAAAATCGCATAATATGTAAAAGTTACACACATAACTAGATACTAAAAAATATTTTTTTCTTGTGGATATTAGTATAAGTACTTAGGTATATTGATTAAGATTCACTTCAATAATTGACAGGTAGTAAACATTGGTACTAAGATTTAAAATATGCGCTTCGGCAATCTTGGTTTATCAAAATACGAACAACGATGATAATGATCCAATATAAAGCAGTTAATTATAACATTAGATTGTAGATGACTGCCTCGATGGTGCAGTTGTAATGGGTACGCGGTACGACTGCTGTGCTGAGGTTTCGGGTTCGATCCCCGGGTCGGGATAAAGTGATATTGGGTTTTTTTTATCACGAAATGTTTAGTGTTTGCCCGGAGACAGGAATTTGCCCCGTATGACGATAGGTTCGCTTTATCACTTCATGGGACGGAAATAAGCTCCACGCAATGTGGGTGTACTGGTTGCATTGTCTGCCAACCCCTTCGGGGATTACAGACGTGAGAGCGTATTTATGTATGTATACAATGTAGAAAAATATATTATATAAAGTATATTTAGGTAATAACTCTGTCTTCCACACATGCTTACATTCTCACTTAATGGAAGAACTGACTAAGAAAACGTATTTTTTTACAGGGCCATGGTGAACTGGTTTTTGGTGATTGACTTACTCGGTTGCTGTTGCGTTTACATCGTATTTATAACTAAGAATGTGAAGCAAGTAGTCGACAACTACGTGGAAGGCACTGGTTGGGAGGAAACGGACATTCGAGTGTATATGGCGATACTTTTCCCCTTCCTTATTATGATGAATCTGATCAGGAACCTTAAGTACTTGGCGCCATTTTCTATGCTTGCCAACTTATTAGTCGGCGTTGGAATGGGAATCACTTTCTACTATCTATTCCAAGACATTCCGAGCACGAGTGAGCGTGCTTCATTCACCCGATTTGAAGATCTGCCAACCTTCTTCGGTACGGCCATCTTTGCCCTTGAAGGTATTGGTGTTGTGATGCCTCTCGAGAACAACATGAAGACTCCGACTCATTTTATTGGATGTCCTGGTGTACTTAACTTTGGCATGTTTTTCGTTGTTTCCTTGTATGCCTTTGTTGGATTTTTCGGCTATCTGAAGTATGGCAGTGGTACCAAGAGCAGTATTACTCTCAACTTACCGGACGAAATGTAAGTATTAATATAGTAGGTACACAAATATGTATATATATTTATTATTTATTCTAGAATGAGCAAACAAAAAAAGAGGGGTTTTAGTAAGTTTGACCCATTTGGCTATGGTGGAATCGTAGCATTTAAACGAATGGACCATAATTTGAATACGGTTATTTTACTTGTTTCTCGATATCGGAGTCCCACGTTTCATTTACTCAAATGACGAGATACTTATATTTTAAAACTCTCTCTATAGAAGTGCCAGAATTTACTCCAATTTAAGGTCACTACTAACCTCCTCATATAGAATAGGTATGTAACAAAAGCCCTGTTGGGCGTTTTAATCGTGATATCAGAATCTATATGAAAACGTAATGAAATAACTTGCTTACGAAAATGAGACTAAAGAATCATCATATTTATTTTTTATACTTTAATTATTTTATTGTTTGTAATCCGTATTTCGATTAATTACCTTTGCAAGAAGCGGCGTCTACGTTTATCAAACGCGCCGTGTCGCGTGCGCGTCCGGCATCAGTCAGCAATTCATTACTTTTCAAATGAAAATAACATTTTTAAATAGTTCATTTTATTTATTTATTTATTTATTTAATAGCAATACCATTAGGTAAAACACACTACTAACATAATATAAAAATCAATTAAGTAACAAATCATGTGCTTACCTTTTAAAGGTATTTACAGCTAACACATTTTACCAGGTTACCTATGTAAGGATAATATCTCGCTTCAGTTTATTATATTTTTATTTAACTATTTTTATTGAGCTGTCTATATGTCTATCTTCACGACCTAGAAAGGGCCAATTTTACATACTGTATATAATTAATTATTAGCAAAGTTACGTCTGACTTTAAATTGTAACTACTTTTGACACAGTGAACCGGACCTATTTTGATGAATTAAAGACTAATAATTGGGGTAACCCAAGTTACGGCCTGTGAATTTCTCCCGAATCCAGTAAAATAATTTTAGTAGTTTTAATTTGATGCGTGTTCAAACACACGCAGCAGCTACACGACAGACAGACAAAACTTCTAAAAATGATAGGAAATAATTTTATTACTAATTCTAAGTCCCTCAAATTTCTTCTTTTGCTAATATGTTATTGTATACTAGCTTTTGCTCGCGTCTCCACCCGCGTGAACGGCCTTTTCCGAGATAACAAGTAGCCTATGTCCTAATCCCGGTCACGGTCTATGTGTGCCAAACTTTATTCCAAACCGCTCAGCCGTTACGGCGTAATTGACATCTAAATTCAAAAACTCACAAACATCCAAACTTTCACATTTATAATAATAGTAGTAGGTATAGTAGGAAGTAGGATATGTATGTATGCAATTATTTTGAAGCGGATTTCATAAAACAATACATTTACTGGGCTTGTTTGACGTTTATGACTAACAATATAATTGTCGTTTTCCAGATTGGGTCAATCAGTGAAACTGATGATCGCCGTAGCCATCTTCTTTACCTACAGCCTGCAGTTCTACGTACCGATGGAAGTGATCTGGAAGAACGTTCGTCACTTGTTTGGAGCCAAGAAGAACATTGCCGAATACAGTATAAGGATTGCCGTCATTACTTTGACGGTTTGCATAGCTATTGCTATCCCTGAACTTGGACCGTTCATCTCGCTCGTTGGAGCTGTCTGCTTGTCCTTCCTCGGACTAATTTTCCCGGCCGTTATCGAGACCGTCACTTTCTGGGACCGACCGAATGGCCTTGGACGTTTCAACTGGGTGTTGTGGAAGAACATCTTCATGATCTCCTTCGGTATTCTCGGTTTCTTGACGGGATCTTACGTCAGTATTCTTGGTATAATCCACGGTGATGAGTAAAAGTAGATGCGCAAACCATTTCATAGTTTTTTAAGGCTCAATCAACAAGATTTGTAAGGGCTAAGAATTATTATTATTATACATACTAATTTTGCTTTTATCACTTTTTTATATTTCGTAATGCTCAAATTACTCTTGTTTGAGGTCTCATTTTTCATAATTAATTTTCTACATTTTGAGTTAAAATCTAGTTCACGTACAGGACAGGTTGTGTTTTATTATAATTTTAGCCCCGAAACTCTGTAGCCATTTTTAGAGTTAAGAGAATTATAGATAATATGTCTAAATATACAAATGTGTGAGAATTTTTCTAGTGCATTATTGAAATGTGATACAACTTTAGGTTTAAAAAAAAGGCATTATAAGAAAAAATATTTTTTTGGATAAATATGTTATCTGTTTTGAAGATGGACAATATTGTTAAGATAAGAAAACAGTTTAGGCCAATGTCAAAACTTGCCGAAGAAAGAAAAATAAAAAATGAGTTACTATTTTGGGGTTACATTGTATAAGCATTGTTCGTGATTCTATGGCATTTCCAGTACCAAAAAAAACTATATGTGCTTAAGTAGTGTAAACATGTCATATCGAGCTTTTTTGAGAAATTGTGAACTAAAGCATTTAACTCGTAGGTATCTTTAAGTACACTATTAAGATCTATTATAAAGATCTTGTAACTTACGTTTAGTGAGAAAATTTAATATAGAAACTCAAACGAATATATTTTGGTAATAATTACCCAAATATTACCCAATTTACCTACCTACTTTTAAAGACTGGCAATTTTTTTATTTTATTAGTTTGACACAAAAGCTGTATTGTCCTCACTCGATCTTCATAATTGTCTCAAAATTGGTGTCGATTTAATATTTATAAGTAGCTAGTAAATCTGAAGAGTTACTCTATTTAGCTCTATTTAGGTTTTTCAAAAAAATATACCTACTGGCGGAATTATGTGATTGCGTTTTGGAAATATTCGAAAGTAATGTTTGTAAACGAATGATTTATACACATCACACTAAAATCTGACTAGAAAATCTCATTAGGATGAGCGATAGAGTATCTTTGTTAGTATGTTCCTTTGTATACTAGATCCTGGATATTTATTATATTAAAATAAATTGCACTATGCACACTAACAGGTTGCGTGATTGACAAGGGTGACGTTGTGATTAGTGAGTGCGTAGGAGGAACAAGAATGATTTTTATCGAAGTCGGGTCTTTTTGCCTGATTAACACCCGGTTTCTGAAACGCTGATCAAATCAACATTCAACTAACAGAACTTTGATTTTGACACCGCTGTCAATTTGAGTTGCTGAAACATTGATTAGTGTAAAAATTAATAATATTTGATGTCCCTTTAGTACCGTTTGACAGACGAAGTTATGTTAGCTAACATGTGTGTCAAATCAAAGGTGTTGACCACGCTTCTAGCAAGTCTATTTCGACTTGACATGAGATTTGATATTTGATTAGTTAATTTAACTTTGATCAGACTTTCAGATACCGGGCGTATGTATGATAGTCGTTCTCGATTTGTTTACTTTACGAGTGCATTATTATTAGTACCTAATTATCTTGTCGGAGTCCACTCTGACAAGTAAAATGATCATTGCTTAGCATAACCTCCGCACCCTAGGGGGAGCGAGAGGAATATTGATCTACGTTCAGCGATGAACTAAAAATTAATATTAATTTTAGTATTAATGACTAGAAAAACCACCATAATTATCTATGTGAGTGTGAACGTCTTCTCCATTTTGTAAAAATATTCACTTAATTCGGTGTCAATTTAGATAAAATAATAATGACGAAAATGAAAACTAGATCCTACTTACGAAGAATTTGAACTATCAATCTAACTGTCTTACTATACTACGATGTCTATGTAAACTTTACAATAACATAAATTTGATGGAAGTTAATAGGAAATCATTCCTGCTAAAGTCTTTTGGTATGTAGTTGGTAGTACTGTATGTGTTTCAGTATACAAGTAGTGGTTGTTTTGTTACAGTATTAAATAAATCAGTGTTAAGAGATATTTGCGTTTCATTTTCATTACAGAAACTAGGTATATTTGTAGTTCCGTCTATTCCAGTTGTCCCTACTTTTTGTCCACCAGTGGTGGACATCGGAAACGAATGTGGCACTATCCCCCATTACCTATTTAATATAAAGGTTCTAAAAATGAAAAGGAAATGTTCTTATATGCTTTAGCAGAAAAACTTTCAACCCTTATATAAAATAACGTAAGTCCGGCGTTCATAAGTTATTCCTCTATATGTATGTTTTATTACAAATTGTAGTTACATTAAATACTCTTTTTGAGAATTTTTTATTTTTTTTTATTTGCTTGAATGACAATACGAGAAGATCTTTCGCTTGATGGTAAGCGCCACGCCTGCCCATAAACAGAAGCAGCACCACACAGAATTTTGAATTATAAATCACTGTATGGCACTGGACTGTGTTCGTCTGCCCAGTAATTTTACTGGCTCAATGTGATATTGAGGGCCTACAGACTGCTGCTTGGCGTCAGATTTAGACAAAGTATTGGTACAAACTCAGGCGGCCTCACATACGAGAGACCTACCACCTAATAAAAGTAAAGT
This sequence comes from Mimas tiliae, assembly GCA_905332985.1. Lineage (NCBI taxonomy): Eukaryota > Metazoa > Arthropoda > Insecta > Lepidoptera > Sphingidae > Mimas > Mimas tiliae. The sequence goes on along the minus strand of HG995239.1, from coordinate 11,590,429 downwards.
AATTTCTTCTAAATAAAAGTTCTAATTTGAATCACGGAGTTCATAGAGGCCGCTCAACTAGAATTTCTGGATAGGGATCTCTCCGTAGGCCACTTTTTAGAAATATTGACGACACGAAATCTATTGTATAATTAGTTGATCAAGTACAACTTTTTGGGATATTCTGATTATAGTAGGTACTTACAATAAAATATTTTTCCTTCATTATTAAATTAAGCATATTTTTTTATAAAATGTTACAGATGACTTTTACCATGGGATTAACCTTAGAGGATCAAATCAAAAATCACGAAACAAGTCAGTATAAGTTTCATACATTTTGTCGAGTACCTACCTATCCATATATCAATTGACACAGTATAAATAAAAAATAAATAAAGCAAATTAGGTAGACCACGCAGCACAAAGAGTACTATATAAGAAAAAAGCAGCACTCCTTCACAAGTATTTATTTATTAAAGTAAGATGTATTACGAGTTTGAGTGTGACGCAAGTGCCAGCCATCGGGTTCCTCAACGGCCTCAACCATATTGCAGGAAAGTGACGAACACGGCGTGGCCTTGAGTACGACTCCCTTTCGATTTAGCATACCCTTTATTTTTTATAAATGTAATAAGTATTAGGTAATTAATTAATTTAACACAACCAGCCTCCGTGGCGCATAATCGAGTGGCCGGCTGTGAAGCAAGATTTCCGCACCGTGACAAATGTTTGTGTGATCTACAAATATGTTTCAGGTCTGGGTGTTTTCTCCATAGAAGGGTTGACGCACAGAGTACTTTGTTATAGGTTGACGTCAGGCAGGTGGCCTGTCGTAAAAATTACAAGCCAAAATCTTTATGTAACGTGTGTTAAAACAGGATCTACATATATTCGAACCGTTGCAGAAACTTGATAGTGGCGCCCCTGTCTCCACCGTATGAGATAAATTACATAAAAAACCTTACAAATATATAATTATGGTTGGATTTTTAGTGAATAGGACAATAAGTACCCTTTAAAAAATTTGTACTTTTCACACCACACGTGAATGACGGCGAAATGACGGCGCTGTATGGCGCCTTTTTTTTATAAGTCGACGGTGAGACATAGGCGCTTTGTGGGGCAAGAATTTTATTTTTAATCATATAAGGTATATTAGAATGATGGTGCCCTCTGAAACTGCCACCCGGGACGGGTGCCCTAATTTGCCCGAACCCACTGCGAATCGGATCCGTTTTAGAATCAGATCAGATCGATTTACTCCTCTTTCGATAAATGTGTGAATGTCAATCGATCTGATCAAAACCGGAATATTCTCTTTCAACCAAATAGATGAATCAATAATAATAGAAAAATAAATCTTTTTTATAAGCGCCATCTACGGTGTTAACTGTTAACTATGCGCGACACTCCCCGCGACAGTCACAACTCACAGAGTCCATTTAACGAGCCATGTATCGCCCAAGCACTTAGATCAATAAGTCTAAGCCCAAGCACTAATACTAACGATAATACTAAACTCAACACAAAGACATTCAATATTAAATGGACCAGAACCTCAGACCTCTGAGATTTGTCCGGATCAGTGTTGCCAACATTATTTTTTAATGGGATCGTACTATACACTCGAAAAAAATTGTATTTTGTTATGAAACCTAATAAATATCTTACGCATTCAAATTTAAATAAAACAACAATAAATTACTTAAATACTTACGTTATTAAAACTTCGAATCACTAATTAACATTTAGGATAGTATGTACTTACAACTTTTAATATTTGGCATTTAGATACAAATAAGGAGTGATTTTCTGAACCACTAAGGTCCAGAATATTTTGGCTACGTTTAACTAAGTTTATATTTGCCATAGGTCTTTGCACAGAACCATCCATCCTTTTTATAGAATGGTGCTAAAAGTGAAAGTGCTTTATGAAAGAAGTCTATTACTATGCTAATGATTACAACCGTACTTGACCAGCGTTTCCATGCAAACGTTCCAAGCTTGACTGAGTTCCCACAATTAATACAGCACCCTCTTAATCGGAGTTTTGGTGTACATTCTTTCTAGCACAATGTTTCATAGATCGAACGACCAGGTCGATCAATACCCTTGTTCAAATATCACCCCTTAATTCACATAATTCAATGTTTCCACACATTATTCATCACTATCTATGATTATTGCTCATATACACACCACATATATACCACAAACACAATTTTACACTAGTTATAGTAAATAATTAAACAATCAACCGAGAATCAATCGTGAGTTCAACCGAATTCTCAGAATTTATCTCGCTAAAACTTCTATTGCATGTGCATGTTTTCAAGAAACTAGATCCGTAATATTCCTTAAACAGTATCCAGTATCCTCAAGTATTAAACAGTATCCAGATTTTTAGGTATTCTTTAACATGAAAATTCAATATAAAAATATGAGTATTTATACTATTTGCTAAATTATTACATAAATTTTATATTAAAATAAACGTGGTTTTATGTAAAATTCTATAGCGTAGTATAACCACCCATAACGATTTCTATATATGAAAACACTAATAGAAAAATACATGGGAGAAGCGACAGTTTCGATGTTAGTTCCAATTTTAGCCACGTTAACCATACCCCTCGTTGATCTATGTGTGATTATACATTACGTATATTGATGACCTTGATGATTTGAGCTTTGTGTACGCATTGCTTTTTTACTGCAAGGAAAATCTATTTTACGGATAACTCCTTAACGCTAGGGGTAAAAGGTTGGTTATACGGAAATTACTAGTCCTCCGATCCAGTTCGTTGCCCTGACTGCCAGAATTATTATTAAGATCTGCTTATTAAAACAAGTATATAAGTACGTTTGTAAGTATAAGCTGTTGACGTTTAATCGGAACTACAAAGTTGCGTGGTTGCGTCTTCGGCCACCGCTTAGCGTTGGCACTAGCGCTGTCGTGAAAGCGATTGAAAATACACTTTATACAATAAAACATAAAGGTGAAAGTTAAACGATTTTATCATAATGATTATGCTAGTAAATTGAATTTCGTTTGATTGCATAATATTTATTATTGTTTATGATTCAATTATTTCAGGTCACATATATTTTCGTTGTGTTTAATTTTTAAGCGTTGTACTTACTACTTAGTCGTGTCCAATTTACGTACATTTCCAAACGGCTTTTTAAAAAAGAGTTCTAAGTGATAAGCTAGCTTAAAAATATAAGCGTTTAAATTCGTTGTGAAAATGAAGCCGTTGGCACTACTAATTAGGACCCTAACCGATTTCCTACATCAACTAAACATTCTAACGAATTCAATGTCTACTACAATCCGCGAGAGGCGGTGGCCAGATCTCAACATGGCGCCTTTTTCTCATTTGGTGGCGAGTGGGGTCAATTCGTTCCTGATCTCGTTCAGATCAGTTGCTGTCCTTCTGCGGTATGACACATTCGCAAAATTTTCACTGTTCATAAATATCCACACGTTTTTTTTCATAAATGACGATGCTTTCGTAAATACATAACTATATTTTTTTTGTATCCTCAAAGCCACTTTGATAATTTATGAAACTTGGCTGAAAATAAACGAATTAGTTATAATGTATGTCATAACACCTGAAATATCCATAAATGATTCATAAAATGGCAATACTGGAGCAAACAGAACGACGCTTTTCAACGCTTTTCTGTAATATAGAACGCTTTATAGGCTCGGCAAGCGTGTAATCTGTCATTATATTCATATAGACTTTGAGGTCAACACCATTTGTCTATGGTACGCGCAATGTGCATGCGTTGACGTTCAAACTCAAAGAGAACATAGTAACTTTTACACTTTGGTCCGCCATATTGCTGTCGCCGCCGTGCGTGCGTCTTATTGAGTCTTTCAAACCCTTAGGTAATTATGATCTAATATAATTCTCTGCACGATTGTATTACCGTCAATATTTTTTATCTCATAATAATGCTGTAACAGTGGTAAATAGTTAATTGGTTTGTTGAACACATCTGGCTGCTCATGCCCTGGGATGGTGTACTGAGTCTTCGCAGTTTGTACCTTGGTGCGTTAAAGCGTTGCGTCTTTCATTATCCATGGATAGTGTTTCTGTTTTGATTTCACAAAATTTACGGTATAAATATGTAACCTACTGTTATAGGTATGTATGGAAGTGATATTATTTTTCTATTCTGTATGTAGGTATTGTATAAAGTTATAATCGCAGGTACATTAAGTACACGAAGATCATGAAATTGGTACCTATTCAGATATTTAACGTATTTATCGGCCTCGATTATGTCCAATCAACATGTAAATATGGTTCAATTATTGTTTGAAGCTGTGAAATTCTGCTTATTCGCCAAAGGTAATAATTCTGTAAATACAATTCTGAGTTACTCTTAAATTCCCAAAATGTTTGTTTGAGGACTTATAAGATTTGGTTGTGGTAATTTTAAGTTGAATGGACTGTTTGCCTTGTTTCCTACTAGTATATATAGAGATAAAAAAAAAGAATTTGAATGTCTGTGAAAATTATCTTTTTACATGTGAATATTATGAAACATAGTTTTCATATTAGCAGTATTGTAACAGATATAATAACTTGGGAATGTCTAAATAAATTAACCTAATAATAATTAACACTCAAACAACTATCTGTTTGGGAATAGTTGCATTTCGTACTTGCTTATATAGTTAAAATTATTTAGGATTAATCACAATATGAGAATAAGAATTAATAAAGTAATTTGCCCTATTTATACAGATATTGGTTTATACTGAACAAACAGTTGATAGAATCAACCCCATATTTTAATTCATGTTGCTGTATTCTGTTATTGTATAGACATATAGTATTTGTTGCTATGGTGCCATTATCCCAGCGTAATGCCAGGGTCCACCTTCTCATACTATAGATTATGGGAATACTATATATTATTATTTATTATATAATAACAATAATATATAATACCTACTATGATTTTAAATTATATTCTTCGGAAATCTGTGTTTTTACAACAATATGAATATGCAATGTCTTGTCCATACCACACCAGGCAAAAGAGAAAAATAAGCATAATCATGTTCGCCATCCTTCATGTTTTCCAAAATAAATGAAGATTGCTGAAATGCATAACTTTAGTTGTAGTACTGTATAGTGGTATTAGAGGACTTTTACAAATGTTTATCTTGTGAAATAAACTAGAATAAACATCAGTTTTGTAACATTGTTGAATGCAAAACATTAGCTTAGCTAGAAAATATCTGGGTCAGTCTATTGTTGACAAGATTAAATAATATTTGCATCTCTACACTACTCACAAATTGTTGAAACAAAATGATTTTGTATTAGTAAAAATTATAAACAACTAAAAATATCATTTTATATAACAAAACATAAACCATTCAAGGGTCAGATTCATTTGTATTATTGTTTTTTATTTATTTATTTGACTGCCTCGGTGGCGCAGTTGTAATGTGTACGCGTTATGATTGAGGTCAGCGCTGAGGTCACGGGTTCGATTCCCGGGTCGGGTAAAGTGGTATTGGGTTTTTCTATTACGAAAATGCTCAGTATCAGCCCGGAGTCTGGAATTTGTGCCCGGTATGGCGATAGGCTCGCCCCCTATCACATTAGGGACGGAAATACGCTCAGCGAAATGTAGGTGTACTGGTTACACCTCTGCCTACCCCTTCGGGGATTACAGGCGTGAGTGCGTATGTATGTATTTATTTAAAGCATCTCCAGCATAAGGTACAACAAAGTATAACTAAAATAATGCAACATTACAGAATCGCATTTGGGTGCCCTTTTGAATAACAGAAACATTAAACTCATAAACTTAAATAGTATAATATGTACCATTAAGTTTTAATTAAGTAGACAGAACTTATAACTGTACAGAAAATAAAATTCAATGAAAAACTAAAATAACATACATTTACACCTGGTTTCTAAAAGGCTGATCAAATCAACATTCAACTAACAAAACTTTGATTTTGACACCACTGTCATATCAATTCGAGTTGCTGAAACATTATTTAGTAAAAAGATTATTAATACGCTTCTAGCAACTCAATTTTGACTTGACATGAGAATTGACAGTTGATTAGTTAATTTAACATTAATTAGTCTTTCAGAAACCGGGCATTACTCATTAATTATTGAAATAAATAAGTTTGTTGTGGTTTTATACAGGCTGTTTAGATTCACAACTTAATTGAAAACTTTTATTTTAATAATATGAATGAAACTACAATTATTAATGATATGTGTTTTCGCATATTATTATAATCATTTTGTAGCTATCTCAAGAAGTAGGGCAGGACTGGTGAGATCTTATTGTTTTACATGAAATTTAAAAAATAATAATAATGAGAGTATGACCTGCTATCAAAGGATAATAATATTATATTATATGTTTATTATGTTTGTCATACTATAATTTTGGAACATTTTTGCCATTTATTACCAATTGTGCCCGGTATGGCAATAGGCTTTTCCCCTATCACATCACGGGAGTGAGATACACTCAGCGATATATGGGTGTGCTGGTTACACCTCTGCCTACCCCTTTGGGGATTACAGGCGTGAGTGCGTATGTCACAGTTTTAATAAAGAAAACAATTAATGGGGCCTCTGCTTTTGCAATTTCAATGCCAAATAATAGATATTGGATTCATAGTTTGTTAGTTTCAGCAGAATGGAAGCTGAACTGGAGTCATCAGCCAAAGGGTTTCATAATCTGTAACTTTATTAATTTCAGAAAATAATAATATGCATATTTATTTAACTATTTATTTTTTGGAGTATGTACCAACAGCATTACAATTAATTATGAAATAAGTAACATATATGTTGATGAAAATATTGTCAGGATGACAAGAGCCAGCTTCTTCAGACACCTATATCTGGAATGCAATTCTACATTTTGGTATTGGCATCTTTACTCATATTGCTTGACAATATCTCTATTATATTTGATTGTAACTCCTAGTTTCTACAATTTTTTGAATACCATCTCTTTCCTAGTTTCGACAATTGTCTTAAATTTGAAAACAATTATTCACATAGATTCACAATTAGTATTCACTGTCTCACTGCTCGGCAAAGGCCTCCCTCCATTGCTTTTACTTCTTTGCATTCTAATTTGGTCGGTATGAGGTGAGCATGTCCGGCCATCTCCTTGGTCAGCCACGCGGAAGTATTTTATCCGGGTACCACTCAGTGGCCTGTTTAGCCCACCGTTTTTATGACATATGGTTTAAGTGCCCAGTGATTTGATGACCCAGTCCCATTTCAGCTTTTCAAAGTCTGTGATTTGTGTTAGGGAACTCAGTTCGGTATTACGATTTCGATCAATATTGCCTTAAAGGAGACTTTCCACTTTTGCTAAAAAAAAAGTTAAATAGAGGTATGTACCCTTCCCATTCATACATATGGCACACAGATCTGGTCTTTGACGAATGTAATGGAGCAAAGTATCCCGGGCTTATCCAATTTGAATTTACTATTATGAAGTTTAATTTGTGGTATACAATTTACAGGATTTCACATGTATAGAGTTGAGAACCAACATTATTCCAATATTAATATACAATAAAAAAACTTTATTTGTACTAACAGTTCATCATCAAATTAAATGATTGTTATTGTTTTACCAGTACATTTATCCCCTCATTAGTATTGTGGAAGCGTACTAGGCTGACAAACCGTGAGGTCCTATGTTCAAATCCCAGGGCCGGCAATCACGATTCATGTTTGAGTGGTCAAATTACACAAGTTGCCTGGGCTTGGAATTTGTACCTGCTATGGAGAAAGGCTCGTCCTCTGTCACATCATAGGACGGAAATAAGCTCGGCGAATTGTGGGCGAATTAGTAGTGCCTTTGTCTATCTATTCGTGGATACAGGCGTGAGTTTATTTTTATTTAGGTATTTTATAATGTTACACAAATGTTTGGAAAACTTTTAAAATATTGATGCCAAAATATCTTTTCGGGATAATGACCTAATACCAGTCACAAGTCTTCCTGTGTGCCAAATTATATCCATATTTGTTTAACTGGTAAGGCATGATTGATAACAAACATCTAAATTCACAAACACATTTATAATATTAGTAGGATTTTAAAGTACAAATGCTTCGTCCAGTTTTGTGTTCAATAAGCCTTGCTTTGCTTTCAATAAAAAAAGTATTGAAAAAATAATAAACTAATTTTGTTATATCATACATAAAATGCATTTCAGACTACACTACTACTAGTACTATACCGTACTACTTGACATTATAAACATCAAGGCTTATAGAAAGTCAAAAATAAATATAGTTATGTATGAACATGTCCTAATGAATGCTGAGCGCTTTTGTTGTGTTATTGTTATATTATACTTCATATTCAACCATACTCTGTAACATTCTTTAATATAATATCAAACTTGATAAATGAAAAATGATCTTGCTTTGTAATGATTATTTTCCTTAGTATTTATTTATGATTATGCAATGAATGCGAATATGCCAACTTTCTGACGCATTTGCAATATTTTTCATTGGATATGCTTGCCTTTAGCGAATTTTGTTGTCTATGTACCATTATATTAATTTTATTATTCTATGAAATAAATAATTCTGTTAAGATCTGCATAATAACTTTTGTTGTTGTCATTTCCTAATTGAAACCAGTATAATTGGACTTCCTGTTGCATTAAATTAAACACATCATTATAAAAAACAATCTTTGTCTGTATCTAAGGGGAAATGTCGGTAACAAAAGTTACAACTCATTGATTTTTGCATTTTTGAATATTTATAATAGTATCAGCTTTGAAGAATGAACCTTCTTATGTGCAGAATCAAATTATAGAATTTTATTTAATGGAAATACTTTATTGTTTTGGCCAAAGCGAATTTATTTATTATTTTTTGTCAACAAAAACTTGAGAAAAATTACCTTTAAAACAAATTTAAACCAATAAAAATAAAACGCTAAAAATAACCGATTTTGAGTCAGTACTACCTACTTTCTACCATTATTACATTGCAATAGTACCAAACCAAAATTGGTCATTTTAATTTTAAATTTTTAGTTTTTGTCATTTTTATGTATGTTAAAAAGGTTTTATTCTGAGAATAATTACTTACAGAAACTAAGAACAGGCACGAAATTTAAGCTGTTCAATTGATATGGATCCAAACTACAATCACCATACTAATAATTCACAATATTATGTTTATCACTTATAAATCAATGTATGCTCATCTACAAATTACGTAATTTTTTGGAAAATACATTTTAGCTGTCATTTTTTTTTGCGTTGTTTACATGCAAGCCACATATACTGAGCCGGGTCGTTACCACTGTCTCACAGAAAACCGACGTAAAGTAGCAGCTTGCTTGAGATATCCGGAGGCCCAAATCCCCTACCCTTCCCAATCCTTTAATTATACCTTTCCTTTAAGGTCGGCAACGCGCCCAGGACTCTTGGTATTGTGGGCGTACATGGGCGGTACTGATCACTTACCATCAGGTGACTTACTTGCTCGTTTGTCAGCATTTGCAGTAAAAAAAAACTTTGGTAGCTTACATGTTTAGTTTAAATTTGAAAGTGAGTATTCACTAAAAATTGGTGCTAGAAAACAAAATGGGTTTGAGGTGAATTTGGATTAGGAAGTGGTGGGGGATTTGCGCTTCCGGAAACCTCAATGTACGTACTGCAAATGCCACTTTTTTATTGAGTGACGACGAAAGGTCGATCGCCTTATTGTAAGCGCCACGCCTGGCAGAAGTAACACCACACAGAACTTTAAATTACAAAGCACTACATAGTATTTCTAGTATTTCTTTTCTTTCTTCTTCTTTCTTTCTAGTATTGGACTGCGCTCGTCACCCCGAAACATAAGATGTTAAGACTCATAATGCCCAGTAATTTCACTGGCTTCAATGTCATTCAAACCAGAACACAACGGTGCTTATACACTGCTGTTTGGCGACAGAAATAGACAAACCGGTGGTACCAACCCAGACGGCCTCTCGCATACGAGAGACCTACCACCTTGTACCACTACCACTTTCGTTCAGTTTTCTGTTAGGGAAAGAAATATAATTATTCTTAACTTCCCCTTTAACCATGGACAATTAGAGATATGTACTTGTGGATTTCTCAGTTTTTCACACATTAAATGGAGTCATAATCTAAAATTAGTTCATTTCATATTAATGAGATGGCAATTTTCTAGAATCTTTAAGAGGGTCTCAAATTGGTTCCTACCTATGCTCATAACATCTTTGTTATCTTTGTATATAGCTTGCTACTATGGGGATAACTGCGATTAGCGATCTTTTAACCATGACATTTCTACACAATATTGTTATTACAATCATCGGTCTATTATTATAGTCATTGGCGTATTACGAGTAGAGCCACGCTGTAGACAGTTTTGTCTATAGCATGGATGGGGCTCGACTCATTGTTACCGGTCTCACAAAAAAACGACATATAGTAGCGGCTTCCTACTACGTTTCTTACGGTGAGTGAGATATCTGGAGGTCTAAATACCCCTGCCTTTCCCAATTTCCTAATTATCCCTTTCCTCTAAGGTCGGCAACGCGCCCATTATTCTTCTGGTATCGTGAGCGTACCATCAAGTAACCCACTTGCTCGTTTGCCGGTCTATATTTTTTTAATAAAGTTAATGTGTATTGTAAAATGCAATATCTAGATCCTTGACAATGGTAAGGTAGGCAGTATCATCAGTAGTATTATGTAGATTTGTGGTGATCGCTAGATATGTTGTACGGTATACTTACACACACACATACACTAGGTGGTAGGTTTCTCGTATGCGAGAGACCGCCTGGGTTGATACCACTGCTTTATACCATCAGACGGACGCCCACTCGTTACGTCATTCAAACTAATAAAAAAAACAGGACTAAGGACATGTCCTTATGGAACTAAAATAGCGATAATATACAATTTTACTTTTATATAATCTCACTCCTGTATCCCTGAAGAAGTGGCATAGGTACAACTAGTCTCACGGTTCACTGAACTTATTTTCAACCCTTTCTGTTATAGGTGGCGAGCCTATCGCCTTATGAGGTACAAATTACAATCCCGTGCAACTCTTGTAGGATTTTTTACTATAATCGAAACACAATTTGCGATTGCCCGACCTGGTATTTGGATCAGAGCCTCACCAGTGCCTTAGTGCCATGCCAATAGACCAATAAAGCGAGTTTTACTTTACAAGTCAAGTTTTTATCATTTATGAGTATAAATCTAACTAAAGTGCGCCGAATCTGGATTCGCGGAATCATAAGTTTATCAACATGTCCGTGTAAAACTTGTATTCAAAAGCAATTGGTATATCGTTTTACGTTGTTTTTGCAACTGAATATAAATTGATTTCTTACGTTTCAGTCGGCTAATTAAGTCCGATGTTTTGGATACATTGTTCACCATTTGGATACCACTCGAGTAATGTAATTGAGAACCTACGTTTCGTCTAAATGTAAGACTGCTTTATAACCCAAACATATTTGTGAATAGATTCTATCGCCCACTCACATATTTTATGAAACAAGTATGAAAAGTATACAGTCAGAAGAAATTACCTAAATGCTATTTTAGGGTTAGTCAACAAGAACTGTTCTGAATATTAATATCAATGAGCTGTTGTATTTTTTAATTCGGCAGTATGACAGCCAATTGTTTTTTGTTTTACTAAAAAACTTTTAACATAAAATAAAACCGAAACAGAAAAACTAAAAAAGCTAAAAAAACACATCACCGACTTGAAATGGTTTAGTTTTATTTTTACTGTCTTGTGACAGAAAAAAAAGTGACGTAACTCGACATGTGTATTCTTTCCGTCATTTGACAACTACCCCTACTAGCAGATGACTTACTTACTTATTTGTTTTTAACTTGATTTATAGAATTCTTTCGATAATAGATTTAAGGAACGTAACTTATTGAATAAAATAATAAAAATAATCGAGGCAAATACCCTATTAAAATATACGACAACTTAGAATGTTCAGGAAATTAAGGAGGTGGAATCGTGGATAAAGGTAGATAGAGGAAGGGGCTGAAAAATGACAATCAGGAGAAAGCAAGAAAAAGTATAAAGCAAACTATCCATCGATTACTTTACGGGTCTAATAAAAGTGGTACAATTTAAAAGTTTAAATTAAAATCGATTAAAAGAACGAAAAGTAAAAAAACAGTGGTAACTAATTATAGCTATGTAAAATCCTTTATGAAATTAACGGCACTATTAATATAGCAAATATATTACGTTTCACTAGGTGGTAGATCCCTCGTATGCCAGGGGCCGTCTAGGTTGGTATCACCGCTTTGTCTATTTCTTTTACGAAGCGGCACTGTATAAGTAATGTTGAGTTTCGGTTTAAAGAACATTGAAGGCAGTGGTATTACTGGGCTTAATGAGACTTGATAACTTATTTCTCGTGGTGGTGAACGCAGTCCAGTGCCATGCGCTATGTATTGTGCTTTGTAATTCAAAGTTCTGTGTGGTGGTGTCTGTTATTGGGTAGGCGTAGCCATCGAACGAGCGACCTGCTCGTTTCGTCATGCGGGCAAATAAAAAAAACTATGTTATACCGGACCTGTATTGATGTCGATTACATTTTAATGACTGCAAGATAATATTTAAAAATAGATTGACTTAATTTACTGTTTTTTTGGATCATATCAACATCTGATGCGAAAGTTTTTATATATGTGACATGTTTGTTTAAGTAAGTTATTATATAATCAAAATCAATGTTTATACGTTTGGTTGTTTGTTCTCTTTACGTGCCTATACCATTCATCCGATTGTGATGAAATTTCGGTGAGCTGCAGTTGTGCGCGTGCTCGGGAAGGCTTGTGTGAAAAAAATATTATTAAAAGAATTAAGACATTGCCGAGCACATCTATAGGAAGTTATAATATGTATATTTTATGTTGGTTTAAATCCTGTTTTTTTTCTTGTAAAAGTTGATGCCACTGACTGTAATAAGAAAATTTTCCTCCGAAATTTGCTAATCTTCCATTAAAATTAATGGCTACAGCCTTCAGAGCTAAATGGACATTGCTAGATGCCTTTCAAGATTCTTCCGTCATCATTAGTTTTGAGACAACAAAACGTTCTATTTACATATAGTTAACTGATTTTAATTATAAGCAAAAACGTGCAAATGTCTCTTACGACAATTTGAATTACGGGTATCGATATTACATTATTTTTTTTTAATAGTATAGGCTGGCAAACGAGCAAGTGCGTCACCTGATGGTAAGCGATCTCCACCGCCCATGTACGCCCACAATACAAAAGAATTATGGGCGCGTTGCCGACCTTAAAGGAAAGGGATAATAAAGGATTGGGAAGGGGAGGGGGATTTGGGCCTCCGGATATCTCACTCACCGTACGAAACGCAGCAGCAAGCTGCTACTTTACGCCAGTTTTCTGTGAGACAGTGGTAACGACCCGGACGAGCCGGCCCATTCATGCTGTAGACAAAATTGTCTACAGCGTGGCTCTACCACTCGTAATGCTTCCTTGTCATCTTTCTTCTAGAAGTTTAAGTATTGAGTTGCAATATTGCATGTTCATTAATTACTACGATGATTGTTATCCGCTTCGGCATTCTTCTTTTTACGGTTTAATAATTTTATTTCTGTTCGCGGACACCCGAAGTTTAGGTAATATAGGACCTTTAGGGCCCGCGACCCCAGGTTGGGAAACCCTGATTTAGGTCATGGTCTACATGTGTACCATATTTTATCCGTTAATCAATCACATTAACAAACATACAAACTTTCACTTTTATAATATTATTAGGATTATGAGAGGCATTCCGCGGCGATTCAACCTTGAGGATCCTGCACGATACTGTTCGCTAGTCAGGTATTGAATTATAAGAAGGGCCTAAATAAAATTGTAATTCGGTAATTACGTTGCATTAATGTCACTTTTATTCTTTTGTCGTCTACTCTGCCAAGGAATCGCCCTTTCGTAATATACGTCTGACAAGCAATTACCAACACTTATTTAATATATTATTGAGAACATTGAACTTCAATCATTCGCCACTTTACTCTCGATGTGATGATTGAACGAAAGTGTTTGTGATTTACGATCGTATTATTATTTGTTTATAGCTACCCCAGTAGCGCGTTACGTTAACGTGAATTTAATCGCCACAACAATGGGAGATCGCAACAACCCTATTAAGTTTGGACCTGAGTGGCTTCGCAACCTGTCACGTGAACGAAGCGCAGCAACTTCCACGGCCAACGGTTCCACTTCAAACAACACTAACAATCAGAATTCGGCCATCAGCACCAGCCCAGGGACCTCGGGTCCTTCAGGCGGTGGCACAACACCCACCAATCTAATGCAAGGCAACACACTCAACAATACAAATGTACCATCAAAAATTCTCCTCGCTAAACTCCGGTAAGTCTTAATATTTTTACTAATTTTGTTGCGTGATCAGGCCAAGGTCTAATGATACCTAAAATATATTTCGTATCCTACTTTACATCTGATTGCGTCGTATCCTACTTTACATCTGCGTTCACCCTTAACCTTACTCTAGCACGCTCTTACCTATTCCAAATTTTAACAACTAGCATTACGAAGTACTGTTATAAGTTAAGATACCGAAGCCTTTTTGAACAAATAAGTACCTAGTTTGAGTCAATATGCAAACCAAAGTGCGTCCAATATAAATCGAATTATCCATCGATATTAATCGAAATTGCATTTTGTATTACTTTCATATTATTCTGGGACCGTCAACCCAAAATAAGGTTTTTTAAGGATTATTGGATTTATTTTAATTTTTAAATAATTTATTTTTTAATCAAAAATATCTGTATCGACGATTGATTTTAGTTGATCCACTGACTTCAATCAACAAAATCTGTACGGTTGTTGTTGATCAATTCGACTGAAAGTTTATTCAGGCTGTTCAAATCGCATGCGATTTAGCAGTTGATCAACAAAAATCAAACCGCTATTATAAGAATGAAGTTGGATAAAAATCCGCCACAAAATAGCAAATGTTTGTAAATAATATACATAATATTATGCACCTATAATATGTAATTAATTAAATTTATATTGATCAGGACCTACTACTGGGTTTTCTTTTAAATTTAGCCACTTTCCAACGCTTTTTAACAAATAAATAAAAATGGGATGTAATATTTATTTTTATTTTGATAAAGAAGGTAACTGAAAAATCTGTTTGTGCTTGCAATTTTGTAATTGAAGTTCACATCAAGGAATGTGCAACCTCCTCCGAAATCATTAGGGGTTAAGAATTTCAACACATAGGTTATTATTTTTTAATGTTTGGTATTGACGCTTTTACCTTCTTATGTGATATCATATTTTACGACGGAAATTTCCACAAAGTCTAGGTTATAACTGCAGTCTGCAATTTATACGGAATTAACGTTCGTTATTGAATGACTTAATTCTCTTGCCTTTTGAGTTGCTTTGTGGTGCAGTACCTTTGTAATTGTTTGGTAAATTGAACAATATAGATATTATTTAACGCAACAACAAAAACATTTAACCTGCATAATATTACACAAATAATTAAATCCTTGGAGCTATACAATATTATGTAACAAAAACCCTGTTGGGCGTTGTAACCGCGATATCAGAATCGATATTCAAACGTAATTAAATAACTCGCATACGAAAATAAGACTATAAAAATAATCGATATAATATTTATTTTTTATACTTTAATTATTTTAATGATATTAACCGTATTTCGATTGATTACCTCTGCAAGAGAGATGTCTCGGAGCCAGAGCGAGATAGCAAGTTGCGGCGTCTACGTGCAACAAATGCGCCGCGCGTGTGCACAGTTTCGCCAATACGTAACATTAGTCAGCTGTTCATTAGATTTCAGAAGAAAATATCATTTTTTAAATATGTTCATTTTTCTAAGCTACTATGTAAGGATAATATCTCGCTAATGTTTATTTTTTTTAATTTAACTATTTTTATTAAGTTGTCTATATGACTATCTTTACGGCCTAGAAAGGGCCAGCAGGGTTTTTGTTACATACTGTATATCGCATAATTATGCATTTTATTCTAAAAAGAAGAAATACACATTATTGTCTAACTATACAAGTGTAGGCTGGGTATTGCAAGAATTAGATGTACACTTATATCCAATATACTACTGAAACTCAATTCCATATTCTTTATGTTATAAACTATTTATAAAATTAATTATTGTTTTGTTATGCTTACCTCAGCAGTTTCTATAAAACGAGGTAAATCTTTTTATTAGTGATGTACTTTACATTATACGCTTTTCAATGGGTGTTTTAGTATAAGTAATGTTTTCAATGTATATTCAAGGAACCAGTTTTCAGTTAACGCGTATTTATATTACCTTCTTAGTCTTTGAATAAGATGGTAATATAACTAAAATCGGCCTCATGTTGTTATACTGTGTTAATATTTTTCAAAAGTCTTATGCTGATTACATACAATTGGAACCAGTATCACGGACATACGCATGTAATGCAATCAGATGAAATTAAAAGTGGTTAAAAAGTTAAATGGATCCTTTTATTGTGTAGATTTGCATGCTATAGGTGTTATATGTTCATGTGTCGTGCATCCACATTGTGTGTGCGATGAACTTTGATTCGAGCATAATAGCACATCAAGTATTTCAGCCCCTTTCTTCACTCTGTCCCTTGATTGATTGTGCGACTTATGATTTGGCGACGGAGTAATTTGATTGGTTGGATGGGTAGCAGAACCGAGTTTGCAATTTAAATTATTTGTTACTTGTTAACAGATACGGACGAGAAGAGATGTTGGCATTATATGATAGAAATTCAGAAGCACCACCCGAGTTAAAAACGATTGAAATGCTTTATCAACCACGAGGAAAGCCACCTTCAGCTTTAAACAGCACATTCGAAGAAGAGGTGAGTGAATATTACACTGGTCTACAGTGGTTTTGTTGCCCTAGATATGAAAATGATTTTGGGTCTATTTATGCACACAATTCATGAAACTATCAATGATTTTGTAAGATTTGCTCTGTTTTATTTTTAAATTACACTAATCAAAAAACGAGAAACAAAACCTATATATAAAAGCGAAATACCACTCACTCACTGATTAATCACGATTTCTCAAAAACTACTGAAGCTGAGATCATGAAATTTGGTCAGATGATAGTGTGTGTAATGTAGACGTCAGGTAAGAACGGATTTTTGGAAATTCACATTTTAAGGGGGTAAAAGAGGGGTTTTGTACGTTGTATGCAACTTTTTTATAGAAGGGAATACGACTGTGAAATTGAGCGCAAATATTGCTTATTAAAAATAATGAAATATGAGTCACATTTTTGGAAAAATCCACTTACAAAAGGGGGGGTTGAACTTAGTATAAAAGTATTTATTTTAATTTTTGAACAACTTGACCGATTGAGGTCATATTCACACCGTACATTTGTTTTGTGGAGACAATGGCTTATAACTTTATATAATTACGCTACGACCCATGGGAGTGGAGTAGTAATTTATATATAAAGCGAAATACCACTCGCTGATTAATTAACACGAAACCTCAAAACGACTAAAGCTATGATCATGAAATTTGGTCAGATGGTAGTTTGTGTAATGTAAGGTGCCCGAAATTTTGATTTTAAAGGGGTGAAATGGGGGAACTTTCTATTTAAAGAAAAACGGCAGTGAAATTGAGTCCACGTGTTTCATATATTTGTAAAATTCAACTCGCGAAAGGAGAGGGGGGTGGGTGTTGAATTTTAGATGTTTGTAGATCAATCATGCCTTAACGGCTGAATGGATTTGAGGCAAATTTGGCATACAGGTAGACCAATACATGAATTAGAACTTATGCAACTTTTACCCCAGATAAAAACATTTACGCGGGTGGAGCCGCGGGTAAATGCTAGTAAGTAACTAAGTAAATAAGTAAGTTGTAAATACTTCAATATTGTCAAAAAACTGAGATCTCAGCTGTCCTGTGGAACAAGGGTTCTGAGAGTGGGGATCACACGATGTTTGTATGCGCGAAAAAGTTGTGCAGAAGCCTAATCATGACTGGAAAATTAAATTTTATTTTTAACAAGCCGATAATTGTTCAAAATATAAGATATGCAAACATCATGAAAATAAGAGCACATTGAGAACTTTCATGAATATATTCGTAATCTGGGCACTTGAAAACGTAAAAATTTGCGATGATATCCAGGGCAACAAAAAAAAATTTTTTTTTTATAGAGCTGTGATTAAATGAACAGAATTATTTTATTTTATTTAATTTTTCTTTTATTATTTTGGAACTACATATTATGTTGCATTGCCAGGGGTATTTAATAATTTATTAAAAGTTTTGACGTATACATATAAAATCCCATCGCCATACGAATAGCGCCCTGCACGTGCCCCCTGAGTAGTGCCAAATTATCAGTAACGCCTAGGCACAGGTGGCGGTTAACTAACCTAACAACTGGCAACAACAAAGTAAGACTAAACACTTTTTGAAGGAGTAGCCATGTGCTCTATGAAAGTGGCATGAGTATCAATCCCACCCTTTAGTAACATGAAAAGTAATATTAAGGATTGTGATATGTTATAAGCTCCTATAACCTGACATCCTCTGGTACCCGGCTAAAACGTGTGAAATCGGCTACCTAAGACTTCATGAAAGTGGGTACACAGGTTTTCATGGCAGTGAATGTCATTATCACAAGAAGATGGTTCAGAAAACATTCCACCCTAACGTATTTACAAACCGATTAAAAATCTCCTCAGTATAAGGAAGTGCCTCCAAACAAGTGACGCCCGCCAATGAAATATCTAATGCGGAAGATGACAAATGTAAAATATGCTAGCAACAAACAAGGGAGCCCGCGCCCAACCCTATGGCAAAAAGTACCTTTAGAAAGTGGTTGCAGAAAGAGGAAAATCGCAATGAGCCTATCTCCAGAAAGATTAATAACCTCCCATTAGATTCAGTAGACTGACTGTGAATCTCACTGTGAAAGATGAATGAATATACGAGAGTAAAAATACAAGCAAACCGCCTCCAATAGTCCTGTATGGTATTGAAGATGTGTGCCAGCTCACTGACCAATTCCAAACTGTCATAGAAAGTGTCAATAGTCTATCGAAATCAAATGAGAGTTAGCTGTAAAGAGATTGAAGTACTTATACAATAATCACTAATTCGAGAAAAGGACTCATACTTTTAAGAGGAAAGATAAAATTCTACCCCATAATCTGCATCACACAACTCCCACCACTGATATTATATAAACTATCGAAAATGAATGGACGTGTTCTTTTTGCACCCACACCATGAATTTCGGACAATGCACGGCATTTGCCACGTATTACTAGATTGAAATAAAACCAATTTAGACGGATTGAATCGCGGTTTCTCTTTACTTTTAGTAATACATAAATTGTACTATTCGCGTAAACATAAGAAACTATCACGTACCTATTGCCAGAATTAACTGTTTTAACTATATTTTGTCATGTTGTTTTTTATTTGTGTGTAGATACTTTGTTATTTTGTTATATTATTATTATATAAAAAACCCTCTATTCCTTTTACCGCCAGGGTACATGTCTGACAATGACATTTGACCTCCAGGCCCCGTCACTGACACACGTGTGGTAAGGTCGCAGTTGAGGAGGGTTGTAAAATGTTAGGGCTAATGATGCGGAGAGATCTGGGATCCCGTAGCATTTTGCCGTGACTATATCATTTAAGGTTTAGTCATTTTTTGTTTTCAGTCGCGGCAAAATAGCACAATACCCGTCGTAGCTACGACACTAGTATAATAAATGCGTGTGATGGCTCTCGTTGCGGCGAGATGTTAGGGCGGTATTATGGGCCCACCTTTATTTTGCAGGCCGGGGATGTGAACTGGGCATTCCATGTCTTACTGCTCTGCGTACCGCTATCTTTAACAACTATGCGCCGTTGAGCAATATAAATTACATAGGTAAATAACGTTGTCATCGCTGATTTAAGGATCGGCATACTTGGTTTCTACAGATCGATGTACCTATGCGGCGTCTGTTATGTCATCTGTGATCTGTGGTGGGTGTGTAGACACAGACTTGAGTATAATTTACAAAGAATTTAAGTCTATATTTGATCTACTCAAGTGCAATGGTGTGGTCTGCAATAAATGGTTTCTATTCTATTCTTAAATACAGGAAAGTCTGTCGGCGTAGAAGTAATCAATGCAAAATGTGGCCCTGAAGAAATACCAACATCAACATTCTTTGTTAATCTTCGAGCACCACTCAATAATAAATCAGTAAAAGAATCGAAATACATCTTACACCAATCAATTATAGTCGAAGAAAAATGTCGATAGTGCAATGTTATAGTAGTCAACAGTACAGGCACTTTAAAACTATTGTTTGTCATCCTCCGTGGCGCAATGGGCGAGTAGACGCCTGTGAAACGTGAGGCCGCAGGTTTGATCCGAAATCAAACGCAGCGAGAGAAATATTTGTCTGATCCACAAATATATGTTTCGGTTCTGGGTGAGACTGAGTCTCTCGTAGTTATTGATATCTACAACTCAAGATAGTCGTATCTTACTGTGAGGTGAATGCAATGTGTGTGATTTTTACTGTAGGAGGCCCTTTCGCTGCTTGAAATGTGCACAGGCACACAATTATCAGATTGCCTAAAATGTGACCGAAGCACCCCAGCTAAGTGCGCACTGTTAAGGGCCTCATCCTGCAAACTAAATAAAGGTTATGAGTTGTTTGGAGAAAACCTTGCAAGACTACAACTCCACTGTTAGAATCAGAAGATATTTGAATAGCAGTACCAGTCCACAAGTTAAAACATCAACAAATACAGGTGTAATGCCTCATCGAAATATAACAATAAAGATTACCCCTAGAAATCTAATTTAAAACCAAAAGAGCAGACTGGAAAGGAATCTAGCACAAATGTATTACGCAGAGTAAGCGAGATATTTTTATCGTAAAGCCACGCTATAGATAGTTTTATCTACAGCATGAATGGGCCGGCTCCATCGAGTTGTTACCATTGTTTCACAAAAAAACTGACATAAAGTAGTGGCTTGCTTCTGCTTTTATACGGTGAGTGAGATCAAATAATCTTGAGAAACATCTGAATCCTATGACATTAAAGCGGGAGTTCAGTGCTGGGGTCTGTGCTCTACAGTCTAGGAGAAAGCACTGCTCACAACAACAATGTTAAATATCTCGGTCTATACCTGGACCGCAGACTGACATGAAAAAGTCAAATGAAAGCTAAACACCGTAATAGAAACGATCGGGTCAATTTTAAGTTTGATTCGCATACTAACGCTTTTGTACCCCAATAAAAATCTGTACTTATCCGTGTCGTTTGAATAGGTCTTTTTCCACATGCCTTTATTCCACTCGCAGTGGGCTCGGCGCAACATGCTTTTAACACATGTTACAGAAAGATTTGGGTTGTAGTTTTTACAACCGGCGGGCTTCTTGACCGCAACCCTTCTGGGGAGAAGTAGAAGAGAAGGAGATGGAATAGTAATCATAATTTTTCCTTTAATCCTTCCTTTCGTTCTCGTTTTAGGTGATCACCTATTCGCGGCGCCAAAATCTGCGCGCACTCTCTACCTACTCTCTTCTCTATTCTTACGTCTTCTACTACGCCTTCATATTTGTTTCCTTATTTTCAATATCTACATTTCAACCACGAAAGAAATCTACGATCCTCAAATATTCTACTTCTATATTGTTTCTCTCACACATATAATTTTGTTCATTTCTATTTCTCTATTTAGACGTACTTCTATGGAATGTGCTCCGCTCGAAATTAGAACGTTTGTAAGTCGTGCGCTTAAGGTGAAAGTCCGACAGTTGATGTTAAACCAACTGGCAGGATCATCACAGCAGTAGTAAATATATATACTTTTTAATATGTATATTATTTATTATTTTTTGTATTTATGTACCTACCTATATAATTTATATTATATGTATGTAGCTTTATTTTTGTATATTTGTTTACCATTATATTGTTTTTTTATTGTATTGCATATATTGAATATTTTGTCTTTTTATCTAACATGCTCTTTATTTTAAAGTAACATAATCCTTGTAGCAACTGTAGTGCCCTTAATGAAGAACACACCCGTCGATCAAATGCACAAAAAAAGATATATAAGGGCAAAGTATTTTCATAATTAAGGTATTTTCATATCTAATTTTTCACCTCAATATGTAAACGTATTATTTGTTTTAGCGAGATAATTTGCGGAATGTGGCGCCAATAGGAAGTTTATCTTTAGGAGAGAGGTTTATA
The DNA here is from genome assembly GCA_905332985.1 of Mimas tiliae. NCBI lineage: Eukaryota > Metazoa > Arthropoda > Insecta > Lepidoptera > Sphingidae > Mimas > Mimas tiliae. The sequence goes on along the minus strand of HG995239.1, from coordinate 11,568,062 downwards.
CTTGGCCGTGGCGTTGGTCGCGGCCTTACTCCTGTGGAAGGACGTGGAAGAGGTCGAGGTTCGTTTATACGACAACCATCAACTGGGAGGTTAGTAAAACTATTTTATAAATTCCCTTTGTTACAGTTATTCAGGTGTCTAGTGTCTTTGTGCGAGAGTCCTATTTCAATACTATTGCTTTGGCGCTATTTCTACCGTCAAGCAGTGTGCAAGCATTTTTGTTATCCAATATAGAGGCCATTGAACCAGTGAGTTTACTATAATGAAACTAAATAACGTGACATTTCTGTGTGGAATACAAATTCTGGGTTGCACTAAAACTGTTGCACCGGCTGCCCAAACAGTTAATTTGAATTCCCCTCGCGAAACATTTTTGTCTAGAGTAGTCTATAATAGTATATATAACTAGGCCCCGGCTCCGACCGCGTGAATGTCTTTAGCTGGGATAAAATTTAGCCTATATTCAATTCATGTCATGGTCTACCTGTCCGTCAAATGTTATCCAAATCCGTTTAGCCGTTAAGGCGTAATTGATATACAAATATCCAAACTTTAACATTAATCTTATATATAAAATTCTCGTGTCACAATGTTCGTTCCTATACTCCTCCGAAAGGGCTCGAATCGAAATTTTGTGTGCATATCGGGTAGGTCTGAGAATCGGCCAACATCTATTTTTCATCCCCCTAAATGTTAAGGGTGGCCCACCCCGAACTTTATTTTTTTATACTTTAGACAATTTTTTTTGTTTTTATTTTTTTATGATACAGCATTAAAAAATACATACAGCCCTAAATTTTCACCCTTCTACCATCAACCCCTATATTTTAATAGCGACATTAGTATTTTTGTCAAGCGCGTTTCTCACCGGGATTCGCTTGGTGCGCCCACTAGGCTACTTTAATCCTGGAAATAGGCATTCACGCGGGCGGAGCCGCGGGCAACAGTGGAATTTTATAAACATGTGAAACACGTGTCTAATTATTTTTTAATAGGTAATATTTGTACTCAATTTAATTGACTCATCTGCCGTTCTTGGTTCTATAGACAATTCAACCCCCCTTTAACTCTTTAAAATGTAAATTTCAAGAAAATTCTTTATTACTCTTAATTATCTTAATAATTTAAATCACGTATTCCATTATTTTTAATAACAATATTTGTGCTTAATTTCACAGTCGTATTCCCTTCCAAAAAAAGTGTTGCATACAACGTACAAACCCCTCTTTTACCCCCTTAAAATGTAAATTTCATAAAATCCGTTCTTAGCTGAAGTCTACATTACACAAACTATTATCTGATATATCAATGTTGGCATTCATGATCCCAGCTTTAGTAGTTTTTGAGAAATCGTGATTAATCAGTGAGTCAGTGGTATTTCGCTATTATATATATACATAATCGAAGTTTTTGACGAATTATGTCACGGGGTGACGAACGTAGTTCAGTGTCATGCAGTGTTTTGTAATTCAAAGTCCTGTGTGGTGCTGTTTCTGTTTATTGGAAGTTGTAGTGCTTTCCATCAGACGAGTGACTTGCTCTTTTCGTCATTCAGGTTAATAAAAAAATGGATAGTAAAAACTCGAAATTCAGTTTTTGCTACTTATTTTTTATTATCTGAACGGCACGGGCCTCCTTTACGAATGAGAAGTTAGACCTTAGTCCATCATGCTGGCCAACTGCGAGTTGGCAGACTTCGCATACCTTCGAAATTTTACTGGACTACTTCTTAGGTATGCAGGATTCCTCATTATGTTTTATTTACTGTTAAAACAAACGATAATGATTAACAGTGAATACATACGTAATTTAGAAAAGTGCATGCTCTTGGCGTTGATTTTGATCCTGTAATTATCGTCTCCCGCTGAGCGGTCGCCGCTTAGAGTATTCTAGAGGGAACGTTTTCTCTGACCTAGAGCATATTAAGTCAAGGTTCAAGTTGCTAGAAAGCCTCAGTTATTGTAGCAAAATTAAATAAAATCAGCCAAGTATTAAGTAAGAAAAAATATACCACTATTCACAACAGATTTAAGGAATGTCTGTTTTTTTCATGATAAGGTTCCCCGTGTATTTGAAGGTGCTTTCTATTTTACATTGTATGGGAAATAAATAGGTACTGTGAATCATAGTTGATTAGATCGATTTTTTATTATCGAAATCAACCATTCTTAAATAAATAAGTTAGAAGCCATGCCCATCTATAAGAAGGGATAGTTTTCAACTAAGAGTTCTTGACGTCACCGTCTGCAATGACCATTATGGTCTACACGTGCGATGAATAAAGTGAGATATCCCCACTACACGCCCCTTTTTGGTCGTACCAATATTTAAATTCACAATTGCGGCCTCATTTTGTATTAACCATGTTAACAAATGTTGGTTCTGTTTTCGGAAAAGAGTTTCCTTTTCGTATTATTTTCTGTTGCATATAAAATAATATAAATTATAAAATTTTATAAAGGAAGTTACCACATTGATATTGTTAGCTAAGTAGAATGGTGAAATCTCTTTATTATCTAATATATAATATTTCTCTAAGGTGTTTTTTGTCGGAACGCCATTAGGTACTTCCATAATTCTTCATTAAATTTAATGATTCAAACACCATTTTAAAGCTTATGTTTGCTGCTATTGTCGAAAAACAGACAAATGTTTTAAAATTATAGGTTTTGCCAAAAAGAGATGAAAAATTAACAGTGCTGTTGAAAGTATAATCAACTTATTACTAATTACTATCGGTGCGAAGTATTAGCATGGGTCACCTAGTTTAAACTTCTTTCTTATTTATACATTTGGAAGTACATTTATAGATTGTATTTAAAAGTTTGTAGTAAGTTATATTAATGTTTGAATAACCTTAATATAATACTATGAAACGAGCTAGCTAGCACATTGTTGAGAATATAGACCAAAGATATAAACTATCTATCGTATGTCATATTCCTTCGCCGCCATCATCTGCCGACTGCATCACGTACCGACATCTTGCGCAACTTATTGTGCAACGCGTCAACTTTGAACTATTAAGTCAACAACAAATACAACTAGACAGTATGTGCGCACCACAGTGATAATGCCAGTCTTTGTAGAAAAAATGCACGCTTGGTTTCCATACAGTAGTACTTACGTTATTGGTATTATTTGGTTACATTGAGTGAGCACCCTACAGTGCCTACTCCTAACAGTGCCTTTGTTTGTGGTATTTGCCAGGTGGTTGTAGTGCGACATATTCTAATTCCAAAAGCTATTTTTTCGTCTTTCAACAAAGCCCTTTTTTATATACGCTTTCACAATTTTGACCCTATTGAATAACTAGTTTTCATATTGTCCATTTTAAATCTTTGTCAAGGTATAATACATGTAGTGTTCGTATCATGTACCCGCTTATTCAACGCAACATCCTTTTGAAGATCTTTTATTTGAGGTTGAGTAGATACTGGTTCTTATTACAGGCGTGGAAATCTGTATGCACCCATCATGTTTACTCTGAGCCATATATAATTGGTTCAAAATGCACAGGAAGACTGCAATAAATCTCAGTTGCATGCAGATTGTAGTATTATTCACATGCGTTCAGTTCTGAGCAATTTGTTAATATACTTAAAATGAGCCATAAAAATGGCAGACGGCGTAGGGAGACTCGGCTTTCTTACGTGTACTATCATTTTAAAACACACTATGTCTTCTGATTGAAGAGAGTATTATTTTAAACCGTCAGTAATAGTCAAGCGTTTGTAAATAGCAGTGGTCCTCCAAATCTGCAGATTTGAACTTATTTTATGTACTGGAAACAAATGAAACAACATTTTAATAATGCTTTGTATTGCTTGTATCGAATGCTTGAATATACATTTTACATGATAAGTGTTATGAAAAACGCAATTATTTTGTAACTTTTAAGTTTGTATTTGTTTAAGGGGACCGTCATGGCACACAGGCAGTCCTAGGATGCCAGGTTATAGTGGTGGAGCAGATGAAGACTCTACGACGCCGACAAGATCTTGGGCCAATAACACCGGCCCGAACCCCAATAATACCAGAAGTACCACCGATCAAGCTGAGTGGCAGGCGACTAAAACGTTTCGCAAGTAAGTTTCTTTTTATTACGTTTCCTGATGCTTGTTTGAATTTTATGTCCAGACCAGATGTTCCTCGCGGCTCCGCCCGCCCTTTACCCCCTTTAAATGTAAATTTCCTAAAATCCTTTCTTAGCCTTTAGCCTCTTTCAATTGACCAAATTTCATGACCTTTCTATTGGCTTTAGACGGATTAGTGAGTGAATGGTATTTCGCTTTATATATTGACTTTTGCCCGCGGTTCCGTCCGGGTTGGTTCTACAGAAAACGTAATTTTATGGACTATGCGTTCCCCCAGAAATGTGCTTGCGAATAAATGATTGATTATGAAGTCAACTAATTATAAATAAAAAAAGTGGTGCCCACTTCCAATACCAACATCAGATCTAGCGTTTGTAACTATGGAGCGTCTATGATATCCATTTTGAAGTCAATCGGCCTTATAACAAAGAAAAACAAAGGTTACTGTTTTCTCTTCTAACATCGGATCTATTATTTGTGACTATGTGGTGTCCCAAATATCGATTTTGAAGTCAAACGGCCGTATAAGAAAGAAAAGCAAAATGGCCGCCACTTTTTTATTCTAACATCAGTTCTAATATTTTTAACTATGGAGCGTCTTAGATATCGATTGTGTCGTGATCACAAATCACAGTAAATTACATCCTATTACACTAAAGAAATAATGTAGCTTTCTAATAGTGAAAGATTTTTTTAAACTGTGCAGTAGTTCCAAAGATTAGGTACCTTCTACATACGAAAAAACAAATATTTTCTCCTTATATAGAAGAGTAGATAACGCGTTCTTCTTGTTTTATTCTATTTCGCATCACGTTGTATTCAGTGATTCTGGACATGTTGATTTGTCACAAGCGAGTTAGAATACGAAGTGATTTTCTGAAGGTAACAATCACTGTTTCAGTTACTTAGATAAAAAAAAACAGAAAATTTAAAGAATGAAAGACAAATACTGATTAGTACCCATCCACAAGCAAACATTTAAACAGGAAGATACAACAATTAATAAACACTGACCAAATAACTAAAAAGGAAATTAAATATTGTTAAAAGGTTGATCTACTCGTAATAACAATAAACACATAATTTTTCCATACAATATACTGTAAATGATCATAAGAAAGGATTTTGGTCACATTCATGGCTGTATGTGCTAAAGTCCTTTTGTCTTCCATACATACATACGCACTCACGTCTGTAATCCCTGAAGGATATCTCCGGCCCACGATGTGACGTGCCAGCCTATCGCCATACCGGACACAAATTCCAGACTCCGGGCTGATACTGAGCAGTTCGTAATAGAAAAACCCAATACCACTTTACCCGACCCGGGGATCGAACCCGAAACCTCGGCGTTGGCCTCAATCGTAACGCTTACGCATTACAAATGTGCCACCGAGGCAGCCTTCCCTGCACGGGAAAACATTATTCATATTAGTGTTGCTTCATTTTGCCAATTTTGGGCGGATCTCGACTACAGGCGATACTCGTTTATGTTAAAACCAAAATGCTACGTGTATTTGGCATGGAAGGCATTAGGTACATCTTTTACGTAGATAGTAAAAGTCGTAAAAAATTGTCGTTGTTCCAGTGATGAATACGTCGCATTTCTTACTACATTCTTCCCTTGGCAATCTGTCCAGTTTTCTCCTTTTCCCCTTTTTCAGTGCTGCACGATAAATAAACATTTTTATTAATCAAAGAAATATTTTCGCAGTAAACGACCTGGCTCGAGTACAAATTGGAGACAATCCACGCGTGAAGAAGGCGATGAATGGCGTTCTGACTTGGGGAGGTCTAGACCACAAGACAAATGGGGTATGAATTTATTTGGGCACATAATCTAAATAAGATATCTTAATTCTAAATAAGAGGTTACAGAAAGGGTATTATTTCTATTTAGACACTCTTTAATTTTGTAGGTAAGTACATCTATTTTACATATGCATTATTAAAAACTTTCTGTTTGAGTCGTTAATATATCTTTATGGAAAAAAATATTGCTTCAAAAACAAGCTGCAAAGTTTATCCGGTACTTAAAGGAACACAATCAAGTTGAATAGCAAAGACTAATGTATAACTAGACGGGCTGTTTAGAGGTAAAATCGCGTCACCTAACGCGCGAGTTGGACAGCTCAAGCGGGGGAGTTAGTGCAGGAACTAGGTAGACGCTCACGCAGAAGTGGCATATAATGATTTTTGCCATTATCTGGTTTGTCTCTGAGAGTAATTATACGACTGGTTTTAATGTTGTTAGTGAATTTCAATAATTATACTGTATGTTGTATTTATATATTTATGTAAGGAAACAAGAAATAAATAAAAAGGATATTTTTATGCCCTCAGAAGACTTCTTCGTTCTTTGAGAATATTTTTCACAATACCGTAGTATGCAATTCGGCATTTTTGTAAATTTACTATTTCCATCCAATATTTGACACACAAACATCACACTTACCTTTCACCTACTAAAATTCACTTTAGATAGGTAACACCCCACTTTGGCTGAATTTGTTGTGTTTCTTAATCTACATTAACGCTTCGGTAGTTCTGCTCACTCTAAACCAATTCTAGTTACGAGTAAGCGATATGGTAATATTGAGACGGCCGATTAGTTTTGTATTAGTTTTACACAATTTTTTCTTTTTTAAAATATGTAGTTATAATAACGGAATATTAAAGTTCCAACGTTTTATGGGCCACAATGAACAAATTCGTGTTATTTTTTCAAATTCAACGTTTAAATAGTATCAAATGACAACAACCGTTCCTGTCGCTCACTTGCCGTTCTTGTCGACTAAATGAGTTGCGGTCAATTGATCGTAACTTAGTGCGCACTTTTTATGTACCGGACAGCCGGACTAGTGGTATACATTAAAGTATTTGTTGGATAGTGTAATATTCATCCAGATTTATCTATCACATAATAATAAAACCCGGCAGATGTTGGCCTGCCTGTGTATATTTATTTATCTTGTATATATAAAAATGGATGATTTTTATGTAATCTAGAATCTATAAATCGTATGGAAAAATTAAAGATAGCTCTTGAGATTCCATTATTTTTATTGATATGCATTGATGATGTACTGTATAAATTTATTTATTAATAACAATTAATGGGAATGGAAAATATTTTTGACTATTCCATTCACTATATCTTGAACCAACTTAGTATAATTTAATTTAGCGTATTGACTGACAAACCTAAGTGTGAACTGAAGAGCGGCGCTGTCGTCACTAAGTATTGCCATTTTACGAATAATAATAAATTATGAGGGATATTTCAGGTGTTATGACACACATATTTCACATTAGGGAATTCATTTATTTTCAGCCAAATTCGAGATATTATAAAAGTGATATAGAAGTTGATACCAAATAAAATATATCTTCAACAGCACCTACGTTTCTTTAAAAATCTCACCCGGATATCTATGAACAGTGAAATTGTATACCAATGATCCGAGAACATAGACATGTTAATTTGTTTGTTTAGTGAATGAAGACATTTCTTTCTACTATGTGAGTTGTTAACTAAACCACTAAAACATCCACTAGACAGTAAAATTTACACATTAGCGGCGGGTCCAACCCACCAAATCTAGGGATAATTCCACTAAGTTTGGAACACTATCTATATTTTCAATTTCTGCCATTTTACACTTTACTTGGCACATCTATAACCCTTGTGGATAAATAATATTTGGTCTAATGTAAAATAAAAGAAGAACGGAATGTCATTCGCCTATAAACAAAAGAATAAAAAATATTCTCCTTGCTCAAATACAATCTACAATGCTGCTGATCCAATGCCCAGTTCTCGCTCAAGGTCGACTTAAATAACTCGTCGGGTTTCACGAATATAAAAAATATTCAGCCTGCATGTTTTCTTGAGTCTTCGTGGTTGGCGGCTGACATGACTTCGCCTCCTCTTCATAACTTCCTTGTTTTCTTTTAAATTCATCAAATCAATTGGAAACTGTAGCTTGTGAACAAGCGGAATCAACAAAAGTTGTGGCAAAAAGTTCAAAACATTCTTGCGACTTTAAACTCTTTATAGTCATGATAAATCATAACACAAAAACTACGTCTAGTGAGGCATTGTTGCGACAAAGTCCCGCCAGATTATCCCAGAAAAATAAATAAAATTCCATACAATTACATTTTCAAATTTCTTAGCAAATAACCTGCTTTTATGTCGCGACGGTGTATAACTTTCCTGTATCAAACAAATAAGTAAAGAGTATCCAATTTCTTTTGGCATTTTTGTTTCTTCGTACTCAAATATTCTATAATAAAAAATACTCAAGATCATATTCTATTTTCGATAGATCATGTTAAGGTGACAACTTAACTTTATCTGTGGATCTAGTAAATTATATCCATACAAAGCTGTTTATTTAGCTAAACCTCTTGACATGATTATGCCAACAGGATAACCATTTTATGGTAATGACCTATGACTAAGGCCAAATCCCTCCTATTTGTAGAGGAGACCCGTGTTCAGCATTGTGGTGTGAATACTACAAAGCTGGTTTATTATTATGAAGAATTACGGTGTTACAATCCTAAATACCTGGGCCAATTTAATATCTATATCTGAAAATAGTAGACGTTGAAATTAGTATGAGAGTATTTATTTTAACTTTTGAACAACTTGACCGATTGGGGTCATATTCACACCGTATATTTGTTTTGTGGAAATATTGGTTTATAACTATATATCATCACCTATGAGGGCGGAGGAGTAACCTATATATATCAAAGATAAATTTCTAAAAAAACTAGTTTGTGTAATGTAGGGGCCCGCTAGGAAAGTGTTTATGGAAATTTACATTTTAAGGAGTTAAAGGTGGGAGATTTTTCTATAGAACAAAGAATGGCTGTGACAACAAATATTACCTATTAAAAATAATGAGACACGTGTTTCACATGTTTGTAAAATTCCACTCGCGAAAGGAAAGGGAGGAGTGTTGAATTTTATATATTATTTATGTGAAAGTTTGGATGTTTTTAGATCAATCATGCCTTAACGGCTAAATGGATTTGGGTAAAATTTGGCATACAGGTAGACCAAGACATAAATTAGAACATAGGCAACTGTTATCCCAGAAAAAGACTTTTACGCGTGCGGTGCTGCGGGTAATATGCTAGATATTATATATACCCACCAATGTTCATGGCGATAGGTTGAACGGTATAGAGGTTGATGTTCTGCACCTAGTGGCGAGTCACAACTAAGTAGGTAGTATAAGACACTTTCCATTAATAAATACATAATATATGTAATATATACCAATTGTAATGGCTATCGATCAAAACGATGTCGAAGTCTATTAATCTCAAACAGATATACCAACATCCATTTTTATATATATATAGATTTTCAGAAGTTATACTTAAAATATATTATTATGTTTGTGGTCGTTGATTATTATTATCTTATTATAAATTATAACACTAATGAATGAGATTACTTGCTTAAATAGAAATTCTTTAGAATTCACATTGTCAAGCTATTTGTATTTGTCAATTATAAACATAGCTAATGTTTTCAAGAGCGAGATTGGGGTGAAAGGGCTGCGCAGGATAAACAGTCATCATGGAATTCAAATCGTCGGACGTGGGGCGGCGATACCAACGATGAGAACTTACCAGAATGGTTAGTATTACAAACGCATCACTTGTCAAATCTTGTCTTGATATATAAAATCGTTGGTGCGTCTGTTTGTGATCGAGTAACTTTTGAACAGCTTGACCGATTGAAGTCATCGTATTCGCAGTTTTTTCAAGACACTGGTTCATAGCTATACAACATCACGCTACGACCCGTGAGAGCGGAGCACTAACATGCAAGCGGGTGAAACCGCGACGGAACGCTAGTAAAGAATAAAATCAACCCATTATATTATTGTCTGACAGATTCAAATGACTGTATTGTATTGTATGCCATGATTGTAAAGAATGTACCCAATTATGCTTGTGTTAAAAAGTAACACTAAAGTGATCTCTTTGCTAAGTGCGATATCTCAGTAATTGTGTGACTGGTTTGTAATTGTTAAGCGCCAAAAAAGAACCAATAACGTATACAGAAATCGCCTCTATGCGTTTGTGCGCATTGTAAGTCCTCAGAGTAACGTTAAAAAAATATCCAAATCATGTTTGACAGTAGTCAAGTTTCTAGTACTGTCATGTAATGTGTCTTAATATTTTTTTTGCATGACGCATACAAATCAAACCTCAATAGCTATGCTCAATATTTAGTTTGTTTATAAAAAAACCATTTAACAACGCATTTAGTATAATTATTTATTTTATATAATCTCATTTATCCCCCCCTCCTGATAGTTGCTTTTGGCTAATACAAAATAGCTGGGCTAAATCGAAAATGTTGATCTTTAACAGGGCTATGGACGGTTCTGAAGCTTGTGGTGGCACATTTGATTCATCTGGTGCATTCCACGGATACAGTAATGACGACAGTAACTTACCTAAGAGTCAAGAATCTCCATATCGTAAGTGACAACATATTGTGCATTGTAGTGCGCACATTATTTCATACTCGCAATAAGATTGCCAATTGTTTTTTTTCTGAAGATTAACATTAAACGGATTTTCGATTGTTAAATTGCAGCACTGACGCGTTCTCATACACACGGGAGTTGCGTAAGACAGAAGACAGTAGAGGAAGGGTCCGAGGAATGGTGGGCATCTGAGAAAGCAAAAAAGCTATCGCCAAAGCGGTTTGACGCGGGGGATATTAAGTTCAAAAAGGTACGATTTTTTAATTAAAAGAACAAGTCTTTAATACCTATTAATATATTGATAACCCTGTTAATCAGCTCCATGAATTTCTCTATTAAATAGCATTAATATTTCAGACACCTAGTGTGGGGGTCGCTGAAACTAGCAATAATGTATCTGCATCTGCAAGCAAATCAACGGGAAATAAAGACGAACATCAGGAGATACTACAGAAAGATTTGGATTCTAACACTGGTTCGTCTAATTCACCACAACCATTTGCTAGTGCCCAGGAAAGCAAAAACATAACCAAATCAAAGTTTACAGAGAGTAAAACATTTGATGCACTCATGAGATCTGATATTAATTTAGAAGAAGCCAGTGACGAAAGAGGAAATTTCCAGTCGGTAATGATTACACCCAACAATAGTTTAAGACAGAAACACCAAAATCTTGTATCTCCTGTAAACGAGGCACCCTCCAAGCTTAACCGTAAACCGGGAATACTACGATTACCACGCTCGTCTAGTAATCCATCAGCTGAATGGTAGGTAAACAGTATCATTTAGAGAGGGTTTTAAAGTATATTGAACTCTTATTATATATTTTATTTGTTTTAGTCCACTGGAAAAAGCACATAAGACACCTGAAGACAAAATTGTTGAAGACATCTTTGATATGGCCTTGGAAGATAAAGAAATAATGCCTAACTTGCCAATCTCTACAAACAATTCATTATTGATTGTATCAAATGCTTCAAGCACAGCTCTTGCACAAGGAATGTCAACTGTATCACAAACTAGGCCCCAGTTATCAAATCCAATGCAGATGGGGCTGCCTAACACAATGCTTTCCAACCAAGGCATGTCCTTAAATCAGAACAAAAAGTCGAACATTCCAGCGCAGGGAATGCAGTCGACTGGACTGCAATCTATGCAGCCAGTTGGAATCACAAATTCAGCTTTAAATGCATCACTTGGCCTACCATTGGGTGGGAATAATATGGGGATACCACTGCAAGGAGTTCCAGCGCCAGTGTTACCGAGTCCGGGAATGGCAACACCTGGCATGAACACACCGGGCTTGGGAACTCCAGCGTTAAACACACCCGGACTAGGGAACCCTGGAATGGGGACACCTGGCATGGGTACTCCGGGGTTAGGTAATTCTGGATTGAGCACAAGTGCCTTGCAGGCCGGTATGAGCGCTGTTGGAATGCAGGGTGGTTCTGGAATGGCAGGATTTTCTTCAACTGGCCTCTCGGGAATGTCGACGAATCCTAATGTTGGAAATAATTCTTTGTTTATGGGACAGAATACAGGGAATTCAGCAGTAAGATTTATATTTAATAATATGTAATGGTACATTAATCTAATTCAATATTTATTATATTTTTGCTCAGTTACAGTCATCAAATGATATCCAGATGCCAAACCATAGTGGTGCAAGCAGTTTCTTTCAAATGCATGCGTTGCAACATTCTGGGTCCCAAGGGGCCTTTGGAGGCTCAATATATAGCAACATGATGCAACAGCCCCCCAGGCAGGCGCCCCCCACTGCACAAAGTCTGAGTGACCAGTGGTATTATGAAGATCCAAAGGTATTTAGAAATAATGAAAAAACTAAAGTAGCAGCATCATACACATTGTACTTTCGATAATGTATTATAGTTCCAACAGAATGTCACTATTGCTGTTCCTACAACAATGAAAACAGACATTATTATTGCTTCACTCAACAATTTTGTTGTCAATATTTACGGAACTTCATATGCGTACTATCGTCCCAAAAACCACCGTAGTGCTGCTATTGTAGTATTACTTAACTAAAAATGTTGCTTGACTGAAACTAATTTAAGTATTTTTTTATTTAGTGTGGGTTACACCAAGTTATGTTTAAACTTAAATTTATTGTAACAAGCAATGATTGACGGCATCAACGGATTTTAACTTTTTGGTAGTACTGGAAACAAATGATACAATCTTTGGATAACATGCACCATTGCTTGTTACAATAACTTTAACTGACGTTTAGTGCAGCCCATTTTTAAGTTAATCTACAGTGTATGTCAACCCTTTCAAACAAAATTTTGTGAAGTCTAGGCATTTTAGTTCATCATCCAGTTGATAGGAATTGTTCATGATAAAAAATGATTTTCCTGTAGCGCCATGAAATTTTCATATAATGGGTGCGAATTTTAATGCTTTACTTTGTTCGGCAGAAAATTATACAAGGCCCGTTTTCGTCGAAAGATATGTACAACTGGTATAGAGCGGGGTTCTTTAGCCCGAGTCTGATGGTGCGTCGGGTCTGTGATTCCGTGATGAGACCCCTCGGATCCTATGGGCCGATCGTACCATTCGCTTCGCAATTGGTAAGTGTCTGTTTTTTAGCAATTGATCCTTAAAATGAGCCACCATCGGTACCATCAAGACTCTGCCATTAACCAACTTAAAAAAAAACGGCAAAGTGCGGGTCGGACCACGCACAGTGATGGGTTTAGTAAATGTAATGATATTGTTACTTATAAAGACCGGATAAATACAATGTTGTTTCATAATAAGAGTTTTAAAAGCTGCATTAGAGAAGAATGTGTACATTCTGGGTAAAAAACGAAGAAAATAATGTTTTTTGTACATTACTTACAGCAGATAACGCATCTCACGAGTCATAACCTTTATTTCTATATTTAATACTATTTATTGCCCACGGCTCAACCCGGGTAGCTTTGGTAAGACAGAAAACTTTATTTTATGTACTATACATTTTCCCAGAAAATAGACTGTATAGCAGGATAATTGGGGCGATCAGGTCCTGGTGGAAATATTTATGGGAAATTCGATGACACAAACATGTTTATGTATGATATTGTCATTAAAAAGCAAATGGCGCTCAAAATTTAAATAACATATTTATGCCGACTCCGATATCGAATTTGGAATCAATCGGCCATAAAACAAAGAAAAACAAAACGTTGTCGACTTTTTTCGATTCTTACATCGGATCTACCATTTTTGCCGACGGGGCGTCCTAGATATAGATTTTGAAGTCAATCGGCCTTAAAACAGAAAAAAACAAAATTGCGGTCTCTTTTTTATTCTAACATCAGTTATATCATTTGTGATTACGGGGCGTCCTATATATCGATTTTGGAATTCATCGGCCGTAAAACAAAGAACAACAAAATGGTGTCGACTTTTTTCGATTCTAACATCGTATCTACCATTTTTGCCTATGGGGCGATCTAGATATCAATTTTCAAGTCAATCGGTCTTAAACAAAGAACAAAATGGCGACCACTTTCATAATTCGGATCTATCATTTATAACTATGGGACGTCCCAGATTAAAATAATTATACATATACAATAATTATGCAATTTTAAAGTCTATTGACTACATAATCAATATCTGTGGTCCCGTGGTCACAAAACACAATGGAATATAGCCTATGTTACTCAGGGAATATTTTTTAGAATCTGTTCAGTAGTTCCAGAGACAAGGCCTTAATACAAATCGACCACAAAATCGATATCTGTGAGGCCCCGGGGTCACAAATGGCAATGAAATATAGCCTATGTTACTCAGGGATAGTGCAGCTTCCTATTAGTGAAATATTTTTTTAAATGGGTTCAGTAGTTCCAAAGATTGACAAATACCAAACAAATATTTCCTCTTTTATATAATAGGGTAGATTAAATCGATCTAAACCCAGAAAAGTTTCTTCATGGTCGTTAGAAAGGGAAACTAGTTCGAAATTCGGGCTGTCAAATGGTTTAAAATGAAGGCCATAATCTATAGTTTACGGAGTGGCATTTGGCGACACGAAGACGTGTCAAGCTCCGAATACGATACGTGAGCCGAATGGAGTACCAAAATCATCCGAAATGAAAGCTGATCCCGCGACGGATTTCGAGTTGTAGCATAATAATTATGCCCAACCTAGCCTCCATACAGTCCTTCCAATAGTCTGAGAGTAAAATGGCTGTGACATACGGACAGGACGTAATTATTAGGGTTCTCTTTTAGCTCTTGGTTACGGAACCCTAAAAAAGAGATGCCACTGTATTTTTTTATGCAGGTGCCTTTTATTTCCGCCCAATATGAAGTTCTGAAATCGAGAACTATTTCATAATTTTTTTATTCATATATTATACAGATTCGATAATGCATCTTTTACAGGATATGCTGCCGTTTCAAATGTCTAGTGGCCCCCACGATAATATGCTCAACTCTCAACAGAGCCTCGGCCTAGACGTAAGTATATAAGTATTCTGCTTCTTGAGTTTAATAAAACTTATTCCCCTAAATTACGAGATGAATACGTCGCTCGGTTGATAACTTATCATGGCTCTTAAGCCACGCCTGCCTATAACAATTCAGAAATTGGAATTACAAAGCGCTGCATGGCAATATTGACGGGAATGCTCGTCACCCCAAGACATTCGGTGTTAACGTCTCATAGTGCCCAGTTATTTCAATAGACAAAGCGCTAGGGCCTATTCAAGCGGCCCTCTACATACAAGGGACCTACCATCTAGCAATTAGGAATATTAAATTTGCTAAATATTTTTTATGTACACTTTTTAGGTAATGAATATGCAAAATATGAGTTTGAGTGACGGCAACTCTGTTGATCCCATACAATTTGGATCAGTTGGTTTGATGCGCAACCCTCCGTACGGCCAGGCTCCTATGGTAATTATTATAATCAATTTGTCATATTAAATAATTATTACACTGCAGTAATTATATATTTTCATACTATAATGAAGTGGTAATTAAAAAGCATGGCTTTTTTTTTGTGTATGAATTCGATTAACCTAGATTATAAACATCGTTAATGAAGTAATCACTGTTTAAATAACTAATTCCATATTTAAATGGTTTCAAAGTGGAAGAGAAAAAATGAAAAACCAACAGTATTAAAATTTATCCATGTATTGGTAATAATGGTTTTAGATATCTTATTGAATAGATTTCATTACACGTCTAAGATCTTTCAACTATTGATTAGAATAGGGTTGGTAAGAGCGCGCAAGAAGTAACTTCAACATTTCCGGATATAAGGTATCTATGTTTGAATGAGACAAAATATCGTAATATGACATCAAGGTACAATGTATTCCCGAAAACCTGATTTGAAACCAGTCAGTAGTTTTTGCGTGAAATTTGTGGAAACAATTTGTCAAATTTTAATGTGCGAAATATAATGCTGGACAATGTACATACTTTTTGGCAACTAAAGTTATTTTATATATTTTCATCTGTACATCATATTTATATAAATAATTCTACTGTACGTGTGTATGTGACTGAACTCCTCCTAAACGGCTGGACCGATTTGAATGAATTTTTTTGTATGCGTTTGGGTGGCGCCCTGGATGGTTTAGATTCACAATTGGACCCGGTAGGTGGCGCTGCTGTAGTTGCGGGTGAAACAGGGACAGCCAGTTTTCTATATATTTATTTCTGTGTATATGTTTTTATCTTCTTCCACCTGCTCTTACCCACTCGCAGCGGTGTCGGCACAACATGATTTTTACACATAATAACTCATTGTTGCATGTCTTGCTTTTTTACATGACGTGTTTATGAGTGTGTGCCTGTCACTATTGACTTAAATATCTAGGATTATGGCTGACGCGTCACTGTCACACGAATCAAAACTAGACACACACACGACAAGGCTACGTGTGAAAGGGCAGAAAATGGAAATAAAGACAGTCTTCCTAAGTGTTCCCAATGTCTAGTGGAATTATTTCTTAGTTTTGGTGGGTTAAACCCGCGGCGCCGCTCGTGTGTAAATTTCTAGTGGCTAGTGGATGTTTTAGTGCTTTAATTAATTACTTAGTGGAAAAGAGGGTCTTCATTCACTAAACTAACAAATTAACATGTCTAGGTTTTCGCATCATGGGTAAACAATTTCAATGTTCATAGATATCCAGATATCCATATCCATCGTTTTTTTTAAGATAAGATGATGCTGACGTTGAAGGTATATTTCATTTGGTATCGCGAACGTCACTTTTATAATTTCTCGAATGTGGCTGAAAATAAACGAATTGAAATAAAACTAGTTTATACGGATTTTATCGCGGTTTAATTTTATTTTAGTCCCGTCGTTTCGAAAGCCTTTCAGCCTTCGTGGTCACTGGAGAGATTGAGGTGTAGGTCGTCTCGAAACATTTATGTTACAACATTAACTTTTGGACTAAAATTAAATTAAACCGCGATGAATTCCGTATAAACTAGTTTAAATTGATTGTGTAATATTCGCGTAAACATAAGAGTTCACTAAATAAGCGAATTACGTAATGTGAAATATGTGTGTCATAACTCCTGAAATATCCCCCATAATGAATAATTATTCGTAAAATGGCAACACTGAGCGATTGCAGCGACGCCCATCAGTTCACGGTTAGCTGGGTACATCTATGCATAATACTTACTAGCACACGCACACATAGCAAGACGTCCCATAATGAACCGATACGTATACAATATGTAACAAAAACCCTGCTGGGCGTTTTAACCGCGATATCAGAATCGATATTCAAACGTTATGCAATAATTCGCATACGAAAATAAGACTATAAAAATAATCTTATTTATTTTTTATACTTTAATTATTTTATTGTTTGTAAACCGTATTTCGATTGATTACCTCTGCAAGAGCGATGTCTCGGACCCAGAGCGATATAGCAAGTTGCGGCGTCTACGTGAATCAAACTCGCCACGCCACGTGTGCACCCGGTTTCGTTAATACGTAACATCAGTCAGCTGTTCATCAGTTTTCAGATGATAATAACATTTTTTTAATTTGTGCATTTTTCTAAGTTATTTGTGTAAGGATAATATCTCGTTTTTGTTTATTATTTTTTTAATTTAACTTTTTTTATAAAGTTTTCTTTATGACAATCTTCACGACCTAGAAAGAGCCAACAGGTTTTTTGTTACATACTGTATACATAGATAAACATGAAATAAGCGATGTGATAGATTGTAAGCGCATGATTTCAGGTGGAGTCTCTATGGGGTCAACCGTCAACATCGTCTGACTTGATGTGGATGCAACACGCCATGAACTCGCGCAATGAGAATCGCGTCAACAACTTGCCCATGTTCTTTTGGGACCAGCAGGTACGTCAAGCAACAACACCACTCATGTATGTCTAAAATTGTGCGACGCATACGTGCAATTACTGTATATCATTTACGTCACCAAAGCGACTAAAAGTTGACAATAGTAGTTTAGTAAAATTTGCTGTATCTTGAACGACATTTTTTCTAGTTAATATTTGTTGCTAGTTTTTGACCGCAGCTCCGCCCGCATCAACTCGTCATATCTGTTCGAAGGAATATTTTAAAAGTGTCCATTTTGAATTGGCCTCGCCAGTTTTGTAATTGCGTGTATTATGGAGCGGATAGGACGTAACCTACGATAATGATTCATTTATCTTGATATAATAAACATATCTAGCCAGGATGCTACGTTACTCCGTTCTGAGCTTACGTTTTACTTCTTTGGTCATCGTAAGATCGACGTTATATTTTATTTGATTTCTTCAGATCATTTCAGGTTCATCGAGATCTAAACCTAAAATACCACCATTAAAGTAATTATTTTCGATCATCAGTTTTGATGCATAAAGGACGAAGTTTATGAGAAGTTTTATTTCCATAAAGTCTATCACTCTCTATCTTACCTCCATTGGCGTTGATTCATAAAATCTAATTAGTCCATATTCATCGCCATTGTCCAACATTTTTCCGTACGAAATGTTATATAAATTGATTTAGCTGCTTATGAGTTCTCAATCAAAATTTCATCCCCTATTTTCACCCCTTAAAGGTTTGGCGATCAGCAATTTGCAGCTGCATCGAAGCTGCGTCGGGTTTTGGTGTCTAACTGCGTTCGATCCATAGACCACAGATTATATAGTAGATATGACAAACATCGATCTTTATAGAAACCAAGCGTACCCATTATTACTATGTAAACATTGTCGTCGCAATGCGTATAGATTTAAGAATGCATTGTGCTGAATGTGTGCTGAATACGAAATCTACATTACTATGTTTTCCGTCCGTGGTTCAAGCGTGGTAACAAAATGGCTTATGAATACGCGGACTGCGGAGTATAGATTTCAGTACTAGCTAGTGATTATACAGGCTATAGCGATCAGTCGCTGAATCAAGCTTCCGAAACGCGTCTAAGGTCCGGCGTTTAGAGAAGGGGAATGTCAGGACATGACTGTAAAGTTTTTTAAAATTTTATATTAAAAATTAGTCCGAGTCCCATCCTCAGTGTTTAATTTATCACAATATCAAAATTTCATGAAGTTCGTTCAGTGATTATTAGCAGATCTGAGATGATATCCTATACTTTGTACGTGCATATTTACCATAAAATTCGATTATAGAAATGGATTATATAATTGGATTGCTAGTTATCCGTAGAGTTTACTTCAGCAGTCGCAAAATTTTAGACGTGCATGTGTTTTAAATTGCTTTACAAGCCTGATATAAGGCGAAAACATAGATATATAAAACCAACAATGTTTGCATAATGATTAGACCTGGGAAGTGCAACAACTGTTTTTAATTATCCACCACACTTGTAATAAGATGCTTTATAAAGTTTGTGTGCCTTGTGTTGCTTGCTTCAATTACCTACGTTTCAAAAACTGTTTTTATATGAATACAAAAATGTAATGTATACATACATACATCTTGATTTGTTATTTTATAATAAAGTCAATGTTACTAAACTTTGTTGTTAGCGATGATAATTTTTGGCACATTTAATCGACATTCATAATAGTTAATCACAATTTAAATCAAATATGTTATGCCAAATAATAAAATATTTCGATCACAAGGAGTTGGAGTATAATGTTGGTTTTTATATGTTTATGGGGTTATTTGGACAATAATCATCGTAGAAAACGGTTGTGGTAACTTTATTAGTATATAGTAGCCAAGTTGTGTTTTGTTATCAGAACTAGACACAAGTAACCTTTGCGAATTTATTTAATTCTGTATACTAACTAACTAATACTAACAAGGGTCAGGTAAAACTAAAGGTATCCGAGTACATACACTCTGGGTCCATTGGTTATTTTTTACTACACGCAGAGTCATATAATATGACATTTTTGATGTTCAATCACGTATTAAGCACATTCAGCGGAAGCGTATATATACATTATGACTTGCCACGCGCACATAGACATCGCTACATTCGATAATCAGCTTTTAAAATGCAATTTTTGTGACGATTTGTGGCGTAGTCTCATTTGAGTCATTTATGCTTACAAAGGAATCATGAATGACATTTCGTTAAACGGTTATACTCACAAACACAGTCTTATAGTTTGTTCCGGACCCATAGGCGTCGTATCAATGTTATGAAAATGTTACAAAACCACCTTTTTTATTTACGTTATCTTATGCTGTGTGCAGATTCTGTTAATGTTTAAGATTTATGTTACGAATACTGACGTGTATATATGGTAATATAAAATATGCTCCGATTATTTAAGGTTTTGATTACTTCAAAATCCCTTTTTACATCTTTCTCTTTTTGAATATGAATATATATTCAAATTTTCTTAATCCCCGACAAAAGGGGTTCTCATAAGTTTGACCCCTTTGTTGTGGCACCGTAGCTTCTAAACGAATGGACCGATTTGAATGCGGTTTTTTGCTTGAAAGTAATTATCTCGAGGTAGTTCTTAGCTTATGTTTGAAGAAAATCTGTTCAGCCATTTAAAATAACATTACATTTAAAGATCTATGGAGAATTGAGTTAGATGTTTTATAAACATATAACTCCTTGTATTAACGTCGAGTCTAATAGAAAGGCTGTAAAAGGGATGGAAACCTAGATTTGATTCTCAGGTTAGGCAATCAAAGATCTTGTTGAGTTTTTCAAATTAAGAAAGCACAGATGAGTTGCTCGCCATTGGAATTTGTGACTGGTATAGCGTTCCGCTTGCACATAATACTATCATATTACACTATGGAAATTAGTTTGGCGTAATATAGGTGCACTAGCCGTGCCTCGGGGTGACAGATGTGACAAATTAATAAAAATATTATATTTGAACAAAAACTTAAAAATCAAGTTTAAAGTATTTGGCAAAAAAATCTTTCATGATGATATTAGATCTTATTTCTTTGCAGGGTTCGAAATTAGGAAGATGATTGTACCACATGATGATTATTATAATAATTATATTGTTATAATATTACTACGATACAAAACTAAATTATTATGGAAAGATGAAGTTCGCGCCGCGTTATAACAAGAGTTATAACATGTTATATGTTTGTTTTAATGTTTTTTTTTAATTATAATATTTTATTCTCGGCTTTTAAAACGTATAAAATCCTATTATACTAGGGAAAGTAAATACGTCGCCCGGGGACATCCCAGTGACTAAAACCGGCCCTGTACACAGATGAGTATTAAATCTCTTTACTTATATTAGACATACGTAACTATGTTCTTCAAAAAATAATTCTGTTGATATGGTATATAATCAATGGTATCTAAACATCAGCGAGATATATAAATTGTAATTATATTAGGTTCATCATCACTAGTGTATATTCGTATTTTTTTCAATAATTCCGTAATACCGCCGAAGTGTTGAGGGTTTTGTGTTTTTGGGTCTAAAATATGGAGTTTCGACTAAAGGATATTCGTATTAAACTGAATGAAGCCTAAGGCCTTTAAACGGAGTGTGAAGAAGCAACTAAGCAGGCCGGCATAATTCTGCCGATCTGCGATAGATTCAGTGTCTATCGTTGGTCGACAGTATTCATGGATTGCGCTATACTTACCATCAGGTGTAGCGTAGTCACTTTGCCGAGCCAGGATAAAAAAAAAGGCTAAAACAACAACGTAACGTTCAAAATTCTTGCTTCTAAGCATGATTAAACACATAACATCGTATGTAGATATTGCAAATTTATGTACTTATTGTATTGTTTGGATTTACGAAATCCATTGTTAAGGTTATCGAAGAATTAATTCGATGTACTTTGTTAAATAAATCGACTTAGTAGTGGCGATTATTATGACTTAGAATTTACAAATAATCCAAATTAATTAATAACTTCTGCGTTTAAGTAGTGTTTGAGGTACCAAAGATAATTACGGATTACTTCAGGTAGAATTAAAGTAAATTTATATACACAACACAGCTGATAAGATTTTTAGGGCTTTAA
Organism: Mimas tiliae; assembly: GCA_905332985.1. Lineage (NCBI taxonomy): Eukaryota > Metazoa > Arthropoda > Insecta > Lepidoptera > Sphingidae > Mimas > Mimas tiliae. The sequence goes on along the minus strand of HG995239.1, from coordinate 11,545,981 downwards.
TAAGCAACGTTGTGTATATCTGTCATAGATATAGTGTTTTGTCTTGTTTCTCCTGACACTAAAGGTCACTTAATATAACAAGACTAAACACTGTATAACTATAACACACTGTACATATATATTAAACTTTTATTAGTAAACCTGTTAGTATAAAAATGACATATAAATTTCTGAGATACAAGGCTCAAACGACTTTCATGATTCCTTGACGCTTTAAATTTGCTTACTGTATAAATTCAAGCGCAATTTTTCACCATCTTTTGCGCAAACATTAGCACATTAACCCAGAATTATAATAACATCTACTGAATCAATAATGAACTCGAATGCACAAATTAACAATAGCTAATCCATAAAAAAAGGTAAGTTTGGTCGAGTTAAAACGCGTGCGAAATAACATCTTGTTCGCACAACAAGCGTCCGCATGCTATAATAGTTTCTGTATTGTAATAACCGCAGCCTGATAATCATTTTAACATGAATTAACTAGATGTAATCAAGTAGTGTTCATTGTTGATAAGTTTGCTTGTTGTACGAATAGGGTTTTTTTTTGTTACGTACGTGATTTAGTCACGGAAGCCTAAGCGTCGATTTGTCATCTCGTTCTAGTGATATGATTGTATTTATAATGGTTGTAAACTTATATGTGTATAATTATACAATATTTGTTTATCTATAGTAAAACATAATTACTTTCAGCTGCAAAAATAAATCGCGATATTTTTTTTTAAGTTTTTTTTTATAGATTGCGATATAATTTACCACTTTCTGTAAACATGTATAATAAACATACAGTAAACTAACCGTTGTACGTAGACACTGTGACGACGCCTTCATAACGTGGATATTGTATTATCTGGACAACCCTTTAATGTATACAGTAATTTGGCCATATGTGTCTAGTGTAGATTTGGTTATTGATTATGGGAATTCGAAATCATCTTATATATATTTTGTGTTTTACATACGGTGGATTTTTTAAAAATGTCGGATGAAATATAATTTAAATCAATACGGTTGCTATTTTCAAATATTTAATTGTATTTGGATTTGACTGGAAAAGATATAAAGCAGTAGTAAGCTCGGCGCGGTGGACGCTTTCGTTAAATTATTATGATATTACACAGTATGTTATTATTAAAGACGCATCCACCACGTCGACACGTGTGGTTTGGCTTTATATTGAATTTTATTCATTTCTGATTTGGAAAGAAGCTAAATTTGCATGCAATTATAAAATAAGTTATTCCAGCTGTCATTGAACGAACAAGATTTTGTTTGTGATTTGTTTATCTGATGAATTTGGCCCCTAAACAATACCTTCATGATTCCTGATTTTATTTTAACTTATAAAAAATTAGGGTTACCATTTGAGTTCTGCTCAGGAGAGCAGTTTTTTTAAAACAATGCCTAAAATGGCAACTGTGGGAACAGTTGCCATTTTAGGCATTGTTTTATTTTGAGTTCCTGTGATTAATTTAAAAGTGAGTTATTTGCCTGATTCCCTCTATATATAAATGTACCTATATATGTGGTATGAGAAGGTATGAAAAATGTTATGTGAGTATAGTGAACACCCATACAAGTATTATTCTTAATGCTTTTCGCAGTAGAACCCTCCATTTTAGGATAATTTATTCTTATTAATGGTAACCCTAATTACGATACTTAATATAGATACCTAAATGACCTGTGGTTTTCAGGCTGATAAGTAAGATCATTATGAAAACGATAGAAAAAGCCGAAAGAAGAATGTTACACACATTGCTAATAAGAATCAAACAGAAGATATATTTCGATTGAATTTAAAGACCTAGTGACTATTCGAACTGTGACAAGTTGGTGTAGATTTAATTTAATATATTATGTTATTCTTTGTCACTGATGCATTGGCGAATAATATATAATAATATATACTATAAGGAATGAATAACATTGATTTAGGCTGCGCTTGGCAGCTAGTATGGCAGAATTTGAGTTGCTCAAGAATTATAAGAAACTGATGTGCATAACGCACTCTGTGTCGATGAACTTTTTTGATTGTTAACAGGTGTTGCCTTAGCATAAATCGCTTGTAAAAGCGTTTTTATTAAAATATGTTTTGTGTTAATCAGTATTCTATATCAGTTGATCTGACATTTTGTGTTTCACCTGGTACATGTTTGCTTGTGCCGAATTCTTTTATTTAAGGGGTAAATATGTAATATTTGCCAAATTTATGCTTTCGTTTGTTGATTTGGTGTTCCGATTATAATAGATGGATAGGTGTTTGTTATAAATTTTAATATAATTATAAATTATACCAAATACGAACATAATAAATATATAGTTATATTATGATTAGATAGTTATGTTAATGCATAGATGGTGACCATGTTCGTGGCAGTTGGGTAATGACAGGTGGACACCCTCATTTCCCCTCCCCGCACGCTGCCCACGAGCTAGTGCAGGCCGCGCCAACTGTAGGCCTATTACAAGTTTCGAAAGTTTTAGGGAACGATGTCAGTTTATATTTTCTCTGTATACATCGACTAATAGTAGTCACTAGTGGAAACTATGATGAAATAAAATTGGAAGTATGATGAAAACGATATTAAGTCGAATACGATATTATTGTTCGAACGATTCTTTGTTTTTGATGGTATGAATTACTAGTCTAATACTTCAATAGTAGGTAATTTCATACGAATTTGTAAACTGTGAACGTATTTGGAACTCGTACTAGACCTACTGTTCTCCGATTGTCGTTTATGTCGATGATTGTTTTATTCTAGCGTGTGACTTCGGTCATTCTTCATTGCTATAATGTTCAAGTCAATTAAAAGTCTTTAAAACAAGCTTCTATTCGAAGTGTAATATGTTGCATTGCAGTTTTTAATAAAAATAACAAAGAAACAATAAGTCGTTGTATTACTGTACATTTTGATTTTGATAATATGACATGCTGACGTAAGCCAATAGTTGTTTTTTCTAATTTTCTATCGATCATCGGAACCTAGTTCTCCGCTGGGATGCCTAACACCAGACAGACAGACAGAAAGAAAGTAAATTATCGACAATTGTCTTGGAAAATTGAGTCACATTTGTCGCATTCTTTACATCAGCCACGAACATAGTCCTCTATATATTTACATAAATAAAAACATTCCAAGTTTTTATTTACCTCAGCATACATTGCAAATTGGAATTTATTGCCTACTTTTTCTTATGGCTTATCCTTGTTCTCAATTGTTTTAACAGTTTCATGTGATGACTATTACCGCCTTACCTATAAATGTTATTTAGGTGATTAAGGTAATCACTACTTTGCGCACTTTCTTCCTAACTTAATTATTTGAGAGCTAGAGAGACAAAATACTGGTTAGAATAATCACTGATAAAATTTATTTATGGGTAAGGCCCTCATTGTTTATAAATAAAATATTGTGGTTAATAATGGACATTTTTCTGGATTTGTTGGGACCATACTTACCTTTTTTGTTTAAATTTATTAAATTGGGTTAATTTTTCAAGGCCCGAATAAATTCTGCCAAATAATGCATTAAACAGCCTATTTGAGAAGTACTCATTCGACATACGCTTCTTTCTCCATAAATAATATTGATAGACTGATAATTTTGTATTTGCTGTTTTATATTTTATCTGATAATGATTACTTGGACATTGAGAAATATGCCCTAATTCCAAAGATATTTTATATTCATACTTCTTTATTTTATCCACATTTCTAGAGATATGTGAAGTGTTTTAATTAGATATAATTGCATAGGTTAAGGGTATGCATAGGTTCTCACGGGGTTTATGTCTGCAATTATTTTCCGTGAACTGTTTTATTCACTGTTGTAGAAAATTTCACATGAACGAGGAATTTACAACGAATTTATCTATTGCACTGGTTAGTCATTGAAACATATCGTAAAGGATATATTACTTTTATAGTTTAATTATACGGTACAAAACATATACTTACGTTATCTTAATAATGTATCAATTGTAAACTTGGGGTTTTTTTATCACTGTATTCGAAAGTCAGACAGCTTAGTTTTTATTTTTATATTTCATATTATTAGGATTATGGACCAAAAAAAAATGAATGATACTTCTTAATAGTAGTAAAAGTTGCGAGTTTGAAATCTCTATTCCAAAAGTTAAGTTTTTAAAGAGTTTATTATAATTTCTGGCTGTTATTAGTTTAGCAAGACTGATGACTAGTTTTCAAGACATGTGACATTATAGATGGGTATATTGTGGCGGGAGTAAAGTCATTAGACGGACCTCCCATTTTTGTGTAACTTAGTATAGTTTATTTCTAAGTTACCAAAGTAATATATGTTAGGAATAATAATGATAATAAGAATGCGAAGGTACATTGCAATCGCATAATATGCATTGATACTTTTGGCTAGATAATAATGACGCGTCTTTTTATTATTGATATTGGGACTGTTTGAATCTAATCTGTTTGTTTGTTACTACATATTTTCAACTATCAGTAAGAAAAATGGCATGTATCCACGTACCTACTAAGATTTTTTCAAGTTTCCCTTTGTACCTATATCGATTTTACACACTCGCCAAGACTACTTTTGTCTCGTCTCAGTCGACTTTTCAAATGGTTTCATAGGCTTTCGCAGTCACATCGAATACAATGAGCATCGTTCGCGTTATATTTGCACCGATTCCACCATGCTGGGTCGTAAATCAATAGGTGCAAATTATATTTCACAATTTGCCCCTATTGATTTACGATTCAATTATAATATGTATACAGCGTAGTATTGCCAGATATCTTTCTCATCGGCGAGTTGCAAGCCATAGGATCTTTGCATGATTTTTAAACGCAAAGACCTGCCTAGTGCGTCACCTGATAGTAAGTGATCACTACCGCTCACGAACACCTATAATAGCATTCAATTAGGGGTGTGTTGCGGATTTTAAAGGATGGGGAATTTGGGCCTCATCATCGAAACACAACAATAAGTTGCCACTACACGTTTGTTTATTGTGCGGTACCTAGTGGTACCATCGAGCCGCTCAGCAATTTGTACTGTCGGTATTACAATAGTGATTGGTATAGAAATGTAACTGAAAGTTGAAAACGTTATCTAGCCATGTGTATGGATGCAGTAGTGTTAATGTTATTTTATGTAAAGTATGACAGGGTCGGTTATTGTGACGTTAAGTTACGAAAAAGGCTTTGCCTTAATTCCATTGTGTTAATACTTGTATGGACCTTATTATTAATATGATTTATTACCTTTTTTCCTGTTTAACAATAAATGTTTCTACTTTTTGCTATTATGGATTATTGTTTCAATTTACCCCTAGATAATTATAATGCTTATTTGTATTCTATTTTACTGCGAATCAGATACATTAATATTAAATATCGAAATAAACATATAGATAAAATTATATCCGTAGATATTTATTAATAACTGCATACAAAATATTTGTAAAAGTTTAAGTTATGAATTTATATTCCTAATTATTCATACTATGAATTATTTATAGATTTTGATGGATCGAACTGAGAAATTCGGAATGTGTGTGAAGTATTATAAAATTCCTATTGAAATTTAATTCAGTCTTACTTTAGAAATACATTCCGGATTATAAGGCCGGTGGATCAGGCCAGTTTTGTCGTAAACATCTCCACATATTATAATTTTCCAAGAAAGGATTTTCTTTGTGAAATCTATAGAGGCAAATAATAGAAATATCGAAGTTTAGTGCTATTTTGATATATATATATATATATATATATATGTCATTAAATCGTAGATCCTTTGTACAAGATATTTTTTTATGCACTGTAGACGCGCGCTTACCTGAAAGTTGTGTCACCGGTGCGTTGAAGAGTCGTTTCAGCAGAATTGGTGTGTGTGCATTTCTAGCGAGCGTGGGATGAAACGAGTGATACAAATAATTGGTTACAACGACTATCCAATGCGCCAGAGACGTACATTATAAGATTTATTTGTATAGTGTTGTACTATTTATAAGATATAATTTGTGTATTTATCGCGTTTGCATTGCGTGTTTCTACGGCGCGTACAAAAACGTAATGTGCAGGCTCTTGGCAAATTATTACATGTTGTATTAAATGGCAAGTATGTGATATTTTTTGTTTTAGTTAATTTTTATACGTCTTGCTATAACCTTGTAAATATAAAATTGATTATTTCTGAGATGTATAGTAGTGACGCCTCAGCGTCTTCCTGTTGACAGATACACACATAGCAAGATGTGCAAAAATGAAAATGAATGGCTATTTTAATACTCTATATTGGCGACATCGTCGGAAAATCGATGGGGCCATAATCTAAAAATAGAATAGAAATAGAAGTAAAAAACAAACCACCTGCAGAAATATTACCTAAATCGTTCGCAACCGAAGTGGAAAGTGGTAAATTATATTATTTGTATGATAGCACCGATTACCTTGTTTCATCATAAATAAGAGCCATTTGAGTACTCTTACTTTTAGGACGTGTTAGGATAGACTAACATATAAATTCCTATTGACATAAAATATTAGTTGTTGCAACAAAGCGTACAGTAAAGGTCATCATAAATAAGAGCCATTTGAGTACTCTTACTTTTAGGACGTGTTAGGATAGACTAACATATAAATTCCTATTGACATAAAATATTAGTTGTTGCAACAAAGCGTACAGTAAAGGTCAACGTACACCTATTAGCACCGCACTACTCGTACGCGCTGCTCCGCAGTCGTCTAGTTTAAACTACAAATTCTTAAGAATTTGTTGTATGAAATTGTATACAACCTCGTACACCTATTTGCAATACACGAGCTGCATATCACATCTTTGTCATACATCTTACAATTCGATGACTGCGGCGCATCCGGCCAGTGCGGTGCGAATATGTGTATATTCATCATTCATGTTCATCGTTAATGGATGAAAAAATCAAGTATTGTAATATATTAATTAATATAAGAAAAAAAAAACAATCAATATTTTTGGCCAAATTAGTTTGAGTGGACCCTAAAATGGAAATATTATATTTTGTTGTTTATCGCAATCATTCCCTTCGTGGATTCATTTCATTTCTATTGGTTTATATTCTTTTCTATATATTTATATAAAGTGCAGGAGCAATAAAATGGTTGCTTTGAATAGGTAATAAATATAATTAAAGCTATTGAAATGGATAAATTTACAAGTCTAATCCACTGCTGCTTCATATTACGCAATGCCACAATTATTTAATCGATCCTGTGAGCCTGTCTCATTGACTAACACTTCAGGAATCAGTTGTATATAGCGCTGTTCAAACTCCGCGTTTTCTGAATATTTTAAAATGCGGATATGAATCCTAATTTTCCTCACACTCTGTTGTGTGTTAAGGAGGCACAATGAAATGTAAGTAGATTCCTTGACTAATACATTACATTGGTGTTTAATGTATTAATTATATTATATGCAGGCTCTGACCGCATCCATATCAAACGCTGTTAGGCGTATAAAATAAAGGTTCAGTTTTACATGACTCCTAACTAGTGCATAATATTCATTGCATACAACCTATATTTTTGCTTTTAATTAACTAATGCTTTTTCATAATACCCTGAAGCGCACAGTTTCAACCATCCTATGTTTGTTTCACACGTGTCTTTAAATCTACAATAAAAGGTATTACTAAATTTCTTCTATATTGTAAAAGATCGATTTTAGTAAGTAAATCAATTAGTATTAACAAAAAAAACAACTCATTCAATGTTGTTTAATACGTAAATATTATTTTGTAGGATTACTATAATTTTGTTCTTGTTCTTGATACTGAGCGCTTCACATTGACTGTTGTAAATTAACTCTCGAATGTATTTATGCATCGTATTAATATTATGTATATATTTATTTATAGAAATGAAAATAAGAAATCAAAAGCACTTATTCAAATGGGTTATATTTTAATGTGTTATAAACATAAATCACCTGATCAGTAAAGCAAAAATACAAGTCTTAATGGTCTTGAAGTATTGCGTACAGCTTCATATATATTTAACATTGATGTTGAATGGAAAAAAAGATTATTTTATGTCATTGTCTAAAAATGTATGATCTACGATTACAGCCGTCTGCCATCGCTTCAAACTCCTTGCTCCCTGAGGAAATAGTCAAAGAGATGAAGACTGAGGATCAGATACTCGCACAGATGAGGGCAAATCAAAATATGGGATCCCAGCAAACACTGCCATTTATAACTGACCAGTCGGCAACAACGCCAACTACAACTAAATCCGATGACAATTTCGCTCTCGCCGTGAACGCGACACCTAACTTAGAGGAGCTGCAAAAGCTTATACAGAAAAACGCGCTGGTTTCCCCTCCCACGCCCGCGTCACCCGCCTCGTCAGTGTCGCCCGCCTCGCCAGTCGTCAGCGACGAAAAAGATACTCCCGAGGAGGTAAATATATTGCATCTATATACATAAGATTATAAATTAATCTCAAGTTTTATTTCGCGATTTATATCATGTCCGTGATCACCAGCACTACCACTGTTTTAGTGTTTGGAAGCGTTTATCCTACACCCTTTACATTAAAATAATACTGATACATAACATTGGTATATTCTTCACCTAAGAAGCCAGATTTTTTGTATATAAAATCATTGACGTTTTCACATAATATTTCAGCCTAAATCAGAATCACCTAAACCCCTAAAACCAGAAACTACTCCTGTTGAGACGAAACTGCAGCAGCAACCAGCAAAATCTGCAGAGAATAAGGCGAACAAGCAAGCTAAGAGTGACAATGAAAAGACTGCTAAAAGTAAGGAGACTACCACAAAGGCTAAAGGCAAAAAGGTTAAAGAAGAAAAAAAAGAAGAGCCGGTTGAGCTGAAGAACAAGGACAAGGACAAGGAAAAGGAAAAAGAAAAGGAAAAAGAAGAGGATAAAAAGAATGAGGTACATAAAAACATTGTAGTCAACTTTCTATACCACTCTATATTTATAGTACACTAGCTGTTGCCCGCGGCTCCGCCTGCGTGAATGCCAATTTCCAGGATTAAAGTAGTCTAGTCTAGTCTATAAAGAAATAAAAACAAAAAAATATTGTCTAAAAAATGGAAAAAAAATATTTTGGGGGGGAAATTGTAGGATTGGAATAGATAGGAACAACACGCAATCAAAATGAAGCTCGGAATTCGTAAAGCGCGCCTCTTCGTGAAATGCACAAACTATACATAAGTTTGTTAAGGTCAAATGTAAGCGCTAGCCCCCGTAATTCAATTTAATGTTGTTTTTTTTTAACATTGCAGCTGGATCCTTCGATGAATATGGATCAAAATGATTTTGCGCAAATGATCAATGAAATAATAACAATGAAAACTATAAATATTGCTTTTAGAGTTATTTAATGTACAAAATGACTAATTTGAGAAAAAATTGTTATTTAAAGTTTATAAATCATAAGCTTTGTTGATAATTATTATTCAGTAGAAAAACAGTGATTGATTTGAAAAAAATAATTTGGTCGATATTATGTCGAAGGAATGTGTAGGAATTTTCAAAATTTAAACTAAACTAAAAGAAAATTCGCGGGTTAGTGATAATGTCCCACCTTAATGTAGTAAATACATTTGCCTAATGATCAGAGTGATTTAGTGATACTGCATCTACTGTACCCACAGAAGGTACCGTGGAATGCGTTCAGGCGAATCACATATGCCAAGTTCACGTACGAAACGTATGTAAACTGACATACGTGTCATACAGCCACTGCGCTCTCCGCCCTAGTATCCGCGCGTTATACTCGAATGAGGCCCTGTAGTAATATGAGCTGGGCATTTTGTATTGCTGCCGTCTCTTGTCAACGCTGGCGAACACAGAGTGAAATAAAATGTATGGATTAATAGAAATTTTAAGGTTGAAGCCGCGTTATTATCGATATATGCTTTGAGTACATTTTTTATGGCAAAGCGTATGGATCTTATAGACTGCTGCGATAATAATGCTCAGCGACCGTCCCAACATAACATTTATTTTACATAACAGATATCTCGAAAACGCTTTTTTAATATCGACAGTTAAAATCGTAGTAATGGGAGAGAGGTTTTAACCGTCATGTTAAAAAAGTAATAAATATAAAAGAATATTATCTGACAACATACAAGACGATTCGATTGGTATTGAATTTGGTCATCAACGCTTCGATTGATCGACGCATCTTGATCACTTGTAATATTTTTGTACAGGTGATAACAGATTTTAATGCTATTGACTCACAAGTTTCCCTTATTTTTTTTCTATTTTGTAATTATGTTATTTAAGTTTAGTAAAATAATGTGGTGTAAATGAAATAAAAAAACACTTTTTTCAGCAAAAACGTTCAGCTGAGCCTTCGCCGTCGAAAAGTAAAAAAGAAGAAAAAAGTAGCAAAAAAGAATTAGACAAGGAAAAAAAGGTATAAAGAGTTAATTCAAATTGAACTGGATTGTTAATCATTGGTATAATTTATTATTATTTTTCATTGTTTTAGGAATGGATCAAGGAGGGTTTCACACTAGTCAAAGGTTCTGAGAAAACTGTCACTAAAGAAAGTAAAAAGAAGGCGGAAGAAGTAAAAGTGGCCGAGGAGGCGGAGCGCAAAAGGTTAGTTTATTTAATAACCGATATAATACTGTAGTAGACGACCTTTATATAACTTATACTTAATTATGTGTTTCACACTTCATTGTTGTGACAGGAGAGAAGAAGAGAAGCAAGCAGCTGAACAAGAGAAAAAGAAAAAGCAAGCCGATACCATCAAAAAGCAACAGGTTTATTTAATAAAGTTTTTGTAATAAAACTTTATTTTTATTAAATGCTTTGTGCAAGGTGAAATGTCTTTAAGATTCTCCTTTTTAAGTTATTGGTTGTAACATTTTTATAATACGGCGTCTGATTAATACACACTCAATATAGGCCAAGATAGATGTATATTGTAATTGGTGATGTTCTGTTAAAGGCGTTTTAACTTGTCTGTCGGTGTGATGCAGGAACTGCAGCTTCAGCAACAGAGACAGGCGGTCGAGTCCGCGATTAAAAAGGCGCCATGGTCGACCGCGAACAACCAGGTGATGCAGTCGATGAACAAGGATGGCCTCACACTAGCCGAGATCCAGCGCCTTGAGAGAGAGAAGAAAGTCGAGCAGATCAAGGAGCAGCAGCAGATGATGCAGATAATAGCGCAGCAACAGGCCGCGGCGTTGGCCAGAGAACAGGTTCGTAACAATGTAAGATTTCCCGAAGGACATTTATGGTTTTTCCCAAATCACCCCTCTCCTTCCCATTCCTCTCCTCGAAAATTGGCCATGTATCCATGATTCATTGGTATTTTGCTTTTCATTGGCGGTGGAAATCATTTACAATCAGGTGTTACACTTGCCCGTTTGCCAGTCTCTACTATTAAATAATGCTGATATTAATATATAAAAAAAGGAAACAGTTTTGTACTTGTATATTTTTCTTTTGTCCATTTGTACACAGGAGATGCAAGCTGGCTTGGGATGGGCGAAAAAGAAGAATACCCCAATGACTACTCCTGGACAAAGTTTAGCGGAAATTCAGGTATTCATCATTTGCTAACCATAAAATAATAGTAATAATCACAGGATAATAATAGATCATGTAACCACCTTACTATATTCTGTATAGAAATAAAGTGTGCCAATTTTTACTATGTAGATTGGCGTCATCTACGGTGCGCATCTATACATAGTATAAAACAAAGTCGCTAAACCACGCAACACATTTTTATTCGGTTTTCATTATCATTTAGGCAATTTCTTCCTAAAGATTTATATGTATATCATGTTATGATTTATGGGAGCTGGACAGTAATATGCAGGCGGGGGAAACCACGCGGGACAGCTGGTTGATTACGTAATGCACGATGATCAGTCGAGCTAAATTATATTCCAGAGCAACGTATTTCATTGGGCATACATTTTCCTATAACAAGTACATACATACATACGCACTCACGCCTGTACGCCCCGAAGGGGTAGGCAGTGGTGTCACCAGTACACCCACATTTCGCCGAGCGTATCTCCCTCCCACGATGTGATAGGGGGCGAGCCTATCGCCATACCGGGCACAAATTCCAGACTCCGGGTTGATACTGAGCATTTCGTAATAGAAAACCCCAATACCACTTTACCCGACCCGGGGATCGAACCCGAGACCTCAGCGTTAGCCTCAATCGTAATGCGTAAGCATTACAACTGTGCCACCGAGGCAGTCATAACAAGTATTCAGGCAGTCAGACATAACAAGTATTTTAATATAATATTGTTTGGGTAATATAAATTAATACGCAAAATATTTGTCATGTCGCGTCTCTTTGCTGCAGCATCGTGATAAGCCGTTATATTCTGGTTTGAGATTAAATGCTATTTATTCTTCGTAGGCGGAGGCCAGGAAGCAAGCCGCGGCGGCGGCTGCTGCAGTCGCAGCGGCAGCAGCAGCCCAGGCTCTAGAAGAAGCCCAAGCGCCTCCGCCACTGCCTATTAATAACGTACCATGGGGCAGCTCTCATAACGGAAGTGGAAACGGTAAGTATCTTTTTTTAGTAATTTTTGTCGAGTGCTGGGCAAAAGCTTCTCGTTCTTCTTGCCTAGAGTCTTACTAACTATAAAGAAATCACAGTTTCGTTATTATTATAACAATACGTGGCCAGCGAAAACTGTAGTTTTGCGTATTAATAGGGTATTTGCCTGTAACAAAATTATGGATATTTATATTATACCGTATTACGTATTATAGTATTGTTGGTAATCAGTTTAGAAAATCAGTTAAAACTATATATAACTAGCTTTTTCCCGCAGCTCTGCCCTCGTTGTAACCTTGGTTAGGCGGAAAACGTTATTTTATGTACTATACAATCTTCCAGAATTTTAGTGTTTAATTTTTAAATAGGACTGTATAACAGAATATGTAGGCTTATAGTGATCAATTCATGGTGGAAATGTGTATGAGATATCTGATAAAGTAAAAACGTTTATGTATGATTGTCTGCCCTCTCGCGTCTCTTAGTTTGGGTCAGCTCCAACAATGTTCACACCCGCTACACCGCGGCCCGTGTACGCGCGCATTGTTGTGCTTGTCTTTACTAAATAAATATTTTATAATTTGTTATTTATAGCTATACTAGCAGTTACCCGCGGTTCCGTCCGCGTAAATGTCTTTATCTGGGGTAAAAGTTGCCTATGTTCTAACTTCTAATTCATGTATTGGTTTGTATCGCAAATTTTACTAAAATCCATTCAGCGATTAAGGCATGATCTACAAACATCCAAAAATCAACCCCCCCCCCCCCCCCAATCCTTTCGCGAGTTGAATTTTACAAATATATGAAACACTGTCTCATTATTTTTAATAAGTAATTATTGTACTCAACTTCACAGCCGTTTCTTTTCATAGAAAATTCCCCCGTTTCACCCCATAAAATGTAAATTTCCAAAAACCATTTTTTAGCGGCCCCTAACATTACACAAACTACCACCTGACTAAATTTCATGATCATAGCTTTATTAGTTTTGAGATATTGTGTTTAATCAATCAGTGAGTGGTATTTCACTTTATATATAGATTACTGCTCCTATCCCATGGGTCGTAACGTGATGATATATAGTTTATACCACTCATTAAGGATGTCTACGTTTTGATCTTTATTTTTAGATATTGCTAAATTAATACTTGATATTGGCGAAATTATCGAAAATCGATGGGGCCATAATCTAAAATTAGAATAGAATAGTTATAAACCATTGTCTCCACAAAACAAATGTACCGTGTGAATATGACCCCAATCGGTCAAGTTAAAATAAATACTTTCATACAAGTTCAACCCCCCTTCCCCCCTTTGCAAGAGGAATTTACAAAAATGTGAATCACATATTTCATTATTTTTGATAAGTAATATTTGTGCTTAATTTGACAGTCCGTTCAAAGTTTCATACGATATTCAAACCCCCCTTTTACCCCCTTAAAATGTGAATTTCCAAAAATTTGTTTTTAGCACGCCTAGCCATTTCACAAAGTATAATCTAGCCAAAATTCAAGACCCCAGCTTTAGTTATTTTTGACAAATCGTGATTAATCAGTGAGTGAGTGAGTAAGTTAAACCCCCCCTGCCCCCCTCCCCCCTTTTTGCAAGTGGAATTTTGGAAAAATGTGAATCACATATTTCATTATTTGTGATAAGCAATATTCGTGCCGTATTACGTTCCATAAAAAAAGTTCAAATTGCAACCATCCCCCCCCCCCCCCCGGTCCCCTTTTGTAAGTGAAACTTTCCAAAAATGTTACTCTTATATTTCATTATTATTAATGAGCAATATTTGCACTCAACTTCACAGTCTTATTCCGTTCCATAAAAAAGTTTCAAAGTTCGACTATTTTTGCCATTTGGCTACGGAAGCCTAAAAAGAGAAAATGAAGAGGAAATAAAAATAGTATCAGCTTTAATGTAACATAATGAGCGATTTTCCAAAAACAGTCAAATTGCCTGGTATAAAAAGAGAGGAAAGAAAATATAAATATATTATTCAAAATGTATAATGTCAACAATGAAGTACGACATTCATTGTTCTTTCACACGTAGTTCGTCACAAGTGCCATCCTACGGTGTCGCTACAGTATCATTTAATAAATCATACATTCCAGGCATAGAGATACTTTAAAATCAATTGTGCCGCAATCATGTACATGATTGTTCACTTTCTTACTTGTATGGACTAAAAATAATCGTAGCTTCTGTAGCGCGGTTAATTTGAACGTAAGTTAAAATCTGTGGAGACTTCCACGGAACATAAATAAAATATTGCATGTTCGATTACTAGGTGGATTCTGGGACACGTTACCCAACCAGCCCATCAAGCCGGAAAAGATTCAGGAGTCGCCAAAGATAACGGAGGCCAGCAAAACCAAGAAGAAACCCCAGCCTATTGTCACTATACCAGTAAAGAAGGAAGTCTCGCCCGCCGCCGACTTTGACAACTGGTGCACTGTTGTGCTCACCTCATGGAGTTCCAAGATCGATGGTGAGACCTTCTATTGACCACATACCACATACCCATAGACGCTTAATATTATTATTATTATTACCCCTTTATTTATTTGTGTGTGTAGCTACACAGCTAAATTTATTTACTGTTTCTTTTGCTATTGCATGCTCATGCATGCAATATGCATTCCTTAAATAAGGAGAGAACTTAATTAGTTTAATTTAAAAAAATTGTTAGGAGGGACCTCAAATGTCTAATTTAGTCATTTCAAGCTACTTAAAAAAACGAGGTTGTCAATTCGTCGTTTATTTTTGCAGTGCCAACATTCGTTGGCTTTCTGAAGGACATCGAGTCACCATACGAAGTGAAAGATTATGTTAAATGTTATTTGGGCGAGACAAAAGAATCGAGTGATTTCGCCCGTCAGTTTCTCGAACGAAGGTAAGTTGTATACCCAAAACAATAATAAATAATAACCTGTTCAATACGTCAACTCGTGTTGTCATCCGACAAAACTGACAATAAATAAAGTATTTTTATTTTAGTTCAAATTTCAAAGATATTTTACAGTGTCTTGTGTGAATTAATTATATGCCAACTTGTCGAAAATAAGTTATGTCCTGTTATTTTAGTTTTTTTTATCATCGATTAGAAAAGAGTAAACTATATTTTAGTTTTAGTTTGTGTCAATAGATATTACACCAATATCTATGCTGATGGAGGAGGTTTTAGAATTGTGTGTTTGGCATGATATTATAGGTCCAAGCTTATGCGCGTGGGCATGGTGACGCCCTCGGACGACCTGTGCTCGCCCGCGATGGCGATTAACCCTCGCACCATCTCCGGCTCTGACTACCAAGAGGTGAAAGGTAAAGGAAAGAAAACCAAAAAGAATAAGATGTTGAAGGTCGACGCGCGCATACTGGGCTTCTCTGTGACCGCCGCCGAGGACCGCATCAACGTGGGCGATATCGACACCGCCTGAGACGAGGACGAAAAAAGAGTGTTCACTTTGTGATATAGTTAACCCATCGGACAATTAGCGAACAGTGTTGTCGTGACGTGTCCACGTTCGAAGCCCCTCGGTCCTCGCTGGTCGTGCCGACCGCCTGGCCGCCTGGCCGCCGCTCGATGGCATCCATCGGCGCTCAACACTCTCATAAAGACTATTTACTGTCTAACTCAAATATAAATGTAGTATAATAAGATAAACGATGGGTAACATCGACGCGTCAATTTAATATTTATAACTTTTCTATACTGTGTATTTATTCAGCGTTATGTCGCACCGTTTAAACATAGATACTTGTAGTCCACCGTGTACCTGTCCACTGGATAGTGCTCAGTTGAGCGGATAGCGTTCACGCGACGGTACTGGTCGCTAGTGCATACATAGTAAGTGAACAACAAACGTCGTGCCTTCTGTGAGTGCTCACCGTTGGGTCGGTGCATCGTCTTCGAAAAGTTTTTAATCCGTTTTTGTATGTCTATGTTTATATAATGCATGTTTATTTATTTGAATCAGTATCTAAACTCAGGCCTGTTTTAATCAGTTTCGCATGAGTGGTGTAATCAAAATATTTTAACAGCACTGACACGACAGTAGCTCTTGTGCAGTTTTCTAGTCAACTCAGCTTACTAATTATTGTGATAATTCACACAGGAGATTTTAACGTACAATTTTAGTGTGGAACTACCCAATTTGTGTATAATTATAACATAATACAAGTGAACAATTAACACATTCATGCTAACTATCTACACCATGTGCCTTTGACGCATATTAACTGAGTGCTCTGTACGCTTATTATTATGAGCGTATGAGCGTCGTCAATATAGAGTTATCCTGTGCCCGTAACGTTTATGATAAAACTTTTACGAGTTGGTGCTGTATATCGATGTTCATTCACAATATTCTCTAACCAGTACGAGTTGAACGCATTGATGCTTCGGAAGGCACCTCGGTAAAGTGACATGACTTTAATATGCGTCACAGACACATGTTATAGGAAAGCGAAAATACATGGGAAGCATTAGCGAGTCAAAGACATACGGTGACAGTTAAACCAACACCCATACACGATGGTTGCACTGAATGTGTTAAAATGTTAATGTATATGAAATGTGCAATTTACGAACCCAGATATTATTCATATATTATAAAGTTTATTGTAGGACAATTTATTTATTCCGTGCATTGCTTAGATTCTAAATAATTATACTGTAAATTAAAATTGCTCAGCTATAATACGCTAATTGAATATTAATTAGAATCGTAAAGTTGGGAATTCTCGTTCGAAGATACTTTTAAAATATTGTTTTATTATTTTAACTATGTCTTAATTTGGTATTTTTTTAACCTATTAGCATAACAGTGTGCAACATAATGTTATAATTATTTGGTGGAAATGTTCACAAATGAATTTTAAATCTTAGGTATCGTTTTAACTTTGTTTTAATAATTGACTTGGCCACTATTAGTGTGTCACATTTTAATTTTAGTTAGTAACGATGGGAAGCGCCTTCGTCACTGTGAAACATTTAATTAGCTTTGTTGATATCTGAGAATTATACATTATTATGATAATAATATTATGTCGCGCAAGCAGCGCTGGTAGCGAACGAGTTATCTCACCATTGCAAAATATATTTTTAGATTATTATTCAAACTCGTGTACCTAATGGATACTCAATTTTATATGAATTACACAACCTATAAGTATGTCTATACAGCGCCGGCCCTAGCCAATGATCAGGGGTAGAGCGATATTGTCTTTAGCTCACATAAATTGTATTTCAGTTTATGTTTAATAAATAATAAATACCAATTTTTTTTAAATCTCATTTGCCCTGTGCTTCTCACAGGGCACCATAAGAAAAAAACACTCGAAATTGGCATTTTGGTGCCTTTTACCATCTGGTGCCTTGGCGCTAGGCTAGAGCGAACACCTCTCGCTCTAGCCTAGGGCCGACGCTGTTATTATAAGTTATCGCTTCGGCAGCCTTCGTTTATTCTGAGAAACATAAATATTTCTGGATCATACAAACATTTGTTACGGTTCGGGAATGCTTCTCGCTTCGCATTCGACTACTCTCCCGCTACGCCACGGAGGCTGTAACATAAAAGGCAATGATGATGATCCAATATAGAGCATTATAGGTATTGTGTACTTATTTTTCTCTCTTAAATTTCTAACAAGGCCAGAAAAGCCGGAATTTGTTTAAATATTCGTAATAACTCGAAAAGAAAATTGCCGAAGCGCTTAATTTAAATCTTAATACTTGTTTATATTATGATTTTTTTAATTTATGTACTGTGAAAAACGAGAAAAACTTAATGCTGCATTTTGTTATTACTTTAGAAATATAAACGAATTTAAAGACTTGGTAAGAAGTGCGCAGTGCTATATACCAAATACATTATACGGGCTGAAGTTGTAACGGACCGTTAAAAACCCCTGACATCTATTATATAAAGGTCTCATTTCTAAATGACTGAACATAACCATCTGGATTAAACCTGTTTTCGGAAAAAAGGCCTGCATTCAAATCGACCATTCGTTTAGGCTCACGACGTAGACAAGATAAACACATACATAGACAGACAAAGGGATCAAACTTGTAACATCATCTATTTTTGTCGGGGGTTAAAACAGTAAAATTTGAATTAAAACTTACGTCAGTTATTCGTTTGCCCATGTTCTTGTTTAAATACAGTACTAAATATATTTTTCCACTCGTATATAACTTAGATATATATAACTATGAGCAATAATTAATAACCCTTAGAAATATGTGGCCGTCTTGCAGATATAGTTTTAACTATTTGTAAAATAATCTCCAATAATTGCAACATTTTTATCGACGATTTTTTATCGGACATATATAGCATATAATATACATTTGATAAGCAAGTAGTGGAATTTTCAAGGTACAAAACGTATTTCTAATAAATGTTCTCCATTTTTAACAGTATCTAGACAGTAGTAAAGGTTATGAAGGTATTTTGCTCGGAGGATTTCGTAAGGGCACTCGTCACTTAATTTTTAAAATGTTTTAGTTGCAAAATACGCTATGTTTGTGTGTATGTAAGTTTTTCGATGATTTTTAAATAACCATCATGTAGTATCCCTAGATAGCAGTATGACCGATGTGTACATTAAAACCGTTTTAAAATTCAATTCATGCGTCTCGTAGATTCATCATCAGATTCAGATCAGTGTTCGGACTTGTTGTTTAATTTTATTTACTTACATTGTAAGGATTTTATTATGTACATACAATATTGTTTTAATGATTGTATTAATATTTTGTACATACATTGTTTCGTATTGCTCGTATTTTTAATTTCTTGTCATAAGGCTCTTCCAGTAGTGTTGTGTAGTTGGTACTCATTGATTATTATTATTTGACAAAAGTATATTTTATTGTAAAAACCTGCTTACGACACTAGTGTGTGCATTAAGCACTATGCATGTGTTGTCGTCTCAGAATGTAGCTTCGTTTATAGTACTTACTCTTTGTGAACAAGTGGCCACTCACTTGGCCTAATACTGAACTCCCTCAAGGTAGTGTTGGATCTGCGCTCGCAAGATTTTTCGGTTTGTCACCGGTTGTACAGCTCAATATTTAATGTTTTTTTTTGTAATCCATAGTACCTATTCTATATTTTTACAGTAAAGTATGATTTTATGTACACAATCATTGCGCCTGTTGGTAATATTATGTGTTTATTATTCAAGTTGTGTCTAGCGGTATCATCTTCTAGAGTGTATTGCGAATCTGTAAGAATGCCCACATCACGCCCGACGAAGTTGCGTAAGAATTGAACCGGTTTTATTAGCTTTATAGATATTAATGTCATTGTAAAGTTTTCGATAAATTCTCTTATTGCCATACTTAACCGGTGTGTACGAATAATTGGATGTTAATACAGTAAATTTACGAATATTGTACATTGCATCGTTTAAATTTGAGTAGATGACGATGTGTTTTTTAGGTAGATGTAATGTTAAATGTATTTTATACGCATAAAGATATACTAGTGTAAATGATTAATTGTGTGTAGATGTAGAAATTGAAGAACTAAATAATCCAGTGTTTTTGGGATTGTCTCCAAGCTAAGCTAAAAACGGCATTTGTACAATTAGGCCGTGAGTGCGACCCCCCCCCTCCCCCTTACTATGGAAATTTGTGTAAAATGATTTGTTTTAGAATCGTTATTTATAATATTATATTAAAAACACCTTGTCTCCTACTCTAATTAGCGTTATTTGTAATAGTTTTCGATTGAATTAAATTCAAGAGTAAATAAATTATAATATATCGAAAATCTAAATTTTCTATTAGGTTGTCCATAATAGATTATTTGCCTTAAAGAGAAGTCTCTATTGCGGTTGTACACACTAGATCGTATCTAAACAATAGTGTTATTTAATAACTAATTAAGGCAATGTGAGCGGACATGCTATCGTAATGTTTAGTGATAAAAACTGAATTTCTCCGAAATAGGTACTGTGAAAGATTATCCAAACTTGAGAATAAAAAAAATATAAAGATAATAAGTCGGAGTACAGCCTTTAACGATTTTGCTATAATTGTACTGAACCTGTGAGCTCTTACTCGAAAAGTTAAAATGTTTTGATTAATATTATATGGATATGTTTTAAAGACGTGTAAATATTATTTTAGAGTAAAAATAAAAATAATTTATCATTGATTTGGAAATTTTTATTCTAAGGCCCATTTGCATGACGATCCTAAATCGAGTTTAGCCCACTAAACTTATTTCAAATCGTATGAAAATTTGACATAAGTAAATAAGTTTAGTGGTTTTCGTGTTAGGATCGTCGTGCAAGTCGGCCTAAGTGTATCTTGACATCCTATTAAAATTATTGTTACTTATTTTTAGTTATAGTTTTATTATTATTTTCGGTACGATTTCGATAATTGCTAAAAAACGATGGCTGTTTGTAGTGATCAATAGATGGACCAACTTATCTGAATTAAAGAGCGTCACTCTGGTCGCTCCGATATTTTACGAATTTTACGAATAAATCAGTTAATATGAGGGATATTGCAGGTGGTATGACACATACTTCACATTAGGTAATTCGTGAATTTTCAGCGGAATTCCAGAAATTTTAATACTGACTTTCAGGTTGCGGAATAAAATATACCTTCAACATCAGCATCGTCATTTCTTTAAAAAAAACTGCTACTTCATATGAACAGTGAAATTGTATACCTACCCATGATTCCAAAACTTGGACATGTTAACTTGTTTGTTTATTGGATAAGACATTCCAACTGAGTAGTTGGTTAAACAATTAAAACATCCACTAGCCACTAGTGACTAGATAGTAAAATTTACACACTAGCGGCGGGTCCGACCTAGCAAATCTAGGGATGATTCCAATAAGCTGGACCGTAGTGCCATTTTCTGCCATTTCACAGCTTGGTACATTCTGACAGTTGACACTGGCAGAATTGCGGTAAGGCAATACCGGAAAGGCCATACTAATAAGAACGGCTAGAATAAACATAACACCAATAACCACTTTATCACAACTTGCCTCAATCATCAAATATTGTTTATTATTGTATATACTACAATTAATGACATTGAAATATTCATTCACATCTATATTTTTTCTCGTCCTTGTCGCGGTTATTCTCGTGATATTTGAGAATTATAGCAAACAACAAGGTAAAATATTGCTTCAAATGTCACGAGAATAACCACCACAAGGTCACAACAATAAATGGAATATATATTTATATCTAACTTTTAATGAGTTTAAGCTACCCCATAGAATAAAAAGTTTACATGCTTCGGATTCCGTGGGAAGGCCGTAAGACCGTCATGCCGTTGCCTTTGAAGAACCGTAGTTCGTCCTTGAGTTCAGCCAACACATCTTTAAATATTCTTCAAAGTATTAAAAACTGATTCTCTTCAAAAGGAAGTGCCTTTTACATTTCTCGTCGATTTATTGTTCTTTGTCGTTGCTAAATTCCATGCTAAGTTCGCTTCCGCCATGATTAATATACCTACGACGTGTTACAGATTGTTATTATGGTCATATTTAATAATTGTTATATAGTCAGTGGCGGATTTGCCCTATGGCCCAGTAATTCAGGGCCTAGGACGGCCAGATATTAGGAACAGCCAATCGTGACAAAAAGTTCACTGTTGATAACGAGTCTGTATGATGGGTGCTGAAAAAGGGGCGGGTGGTACTTACTACATGGCCTGGGGTCTAGGGCGGCCAAGACTGCGAGAATTACAGTACTGGTGTGAGACAAAAGCTTAGCAGGGGTTTATCATTTGGTGATGTGTAAAATTGCATAGTATCCAATAAATTGAATATAGACATGTTAAATGCTTTATGTATACCCTAGCAATGTTTGAAATACTTATGTCGTATACTATACGTTGCATGAATTTGACCATACCTTTCTGTAACACATTGTATAGGTATGTATATTTTTAACCGACAAAAAAAACGAAAGGTTAGAAATTCGTATGTAGGCTATGTAGGTATATATTTTTTGTTATGTATGTTCCCGAATTACTCCGCCAAATATGGACGGATTTAGATGATTCTTTGAATTACAATGAATGTACCTACTGCATGACATTGGACTGTGCTTATCACCCCGAGACATACACTATTCAGACTCATAATTCCCTAGCTTCAGTGCCCTTCAAACCAAAACACATCACAATAGCGCTTGGCGGTAGAAATAGACAAAACAGTGGTGCCAACCCAGACGGCATCTCGCATACCGGAGGGATCTGCCACCCATTTAACACTAGGTAATAATTTGACCTTAATTAAATAGGTAGTAGGTTTACTACTAGGTAGGTGTACGTACATAGTTATTCTACATAGATCAAAATAAATTAAACTATGGCTTTGAAATCTATACATCTAAAATAGCGCTAACTTAACACGCTGTAAGGAAGTTGACAATTAAATGCGTTAATATAGCGATAGTAAAAGATACTTCCAAATATAGACTAGGTACCAAAAATCATTAATACGTAATTGTTATATCAGAGACTTGTTCTATTATTACCGACAGAAATCGTTCGTAATGTATGAATGTATTATGAGTAGGAGAGCCACGCTGTAGACAATTTTGTCTATAGCATGTATGGGCCGGCTCGAACGGGTCGTTACCACTGCCTTACAAAAAATAGACGTAAAGTAGCAGCTTGCTGTTGCGTTTCGTACGGTGAGTGAGATATCCGGAGGCCCAAATCACTCTCCCCTTCAATACCTTTAATTAACCCTTTCCTTAAAGATTGACAACGCGCTCATGATTCTTACATAGGCGGTGGAGATCACTTACCATCAGGTGACCCACTCGCTCGTTTGCCGGTATAAGCTATAAAAAAGGTATGTCAAGACTACATCCACAGGGACTTGTTTTCAGTACGAAAGCTGTTCGTAGTCCTACCAACTAATATAAAAAAAAAAAAAAAAAATATGCGATACAACGTTCACTTGATCCAGGCCATAAATAAAACAACTTACTCGATCCTAATGAGTTTTAATATTTTATTACATAAATAAAGTGGTTAAATATATGGTTCCAATACATTTAGTTTAGATTATAATAGTAGTATAGTATGCGTATACCATATATTAATTATAATATGGTAAATGTTCAATATTATTTCAGGATAGACGGTGCGTTAACGCGGAAGTTTTTAGTTTGAAACAATCGAGAAACTGCAATTATATTTATAACTTTATGTAACTAAAATATGGACAGTAAAATTACACATCAAAATAAACCCATCGACTTTAGTGCTCTCTAGCCTAGACCAGTGATCGGCATAGGTACAAATTAATTTATAATTGTTATTAAATTCATTTGTACAGGGTTTAGGTGAGCGTCCACACTTTATACCTTTTTTTAATTGATAACTTTATTATCTGTTTACATAATGTTTTGAAGTCTTTTCTAATTACTTAATATTAAATAAGATTCCTGATTCTCGTTATTATGTTCACTACGGATCGTGTACCTACCATATTGTTCTTATTGTTAGAGAAAATGGGAGAGAATGGGAAATCGTGTTTATTTTGAATTTAACTATACTTACCTGCCTATAATATTGTTGTGACGTAATTATAGGAAGAGGGTAAATTTTTATGCAATAAACGCCGAGATTAGGTTAAATATGGCTGATTTTTCAGTTCTCAGACAGCGTTTATTGGACAAGTAGATCAAAATTGAGTCTATTAATAGTTAGATAAGGTATAGATATTTGGGCAATAGCTCAACTATCTGAGGAGTTCCTTTCTTTTTTTTTGAGTAATTTTATCTTTTCTTCCCACGGTCAGATCACAACAGATAAGTACCTACCTACGTACTTAGTTTATTTTTTCGAATCGACATTCAGATTATAAAGTAGTACTTACAGACTATCGAGACGAAAGTCGCAGGTTCGAAATCGGCCTTACGAGCATGCATCTCTAAGTTTTCTAAGTTATATGTGTAAATTATCGCTTGCTTTAACGGTTAAGGAAACATCATGAGAAAACCTGAGAAGTTTTCCATATGAATTTCGAAAGTGAAGTCTGTCAAACCAGATTAGACCAGCGTGGTGGACTAAGACCTAACCCCTTTTATTCAGTAGACGAGGCCCGTGCCCAGCATTAGGATGTGTATAATATAGGGCTAGTTTATATATAGTAGGTACCGATATACTAATATTTTAAAGAGATATTGTGGATGTTCATAGGCGGTGGAGCTCATTTGCCAGTCTCTGCTATAAAAAAAGATAATGTTTGTTAGCTTGTTAGTTAGTGAATTTGTTTGAACTATTTCTTAAACTACTTGTGGTGTTCCGTATTTGTGGTGTATCTATCTAGCCTCCAACCTCCCCTTATAGCTAGACCCAGACCGCACATTGCTTGTGAATACTCTTTATACACACAAGGATAACATTCGATTACTGTTAAATTAATACCTCTTCGGTCGGCAGAGAAATCGGCTTTCCATAGTGGTGAGTGTTTATAAGGCGTTATTTGACGTAGATGTCATACTTATTATTATCTAATTTTTAAACTTGATAGTGTCGATAGTGTTTGTGTAGGTACACTCAATAGTTGTACACCACACTATAATTGATCTGAGATTTTTATGTCTCTTATTCCGGAAGAATTAAGTATCAAATAAAAGGAGAAGAAGCAAAATACTTTGTTCAATTACGATTTAAGGTCCTTACATAACTAAGCCAGAACAAGAAAAGTACCTACCTACTTTGAGTTTCAAGAAAATTCAAGACATAATCATCGGTCCCAATTGCATACAGAAATTTAAGTGTAATAATGTGTAGCTCATTACCGATCTTTTAATTGAATCAGAATTATATACGAATTAATAAGTCCGTCTTAAGAGCGCACAAGTTATTAATAAAGTTTTAATTAGGTACTACTTACCTACTGCATTTTTTTTTTCTTTGAATTAATTTTACAAGTGACTTGAATTATCAATTCATAAATTCATATACTCGGTAAGACGATAATAATAAGAGCTAAATTATAAAATTTACAAAACGTTAACTTATCAAATAAAAACCATTAAAATAATAAAAATAAATAATAATAAATAATTTTACTACCTATTATATTATAAATTAAAAGACTTAGAAACAACTTATCCTACTCTAATTTTACATAATAAATATAATAATAAACAAAAATCCATCTAAGTCATTGCTACATGTTCTACTTAGGTACTTATTATTTTTATTGTCCTCAAAGTAGGTATGCGCTGTAACATCCCATAATCTAATACATTTACCTTATCATCGTTGATTACATATTTTAAATTTAAGTAACTAATTAAATTGAATTAACATTATTACTATTATTATATAAGAATATATTGTGGTTAAATATTTATATTCTAAAAATTATCCTTTAAATGGTGGAGATTACAGAAAACTACTTAAGCGCCCAATAATTTCTTAACAGTGTATCCAGGAACTGCATACACGAGAAGCAAAAACATTATAGCGACTATGATTATAATAGATGCCTTTAAGATTGTCCATTTGTAGTTGTGCCAGATGATATAGCGAATAGACTTGAGCGGGTTCAGGAACCACATGAATGACGCGTCCGGCCGACTGTAAAAACAATGTTATCTATTATAGCATTTAATTACACAAATCAATGATGATTCATAATTTATATTTCGATAAGTCCTTGAGCAGCAAAAAGTTACTAATAACCAGTTAATAACTTGAGATAAAGGAGCTCCATTTATTTTGCATATTTGTATCATTAACTGATAATATTTTTACCCATTCCTCGTCGTTTGTCAGTCAAATTGCTTTATATGTGGCTATTTCCATAGACTCTCAATATTAGAAAGCTTCTTAGTTATCTTTATTTATTTAAGTTAAGTTAAGGTATTTTAGTATCTTTATAACAATTTAATAAATAGTACCTATAACAATAATACACTTACTTTGGTTTATCAAGAGGGTCAGGTTCGTTACGTCCAAGGCCTGCAGGTACTTTGTCAGCCTCCTCTCGTGTCAGCAGGTGAATCTCGGCCTCCACCTTGCCAGTCAGTTCCATCTCCTCAGTGTCGCGTTTAATATAGAAGGGCCACCAACCCTTCACTCTTTTCTGCTTGAAAATATTGACCATTGGCACTGAGCCATCGTTGCGCAGCATGTCCAATGTGCAGAGGTTGGATGATTTAGCTCCGCGCGGGAAACGATTCAGATCGAGGGTGATAGCACCTGAAAGGTATGAAAAAGGAGACATGATAAAATATCTAGAAATCTTACCCGTAGTATTCACATAGAAGGGATGTTACTCACCCAAAAAGTCATCAGCCGAGAAGTGGTCAGCATCCCATACTTGTAACTCGAAACGTGCCGGAATTTTACACTCGGTCTCATCCCAGGAGAACATAGACTCCTTACGCGAAATAACGATGCGCTCTTCAGCCTCCATATAATCGAATGGATATATGAATCGCCAATTGAAATTTCCTTCGCCAGTTAACGAGCGGTAGTGAATATCTGTGCACTGGCAATCGTCAGGGCCCTTCAACCACCTGAAAATTAAGAAATGGCTATTAAGACACAATTCCAGTTAACAAATGTTGCTATTTTATTAATCTTTTTTATTCTGGGTATTATTGTAATATTTCAAAATAGTGTTGGGATTTAGTATCTTATTTTTATCGGCGTACCCCTTCACATAAATGTCTGACATCTTCTCGCCGGTGAAGAAAGCATCATCTTCTAGAACGACGTCATCGGTATTCCAAATAATGACTCTCATTTCATAGGACTTGGGCTTGCGCGCCGATATATCCATCGGCGGCCCAGGTAGAGGCATGTCCATCGGAAACATATCCACCCACATTTCTAGTCGGCCTTGCTCAATTCCTAAAAATATTTAACAAAATTCAACAACTCATTCATTCATTCTACGTTTAACTACGCAAAATTGCTGTTTATCCACTTAGAATGAATATATTAGTGAGAATCATGCTCAATTTGTTTGTTTGGCTTATAATAAACGTAACGTGATGTAAACCGTTAGACAATAATATTTACCAGGTTTATTTGGATTGTATAATGGCCGAGTCTCCACATGTTCCGTTACCAAACGAGTTCCGACCCGTGGCACCTCTTGCCAACGACGGAGCACAATCAAAGCCATCTGTTCCTCAATATTATTAGGATTGGAGAACAGTTCGGTATCGTCCATTGGCATAATGAACACGGTCTTGCCGACCTTGACCTTTCCATGCTCATATACTGGAGGATCCAGTTTGCCATCCTTGCAGAGCTTAGCCAAAATCTGAGTTGGCTTCATGGCGTCGCGCCATCGATTGTACCCTTGCCTGTATGGAATAGTGTATTAGTTAATAAAAGCGTGCATTTATTGTATTACTGTAAGGTTAGAATAATTACGTACTCCTCGTATTTCAAGGGAAGGCCACATGTGGCACGGTGGCGACTGTAGAAACGGTTCTCGAGATCGATTTTGGTTTCACCAATTAAGTCATCAGATCCGAGCAAGTCCCAGTCGAGGACCTGAATAGTTAGCATGGAATCTTGAGGGAACGTAGCCTCAATTTCGAAGCATTTGCCAAAAACAGGGTTGAGTTGTTTGGATACATAATTTTCCTTGTCGCTAATCCTTTTGGAGCCCAAGTGCAGCACGATGTAGGGATCGGCTTTGCCATTTAAGTCCATTGGGTGTAGATCAGTAGCTTTAACGATGTAAACGCGAACAAGAACGTGGATCGGCTCATTGTTTGGTACTCCTTGGAAGAAGCCGTAGTTGGGGTCAAATCCCATAACAGTGTGATCGTCGATGCCTTTAGGCAGAGGCCATTTGTAAACCTTGATGGCCCCCTAAAACAAAACAAATTTTCCTATTATACGTCTCTTATTTTAAAAAGTAATAGGATTTACATATACAGGTATGCCTTAATGATGGAGATTATAATATTAGAAACTTACTTTGAATACGCCTACAACTCTGTTTTCATCTTCAGAGTCATCTCCGGTTTTTTTGCCGCGGTATAATTCGAATGAGTGGAGCCATTCTTTAAATTCATCGTATTCTGGGACAGCCTCAAGCTCATGTGGGTATATCTGAAAATAAAATCATTGTTAAAAAAGTAAATATTAGCCCTATATTATAAACGTCCCACTGCTAGTCACGGGCCTCCTCTACTGAATGAAAGAGGTTAGGCCTTAGTCCATAATAAAATGCTGGCCTAATTTGGGGTGGCAGACTTCACATACCTTCGTAATTCTTACGGAGAACCTCTCCAAGTATGCAGGTTTCCTCACGATGTTTCCTTCACCGTTAAAACAAGCGATAATTAACAAGTAATACACACGTTACACAGAAAAGTCAGAGGTGTATGCTCTTGGGGCTGGTTTCGAACCTGCGAGTTTCGTATCGACAGTCCGTACCAGTCCCCGCTGTGATATCGCTGCTATTTAAAAAAGTATATAGTGTTGAAAAAGTAGGTATCTATATATTCGGGCAACAGCTATTTAGTAAAATATATTCTCGTTTGCATACCTTTGTTAAACTCGAGCCGGGTATTTCATTCTTCTTAGAGATAGTTGGGCTTACTTTGACCCTTGGTAATGGTGACGAAGTTTGGCGGCGCCGAGGGCGTTCGCGTTCCGTCCGAGGCGAATGTACTTCCTCGCGTGGTGACCGTGGTGAGCGTGTTTCATCCACATACACAACTTGGGAAGTTGGTACGAATCCCTGACGCTCTCTTTTAGCTTCCTTCTCCTCTTCAATCATAGACTCAACGGACGCGAAGTATTTAGTCCACCAATCTTTGCTACCTTCATCATCGGGATGCATAGAGTCGGTGCTCATCTTCCTTTTCCTTAAAGATTCGCGCTTGCTGATTTTCGCGCGCACTGCTTGCTTACTTCCTGATCCATACGAGACTGCACCACGCCCCTCACGGTTCAGCAGCGGGCAACTTTCTTTTTCATTCTCAATGGTGAACAAGTCCTCGTGGATAATGCAGTTAGCCCGAAGATCAATATTTTGTAAGGGAATCAGCGATTTCTTCCTCTCCTCAATCTCCCTGTCTTTCTTGCTCATGGGAGTGTAAATGTATTTATGGATTGAATTTATGGTGTGAGTTCCAACGAGA
Organism: Mimas tiliae; assembly: GCA_905332985.1. Lineage (NCBI taxonomy): Eukaryota > Metazoa > Arthropoda > Insecta > Lepidoptera > Sphingidae > Mimas > Mimas tiliae. Next base: position 11,516,267 of record HG995239.1, on the reverse strand, counting down.
GTAATTCTGCCGAAACTTCGGCAGTCCACAACACGGATTGTCAGTGGGGGTCGGTATAAGTCTTGATCGGGAAGTTCCACATCCACGAATCTTACTGGGTTTGTAAAGTTAGGGTTACGTTTAGCATTTTGTATAACTGTGGAATACAAAATGTTGCCTGCGCATTCAATATCTACTCGTGGTTTATCCACAGTAAGAAGATGAACGCGTTTCAGATCACGCAATCCCCAAAATAGCACTTCAATGCGATATTTAGAAAGTGTTGGTCTTATTCCTCTGGGTACGGGTAGTATAGGACCCTTGTTAGCATCAATGGGGGTTTTTCCAGTGGGCTCCCTGGGACTTGGGAGTTCTGGTAAAATAGAAGCATTTTGTTTCGGTGGAATTTCCAAAAGTTCAAATATTGCCAAAAGTTCTCCAGCTTTATCGTCTCCTCTGGTAATTTCATGCCATTCCAGTGCAGGTAGGCTTTGTGGTCTGTCATGAGTATCTTCGTATGATTTAATACGTGGTCGAGCAAGCGTGCGGCCTATAAATTCTGACTTTCCAACTTTGTCTTGATCAAAAACTTCAATAACAATGGTTGGGGGATCAGATTTTATTTGCTCAATGGTACTGTATAATAAAATGTCATCAAATACCAGGAGTTCATCCCAAGTAGGACTTAATGTTTCGTCGATTACTTGTGTTGTTCCCGTACTTTCACCAATGACGACCCTAGCGAACGGATCGGACAACCCGGAAGAGTCAGAGCCGATTAAAGAACGAGCTTGGTATACGTAAGCTCTCATTTGGAAATTCTAGAAAAAAATATAATAAGAGGTTAAAATTTACATTTCTTTTCATTCATTCATATTTCATGTTCTGTGTATATCTCATGTTTATTTAGTGTAGTTTACGGTCTCCTACAATCGAAAGGCGCACCCAAAATAATTAAAATGTTTTGGTGTACCTCTTGTTGGAGATACTAATGAAATGAACTTCCTATCTATATAAGTATCTATTTACAAGGTGGTAGGTCCCTCGTTTGCGAGAGACCGGCTGGGTTGGTACCACCGCTTTGTCTATTTCTGCCGCCAAGCAACAATGTGTAAGGACTGTTGTGTTCCGGTGTGAAGGACATTGAAGCCAGTGTAATTACTGGGCATTATGAGACTTAACACCTTATGTCTTGGGGTGACGAGCGCAGTCCAGTGTCATGCAGTGCTTTATTTAAAGTTCTGTGTGGCGTTGCTTCTGTTTATGGGCAGGCGTGGCGCTTACCATCAGGCGAGCGACCTGCTCGTCTTGTCATTCAATCTAATAAAAAATAAATAAAAAAATAAATAAATAATATTTGTTAATAACTTACATGTTTTTCTGCATAGAATATGGTTGCAGGCGCATTGGAACGAGGCTTGTCTGCGTTTTTCAGCTCTGAAGTAAACTCATAGCCCTTTGGTAGTTCATCGATGTAATGTTTTTTGTGTTGCAGCGCTCCTAGCCAGAGGTAAACACTAATTTTCGCGGGGATAGACCATCCACTTGGTGTCGTCGCTTTTTTCCCAGGCCACTGGATGAAAAAAAGCAATGTTAGAATATATCCCTTATAAAGATCCTATTGTCTTTGTACCTGTTTATTTTAATTGTACCTTCAGGAACACAGTTTGCATTTTTCCGCAGTATTTGCCACTCTCTTGAGAATTTTCTGAATATATAATGTATCTTGCTGGGATTCTATGGTAGGCTAAGCGTTTGCCGTTGCTTATCAACCATATGAAAATGTCAGGCATTGCATGTTGCGCCTAAAATTAAACAATATACATACGTAGTTACTAGAGTATTTTGTCCTTAAATATAGGTACCGAATTAAGAATAATACCTACATCTTCACACAAAGATTTCAGCTTATTGAGATAGGCGAAAGCAGAACGCATGCGGTCCTTAATTGAATGTTTCGTGATCAAAGCCTTCAAACCCTTTGCGAGGCTGCTTAAGTTTTCCTGTTAATTATATGAAAGATAATAATGTTACATAATGTTTCTTGATAAATATTTTGAAGAATATTGACGCGTTATCATTTCATTAATTGTATTTTATTATCTAAAACGAACTTGATAGGATTAAAATACCGATGAACCAGTGTTATAATAATGTAGTGACTTACAATTTCGTAAACACACATCTTTTGTCTTTCGCGATCTAGCTTAGTATTTCCGATAGGCGGGGCATTGTTCATGTGCTGAACGTAAGTGGCGCACGCAGCGCTCACGGCTTCCAGTGCAGCCTTCAAGGTAAGCACTCCGGTACTGTCTGTAGCGACCTCATTCTCAATCACAGCCTGTGCTTCTGACAGATTCTCCTCCTGTTTTTGTAGATTGCAAAGATGTTTCATAGAAATATATGTAGGTATCTCTGATCTAAGTATGAAATCTTGTATAAGTATGTTTTCGCTTGAGAAAGATAACCATTAACGGTATTTGCTTTAATATGTTTTACTTACATATTTTTCAATGATGGTGGAGATGAGATTGGAATTGTACATGCGCCTACGATGGTCTGGCCAGATGCTGCGAATATGCATGCATTGCTTGGTATCCCAATACGGCAGATAATAGTAATTCTTGTCAGTTGAAGCGGCTTTAGTGGGGTGAGTGGTGCTTCGCCAGTATCCAGTATCTGCAGGGATTTCATCTGAAACATTACATAGTCACGACTTACATATCGGAAAGTGGGTTGCAGTATTTCAACTTAATGGTGGGGGGTAAAAAAAATGTTACACGTTATTACCAGTAGGTACTTATAGGTAATATTCTTAGTCTGTGTTGCCAAAACAATATACTACGAATTTAGGAAAAATCACACACCTAGCGGATCGTAATCCAGATCCTGTGCTCTCCGTACAGATTCATGATGTCCGTCGAGGTTATTTCCCGAATTTCCTATACTCAATTCAAACTGCAGCGGTTTATCGACCAGCCGCTTATCGATCATGTTCGCTTCAAATATACTTGCGAACAAAAAGAACTCCTCGTGCTTCTCGAAGCTAGAGTCCAGCATTGGTGGAATCAATTCCACTTCAATGTCTGATGCTGGGCAATCTAGGTTCTCAGTAATTTCGGTGCGGATGGATACCAAGAGCCTGTTAAATGTCAAGTGTTACTAAATACCGTCGTTAAATATAATAAAGGTGTAATATAAAGCGATTGTTGTTTCAAAATCAAATCAATAAAATATGATTAAATTATGAGACTTGAATAAATTTCAAGTAGGTACGTACCTGGCCCTATAGGACACGCCCTCTCCCATTCCCATGTTAAGATTAGCGTGTTGATCCAATAAACTGAAGTTTCTGGTCGACCCGTACATATAAATGTAAGCTGGTCCAAACGTTGGCAGAAACCCTGACAAGAAAACTCCTTTATAGATAAATATTTACATATTAGGTCTTGCCCGCAGCTCCGCCTGAGTAACTGTCTAGGCGATAGTCCTCTATATAATAAATACGTACCTACACATATTTTTATGTGCCAATAACCACTGTATAAAAAAGCAACATAATCAGATTAATTAATTTGTTTTATAAATAAGTACGTCGGTACTTATATTTCATTTTTTTATCAGACTAACTGTACCTACTTTATAAATTCTATTTTTATTTTTTAGTGTTCATGCGAATTATGCTCAACTCCAACTTTACTTAAATGAACCCCACTGTGCTATTGAAATCATTGGCGGAGAATTCTGTATTTGACTGCATCTGGCTAATGATCTTAACATTATAAAGTAATAATTATGTTCTCACCCTTTTCTCCGTCATTGGAAATAGTTTTGAGGTCGATGAAATGAGTTCCGATAACGTTCGGATGCACTGGGTCATTATCCCTCAGTTGGATCTTTATGCGTTGGCACAGCGGTGGGAACATTTCGGTAAATGTTATTTGCTCATTCCACACCGGAGCATACGAATTTTTCTTAACAGACGTAGATCCCTGGATGTACGCAATTTTAATTTAGTAAAGTAATGCGAATGGTCGACTATTAAGAAGAACACTTTAACCGACGAGTAATGCAATCCACACTTACTTTCATAACTGACAACAGAAAATAATATACCTACCTAATATTTTTATTGAAAATGTGTTTTTTTTGTGATTAAATAACTTACTGTCATTCCTGCAAAAGACACCTGCACGAACGGGTCAACTAAGTCCTGACTCTCTCCTGTGAAAGCTTTCTTTACGTTAGCGAGTATGGAGTAGTTCATCTTCGGCAGGCCATCCGCTTTATATATCTTAACAATAAACTTGGCGCGTTGACGTTCGATCGGCACACCGTCTGGCAGCAAAAGATTCCTGTCGGTAAATTTTCATCCATCACTAATCCTACTTTGGCAATGCCTTAGTCAATACGTCTTATATTTAACGTTCACTTTGCGTTGCAATTTCGTCGTTTCAAATTATTAGGTAGGTACCTCTTTGTGGTGGTTCCACTATTGTCTTTAGAATAATCAGAATACTTTTAATATAGTACCTATACTTTTATATTTTATGAAAGTAAAAATCGAGGAGCAAATAACCTTTACATTTTGTATAATTTATGTTACAAAGCCAGAATAAAAAAACGTAATGCGAGCAAAGCAAAGAAGTTTACTTACTATGCTTAGTTATATTTAAGTACATTTCAAGTCTTCAACGGAATTTGACCTATCTTAATAGAACGAACCTTTACGGAGAGCAGCGTGTTCATAATAGTAGGTAAATATATAATGTATTCTGAAAGTCATGAGAACATAACGAGAACAGATATGAGAGCAAAATTGTTTACTCGGGCTGGGTCCCCGGAGACCGAGAATACAGGAGCGCTTGTCTCGTGCTAAATATAAAATCTACATAGAGTAACTTGATAAAATTGACTGTATATTTTTATATCTTTAACTAATAAACCTTAAATTACTTAGTTGGTCACGGTGGGACCAGCTTTAAATGGAGAGGAAGGATTTAATAAAATTTGGTTGTGATTGTCAACCACATTCTCACTATTTTCCGCCTATCTAAGGTTTTTAACAGATTTCAAAAACAAAAATAATGAGGTTCTCAATTCGTCTCCGTTTTTTTTATTCACCTCAAAAACAAAGGTTCTCAATTCGTCTGTAATATATTTGTGATGTATGCCCACGCATAACTCGCCAAATGTGGACTGATTTGGATTCTTTTTATATTCGGCAGGGTTTAGTACGGTGGTGGTCCCATTCAAATAAATAAGTCCAGGTGGTGCAATCGGGGATGAAAGACCTTTATGCACCGATTTTGATCTTTGAGGTAGGTACCTCAAAGATCATCATCATCATCAAGAAAGAATCATCAATATCAGTATAAACATATACATTGTTAGTATATTATACACGTAAGCATATTATACTATGTTGTCTTATGAAGTGACGTATACATTTAAATAATACTAAGAACAACTTACGCCTCAATATCGTCCTCATCTTTTTCGCTTTTTGGAGGAATTTTGATGGTGTCTCCCTTGCCGATGACGCTGATGTCGCACTTTAGATAGCCTTTAGCACCTGAGCTGATGTCATCCGGATCGGTCAACAGTGCCCACTTGTGGTAAAACTGGCGGTCTGGGGACAAAGGGATGATTGAAAAAGGAGTAGGTATTTATTTTAACCAACTAGAATTAACTAGTATGACTCTACTTTTATTAGCACCACAGAGGCTACCTACAATAATGTTACACTAAAGCTAGAACATAGAAACTTACTTATTACATGTACATATATGATTTTTGATCTTTTAAATTATTTTCTAGGCTTCCGATAATAATTAATATTATGACGAAAACATTTTAAAAATCTACTGAATCTTCAACAATGGAAATGACCCATCTGCAATAAACATAATAGGTACCAACGACTCTATTATCCAATCTTGTGAAATATAGTGTACTCGTGAATTATCTAAGATTAAAAATAGAGTTACAAATATTTTAATGTACCTACTTTCAAACACGGCAATGGTCCAATTCAAACGTATACACTCCTTTGTATTAATATTTTTACTGTACAAAATAATAGGTCAGTTTCGAGTTTTTCATTTGCTATTCCAGCTATACGTTGTTTTTTAAGTATAAAAAAACTACCTATGAGAGAATTTCAAAAGCAATAATTCCAGAATATTGTTACTTATTAGGTATATTGAAAACTTTTCAAAATTTTCTACTTATTACATTCGTATTTATAATTCAAGTTCCTATCTATATTTATGCAATATTGAACTACATTAAAACGATCAACTAGGTGATTGCATAGATACTTACCTATTTAAAACTTCTATTGAAATTAGGTAACATATTTTTTTGTAAATATAAATGAACAGTCTATTTATTTATAGTATTTTTTTAAATTCTTAAATAGTTACTAGTAAATATATATAGCTCGTATTTTGGCACATGTAGGTATTCTCGCAAAAAGTGCTTTTGTTAGTTATGACAGGATCAGAAGAGTAGAATCGCAAGAAGAGACTCGAACTAACAAAAGCTGTAAAGTATGTAAGCTTTTTTGACCAATACCATTGAAGTCTGATCGGACAGTTCAAATCGCATGCGATTTAGCACTTAATTGACGAAAAACCGTGTGACCTTGCTATTAAATGTATCTAGGATTTTTTTAGCGACTTGTACATGATAATAGGATTACCACGGATTACAAGTGTGGTGCCTGAGCCACACCACTCCTATGAAATAGGCAAGCAGTGAGCTCATTGAGCCTCGACTCTCGAGCCACAAGTAATAAAGATAGTGTGGACCATTATTACTTCGAGTCACTTGGCTCGTTTTAAGTGGTTCGAAGGATGTTCTAAAATTTGATGAGCCGCTCAAGGCCACCTTTCTATCTTTAAAACTTAAGTTTAATATACTTTTGTAGCCTACATCCGGAATTTTTCCTATATAATCTACGTATACGCGTGACTGTGGTATCTGGCAAATCGCTAAAAGATTTCGCCAATATGATGTTATAAGGGCCCTTTTGTTGGGCTTACTTACATAGGTATTATTGGGTATATATATAAATATTTAACTATCTTCATAATGGTATTGCAATATACAAACCGGAAGTAATACCTCTTTCTGAATGAATACATGAAAAGATTATCAGTTTAGATAGCCGAAAAATCTTTTCTTTTATAAGTAAGTACTTACCATCTTTGATAATAATGTTTTAATATTTAGTTATGTAACGTGTTGTGTATACCTATTCGCATGTGTGTGTATTTTGTTATCACAAAAATTATAAGTGAAGCCGCTTATACAAACACATATTCGCATTGCAAAAACATCGCCACAATATTAGCTAGCATTATTAAAATACAATTAATGAGTTAATATGTATTCGCACTTTATATATTATATTATTTATTCTAGTTGGGTTAGTTTTAGCGTGATATTGACAGCAATGTTTCGCAATAGCAAAATAAATTACTTATTAAAGACTCAATTTCAACCTAATTCTGGGCGTATAATCGTGAAATTTAAATGTTAGGTATATACAATATTGATTTGTAATGCATCACTAAAGTGGGGTGACTAGTTTTAATGTATTCACAAGATTAAATGTGTTAAGCATGTTTCGGTGTATGTAAAGGTGAGCCAAGAGTCGTTTAGTCATTATTTGCTTTTTGAAATGGCGACATTTCAAATACCTAATAATTAAAGTTAAGGCTACATACAATGTTAAGGCCAGCAGAATGTCCATTTGGAAGCGTGATTTTAACTAAAAGTTATCGTACAAAATAATCGGTAATTAATGTAACTTACTCGTGGTTTTAAGGCTATTTAAATAATGCTACTCATTTGCAAATATTATTTCTACTTCAATTCTATGATTTAGTTAAACATCGCTAAACGTACTAGGTATATGATCAGAAAGTAACGATTTATTTCCTAACAATAATCTTCTATGTTCATCCTATATCCTCCAGTCGACAGCCTCCGTGGCGCAGTAGGCAAGTAGGCGGCTGTGAAGTGAGAGGCCGCGCGTGCGGTTCCCGAACCGAGACAAACGTTTGTGTAATCCACAAATATTTGTTTCGGGTCTGGGTGTTTCTCCCATAGCGGTTGATGTCAGACTGGTGGCCGGTTGTAAAAGCTATAAGTCAAATCTTTCTGTTACATGTGTTACAAAACATATTGCGCCGACAGCTGACCCCACTGTGAGTGGGATAACGGTAGGATGAAGAAGATTCTATATCCTCCAGTCACTATCTACTTATTTGTTTCGGATTTGCTTGATATCCATTTCGTATCTTATTTTTTTTTTCTTTATCATATCCATCACTTATCCAGGAGTAATTTAATTCTAATTCTCGTGCATTCTGCTTAATCACGAGATCGAATAAAAGTTCGAATTCGATGTTTGCTCGAATGTAATTCAAACTCGACTGATAAAGACTGTTCGAAACGTAGATCTCTAATTCGAACCTTATCAAATGTCAAATATTGTTTGTGCAAAACATTTATGGCATTTAAGGTTTAGGCAAACTCTTTCCACATTCTTTTAGCGAAAAAGATGCAGTAATTTTGCTAAATCTATGACGTCGATCCGCTTCATCTCATTCATCTTCATCGTCGCTCATCGTATGAGAAGTTTTCGTAGTGCCATTAGGTAGTTTTTGAGGGTTCCAAATCCAAAGGGTTTCAAGTGAGCCCCATTTACCTACAGTTTTTACATTGTCTTATCAGCTATATTGCATTTTGTTATAGCGGGTCACACAGTTCGAAATTGGTTGATCAACTGACTTGAATCAGCAAAAGCTGTTCTTATTTACTGATAAATTCGATTGAAAGTCTTCAGGCGGTTCAAATCGTATATGGATTACAAAGTAGGTAATCAATTTAATTATCACATGGGATTAAAAATCGCGAACGCCTCGCGCGCTGTTTTATGGTTCATAATGGCGGGATATTGCTCCTTCGATTATTTCCAAGTTTTATTCGAATACTACTAGGACGAGACAAGCAGGTCTCTCGCTTGATAGAAAGCGCCACGCCTGCCCATAAAAAGAAGCACACCACAGATAATTTTGAATTACAAAGCACTGCGTGGCATTGGACTGCGCTCGTCACCCCGAGACATAAGACAAACGGATATAACGGTTTCTGAATAGGTATTCTGAATTGCCATTTCTTCAATGACATGTCTAATAATTATGCTTTCATTATGTCTTCTTTTCACAGTAGGTACATAATATCATATTGTTTGTTATTGAACGTATTAACGGTACCGCGTCATTTTTAATATCTCCTTGGCTCTCCCGAGACCGTAAATTGGTTTCACAAGCCCGTACTTTGCCGTAATGATGTATTCAATGGCTTTCTTTAATATTTAATACGCTTCGTTATATTCAATTCCAATTTAAATGTATCTAATATTAAAGACAAACTTTATAATAAATAAGGCGAGTATTGTGAGAATTCTCGTTACTCTATGATCATACCTTGATAAAAATTGACCCGCTTGACTAATGCACTTCACGTTACCAAGTTACAGTTAAATATGGTATCTACTCAAATATCATTCAATACAGGATAAAAATCATATTAACTATACCATGGTAACATTTATTAGTAACGAAAATAGTGTTAAAGCAGTTAATGTTAGCAGGTTCAAACACCACTACAATATTTTCTTGTTAGTGAGAATGTCTATTAGCTGGCACGTGACAAAAGCAAAAAATTCAAACAGAATACCTATTACTTATCATCAGCTAAACAAATCACGAAGCTGGGCCAGGAATTCTGCTCAGGAGTCTGAAATTGCGTGAAACTGTTCAAAATATATTAAGTAAAGAAATACAATACGTGCATAAGATAGGATTAAAGTATTGTGTAAAAACGTACAACAATCATTATTAGAGTAATAATAATAAAAAAATAAACAACATTATAATTTTTTACCTTGTAGGTTTTTTGATTGAAAACGATAGACCAATACTTTATTTAAATGTATGATTCCCTCTTTGTGTCTACTCTGATTATTTAAATTATTGTCTCTCTTTTCGGCTACATACGTTCCATAAGACTGTTTACGATGTTGCCCAATTAAAAAGTACTTTTAGAATATACCTTTATTTACATTATGCTCTTCCAGAAGTGTGTAGAAATCTTTCGATGCTCGGTGTCAGACGCTGGCGTCAGTAACGCTCTCGGCTGTCAAAACCCTATGAAATTTTAGTATTACAGCTAGCAAGTGACCCTATGACCCTTTATTTGCAAAGATTGTTGAATCACTGATTAGTTAAACACTATTTTGTCTTTCTCTGTTAATGCCATTTACAAAGTTGCTAGAAAGAGAGAAAACAGTTAAACACTGTTTTCTAATCGATGCATAAATAACGATTATAAGTAAGACCTATAGTTTTAAAGGATCGACTACGTGTAGTAGAGCCAATTAATTAAATATAACTGGCATGAAACTGTCTGCGCTCTCTGCCGATCGTCTTAATTGTAAATAGTTACGAGTAGAGTTCTACTACGTTCTCTGCCTACACCTATGGGAAATAGACTTGAGTCTATGTATGTAGAGTTCTACGATTGGAAAAACGAATGAAAATTAAATACCTTACTCTTACAGTTATCGAGTTATTTACATGTGTATGTGGCGGCATTTATGCGATTTTGGGTAATGTGTATTTATTCATTGTCGTTTCGGAATCAAGTCGTGCATTTATTATAACTATTTAGATTTTGCTCATGGCTCCAGCCCCTTGGAAATCTTCTTCTGATATTAAAGATGATTTTGTAGCATATTGTATTGCTGGAGATTCACCTAACAAAATAGTGAAACCTGTATCAAAATCGTTCCGTAGTCTTTATGCAATGCGTAAACAAATTAAAAGACCGTCAATACTGTCCGTTTATTAATTCACTACTTTATTATAAATAAATAGCGTAATTCTCCGATTTATGAACGCAATAATGTTTTCTGAATGAAAGATGGTATAACAATTTATAACACTAATATCTATGTTTTAAAAACATCGTGGTTATAGGTTTTATAATAAAATATATTGTATCTTGGAACTGTTGAATATATTTTTATTACGACCAATTCGAATAAAGGTACGTACAAAACGTTATATGCATAAGAATGCACATGACATGTGCAGGCACGCAAGCTCTGGGGGAAGTGTGAAGTGATGCGGGACTACGGTGTATGCCATAATGTTTTTACATTTTTTTCAATATCATACCTATTCGTTTTTAGATATTATACCCATTACCGGGTCAAATTATACTAAATGCGTTATGCCGCTGTGCGAAAGTTGCATCACATCTGTCTTTTATGTAAATAGAATGCATGCCCTTGATGTCTTGTACAAAAAAAACAGTGCTTTTTTCGGTTTGAAGGACATTGAAGCCAGTGAAATTACTGGACATTATGAGACTTAACACCTTATGTCTCAGGGTGACAAGCGCAGTCCAGTGCCATGTAGAGCTTTGTAATTAAAAGTTCTGTAAGTTGTTGCTTTTTTTTTCGCTTACCATCAGGCGGGCGACCTGTTCATCTCGTCATGCAACCTAATAAAAAAAGATGTTAGATGTTATTCATCATGTTAATGATGTTGTGTTACCTAGTTCTACTTTATCTCATAAAATCACAATGTATTTAAACATTTCATTTATGTTTGATATCAATAAACTTTTCCAGTATAAGCCTCCACAATCTTCTCGTGTCGTGATTTACAGAAAATAGCGTATGCTTCCCTTTGTCCCTGTGCGGAGTGACGTAGGAATTTGAATGGTATCCCTATTGCAATCCCTAGTGTATGTAGTTCCGCGGTATTCTACGTTATTTATTCATTATTCAGATTCGCGAAAGGTTTTTGTGATCGATTGCAAATTCGTATCTTGAAGGCGTTATCGAATACCTGCACTTTCTTTACTTTAAGATTTCCAAAAAAAATAACTGCTGTGAAAGGTTTTCTCTGATGTGTGAAAATATTGTTTACTTTCCAAGTTAAGGTCATTTCACTCATGTTTTCTAAGATGCGTCATGTTTATTAACCTCCAACAAAAAAGGGGCGTTGTAAGTATGATCAATTCATTTTTGCGTGTTTTTTTTATATAATACCTAATGCCATCAAATCTATGAGGAAGGCGGCGCTTAGTCGCTAAAGATGATTTTTCGGCCGAAATTGGCCGGCCTCTCCCAAATGCTCTGAATCTCAGTCAGCGAAAAAATGCCGTTGTCTGTCTTTTTATGACGACTTGAATACACAACATCGACATTTCTCTACTATTTTTAAAATTTAGAATGTTTTATATCTATATCTAAACCTTCCGTAAGAAACTCTCTAAATTATAATGGAAACCGTTGTGTAATTTAGTAGAATTAAGCGGACAAATATATAGACAGACACGGAAAGCTACTTTGTTTCATCCTTTTTATATAATTTAAGATTATGTAAAACATCAGGCGTCAGCAATGGATCTTAAGGTCGACATCATCAAAATTGTTTTGTGGAACTTCTAGTGGCCACTTTATCTTAGTTAACTTTACAGAATACGTAAGAAATATAACTATTCAAATTAAAAGTCATGTAATATTGGAACAGGCTTTTATTTTTTATTTGGTTTTATATACTTAAGTATTAATGGGGGTTCTCATAGCCAGTTGCACTCACTAATGGGTAAAAGATGAGCGGGTTAAACAACCCTTGGCGGGTCAGTCTATAGATGGGTGACCGTTTAGTGGTAATTTCAACTGAGTTTCTCCGCTCTCTGTCTTTCGGAGAATACATAAAAAGTCAATCCCACCTGTTATCAACTTACAGTAGTCATTATCTCAAGTCAGAGGTCTTCGAGCGGTTTTAAAAAAAAATACACTAGGTTGGCCACTAACCTTTCGATATAAAGTAGATTTTTATTTAACAGTTACTATTATTTACATGTGTTTATCTAGATTTTATTATATTATTTTCAAATAATTGTGTAGTAGGTAAATATAAGTTCTTAGGCCTGCCTCCTCCTCGTAAAATAGAAATAGTAGAATGTTTCTATACACGCTATCCCGACAGCTAAGTTTTACGTCTTCTATATACCGTATATTCTTCGTAGATTTTTATAATATCGATAATAAAAGTGGATTCGAATGTTTATCATTTACTATTGGTGTTAACCTTTTTTAACCTCGACAAAAAAGAGGGTTTAGGTTTGACCCCTTTGTCTCTCTTTGGGTGTGTGTGTGTGTATCTGTCGATGGCGTCGTAGTGCTTAAGCTAATGGATATATTTGATTTTTTTCTAAAGCTAGTTTAATCGAGATGTTTTAAGCTATGTTTGAAAAATCTAGTTTCCGTTGAATTTTATATGTTACTAAAATTCATCTTTATATTGGACTTTTTAAACCATTGAAGGAAAATAGGTGGTCGTAAAAAGGCTTTTATGCGTTCTTTTATATTAACTTCTTGATACTTTTTTTAATAATCCCACCTGTTCCAGTTGTAGAATTATTTTAAATGAATGATACTTATTCTTTATACATTATGATTATCATTATTTTGATGTTTAACGTTTGTGGCATTTTTTTATTATACCTAGTTTACGTTAACAGGTATTCTATACTTAAAATATGACATGTACCATCAACGACCAGACCAAACCACTGGATCCAGGTCCAGTATTTCTTTCCAGAAGCTGAAATATTGACAGTTTATTAACACCCTACAAAAACAGTTATAGTGTTATGTTTCATCCCCATCTGTGGCATTGTATCGCAAAAACGAATAGACCGATTTCAATGCGTTATTTTTGTTAGAAAGATGGTTTCTGTAATGCATAAATTACCACTAAGAAAGTAAGAAAGGATTTTCCTTGTTCTAGAATACACATATCCGCCCGGATAGCGACTACCATACACATGGTATGAAACCTGCCACAGTGACTCGAACATTGTGTGAAGCGCGTTCCAGGGTTAGCCTGTGTATAACCGGTTCTCGATAGATTTTCATCATGGCATGGTGACTGGCTAGGACGGGTAAGTATATAAGATAACTGTCGGATGGATATATATTGATTCTCCGGCTAGAAAATGTGTAGAAATGGTTGTTCCACTGGCCTCCCGCGGTTAAGTACTGGGGCCCAATCGTGGCTAACCACCTTGAGAGCCTGCCTCACTATGCCGCGCATAATCTTAGGTTAGTTCATCGTACCGTTAGCTGACTAGATGAGGGAACCCGGCGGCCAATTCGGTCCTTCCGTTCGGCGAATCAGTTTACCTTCGTGTCTGTGATGATCGTTCGTCTACCATGTTGTAAGCCACTCTATAATAATTTTATTCAAAACGTTTAACATATTTAATTATACACTTAGTTAAAAATTAAATATTATAAATCACCATTTTGCAAAATTCAATCCTATTTTCTGCCCCCTTTCGAGCAAGGGGACAGAAAAGTTTGTATGAGGGCAGGCCGCGATCATAAACTACTTAGCTCTAACCATATTATAAGAGATGTTTGTCAAATAAGCATTGAAATTGTCACTGAGGTTTGATTATGTGATTCCGTTGGGAGAAGAGTGTTCTGCAATGGCGACGATGTATTAGATGGAATATACGTACTGACCGCGGTACAGGTCGCTGGGGAGTAGATGCAAGCGCAACAATATGTATACTAGTTATACGAAACAGCAGATTCTAATTATCCTATTCAACATTAACAAAACCATATAACATTTCTAAAATACCCATTTATATTAATAAACAATACTTAATAGTCTTCTTTTTGTTTTACCTGCCCTTATCCCACTCGCAGTGAGGTCGGGTCAACATGCTTATAAAGATTTGGCTTGTAGTTATTACGACCGGCCGCCTGCCTGACTTCAACCCCTGTGGGGAGACAATAGGGGAGGCAACACTTAATAATATTTGTGAAAAAAATATCGACATTCAAGGCTTATATTAGTGTAAGAATAGAGATTGTGCTTGCACGTCCGAAACCAGTAATTTCAGCGCTATGTCATAAAATGTCTGTTTAACTTACTGATTCATACATACAGATTCTGATAAGTGCCTACCTAGATCAATTTGTGTACACAGTACTATGTGTTCGTGAGCTCATGTTGCCTTGTGACTTCCGATGTGCCATATTATCAATATATCCCCTAACCAGTTGTCGAAAATAGTCTTGCCACGTTATATTGGGATCGATCTGTTATTATGGACAGAACTATTTCAAATGTGATTTTGATTCATGTGACAGTGTAGCGTCACTTGTCGTCCTATATTTGTATTTACTCTAAGTATATTTGCTATAACTATTGACACACACATATCCTCATTATGCCATATTATGACATGTCTTTACAAGTTCATGCACACTTAAGAATGTGCACATATCAGTTGAATTATCTGTACTAATACATGCTTCAAAAACATTATTCTCAATCACATTATAGACCATAAAACTTGGTCTGGTATTTGATATTGAAAGTTGGTTTATTCGAAAGTATAATTTGACCAGGGCTCAGTGCTATGTAGTATTGTCATGAATATTTTATGCTTGAGCCTCGAGCGTGACGTCACTTGAGAGTCTGTTGAAACTAGTGTGCCGTAATTAGCTGTCGTGGTTATAGAATTCATAATGAACCGAGTTTATTTTAGAAATCTGAGAACTTTGAGCTTAGTGCTTATGCCATAGCATAATATAGAACTAACAACAGAAAACAACATAATGGTGTGGTCAAATTTAATAAACGTATAGTGTACCTACAATTCAAGTATTTCACCCCCGTAATACCAAATTAGATTGCATTGTTTATGTCCTAACATAAATAAATCATTTTATTTACAATGTTGGGCAACACTAAATGATAAACAGATGCGCTTTTGTCTCACTCCAGCACTGTTATTATTGTCGTTCATGGACTTCACTTATATACAGAGACGTGATCAATCTTATTGATCGTAATAAACGAATGAATAAAATTATCTTTAAATTTTAGAATGTCTATAGATTTGGATAAGATCCGGCACATAAACAATCACTGTCAGGTGTTTGTAAAGATCCAATTAAATATGACCACATCTGTCTGTAGCACGTTGTATACTCAGAGGCCGCAATATATTGGTAAGTTTTCCTTACGGACTTACGTAAGACTTGGGTAATTGGCTCACATACACGATACACTTGGACGTACCTACTTCTAGATCTGACCTATGTTCTCGAACTTAATTTTTATGTAATCTAATAATATCTACAGTAGGCAACTTACAATGCTGTTTACATTAGTAATTGCCTCGTAAGTTCATTTACGTAATAATAAATTCGTGAGTGGAAATTACAAATGTTAACGCTTTACTTTGTTCAAATTCAAATTCAAAATGTTTATTGTGTATTACTATTGCTGTTTGTGCATATCAAATCAAAGGGAGTCACGTTAATATAGAATGTGAATCAAACAGAATTATAAATGTAAAATTCAAAACCCGGCAGACATTTTACTGCATTCGTATATTTATTTATCTCTACATATATAAAAATGTAAACATCCATACGAGTATATATTCTAACTTTCATGGTGATCGGTCAAATGATGTCGAAGTCTATTAGTCTCAAACAGATATACCAAAATCTATTTTCATATAAAATATACGTATGTATATTATATTCATTGTACACACATAATAACAGTGCAACGGTCGACTTGTCTATTTCGTGAAGCGACCTATATGTGTAGCATGCCAGAGACATCTTTCAAAGGCGCATTGCGTTCGGGCAGTTAATTTCCGTCTCTGGAAATGTTTTAGGTTGAAGGTTTTAGTATAACTTATATTTGGTGCATATCATTGAGCTATATTGTTGTACAAATATTGTACGTAGGTACTGTAATATGTTTTTCGTATGTGCGAAGACACTGTGTCAGCCAGGTACTCAACGCTCATTGTCGTTGCAATAAGATCAATTTAACTTCAACATCGGATGGTAAGTCCTTAAAGTAGTTTTTATATACTGCATATTTTAAGATACTTAATTCATATTAACAACCGACTTAATCATACTTGAGGTCCGAATATTTGTTACTATTTCATTTAATAGGTACTTCCCAGTATTTTGTAATATAAATATGATTTTACATTAAAAAGTCATTATAAGGCCGCAATTACATTTGTAAGTTTTGCTTATAGACTTAGATACGTAAGAAATACACTTATACACCCGGACTAACTTCTAGATTTGATATAATAATAAATACACCCAACATTTACATACATAGTCCTGACTCCATACTAAGCTAACCTGTATTGTGGGTAACAGGAACTATGAGAGACTTAGGGTCCCACAACACCCAGATCGGAAACAAATATTTGTGGATCATTCCAAGCATTTATATCGGTGCGGGAATCAAACCCGCGTCATCTTGCTTCGTAGCCGGCTGCTCTCCCACTGCGGCACGGAGGATGTTAAATAGTTATAGATACAATATATTAATAATAAATGTTTCCCAACTTACAACGTCCGGAATTGAATTTGAAAATAAATGATTACAATGCTGTATACATAAGTTCCGTAAGATCAATGACATACCTAATTAGCTTACGCGAATAAAAGTTACAAATGTTATCCAGGCCTAAGAAAATCGCATCTTACCATGCTAAATAAACTCATCTTACCTCTCTCGGCATTTTATTAATTTAAAAGCCATAGTAACACGAACACCTAAATGTCAGCCTGACAAATGTATATTGCATCATGAATTGCTGTATAGACTACTTAGGGTTTGTAACCTATAAATTACCGTTTTCACAAACGTTACTATGATACCTCATAGTGAGCGCGAACGCATAGTGACGATTTCTCTAAACGTCATTGGTTACTTTTTGGCGCGAAATCAAAACAGACCAATCATGTACACAGAATTGGACAAGTTGGCAAAGAGGTTTTTTGTTTTCGCGGGAGAAAATTTATCGCTACCGCCTCACCCCAGGGAGAGTTAGACAATCCAGATGACCACTGGGCTGAGTCCCTAACACTATATTCATCCTGCATCGGCAATACCAACCAAAAACCCCGCGGTGGCCATCTTCGGCGCATTAGAGACAGCCCCGGGTTTCCGAGGCAAAAAATCGTCAACACAAATTACATGTCATTTACTTTCATTATACTTAATTGAAACAGGCTTCGTCGATAATGAGTTAGCTAAAAGATTTATACCCTGTTAACTAGATTTGCTTATTAATCTATATTAATCTATATATATAAAAGCGAAATACCACTGACTCACTGATTCATCACGATTTCTCAAAAGCTACTGAAGCTGGGATCATGAAATTTGGTCAGATGATAGTTTGTGTAATATAGACGTCATCTAAGAACGGATTTTTGGAAATTTACATTTTAAGGGGGTAAAAGAGGGGTTTGTCCTTTGTATGCAACTTTTTTATGGAAGAGGATACGACTGTGAAATTGAGCGCAAACATTGCTTATTAAAAATAATGAAATATGAGGGTAATATTTTTGGAAAATTCCACTTACAAAAGGGGGGAATACACTATTAATCACGATTTCTTAAAAACTACTGAAGCTGGGATCATGAAATTTGGTCAGATGATAGTTTGTGTGATAAGAATTAGAACATAGGCAACTTTAATCCCAGAAAAAGACTTTTACGCGGGCGGAGCCGCGGGTAAATGCTAGTATTAATTATATAACACCAGTGGCGGATCCAGGATTTAGGCTTGACCCAAAATTAGTACTTATTAAACAAATTGAGAATATACTATACCTACTTAAAATGGGATAAGTAAGGATAAGCGATGAAAATTATATTGTAGGTAGTACTAAGAAACTAGGATAATATTAAGATTAATTTGAGTTTTGTCAGTGGATCCATTTTTTGGTTTGAGCTCCGTCGCCGACCCCCAATGGATCCGCTAGTATATAACACTAATTTCTCTAGTACTTATTTATAACTATCTACATGACTGTTTCTATTTTAATATTTATTATCTTCGTTACCTTTTAATGGCTCTCAGAACAAAGTTATCACATTCTTATTTATCTATTAGGTATATTGTCATATAAACCCAAAGACTTTAATGTATACTATTAGACGGGCTGTTTAGAAGCAAACGTGGGAGTTTCACAGCTCACAAACAGGGTACGCGATAGGGGTTCTAGACTAGAACTTCTAGTTGAGAGTAAGCGAGATGGTAATATTGAGTTACGGTCAATTGACCGCAACTTAGTAAAGTTACAAAAACTACAAGCCAAATCTTTCTGTTAATGTTAAAAACATGTTGCGCCGACTACACTGCGAGTGGGGTAAGGGCAGGTGGAAGGAAAGGGGTTCGACAATCTTCGTATTTTACGATTTAGTACGAATATGCAATGTTCGGTTTTCCGGCCGTAGCCAGGCACTAAGGAGAGAAATATTTACATAATGTAATTTTATACCAGCTCTATATTGGATCATCATTATCGCCCGTTGCATTTTAAGATATACTAAAATTGAATGTTTTTTCTTAATTGGACAGCATGATAATTTCCTAAGTTGCCGTTTTTTAATTAATCTGATAAATAGTTCTTGTTTTTTATTAGTTTGAATGACGAAACGTGCAGCTTACTCGCCAGATGGTTAGCGCAACGCCTGCCCATAAACAGACACAATACCACACAGACATTTGGATTCCAAAAATCTTCATTGCACTGGACTGTGCTGCTCATCTAAACACATACGATGTTATCTCATAATGTCCGGTAATTTTACTGGCATCAATGTCCTTCAAACCGAAACACAACAGTGATTACACACAGCAGTGTGCCAAGCTGCAGCTTGGCGGCAGAAATAGACAAAGTGGTGGCACCCACCCAAACGGTCACGGCCTCTCGCATACGAGGGACCTACCACCTAGTAAACGTTTACTTGAGGATTGAAAAATAGTCCCTAAATATTTCACAATCCTAAACTAAGTATTCGTGCTTGTCCAAATGGCAGAGAACAGCTGTGTCTCGGGTAATATATTATGGTCGTAAATTCGGCCTAATGGATGCACGTAGTTATTGTTGATATGCGGTGTGCCTACTCAAATCAAGCCTCACTCATCCCTAGCGAGACATAACGTAAACTTAGCTCTGTCAAATCGGGAATTATGATTAGTGATCACGTATCGCCTTAGCCTCTGTAACTCCGTCGATAGAAGGTGCAACCTTGTTACCTTTAGTTCATCTTAGGAGGAGGGACTGGAGGGAGAGGATGAATGGAAAGCGGTAGCCTCCTTCTGTGAGACTGTTAGGTTAGGAAGGAGGCTGCGGAGCGGGCTCGGGAGAGGGCTGACCTTACTCGGAGGCGTAGACGCCGAGTCGATGCCAGAAATCACCTCGGTTCCTCTGCTTAGAGGCAAGATATATTTGCTGGAGGAGTTAACACATACTCCCCCCTCGGCGTGCTATTACAGTGTTGCATTGGAGGGTTTTCGGCGTGTTTCTGTTGGAGGTCCCGAAACTCTTCCATAGTGTAGATGGCGACAACCATGGGGTTTTTAGCCGGTTAAAATCCGGCATACCCCGTCTATCTTCTTTAAAGGTGGCCGGGATTCCAAGAGGATTTTACCCATGAAAAAAAGAAGTTAAATAACTGGACACTTAGGGCTGATTTTCATTGCCCGAAGAAATGTTAACCGTATTGGACAGCTAATTTAAAAATAATTATTTTGTAAAAATATACTTTTAATTTTATATATAATTTATTAAAATATATTACATATAAATTCATAACGTATCTTGAGAGCTTACACCAGCTAGCTGCCAAGAAGTGGCAGTTGAAATGGCAGGTTACAGTGCAATCTAAACTTTTAAGTTTTTTACATAATACCTATATTCTTTGAAATTAAATAATTTAATTTGTCCTAAGACAAGTGAATGATAACGTTTAAAATAAAATCAATAAAACAAATTATATTCATTCAACCTGAAACCATATTTTTACAGGTAACAAGACAGAATCATATTTCTCTATTGTCAATACATACAACATTATAAATGCGAAAGTACTTCTGTATGTCTGTCTGTACTGTTTTCATGCTTAAACGGCTGAACGGATTTTAATCAAATTTGGTAAGGAGATAGATAACCTATGTCCTTACCGTACTTAGTAGAGTACTTTTTGTCCCAGAAAAAGACATTCATGCGGGCGGAGCCGAGAGCAAAAGCTAGTTATGTATAAAAATGCATTTTAATAAAAACAGATGGACGTAGAAATCATGCAGATCTTACCTTCATACACTTTCTATTTTATAAATATAAAATATACTTACATTCACCGCTCGCCTTAGACGCCAGTTATAAATCCTGAGCTTAACGGATTTTTATTCAATCCATCGATGTGATGCAGTGTGATATTTGTAAAAACACAATAACCGAGTGGGTGGGCGGTTAGAATAATCTTGTGTATGAAAACAAAAACAGTAAATAGCGTCTACACGTAAATAGATTATATTCTTGTTTCTATTTTTGTGACTGACTGACTGACTGCCTCGGCGGCGCTGTTCTAATGTGTACGCGTTACGACTAAGACTGACGCTGAGGTCCTGGGTTCGATCCCCGGGTCGGGTAAAAGTGATATTGGGATTTTCTATTATGAAATGCTCACTCAGTATCAGGCCGAAGTCTGGAATTGTGTCCGGTATGGCGATAGGCTCACCCCCATCACAACATGGGACGCAGATACGCTCGGCGAAATGTGGGTGTACTGGTACGCTTCTGCCTACCCCTTCGGGGATTACAGGTGTGAGTGCGTATGTCTATTTTTGCTACAAAGTAGGTGAACATAATATTGTCTCATCTCTACCTGCTGTGATGTATATCACCAGCTCGACGGGTAGACTTGTAAATAATGCCCCTCGCATAAGTCCGGCTATATATAATATTTATATACAACGTGTTATAGAAAGGGGCGGGCAAATTTAAGCAATGTATAGTATAAGTATAAGTATTTTATCTCCCATAGTACCAAATCCGATTGCTTTGCTAGTACAATAATTATAGAATTTTCTTTTTTATCGAATGAGTAACATGTCGATATCGACTTTCAACTTTGGACAACACTAAATGATAAACAATGATACTATAGACCTCCTTTCATTTAAATATTTTATAATTTAAAAAAATATTAAACAGTTGTCAAATGTCAATATTTATTTGACGCAGTCAGTTCGGCAATTTCTGATTTTATGAAGTATGTTTACGAGTACAAAAAATATGTTGTATTTAACTAAAAATAAGTATTATGTATTGGTACTTTGTGTTGGTGTAACTGATAACAGCTTTTAAGAGGATCGTCGAATGTATTAAGCCAAATTCATAGATGGACGACACGAGAATGAAGTCTTTAAAATGCTTCTAGAGGATGGTACCAATATCGTCTTCAGCACACAATCTCTTTCAGGTGTTATTTTGTATTTAAATTACAAGTTACGTACGTATGTTCGTAGAATTACGTACAACTTGTTCAAGTTTATTAAAAAGTGAGTGTCGTTCATAATAATTAATAGTGATTTCACCAATCTTATCGATCTTATTAAACGAGTGATCAAAATTAATGTGAAATTTTTTGATGTCTTGGTATTGAAAAGGTCCGGTACATAAGTACTAATTGTAAGGTGTATGTAATGACCCTAAAATATGACCACACCTTTCTGTAACACCTTGTATAAAGTTGTAAAAATAATTTGGAAGATTTCAATTTTATATTGGTACTGCGAGCAGTTATAGCTCAGCGGCGAGTAGTACGGACTACTGAGACGAAAATCGCTGGTTCTAATCCAGCCCCAGGAGCATGCAAATCTGACTCTTTTAAGTTATCTGTGTATTCATTGTCAATGAGCGCTTGCTTTAACGGTGAGCAAACATGTTGAGGAAACCTGTATACTTGAGAAGTTCTCTATAAGAATTTCGAAAGTATGTGAAGTCTGCCAACCCGCATTAAGCCAGTGTGGTGAACTCTAGTACTAGTCTAAGAGGCCTAAGGGCTAAATCCTCTCATTAAGTAGAGGAGGCCCGTATCCAGCAGTGAGACGTGTATAATACAGGACTAGTGTTATATAATTAATATTAAACATTTTTGAATATTTAATCTTTCTTGAATGTTCCTTTCTATAAATTAATCTTTCCATGAATGTTATTTTACAACCTATCTTTAAAACCACACCCTTACCGAGAATATTGATATTACCTTTTCAAAAGCCAGGTGTTTTTATTATGTTTGCAAATATTAGCATTAATAGTTTTATGGTAGCGATACCATTTTTATATATTTAATTGTATTAAGGTTAACAAAGGTCTGCAGTCGATAAAAGTTAATATAATAAATATAATATCAAACGTTAAATACAGCGCAGTTCAAATACAAAAAATCCATATTAATTCCTTTGAATGATACTAACAATGCAGACGCAGAATAAATACACCACAATAAACAGAATTAAAATGTGCTCACCAACGCAAAATATGTAGGTAAGCGATCAATACACTACACATAATACAATAAAGCCAAAACCCATGTCGACGTACGGTCATAACAAAGCCATTATAAGCGGTTAAGTGCATTTTAAATTTCGTATTCGAATGCCATTGGCATTAATAATGTCAATGCCTTTAATAATGTCCATCGTACGTCGTCAAGTGTAGTGGCTACCATTTCAGCTTAAGCACGTACCGGGCTGGCTCCAGACGGTTGCTACATCCAGCTTGAAGTTTCCAAGCAGCTTGTTAGTGCGCAGAATGTTACGCGAGTGCTGCACCTGCAAAACAAGTGTCATTGTGCAAACGACCTGCGCGTGTTGGACCGTGTGTGAGCGGGTCGACATTAACACACACCCAGACTCACAAACATACTCTCACACACACACACATACACACACACAAAGTAAGTCTATATCCGCTATTATATCAGTTTAGTAGATCAATTGTAAATAATATTTAGGTAAGTATTCAAATCTACAGTAATCCATCCATATTAGCTGACAAAGTAAGTTTATATTCTTTTTAACATTGAAAGTATAATTGTGCTAATTATTCACGAAATTAGAGTTCATTGTTGCCTAACAAAGAAAAATTTCTTTAATTTCCGTTTGGTGCGGCTACCGGAACGCCCCACGCTTATCTTACTAAAAAATAAACAAACAAAATGATCACAGCCTCCTACTGTTACATTGGTGATTGAGAAATGGCAAGAAGGAGAATTTAAGCAGATGGATTTAATTAGCTGGGTTCGATAGGTACTGCACACCTAATAATTTCTCCGTAATTAAGAAATAAGAAGAAGACGAAGAAGTTCTGTACGGATTCATGACCCTAAAATACCAAGAAAAGGCCAGTAGGCTCTAAAAACACAAGAAGAACAAGCTGAGCTGATATCTATTCTCTTATTACTGACTTAGCATAAGAATAAATAGAATTGCCTTTTAGATTTTTTTCACGAATTTTCTTTTTAAGCTCTTTTATTTTTTATTAGATTGATTGACGAAACGAGCAGGTCACTCGCCTGATAGTAAGCGCCATATCTGCCCAAAAACAGAAGCAACTTCACACAGAACTTTGAGTTACAAATCTCTGCATTGCCTTGGACTGCGCTCGTCACCCCAAGACATAAGATGTTAAGTCTCATAATGCACAGTGATTGCACTGGCTTCAATGTTCTTCAAATCGGAACACAACAGTGCTTACAGACTGCTGCTTGGCGGCAGAAATAGACGAAGCGGCTGGACGCGCTGACGACCCGTCGCATATAATCAGTCCACAGGCAACACGTGTAAACAACCGCGATATTCTTTATATATTTAAATGATTACCCCTTTTCTGCCCGTCTGTCCGTCTTTCTATCTGAGTATCTGTTAGTGGCATCGTAGCGCCAAATAAAATAAAAATAATATAACTCCCTTTAACTTGATTTAAAGGTAAACATTCCATACCACAACATACAATAATACAGTGATTCTACGAGTACTCAAATACAATTACCAATACTAATAGCAGAAGCCTCTCCCAAAGAACGGGGTCAGACATTTTTGGTCCATTACTAATTTTCTCTTGCCTTCCGGTGTGCTGAGAGCCAATACGAGTGGATGAATGCCGCGGTTGTTCTCACAATCATGAACACTTAGTTAGTGTTACCGAACCCTTACCCTTGTATACGGGGGTTATACAATTTATCAGCCAAGGGTCGGGTATTTGTTTGGTGTTCAGGCTGCGGTTGAACAATTCGGCAAGAAGCTTCACACTATAGGAACCCATCACCTTCCACGCCTCGAGTTGATCAGCTGATCAACTCGAGTAAGTTGGTTAGTTTAAGTTAGCTAACTTACATAAACAAAAATTGTATGGTTTTTGTTGATCAATTCGATTGAAAGTCTGTTCAGACGGTTCAAATCGTATGTGATTTAGCAGTTGATCAACTAAAATCGAACTATGTAAATGCGCTATAATAAACACGATGTGTCAATCAATGTGTCAAGCGACGAACATGTGTCAATTGTTACTAGACATATTCGTTTTATAGTTTGTATACGGCATGTATACGAGTATTCCCACATTATATAAGTTTTTATAAAGTGCCGTAATTTAGAAACGAAACAGTAGGATGAAGCATTTAACAAATGCACAAAGTTAACACCAGAGCGAAATGGAATAGTTAAATGTCATAAACTATCGTCGCTTTCATAAACGGCAGAGTTGCTTTCCTCGCATATTATGCAAATTAAAATAATTTAATGTTTTCCGGGTGCGCCGTGTCAACTCTTTCATATAGAGATAGCATTGCTCGAGACCTTTACTTTAGTGCTAACAAAGAGCTCGCAACTGGAATGTACTTTCAAAAAGTTATCACTCGTCGAGCTATTATGTAGTTGCATCACAATGTTCTGATTACTAAATTAGTTCATCATTGCGAATTAGCGAATTAAGTTTTTGATATAATGCTTTAGTGCTCAGCATTCAAGGAAACTTCGAACTTGTATGAAACTTTTTTATGGAACGGAATATTTTAAATCCGGAAAAGATATTCACGCGGGTAGAGCTTCGAGCAACAGCTAGTATATAATATTTACACTTTTCACTTCAAATTTGCTAAGCTCCTACTCTGTGTAAACTTGAAAAGTGTAGTAGTTTTGAAGACCCTCATACATATTTACTACGAATTCGATTATCAAGTGGTTTTGCGAGTATTTAAATAATAAAATAAATACACCCAACAATCACACAAATAGTCCTGACCCCACACTAGGTAAACCTGTATCGTAGGTATCAGGAACTATACGAGGGACTTGCGGTCCCACAACACCCAGACACGAGAAAAATATTTGTGAAACAGACAAACATTTGTCTAGGTCCGGGAATCGAACCTACGGCCTCATGTTTCGCAACCGGGTACTCGTCCACTGCGTCACGAAATTTGCACTTGGTACAAATTAGTATTTATTATTAAGACGGTTTCAGTACTCGAAATTTCGGCAACGGAATAAAGCGGGCTTATCGTATTTATAGTCCTACATACATATCACTATATAATTAAGTTACCACCCTCGCAGATTGAATCGCACACCTATAATTTCAAAGTAGCCTAAAACTTTATACAATAGGCCAATATTACAAGTTTGGGGCAGGTCGTCTTCATAAAGCACCAGTTTCAACCTACACATGTTAAACGTAATTAATGCATGAGTCAAACTTGTAATCAACTTTTTAGTCGAAGGGTTAAATTTTCACAAAATTCAAAGGGAGGCGCGGCCGCGGCAAGAACGCAGCTGTTTACCTCCGAGTTTAGTTTGGCTGTTTATGTTTCAAAGAGTTTTTTTTATTTCCTCAGGTAATTTAGTAATCATACTGTTATCGGGCAGACACGAATAACTCAACAGCGTTAAAACAGAGAGATTGTAAATTTATAAATGTAGTTTTTTTTGTTTGCGTCATAATTATTACTTTTATTAAAACTGGCTAATTACTTATCGTATTTGAGTACTCAGCACTAACTAAATGATTTTTGAAAATTCATCCAGTAACTGGTTACAATAAGAGTCGAAAGTCTGTATGAAAAGTTCGTAATTTTTCTAGTTAGAATCGCGGAAGTTGGTAGAAAGAACGCACGGTTAGAGCAAAGCTACACAAATACTAGAATTTGAGAAAAGTCGGATACCTAGTTCCTGCCTACATCGAGATGTTACCTATTGGAAATCTCATCTGGCACACGGCTACCTAGTATCTTACTTATTAGAGTTTTGTTTTGGTCAACAGAACATGTTCACATTTATGAAAACTAAGAAAATTCTTTCAATTTGACATATCCATTTGCGAGAACGTAATTAGGATTTGCTACCTCCCAATCGGTATCAGCGAATATAGAATATATAGGGTCATGAAATTTGGTCAGAATATAGTTTGTGAAATGAAGGGGACCGCTAAGAAAGAGTTTGAAACATTTTAAGAGGGAACCCCCCTTGGTCCACGCGGGCGGAGCCGCAAGTCAAAGTTAGGTAAGGGCCGACTTCTTGATCTCTGAGTACGTTGACAACATAAAAAATATTCGTAACCGTCTTAAAAATGCAGGTGGTTCTCGGTTCGTCAGTATTGTTTTTATGCATGATACGCGATGTCTCCACTAAATCGGAAACGATATTGATGATTATTTTTATATTCGATAGGGTTTACCCCGAATGTGGCCCCATAAAAATTTGGTTAAGGTCAGATGACGAAGCACGACGGTAAATAGAAAAAACCTCAGCGGATACCGAATCGTCAAGGCACCGCGATTAAGGCTTTGAAAAAGCACTTTCAAGTTTTTTACTTATAGTCATTGCTAATGTATGTAAATCTATATATTAATATTAATACGAGAAGTGAAAACTTTGTACATAGTTTCACTTTGTGTATACACTTTCATATTACGCGGAGGGAGTATGAGATTTGGCATAGTTAAAGTGGGATGGAGGAGTATGGATAATTATGTAATATATTAACACATGTGTTACAAATATATTAAATTAAATAAATTTATAAAACATTCATTGTTTACGTTCATACTGCCAAATTGGCAGTGCCAATGTCAAACATATAATCACGCTGATGATGTATTTGTACATGCCCGCAAATGAAGGTCATATTAAAGAACCGAAATAAAAAAAAAGATTATACCTATAGAGGCATTCTCTCCATATATAACGATCAAATTTAAAAATTAAAGAATTACGGTCGAAGTTCTACCAATAGTATTTATCTGCTTAATTACATACAGGTAACGTTTTCTGTGATCCATTCTATTAAAGTTTGAATTGAAACGATCGTGTTCAACCCTCCAGAATTAAAAATTAGGTATATAACACGAAGAACTTTAGAACGACCTATCAAGCTAATTGAATTGAATTGTCTGAATAATTAAATATTGACTCGTACCTAACTATTCTTACTTGCGGGTAGGGTCTGAGTTTCGGAT
This sequence comes from Mimas tiliae, assembly GCA_905332985.1. Taxonomy (NCBI): domain Eukaryota; kingdom Metazoa; phylum Arthropoda; class Insecta; order Lepidoptera; family Sphingidae; genus Mimas; species Mimas tiliae. Next base: position 11,487,804 of record HG995239.1, on the reverse strand, counting down.
TATGTTTGTATGTTTAAAGCTTTAATAAATGTTCAATAGCACCGTATTAAGTTATGAAAGAGAAAGAGAGAGAAAGAAATGATAGAGCCAAGCAACATATTTTTTTTCTACAGCTTGAATGGGCCAGCTTAATCGGCAATAACAAGTTTACGATTTGAAAATTCACGCATTAGTTGCCCAGGATTGGTTTGGCGATAGCCTCGTTCCCTATCACATCATGGGACGGACATAAGCAGAACCTTGGGTGAAGCACTAGTTGCACCTTTGCTTACCCTTTTATAGAGAGACACAAACGAGAGCTCATGCTATGCTAAGACATAGATGAGTAATCTAATTTTGACTCCATATGAATATATCGATAAATTAAATAGCAGGTATAATAAAAACATTTCTTAATACGTGGTTTAATAGAATATTAAAAATGCTCGTATTTAAATTAAAGTAGGGTATTCATTCCCATATCGTCTGCACAAATCGTGAGTGTAATATAATTGAAAAATGAATGTAAGCCACCTACGTGTTTAACATTCAGACTGCGTAATCTAAACACATTCAATTATACAATTGACAATAACGTAATCCATATCCAATGATATTCAGAGTCCATTATTGTATTAATAAGAGTAATGTACAAGCAAAAGCGTCTTCTTGTGACGTATTATGTACGGTTTGTATAATAAAGGGTACTTTTTATAGTAGAGGCCGACGAACGAGCAAGAGGGTCACCTGATGGCAAGTCATTCATAACACCTAAAGAGTCATAGACGCGTTGCCGATCTTAATTGAAGGAAAGGAATGATTAAGGAATTGCGCATGGGAAGGGGATTTAGGCCTCTACACATCTCCCTCACCGAACGAAACGTAATAATAAGCTGCTACAGAGCTGAGACAGTGGTAACAACATGTGTTGTGTTGGAGACCACTTCAGGTGACCCACTTGCTATGCTCCATTGCCGGCCTATTCTATAAAAACTCTTCCTTTTTGGAGTCGGTTGATTAGGGAATAATTTGGCTTTCAATTAAACTGCTGTCAGGGTATTCGCTTTTTATTCGGAAATTGAGGGTTTCTACGAAAATAGTACGGTATATTGAAATAATAATGACGCGATATAGTAGTAGACGGGTAGATAAATCGTATAAAATAGGTCGTCGTCTTAGTTGGAGCCCATTTACCAGTTGCCAGTGCCTAGGGTTCAGTTTATAGTCGATAGTTTAGTAGTAAGACATAGTCCAAGAGTTCATTACGCGGTAGCTCTGCCAGTTTACTATTCGGTCTTAGTTCGACCTTAGTTATAATTAAATAGAGAGCGGTCTCTAAAGAATCCTGACATGAGGTTGTGTTCTGTAAAGCTGTGACATTGTAAAAGAAACCAATAAACCAATAGTGGAACTAATATCCATCGTTTTGTGTTTTTAAGATAATACTCCTCTCACGTAAAATCTAACACTGTTTTAGAAAGAAAGAAACGTTTATTCTTTAAACTTCTAACAAGACCGACCGATCTTATAATTATGTAAATGGTAGAGCCACGTTGTAAACAGGGAATGGAATGGACCGACTCAATCGGGGAAGTACCATTGTCTTGTAGAAAATCTACGTGAAGTGGCATCTCGCTGTTGCATTTCGTTCGGTGAATCAGATTTCTGGTGGCCCCTAAATCTCCTCCCTCTTTCCCACCGATCTTTACATTAATGTGGGCAACGCAAACATAATTGTTGTGGATTTTCATGTGCGGTGGAGATCACTTACCATCAGGTGGCCCACTTGCTAGTTTGTTGGCCTTTGATATAAAAATATATATTGTTAAAAAAACACCCACTCCTTATTTATTTACAGAGAGTGTAGGAGTGTTTTGTTCGTCCAACGACTATAGTTACTCTATTATCATTTACCTGTTTGGTGCAAAGGTACTGGGAACGATTAATTTCATGATCTTCCTAACTTCGACTACGGCAATTAAAGGCAAAATTTACTAGGTGGTAGGTCTGAGTAGGATCCGCCGCTTTTTTCTGCCGCCAAGGAGCCGTGTGTATGGAATGTTGTGTTCCGGTTTGAAGAACATTGAAGCTAGTGAAATTACTGGGCAGTCTTATGTCTCGGGATGACAAGCGCAGTTTAGTACCATGCAGTACATCATAATTGAAAGTTCTGATTGATATTGCTTTATGGGCAGGCAACAATGTGACGCTTACCATCAGGCGAGTGACCTGCTCGTTTCTTCATTTACGTTAATTTTGGGAGAAGCTGATTTCACATGATACGGCTGAATTTATAATTACACAACAAAATTATCAATGATAATACAGCTGGTATTATTCATTGTAATTAGATTATTGATCAGATGGGTTCTGGCATTAGCCTCGGGCGTTTCGGTGGCTCTGTAAACCGTAGTTTTCAGATGTTGGTCTGTTAACTGTTTTCAATTAATTTGAACCTAAACTTATTTCTAATAGAATGCAGTTAATTTTCTTTCAATTTTCACCCATATTTTCATGGTTTCCATTGTCTTTGTCATGATATATTTCTTACCTACTTACATTTATACCTCATTTCTCGTTATTTTATTCTTAAAGAATATATCTCTCCATCAACAAGCTGAACGCTAACATTTCTTATCTCGAGTTAATCTTCTTTCATACATCCTCAAATTGGAGTCAGTAATGGAAGAGTTAATTAGCATTATACGGTCAAATAACACAATTCACCACAGTGTACATGGTGAATAAAAAAATGCGTAATAAACTCAATTTAGATGAAGATAGTTTATCCCGTGAGACAGATAAGAATATAATAAATAACAGAAAACTTTGTTCACAAATTTAAATAAGAGTTTTCTAATATATTCTCGCCTAGTCGTACAAGAAAGTCTCTCTTTAGTCTTACACGATGATGATTTAGGTTATATTACCTTAAGGATCATTTCCACTAGGCCAATATTAATTAAAGACATTCCCATAAGCGAAGATTTACTAATATTAAAAACAATGACATACTTATGTGATTGCTATCAATTAGATAATGGATTACCTCACATACCGTCAATAGTGACGTGGCGAACTAGAATACGTTCAATATTGGTCTTTTGTAAAATAAATGATAAGCGAAATACGTTTTTCATGAGAGACAATGAAGAATTAGAATTTTAGATCAATAGCGGCCCTATTATTAAATTGGTTTCTAGAATACTGAAACGCTATTCACGCATTTGAGATAGTTTTAAACATGTTGAGGCCCTCTTACTTGTCATACTGGTATGAAAATAAGGAGCCCTTAGCTGTCAGACAGCTGAGTAGCGTTTCAGTATACGGGCGTTAATTGTTTAAAACAAAAACATTAGACACAGTGAATAAACAAATAACATTAAACAACATTCAGCTTACATACTCAAACTCTTAATACAACATTTGCATATGCTGCGTAGCTAAGTTCGCTTTGCATTTTCACGTTTTAGTTATTTAAGCTCGCTGTAACAATGAATGCCTACCCATAAACGGCATGGATGTCATAATTTCGCGCTGTTTGGAAAATAAATAAAAAGAAGTTTCAACTTACCGCAAGAGTGATGATCTTATCGAAGAGTATCACCGGCGGCATGTGAAAATCGAAGACAAAGTACTGAGAAAAAAAATAATTAGGTATGTATTACATTAATGAACAAACTATGGGGTAGATCCGATATCAGCCGGCGCTAAGCGAGAAACAATATAATTATAGATGTATGTTATCTCACAGTGTTAAGCCTCATTTACTAGGAGAGAGTTTAACAGCACTAGAGAGGCGAGAATATACAAAAAAAACAGGGTGCATTATACGATTCTCCGTGACAAAAAGACGCGGTCTCGTAAACTAGAGTATCCTGTTGTAATCTCACCTCTGTTTTATGATAAACTCTCTTAATGTAAATGGGACTGAGATGTTTGTATGAATCAAATTTATAGTTATATACCTAATCCTGAAATTATAATAATATAATCGTTGGTCCATCTGTATGTTACCCTGTAACATTTGAACGACTTTACCGATTGAGGTCTTATTCACACCATGTATTTGTTTTGCCGTGAAGATGGTTTATAGCAATACTAGGATCCGATAGGTGATGCAATAATATGATATATAAGATGCTATAATAATAGACGAAAATTCTCATAATCACATCTCAAAGCAAATCAGTAAATCTGGACCCGATAGGTGGCACTGCGGTCGAGTTAAGAATAAATTCGTATACACATGTGGTTGTTCGCGGTAATCTCCACAACTACGAACCAATTTGAAAACTGTTTTCCACTGAAACATCACTATGTATTGAAATATGTTTGGGCTAACTTATAAGGTACTTGTTATCGTGGAAGCGGGTTTTATTTCGCGCAATAATAAATCAAACTTTGTATGAGAATTTATAAGCCGTTGCACTGAAATTTAATATGAGAATACTGAATAGTTTCAACGGATAAATGGTAATTTGTAATGGTATTTTTTTATTAACCTATGTGGGGATTAAAAAGTTAATTACAGCGGTTTATATACTGAATATAGATTATAAATAAATAATAAAAATTGATTTCGATGTGATGAATAACGAAAAAGGGTACCGAATATAATATAGCAATCTAAATAAAATATAGAGAGAAAGAAATGAAAAAGTGGACGCCATTTTATCTTAATCCCGGTTGACTTCGAAATGCATATTTGGGAGTCGCGGTCACAAATCATGTAGGTACCTACTTATTTAATGTAAAAACCTATAGGGTACTTTCCGTTGACCTACAATTTTAATGTTTGGTACGTAGGGAAGTCTTATTGCATAAGTGGCTCGCGTATAAGTATATTATTATATTAATCTCAATCCAAATCTACAGATTGAACTGTTGCTTGCCTTGTCTTCATCTAATTGGGTAGTAATGTGCCCTTTACAAATATTTACCTCATTGTAATAAGGACAGTTGGTACTCTCCTTAACACTGGTATACTTCCGCATTTCGCCGACCTGCACGCAGACGACTGGGTCCATGTTCAGACCGGCCAACTGGCGGGCTTCGATAATAGTGATACACACTTGGAAGTCAGCTGCCTTTAACGCAGCTGGACAAGCCGTATCAATAACGTTGCGCCTGAGAAATGTAATAAGAGTTAAAACTAGAATAATATTATTAAATTAATATGAAGTTTATTTTGTTGCTAATCAATACGAATATTGGAAAACACTTTAAATTCAAAATAATTTACAATAACTACCTACTTTCATTTTATAGTCAGACTTTACTAAGTAGGTACACTTCCGTAAGGATTGATTGTCTCCCCTTTCAAATTTAAACTTAATCATAGATTGGTATATTTCTCTCATACGTTTACTCAACGTAGTGGTTATATTGTCTTTGATAGGTAGAAAATACTTTTAAAATTGTCTGTATTAGCTACTTACATATTTATACAATTATTTTTAAAAGATATGAACTGCTACATAGTTATTAATAAAATAACAGAGCTTTGACCAAGTGAAGAGACAGCTGGTTATTATTTATTTAAACGAAGCATTATAAGTTACGATACTTTTTTTTAATAGCCGATGGTGGCATATGACCCAGCAGGTCACCTGATGGTAAGTGATCTCCACTGTCCAAGAAGAAGTCATCCATAATAGCTGAAGTATCATGGATGCATTACCAACCAATTAAAGGAAAGGGATGCTTAAGAGATTGGAAAGAAAAAGGGGATTTTGGAAACAGGCGTGAGTATATATGTATGTAAAGGGTATTTGAGCCCCAGGATATTTCACTCATTGTACGAAATAAAACAGCAAGTTGCTATTTCTCGTCGGTTTTTTGTGAAACAGTGGTAACAACTCGGTCGTGCCGGCCCATTTATGCTGTAAACAAAACTATCTACAGCGTAGTTCTCACACTTTATAAGAGTAGGTATAGGAGTAGGTACACGTAAATATAATGTTTAATCAATATACACGATTAGTCAGTAAGGGTGGACTAACCCTGGCCTACCATTATATCTCATCTCATAAAAATATTTCATACAAATAACAATTATTGTTTTGTAATTTTTTAAACGTACAACAAGCTTGTGGTGTGATTTTTGAGCACCACGACTTGTCAGCAAAATACAAAGAAACTGCACTGTCCGCGTCACACTACCCCAAAATTTGTTATAAAACCCATAAACAATAATGCCTCGGAAAGTATCGGATTTATTGAAAAAGTTGCAAGTATAAAAGTTATTTAGATCACGGTTACTTATTATGTCGGATTCGGATTCGGTGTACTAAACCTTTTCCGACCAACCTTGTATTCAATCGTTGGGAATATGTATATATTTATTTCGATATTGGTATACAGCTTATTTATTATACGTATACTGCAAAACCTCACACTGTATCCTCATCACACTCATACTCCATGTGACGTTAAGTTTGCGCCAATAACTTTGGTGAGGGGGAAATCGGTAGTTGGCTCCATACACGGTATAGCTGTCTCTTCACGTAGTGTAGATAATAATTCAACACATTCTTGCACATCTTGCTATGTGTTTGTAGAGATACAATGACAGTCAACAGGTAAGTATATGACGACGACTGACGCGTCATTGTCACATAAATCAAGACTATGTACATATTTACAAGTCCACGCACACATACCAAGACGTACACATATGTGATGTGAGCCGATTTATCTATAATATTATGTTCATGGTTTCGGCTATGGGCAATGTCTAATATTATGTCAATAATGGTAAACAACCAAAACTACTCTAAAATATGCCAATTAAATAAATCTGTTGTGATGAAAATAAAGTGGCATGTTATTGAAGTAGGTATAATAAACTGTAGTCTGGACGACAAACTCTGGATGAAATGTAAAGAGTAAAGAATAAACTAAAGGCTGCTTTCCGATGGTCGCGTCATAGGCATCACTGTTGCTGTGTCAGCTCGTGTCGTACTACACTATATGTAAATCTATGGCGCAAGCCACATAGAACGAACGTGAGGCGTACGACGAGGAGCCGACGCGTGTCGCCTGCCCTCTAGAGAAAAAATCGCACGCCCGCGCTTGTCGAGAGCCGTGGGACGCGGCGCTCGGACCCTCCAAAAAATATTATTATACAATGTTCCGAGATTAATAGATTTCAAATTAAGTTATACTTATATTCTAGATCTAAATCTTATAAAAAGAAGGTTGCCAGGAAGTGCATAATTTTAATCTTAGTAAGTACTGGACGTACCTATCTTAGACATCCAAAGTTCATTGTCCTATGTCCCAAACAATACCTAATTCTAAACTGCAACTGAATATTATATGAACATTTTTATATTTATCTAAATTTTCATAATACAGATTTGAATAAGGTGAGAATTAAAGGTTACAAAATATAAGGAAACAATTACCTATTGCTATATTTTAAAACTTAGTGCAAAAATGGTAAAAGCTGATTCGATAATTCTAAAGTAAGTGTAGTTTATAATGTAAGTTTATTTAAAAATTTCCCAATTACCTAGTTCTTTTATTTAAAAAGAAATTAAGTATTAGTTTTATTTTCCAAAATAAATAGAACTTGTCTTGAACAATATAGTACCATCATTTCGGGTTACGTCTTATAACAGCTAACTCTGGTCATGTTTGGTATACCGACATGATGAAATTAATTAACGATTGAAATAAGCAGAAATGTTATGGTCGCGAGAGCAGCAGAATAAATTGATAGATGAATAGCGTATTAGCTATAAAAAATGCTTTTTCTAGTTTAGACCAAAGCATAAGGCCCGAAATGAAGATACACATGAATTTAAAGAATAATAATATCTCTTATAGAAAGTAACGTCATAAAGTAGAAGAGCTGACCTACCGACAAGACCGTCGCTGCCGAACATTCTTCGGCGTTGAACAGCCCCTCAATGCTCAGCTTTTCCACCTTATTTACACCAGGTATCGAAAAAGAGAAAAATAACCTGGTCATTATTTTCTGCCTTACAAATCAGTTTTTTAAGGAGTTTAGGTTTGAGATATACATTTTTATCTTATTGTTGTGTTACTTTTTGGAATGTAAGTGTTGTTTATAATGAGAGTAATGTAGGCATCATTTGCGATTCATGGAATGGTTAAACGAAATGAATTGTAACAAGCTATCGAAAGCAGGCAGTAACTACGCACCACACTCTAAAGAGCTGAATGTGAGTAGGTAAACACATTCAGAACTAGCAATTTAATTCATTTAGTGCTAGAGGACCGTGCAAGCCAGTGTTGTGACGAAGGCGAACAGAAAGAAAGAAGTCTAGGCAATGCCTTTAAAGTATTATTTATTGTACAAGTACCACCTAACTGCCAATAAATGCTTTCTTTCTTTCTAAAGTGAAATGATCATAATTTTAATAAAAAGTGTGATTCATGAGTGGTCTATTAGGATGCATATTATATCGAAGTCTAATAAAAAGAAAGAAAAAAAAGAAAGTATAGAATTCAATTTGTACTTACATATTCCTAATGCGCGATGGCTCCTTAGGAGATTTGTTACGTATCGGCGTATCATCTGATGAATCCGAACTATGTTGGCTCGGGGGACGGTCCAGCTCGGAGGAAGGTCCAGCCGCATCCAAGAGGCCTAACTCCTCATCGCCGCTACTGTCATACCCGCGGTGGCGACGAAGCCAACCCAGGCTGCGGACGCTTTTAAAGGTCGGTCGCGAGCACTTTGGTTCATGTACAGCAGCTTTATCGCCGCCCAATGAGAATCCGCGCCTGCGAATGCCATTTATTCTTAATGGAATAATAAAAAGAAAATACCTAGTAAGTAGAGTAGAAGACAAAACACTACCAGCAGTCCGAACCGACAAAATAAAAAATCTGGCGCTTCCGACAACAGTGTTTAAGACAGTGTTTGGTATTTTAGACCAACTAAATTCATTGTGGTCGCACAGTAAAATATGACACAAATTCTAATAACACGATGAGATAACTATTTAATAGCATTAAAAATTACTTAGGCTGATGATTTAATCATATTATTTATGGATGCTATTTGCCTTGCGTAATGCATAAGGCTTATTATTCGCTGTCAAAAAGGCAATTTTTCATCCTAAAAATAAACAAGCCTCGTTGGTACACAGTTCGCAAAGGCGAGATACCCTCTGAATTAATAATGAGCGTAGAGTTTTAACGAAGAGCTTTTGGATATAATAGACGGCTTGAGGGTAATGCCGAATAACTAGAATTGCATTCGTAACAGTCATAGATTAAACTAAAACTAACATATTACACGGTGGTAGGTCCTTCATATGCAAGAGGCCGTCAGGGTTGGTACCACGGCTTTGTCTATTTCTGCTGCCAGCAGCAGTGTGCAGGCACACTGTTGTTTTCCGGTTTGAAGGACATTAAAGCCAGTGAAATTACTGGGCATTATGAGACTTACCACCTTATGTTTCAGGGTGACGAACGCTGGTCAGTGCCTTGCAGTACTTCATAATTCGAAGTTCTGATTGGTGTTGCTTCTGTTTATGGGCAGGCGTAGCATTTACCATCAGGTGAGCGACCTTCTCGTCTCGTCATCTAAAGCTAATAAAAAAAAAGATTACTTTATCTCTTTTTTTCTGTCTGGCGTTATCCGGGCATGATCCGCCTTCTTGTATCATAGATTAGACGGTATTTGCTATTACATAGGCAACCCGCCATCTGACCCGCACATCCCACAACGGGAACCAATTAAAGAAGATACAGTTATTATTACAATATGTCTAAATTTTTTGTTTATGAATAATCTGAAATATTATCGAAGGAAAGCCTTTAAATAACCTGCGTAATCACCATAAAACTAAGATAATATTGAAAGAAAGATGGGTTGGGTATTAGCCCAGTGTTACCCCGATAGAGTTATTTGATGTTTAATATTTAAGGCAGACTTCTGATGGTTGAGTCACCGGCGCGGCGCGCAGGACGGAGCGTCAGTGATATCGTGTCTAAATCAATGAGAGACCATTCGACAGTAGCATAAAAGAAAAGGTGTCACTAGATGTAAAGCTGAATTTTAGTAGGGTGTTGGCAGATGAGATTATCACTTAGACGCGACCATCGTAAGTTGGCCTTATCGTAATATGTGTATTAGTCGTTTTAAAAGTGGTCATGATACGATCTCAATTTATTATAAAATCTGCATCTTACTTTAGTAACTTCTTTCCAGCGATCTTCAATTTACGAGCCCTTGACTCATCTGCCGGCTCAATGTTGACAACAACTTCCTTGTCCCGTTGTAACGACATCTCCAAGCTTGCAATATTACGTTCTATATAAGTTAGTGCGTTTTCCTCATCGACGTCGGATGGCGCGGCGGAGCTGTGACCCGAACCATGAGCCGAGCTGTGAGCCAAGTCGTGAGTAGATCCTTGCGCAGAGCTATGAGCTGAGGTGGACGTGGGGGCGTGGGACGGACCAGGAATGGCATAAGAAACGCCATGTGTAGCATGGGAAGGACCAGGAGTGGCATGAGACGTGCCAGGAGTAGCATGAGACGTGCCATGAGTAGCATGTGAAGGGCCAGGAGTGGCACCGTGCACAGCAGGCTGCACCGAATCTCGATAGGAGCGACTGCAAGATGGAATATCGCTGCTATACCCTGCCTCGTCAACTGGCTGCAGCTCCTTGATCTTCGGAGTGGAGTAGTACACGTCCATCTCAACGAACACCTGCGAACAAAATTACGTAATATGGAATAATGGTATAGGTCGATTACTTACAGTGAAATTATAATAAATTGTTTTAAGTTCCTTTTTTTTGGTTGGTAAAGAACTGTGGAATACACACAGTAAATTATTATTACCTAAACTAAATGAGATAATTGATGCGTTTTTCTAATAAGTATGATCACTTAAATTTTCAAATCTATCTTGTTGATTAAATCTATTATCTAATTAATAAATACACTGCATCCTGTAACTAGAACACTATAGCAATTTTAAGTCATGGAATAAGACGTAAAATTGTTATTTTCCACTCCCGTGTTGTATGGAAGGTGTCCAGTTTAACGTTATAATCTCGCTCTCCAGCCGACCTTTCTAAATAATTCACAATGAACAGGCACGCAATGTAGATTGGCGCTTCATGCTAATAATATTTGTTATGAAGTTGACATCCGATATTTTCGGAATGACTGTTTAATAATATTGTTATGGAGGACTCTTTATCATTACGTCAAATAAAAGACACGCGTTTTAGTAACGCGCACCTTTGTTAATTTCCTAATAAAAGTGCAAGTGACATATAAAACACACTTTTACTACGGTGTTACTTGCACGTTATCTAGGCGCGTGTTCGTTGCTGGTACCATGTTCAGAAGTCTATCTTAAAATGTTTAAATACCTACCGAATATAAGATGAAATGAGGGAAATAAGGTGCAAATATTAAAGGTAATTTTTACTGTTAAAGTACCTACCGTTCTTTGTATTAGTATTCGCTCTGGCTCCGTATGGGTATTAAAGAAATCCCAAAATGAAAGAGAATGCCCTAACATGATATAATCAGAATCCATTATTTAGTTTCAAAGACATTCAATATTTTTAGTTTAGAACAAAGACTTGTCTTTGTTTTAGAAGTATGTATGTACGAACCAAGATATAGACAAACGAGTTTATTTTATAAGTACCCACCATAAAATATGTGCGATTAATTTAGTCACCTGCAATGGTCTCTTTTGGATGCGTTTCACACATAATATTATTATTATTATTATGTGCAACATTGTTATTTTGTTGTGCCAAATGAAATCTATTTTATTATCTACATTAATTTTAAATAGTAGTTCCCTACCAATCAACATAAATAATACACCCAACAGTCACACACATCCTGGCCCCACAGTATGTTAACACAGTAGGTTCGTGGGTATCAGGAAGTACGAAGGATCCCACAACACCAAAACTCGAAGCAAATATTTGTGGATCACATAATTATTTGTCCTCTGTGGGTATCGAACTCGCGACCTCTCGTTTCACAGCTGACTACTCACCTACTGCGCCACGGGGGCTGTCATAATTAGTTTTTTTTTCATTCGTAATCTATCTACAGTCGTTTTCCATCGCGATCGATCAAATAAATTAGGTACCATTACTTAGTAATACGATTACTTAATTGTTGTATATTATTTTGAACTAATCCCTGTTATGTGTGTAATGAAGTTTCTCAACATTAAATCGTCCAGTGTGAACAAAACCCTTGACATAAAAGCAGACTTACGATGGTCAAGCATCAGACGCACGTGTTAAAAACACCACGTTTGCGTGTTTGTACTATGCACTATCTATAGGTAGACCATATGACGCTAGCGTTAACTGTATAACTGGGATCTTTAGTAGGGACTTTTGACGACGAGACGGTTAGTTTTAGTAGGAGATTCACGCTATAGGCAGTTTTATCTACAACATGTATGGGCCGGTTCAACCGTGTTGTTACCACTGTCTCACAGAAAAACGACCTGAAGTAACAGCTTACTGGTGCATTTCATACGGTGAGAAATATCCTGATGCTCAAATCCCATTCCTAATTCCTTAATCATCCTTGTCTTTTAAGTTGGCAACTCGTCCATCGTTCTTCAGGTATTGTGGATGGTCATGGGCGGTAGATATTACTTATCATCAGGTGACCCATTTGCTCGATTGTCGGCCTCTGCTTTTAAAAAACAACATCATTTGACGCGACCATCAGAATTATGTCTTAATTTACCAGCAATATTTGACGAATAAAGTAGAACAAACCTTTTACCTATCCGCATTAAGTCCGTGATTCTACGAATAAATCTTCAAAATAGACAGACATTAATTAGTAACACCCACGAAGCTTGAGTACACACCTGTTGTGTCCGAGATCGCTAGCATTAGTCGGGTATTACAATTAAAATAAACAAGATCGGGGCTTGCGGCCAGAGATTAAGATGCTTACATTAGAACCTCCCACGGGATAGTCTCTGCAAAAGCACGGTCTTAAGTTAACTCTACTAATTTAAAAATTGCCATTTGTGCGGTAAATGTTTGATCATGCAAAATATACCGTAGGATAATGTTATACTTATTAGGTTTTATATGGTTAATTCACTATTTTATGACCATTAGTAAAATTTTGCAGACTCTGGATTGATCTTCCCTCCAAACAATGCTTAAAATAAGTAATTCACCGTTTGCAGTGGCTTGCACTAGTGGATCCAGGGGGGAGGGCTAAGCGGCTCAAGCTCCCCCCCCCCCCCAAAGCATTTGGGTCCATCGACTAATCTCAAATTAATCTTGATAGTTTCCAATTTGCTTAGTACTTACTACCTACAATATAATTTTCATCGTTCATCTTCACTTATTCCACTGTAAGTGAAAACCCACCCACCCCAAACCAAAATTCTGGTTCCGCCATTGGTGGGTTGGCAGTACCTCTGCTATTACTGAAGCCCATAGGTGACGGTAACCAATATGTGTGACGTCTGCTTATCTGTCATTTATGGCTAATAAAAAATCTAGGACACAATGAATCTCACTATTTAGTTGCTAGACAGATCTGGCATATATATTGATTGGTCCTAACGATGTTATACAGTATAGGTACTGTGTGACCCGTTGGGAACAAATGTAATAAGTTATCTTATCGAGTAACAGTTTGAATTGTTAGGGACAATCGAATTGTAAGGATCTGGAGCTATAAAGAAACATACGCCTTCTCCACACATTAATCGAGACCTCTTGCCGAATGTCTCATTGAGACCCAATATACCTACGATACCGCGCAAGGCGAGACAAGACAGCCTTTCATAGTCTCGTGTTTGGCAATTCTCGTCATGTTTCGGCCAACATGTAGGCGGGATACATATTATTCGCGTACTTAATTTTCTTTCAAATAAAATATTTGATTTATCGGTTTTTTAAGGTGCCATCCGAATTTGTAGTATCATCTAACCGCACTTTATTATACTACTGGTTGAATCCACCTTGATTCAAGTATTTCGAAAGCCAAACGTCATCAACGTCTCAAGAGAGACTTGAATCAAGGTGAATCTTATTCTTCTTAAGTATTACCTACGTATTTATTTATCATCCATTCTTGTTATATTTGTGTATGCGAAAGTAACTCTGTCTGTCTGTTACGTTTTCACGGCTAAACGGCTGAACGGATTTGAATAAAATTTGGTAAGGAGATAGGTTATATCCTGTAGAAGTTAGTTGTGAATGCATAAATCTAATTGATATCGATCAATATATTGTATTTTTTGACTATTATCGTAAACCGTATAGAAAAGGAATAATAATATTATTCATTATGAATACGTCAAAACCGCTGTGGGAAATAATTGCCGTTAAATATACACACTCACGCCTCTAATCGCCTATCTGAAGGGGTAGGCAAATGTATAACCAGAACACCCTCATTTCGCCGAACTTATTTTTGTTCCATGATGTGGTACGGGGCGAGCCTATCGCCATACCGGGCACAATTACGGACTCCAGGCTAATATTAATCATTTCGTGATAGAAAAACCTAATAGGTATCACTATTACTCGACCCGGGGTTCGAACCCGAGACCTCAGAAAAGCAGTCGAACGCATCACAACTGCTATATTAAAAGTATTAAAATTCCCACAATAACTCTATTGCCAGTTCGGAAGGCAGTTGAATAGCTGTTTAATGAACCTGTTATTCCAATATATTGTTTGCAAATTGTAGAATTTTTTTTCGAAGCATGAATCCCAGCGCTTTCGAAATGGTACTTACTACTGTCTCACAGAAAATTGGCAACTTGTTGTTGTGGCAACAATATGTTATTTAAGTTTCCACTTCTTTCATTACAAATGCACCCATGATTCTTCTATCATATAGATTATGGAACATTTTTAATCCAATTTTTTCGACATAATTTTCCTTTTTCTTTTGCTGCCTCGGTGGCGCAGTTGTAATGCGTACGCGTTACGATTGGGGCTAACGCTGAGGTTTCGGGTTCGATCCCCGGGTCGGGTAAAGTGGTATTGGGTTTTTCTATTACGAAATGCTCACTATCAGTCCGGAGTCTGGAATTTGTGCCCGGTATGGTGATAAGCTCGCCCCTATCATATCGTGGGACGGAGATACGGTCGGCGAAATGTGGGTGTACACGTAACACCTCTGCCTACCTCTTCGGGGATTACAGGCGTGAGTGCGTATGTAATTTTCCTTTTTCTTTATAATTTAACTTCGGCTGGTATCATCATACCGTTTTCTGTTTAATTTGCTTTATTATTTCTCCTGATGCTAATAAATAGGAAGAGAGTAGGTACATGCTAGTAGGAATAGAAGCGTAATCGATCTGTCTGAACCAAAGATGAGAAAACATTGAAACGTGACATTCGATCAGCCTTTCGTCCTAAAATTAATATGTGGTATTAAATGGTAGCGAACAGCGAGCCCAGTGTGCAAGGTCTGAGAGAAAGTGGGTCACAGTGCCCCAGGCGTTGTGTATAGATACTATTAACATTCAGTGAGTACTTGAGCTCACTGACACTTTGATTTTCATTTCAGATGAATTTTGGAAGACGTTCAGTGCTGTCAAAGCTTGTTAATGCCAATTTAGTAAATATTGAACGCGTGTAATGCGTTATTTGTTAATACGAATTCTATAGCTGCAATTCATGGAAACTAAGGCCACGATGGAAAAAAGTCTCAAAACAATATAGGTATGTGAGAATCCGTGTTTTTTCTTACCACCGCTTTGGCTATGGCGCTTACCGTCAAGCGAGCAACCTGCTCGTCTCGTTATTAGTTGAAATAAAAAAATATTCACAAAGCCATGCCAAAAGCTGCCTACGGGCTATGTGTTTGTTATCATAAGAAGTTTCCGGGATTCCGAGGAAAAGTAATTAGAGTAAAGGGCACACCGATTTATTATTTACTTATTTGTTTCGCATTTTTCATTTTATCAAGCATATCATTTAGTATTGTTTAAAGTTGTAAATTGAACGAATTATTTATTAGATAAAAAAGAAAATGCTGTATTTATGTCCTAGCGATGCAATCAGATTTGGTACTACTTGGAGTGAAAATAAATATTTATATCGTAAACTATAATGCTTTTTGACCACACCCTTCTGTAATATGTTGTATGTTTATCAAGCACTGATCTTTGTAATATCTTAATGTAGACTACAATAATAATAATAATAATTAGAAAAATGGTATAAAGATGATGACACGTGCCAGAGGACGTATACGCGCACGCCGAACATCACCCTCCAGCTCGTCGAGCTCCACGTCGTGGGCATCGGCTTCGGAAGCGCCCGAGCCACCGCCGGACTTCGATGTGTTGAGACAACGCGACGAGCTGCAGTCGCCCCCGCCGCCACTGAGACCTGCGCGACGAAGACGACAACCCCCTTCTCCGGTCGGCTTGGGACCTGTGGGGCCATGTGTCCCGCCTTCGGCCCCCGCTACCGGTGGAGTAGTGCGCCGCATGAGATGGACTCAAAATATAAATGAAAATGTCATGCGGGCCTACCTTGGGGCAACAGAGGAGGGTACCAACCTCACAGCGTATCGTACTAAAATGCTTGCTTTGTTTCAGGCTTTGGAAAAAGACGGACGAGGTAATGGGGACACTTAGTTCTCGTTGCGGGTTATGGGGGTCAGACAATATAATAGGTCGCTCCTTATAATTTATATAATAATATAAAATCGTCAAATCTATGGTACGAAAAGGCGGATTGTGGCTTTGAGCTGGGATAACGCCAAACAGATAGAGTTACTATTATAATACATAATATGAATAGATAACTGGCTCAAATTCAACGTACACGTTATGCATACTAAGCAGCTTTAAAAGTAACTTATTTCTCGATTCCAACAATGTCTAGTTCAGTCAGGTGTTTCTGATAATTATGAAACAGTAGGTTCCAACTTTGAGGTCTTCGTCTCACTTTAACCCCCCACAAAAATGTTATAAGTTTGTTATAAGTTCCACATTTGTCTGTGTTAGTGTGTGCGTGTATCTGTGGCATCATAGCGCCTAAAGTCTAAGCTAGTGAACTGATTTGAATGCGTTTTTTTATTTAAAGCCTGGTTTAATGGAGGTGGTTCTTGGCTGTGTTTGAAGAAAATCTATTCAGTCGTTTTTCTGTTTGTCTTCGAGGGTTTTATCAGGGTTAAGTTGTAGTTGAATTAGTACTCTAAAAGCAACGATGGTCTAGTGGGGAGTGGTACACACTATCAAGATGGAAGAAGCATGTTCCAAGCCAGCCCTTAGGGCACACACCTCTAACTTCGAACCTGACTTCTGCTTGTGTATTCACTAGTTTTCCTTCACTGTCAGAGCTAGTGATAATTACGAGTGGTAGAGCCACGCTGTAGACAATTTTGTCTACAGCATGAATGGGCCGGCTCGTCCGGGTCGTTACCACTGTCTCACAGAAAACCGGCGTAAAGTAGCAGCTTGCTGCTGCGTTTCGTACGGTGAGTGAGATATCCGGAGGCCCAAATCCCCTTCCCCTTCCCAATCCCTTATTATCCCTTTCCTTTAAGGTCGGCAACGCGCCCATAATTCTTTTGTATTGTGGGCGTACATGGGCGGTGGAGATCGCTTACCATCAGGTGACCCATTTGCTCGTTTACCCGCCTATACTATAAAAAAAAACAGATTACAGCAACTATACGAATGTCTATATAGTATTGTTATCAAAAATTTTACATAAGTAAAATATACCAAATTTATTCTTACTAACTACTAATACTTCAGTGTTAAAGCAAATGATAATTAGCAATGAATATACAAATAAAGTCAGGGTGCATGCCTTTGGGGCTAGTTTCCAATTTGCGATTTTCGTGTTGACAGTCTGCACCACCCCCCACTTGAAAATTATCTTATAACAAATTTATAATAAGATCTTAACAGATTAGCTACCAGAACTCTGAACACTGAGAGTGCAACAATAATCAGATTTTTTTGTGTGGTCACTTGCTGATAGCCTGACGCGTTTCGGCTGTAATCAGCGTCACCGGACTTTCGGGTGAGTACTTTATGCACTCTCAACCCTTAAATTTAAGTGACCATGCTGAGGGCACCCTCCTAATGGGGGTACGAACCTCAGTTCAGGACGGCCACTGGGGGAGGGCAAAGACATTTTCGATTGGGGTTTAGGGGGAGTTTATAAACTAATCGAATATTATATTCATTCCTCGGCTCGCGGACCGGTACTAGAGTCGAGGGCGCTTCGGGGAGCGCGGCGAGATCCTCGGCGGCGAGGGCGGTACATCGGTCTTGTGGAGTGTAATTGGTGTCGGAGTTTCTCCATCCCTCGGATGGCCAGAGTGGTCTCATCGTCGGGATCGGTGAGGACGCTTCACGGTCTTATCCACTTTGCGCACTACGGATGAGCGTGTTAGAATGATAAGATGGCGGTGGTAAGTTTTAGAACTAAATTATTATGTAGTAGTCTTAAGTATAGAATAATCTGACAAAATAGAAAATCAACCAATGAGCGATTGACAACAGCACCACTCATCTCGCTTCTTAAAGTTGTAGGATTATTCTAAAAGATACCTACTGGTAGTAGATAGGCTGAAAACCCAGTTAAAATCCCCAAGTAGGAAAAAGACGATTTGTGTTGCCGAGTTTTAGATGTAAAAAACCACACATGAGCTCGAGATAGAGATACTGTATATGTAATATTATAGTTATAATAGCTGTTGCCCGCGGCTCCGCCCGCGTGAATGCGTATTTCCAGGATTAAAGTAGCCTAGTGGGCGCCCCCGGTGAGAAACGCGCTTGACAAAAATACTAAAATAGGGGTTGATGGTAGAAGGGTGAAAATTTAGGGTTGTATGTATTTTTTTATGCTGTATCATAAAAAAATAAACACAATTTTGTCTATAAAGTAAAAAAAATAATTAGGGGTGGACCACCCTTAACATTTAGGGGTATGAAAGATAGATAGTAGCCGATTCTCAGACCTACTGAATATGCATATAAAATTTCATAACAATCGGTCGAGCCGTTTTGGAGGAGTATGGGAACGAACATTGTGACACGAGAATTTTATATATTAGAAGATATGTTTATTATAGTAACGTAAAGGCCGACTTCCGATGTTCGCATCAGACGCTGGCGTCGATGACGCTCTCATCTGTCAACGTGTGTCTGTCATTAATTACACGTTTCTTTAGAGCTTAGTACACCTACTGCAACACGCGGCGACACTGACACTCGTGACGCGGCAATCGAAAGTCTGCTCTGCCTTACAATATGCGTTTTGTAATATAAAATTCATCATATTCGACGCCATTCAGGTGAGCGGTGGTTGAGCACGAGAAGAAACGTTTTTATATCCGAGTGTATTACATTATTGTATTTTAGATAAGGTATGAGATACTATTTCCTCATTTTATATTGTATTAAATATTGAGTATATTAAATTAAACTGGAATCTTTGAAAGGCGACTTCAATAACTGATGCTGTCGAGGACAGAAAAAAAACTAAACACGACCATATTAATAATGTCTTCATTGTTTAGTGTACATATGAAATATTCTCCAAACCTAGCTTTAATACGATAAAATATATTTGGAATAGATTTTTGGTAAAACAATACAAATAATACGAAAAGCAATGTATATTATCGATTGTTGCATAAACCTATCGTTTCATTATTCGTATCGTTACATCCATGGAAATACTCTCTCTCTCTCTCTGCCCGACTATTTATCCCACACGGTGATGGGATAGCCTTCTTAACATTATTCCTCCACTTCGCCCAAATACATTTCATTTTCCATTTCTTCAAATACATCTGTATAAAATTTCACTTTATATTCAAACCTATTAATAACTAAGCCTAATAATAATATCGTATTAATAGGAACAAAGCTAAATCTATATATTTATTACATACAAAGGGTAACATGCTGATGATGCGAAGCAACACGCGCGTGATGGTGCTTGTACCCATATTATAGATTAACAACATTGCCCAGCATAACGCCCGGTTTCCGAAAGGCTGATCAATGTTAAATTAACTAATCAAATGTCAAATCTCATGTCAAGTCGAAATTGAGTTGCTAGAAGCGTGATCAACACCTTTGATTTGACACACATGTTAGCTAACATAACATTCAAATTAATATGAAAAATCGTATGTCAAACGGTACTAAAGAGACAGCAAATATTATTATTTTTTTCAACGTTTCAGCATCTCGAATTGAATTGACAGCAATGTCAACTCAAAGTTCTGTTAGTTGAATGTCAGTTTGATCAGCCTTTCAGAAACTGGGCGTAAGTGTCGCGTTTTTACATAGGACGCTTACCGATATGTTGCGGTATATAATATTGATACCTGTCCTGTATATATTGTTTAGTCAAATTGGTAATTGGCAAATCGTATGCCTTACAACTCCGCCACCGAGCTGGTAACACAACCATTCGAACAATTGCATAACGATGAATCAGATTCATAATATCGGTTATTTGTATCGAAGCTTATGACACTTTTGATTAAAGTAATGATGCATAGATTTAAATATGAAATTGAGTATGCACTACTCATGTTATCTACCTATATGTAGATGAATTTAAATAACTTGTAAATAGGAATAATAAAAACACGTTATTCACTGAAATATGAACACAACAGATTTAATCATAATCCAAATAAATATATACAGTCTATAAGCAGCAAAATGCTTAAAATGAATATAGAAATTCCTTTAAGCCGCTACCGTGAACAGAAATGCCGAGAAATGGTCCCAGCTCAGCATTTTGCTTCGAATGAATCCACAACGCTGATTCTTAGCTAGAATTCTATAAGCGACATTTATATGGAAACAATTTATCGCATGACCGAGGCAAGCATTTAACAGAAAACTGTCATTAACGAAGTCACGTGATGCAATTTTAAAATAAGAATACAGTTTTATTGCCTTTATAGGCACATGAGCAAGCGGCCCACATGATGGTAAGCGATCACCGCTCATGGAAATCGGCAATGCTGGGGACACAGCTAAGCAACTGTCTGAAACCCGTCTATGTAAATAACAGTTTTCTGTGACAGGTCAGGTTTCTGTGACTCGCCGGTCACCTGTGTCGTACGATATAATCTTTTTTTTAATTTGCTTGAATGACGCGACGAGCAGGTCGCTCGCCTGATGTTAAGCGACACGCCTGCCCATAAACAGAAATAACGTCACACAGAACTCTGTACTACAGAGCACTGCATGGCACTAAACTGCGCTCGTCATCTCGAGACATAAGATGTTAAGTCTCATAATGCCCAGTAATTCATTGGCTTCTATGTCCTTTAAACCGAAACACAACAGTGCTTACAGACTGCTGCTTGTCGGTAGAAATAGAAAAAGCGGTGGTATCAATCCAGAAGGCATCCCGTATACGAGAGACCTACCTAGTGATAATCTCGTCTAAGTAAGTCTAGTCTAGTTCTAGTGTAATTCAAATTAGCGAGATCCCGGTTCATGTCCCAGGTCGACAAATCACATTTCATAATTGAGTTTTCGATCGATTGAATAAACCACAAATAATTTACCCGGAAATGGAATTTGTGCCCGTTATAGTGATAGGCTCGCCATGGGATCATGGAACGGAAGCAATCTCGGCGAACCGTGTGTGTGTGCACTAGGCGTGATTATGTTATATTACCACTTGCGAAACCGAAATGAACACATGGTAAGTTAAAGATCGAAGCCACAATATGATGGCTTGTATACCAAAAATCCTATTTTCAGCACCTACACATAAAATATACCAGTCAGGCAGTGCTTGCGAAAGAAAAAGCGTCAAAATGTTTTGTTTAACAGAGGGTGCATGAACGAACTACTAGCTCGTCGATTCTAAAATGTAGATATCGCTCGGCCAAAATGCAGTGTGGCCACAGAGTTTATGTGTGTTTTATTTATATTTTTTTACCAGGCGTTATCCGGGCTGAATGCCAGAGTTCGCTTTCTCATCATGATTCGACGATGAATTTAGTATTATGTGGGGCGACCCCCACAACCCGCAACGGGAACCAAGTATCACCATTGTCTCAACTATAATTAGCAGAGTGTACCACGTGCAGGTGAGGTTGGCTATGACCAACAAATTTTGGTGGCATACTTGCACTCCAAGTACCTATTACGTGTTTTTGTTCCGTTATTGATAACACTTATAGAAATCCAATCAACACTAAAAGTTTTGTAATGAAATAACATATATTTTTAAATCGATCACAAGTTTATCCAGGAAATGCTTGCAACCCAACACTTACGATGTAATCGTCGATTATGGTACGATTTACGATGTAACCTACTTTACAACCGTGGCCCTACATTACGCCCTTTAATAAGTGGTAGAGCCACACTGCAGATCGTTTTGTATTTGATTGTTTACAGTATAAATGGGCCGGTTCGACTGGTTTACTACTACTGTCTCACAGACAACCAACATGAAGTAGCACCTTGATGTTGCGTTTCGTACAGTGACTAAGATATCGGGAGGCACAAATCCTCTTCCCCGTCCCAATCCCTTAATCATACGTTTCCTTTAAGGTGAGTAAAGCGTCCATATTTCTTCAGGTATTGTGGATGTTCATGAGGCGCTGGAGATTACTTCCCAGCAGGTGACCAATTTGCTCGTTGACCGTCCTCTGCTCTAAAAAAAATATTTTATTGCTTTCATAGTGTACTCGCTGTTAGTTAATTTATTCGGTTCAATTCCCAGAATAGGTGCTAAGTACAGTATCTAGTAGGTAACAAACAGTACTGTTTTAGGAGCCAGCGCTATCCTGTAAATTATTCATTACTATACTTTATTACGGCCATTACAACAGAGAGTTATGACGATGGTTATGTTGTTACATCTACGCTACAGTATTGTCACAATTTTAAGCACTCACAATAAGTATAGTAGAAGTTAATTGAAAGAATATGACGCCTTGAAAACGTTGAAGTGCTCATTTATTCGTGGCCTCCTGGCACAGACATTTCATAAGGAAGATAAGAGGATTATAGGTAAATACATAGGATAGAATTCCAAACAGGATATCCTAATTGTTTTATGAAGAAAAATTGTACTAACGCAAACAAACATATTTTGAAAAAAAAACAAATTAATTAATTAATTTAGAAATAATAATTAAACTAAAACTTGTGTATTTCAACGATGGATTATGATTTGAAATAAAGTGTGTATTAATATTATAAAACATTACGAGGATCTACAAGATTAGGCTCTGTCTCATTGTAGGTACGTATATATATACCTAACAGCATTTGCAGCAGTAAATTCTCATCCGATACTAAGTTAGTATTATTTTCAGGTAACAGAGGCAATGTAAACAAAAAACAGCTAGTGCAATGTTTTGACAAATTGCAGGCTTTATCAGTAAAAGAAATTGTAATGTTTACATTTCCTTATAGTAGAAGTTTGCCAGCGGAGGAAAATACCTTAAGATATAACCTTAATTTGACAATGCACACTATGTCGTGCAACAACAAAAAAATACATTTGATAGACACTAACAATTATGTTAGTAATAAATATTTTTTGACAAGAGATAAATATTATCTTCCTTTATATTGTAAGAGACAGATAGCTAATGCGCTATCTTATTATTTTAATATATCAGCCAAGAATTTGGCTAATAGACCTGCTTTTATTGAGCATAATAGTCATGACTTAGATTATAGTAATCTGAAAAATTTGACATGTAATAATTTAAATTAAACCTTAAGACAATAGAGACAACCTCTTGCTTTAATAATACAATAAATAAATGTAAGATTATCAAACTGGTACATCAAAATATTCAGGGGCTCTGTAGTAAAACCCTTGAAATTGAATTATTTATGAACTGTAATAATATTGACATTTTATGCATTACAGAACACTGGCTGCAAAGCCATCAGTTCATATTTAATTTCAATAATCATATGTTGGGTAGTTCGTTTTGCAGAGAAAATGCCATTCATGGTGGCTCGTTAATATTAATTAATAAACAATTTACATTTAAAGAACGTAAAGATATTGTGAGCCTCTCTGTTGAACGGATAATTGAGATAGCCTGTTTGGAGTTAGAGCGGCTTGTTGTATTGAGTGTATACAGACCACCAACGGCATTATATGATTGTTTTGAAAATGTCATGGATGAAGTATTGGCAAAGATTTGTAAACTAAATAAAAGTGTAATTATATGTGGTGACTTTAATGTTAATTTATTAGAAGAGTCTTCGTTAAGTCTTAGGATTAAAAATTTGTTCAATTCCTATAATCTTGTGAATGTTTTCATGGAGCCAACTAGGATAACTGCCACTTCAGCAACATGTCTAGACAATATATTTACAAACATAATTCCAAAAACTAAACAGGTTATTAATCAACTAGACTCTGATCATTGTGGACAGTTAATTACTTTTCAGAGGGAAAGCAAAAATATGCCAAAAAGAGTTATTACTGTGGTGCCTAAAACTGTAGGTCGCTTGGAGATCTTTAAAAATAAACTTTTAAATAAACTGCCCTTATTATTATACAGTGATAATCCTAACCAGCTGTACAATTCTTTTTTTGAAATATATTGTACAGAGTTTAATTCTACTTTTATCCCCAAAAAGATCTCAGTTACAGGAACTGCAACCTTCAGTGAATGGGCTACTATTGGTATATGTAAAAGTAGAAAAAGGCTTTATGAATTGTATGAGGAAAGACATTATAATAAGAGTGATACTTTTTGTCAGTATGTAAAAAAATACTCCAAATTATTTAAAAAGATTTGTCATGTAGCAAAGTGTAATTATATAAGTTCCAAAATAAAAAGTAGTACTAACAAAATAAAAACTACTTGGGACTTAATCAACAAGGAGACTGGAAAAATAAAACAAAAATCTAATGACTATAACCTTGCTTTTGAAAATAAGATTGTCACATCAGATATTGAAGTAGCTACTGCTTTTGAAAAATTCTTCACTGACATTCCAATCTCTACCACAAAATCATTGAACTCGTCCCCTTCTGTTGCTGAATCATTATTGAAAAAAAATATAAAATGTTGTAATAATGATTTTAGATTCCATTATATAAGTGACATAGATATTATAAAAACTTTTAATACCCTTCATGTTAAAAGAACAGCCGATCTTTGGGGTAACTCTGTTGAGATTACCAAATCTATAATTAATGTAGTAGCACCTGAACTAGCCATAGTTTTCAATCAATGTATCGACTGTGGCGTATTTCCTGATTTAATGAAAAATAGTAAAATTATACCATTGTTTAAATCAGGGAGCACATCTGACCCCAGTAATTTTAGACCAATTTCTGTGCTACCCACATTTAGTAAGATATTTGAAAAATTAATTTTTGATCAAATGCAGACTCACTTTAGCACTAATAATTTGTTACATAAAAAACAATTTGGTTTTACAAGGGGTCGTTCAACCACTGATGCTGGGGTTGAACTTGTAGAAAATATTTTTAACGCCTGGGATGATTTCCACGACGCGTTAGGCATTTTTTGTGACCTATCAAAGGCATTCGATTGCGTTTCTCACGATACATTAGTCAGGAAGTTACGCCACTACGGCATTAGGAATACTGCACTGAATCTTCTTATTTCTTATTTGGATAATAGGATTCAGAAAGTTGACATAAATGGCCAGAGATCCTTGGGATCTGTAGTCACAATGGGTGTTCCACAGGGTTCCATACTCGGTCCATTTCTATTTCTCGTTTATATAAATGACTTGCCTCATGTTATAAAAGACAATCAACAGATAGTGTTATTTGCAGATGATACCTCACTTCTATTTAAACTCAAACGACAGCAACCTGTTACTGACGATGTAAATAATACTATTTTTAAAGTAGTGAACTGGTTTAATGTTAATAACCTACTTTTAAACGAGAATAAAACTAAGTGCGTTAGATTTGTAACACCAAATGTTAAACCCACTAAGACTAGCGTAATGATAAATGGAGAGGAGGTGAGCCTTGTGAACACCACCAAGTTCTTGGGTATAACTTTAGACTCTAAGCTTCAATGGGGACCACATATAAACCAGTTGTCGAAAAGGCTTACCTCTGCAGCTTACGCGGTCTACAAAATTCGCCAGTTAACTGATGTAGACACAGCAAGACTAGTATATTTTAGTTATTTTCATAGTGTAATGTCGTATGGCATTTTATTGTGGGGGAATGCTGCCGACATTCAAACTATCTTTGTGCTGCAGAAAAGAGCCATTCGATCAATTTACAAACTAAATCGTGGGCACTCGTTAAAGGATTTATTTAAAGAAATAAATATATTGACTGTCGCCTCTCAGTATATATATGAGAATCTAATGTATGTAAAAAAGAATATTAATACTTTTACAACAAACAGCGACATTCATAAGATAAATACTAGAAATAAGAATAAACTGATATTGCCCATGACCAGACTTAAAAAAATTAGTAACTCTTTCAAGTGTCAAAGTATACGTTTCTACAACAAAATTCCAAGCCATATTCAACTATTAGGCCTTAATAAATTTAAATTATGTATTAAACTCAGGCTTTGCCAAAAAGGTTATTATAATGTGAAAGATTACCTGGAAGACAAAACAGCTTGGAATTAAGCCGCTCACTCCTTACAAAATTGGATGTACATAGTTCTCTTTTTTTTTTTTTTTATATATTATATTATTTAATATTGACTGCTCTATTGGCGCAATATTAGTATGTAAGGGAATATTGACATTTTGATTTTTTTTTTGTTATAAATTATTTCATTTATTTTTTTAATGTGAGTGCGAGTGCTACGTATGTCTGATATACTTTTGGCTATCTCTTGAAAGGGCCAATCCAGGAATTTCTGTACATTACACTCGCATAATTTCTGTAAAACAATGTCTGGACATTAAAAGAGGCCATAACCCATGAGTTTGTTTCGGCATTTCTTCTCATGGCTAGCCCTGAAATGCCGTCGTAAATGTAATATAGCTTAAAAAATGATTGACATGTAAAAGTGATATTTATGATCCAATTTACAGAATAAATGATTTGAATTTGAATTTGAATTTTGAATTTGAATACGTAGGTATCTCTGTTTACGGATATAGATAGATTGGTTGAGATTCCAAAAGTGGAATTACATGTAGGTGTCATATTATTTATTCTTTACGGAATCTAAACGAAATTTATGAAATACCTGGCCCCATATATTCAAAGTATTAAAAACGAGCAAAACGGATTTTATTTATAGCAAAGGCCGGCAAACGAGCAAGTGGGATGGTAAGTGATCTCAACCGCCCATAAAATTTTCTCGTTCATTTTTTAAAGCCGCTACATTTTACATCTGAAACGTATGACGCAATATTCGCTGTTGAAAAAAATCGCCAACCAATCTAGTTTCATACTTACTATTTGCGCATTTTTTCACGACCATACAATGTTAAGCCTGGCATAGACATTGCGTCCTTCAAAAGTCACCAGAATTATGCCAACCGAATGTTACTAGATGCCTATACTTCACTTCACTACATCACTTACGAAAGTTTAATGGACATGTGCGTTCATACTCCTCACGCCTGTAATCCCCGAAGGGGTAGGCAGAGGTGTAACTAGTACACCCACATTTCGCTGAGCTTATTTCCGTCCCATGATGTGATATCCGCTTCATCCGCTCGCTCCCGAGCATTTCGAAATAGAAAAGCCCTATATCACTTTTATCCGACTTGGGGATCGAACCCGAGATCTCAACACAGCAGTCGTACCGCGTACGCATTACAACTGTGCCACCGAGGCAGAGGACATGTAAATAACTGTGTTCCAGTTAGAGACTGTATAAAATATTACATATTATTATAGTTCCTGGAGTTTATTTATCTACGTTTGAAATGTATTTTTCAGTTCTATTCTACGCCAGTCGCGTAACTTTATGACACAGCATTCATTGTTGAAGTTATTTTAATTAGGCATAATTATATGCGTCGAAGTTTGGGATTATAGATACATTTATACGCCAATAAAATTGATATTTTTACAAAAGTTTACTTAATTCGTGGTGGCCGCACATAGTCTCTGTAAAAAGTTAATCAAGCTTTATTACATACTAGCTGTCCCGTGCGGTTTCACCCGCAACATCTACCGGTTGCAGTCCAACCGTTTTTAAGTTTTAGCGAGTCTAACGAACAGCAATTGATTTTTATATATAAGACTAGCTGTCCCACGCGGTTTCTCCCGCTACTACAGCAGGGCCACCTACCAGGTCCAATTGTGAATCTAAACCATCTAGGTAATAATATAATAACCATTGTAATCTAACCAACTCAAACGCGCACAATTTTTTTTATCTATATCAGTCCAGCCGTTTAGAAGATTTTGCGAGACTAACGAACAGCAATTGATTTTTATATATAAGATAATAATAAAACATTTACAGGGTCAGCAGATTTCTCAGAATATCCTTGAACTAACAATTTTTTTTACTATTTTGGTCCCAATTAAAGGGACGAGCGAGAAAATAACAACAAGCCTTTTAAGAGACCGCATCCTACGATTCTATTTTCAAACTGTATGAGGCATTTATTGAGCACTGTATAGTGTACGACATAAGTATTTCATCCCCCATAGTACCAAATCCGTACATCAATCATCATAGAACATAATTTTAGAATTTTCTTTTGTATAGAATAAGTAACATGTAAATATCGACTTTCAACTTTAGACAACACAAAATGATTAAAGTGGTTCTTCAGAACTCATTTCATTTTAATTTTGTGTTATTTTGTTTTAAAACGTAAAACAGTTGTCATAATATGTCAACATTTATTTGACGCAGTCAGTTGGGCAATTTTACCGAATTTTAAGTTTTTGAAGGATGATTAAGAGTTAAAAATAATTAGGTATGTTGTATTTTGTGTTGGTGCAACTGATAATAGCATAAAAGAGGCTCGTCGACTGTAAATTTCATAAATGGAATACCAGAGAATGAAGTCTTGAAAGTACTTCTAGAAGATGTTATCTTGTTTCTATCACACATGCTCTTTCACTCTTTCAGATGTTTATTTATATTTAAATTACTAGGGGCTTCGCCCCTAGGCTCGTTACGCGAGCGCTTTCTTTTTACGAGTAAGTAATAAGGCTTACTCGTAAAAAGTCTTAATAAAGAATATTTTACTCGTAAAAGGCTCCTAATAAGGCTTACTCGCAAAAAAATATTTGTTATTGCAATGTGATATTAACGTGACGTTTTAAACGCAAACAAACGAAATTAATAAAATAATATAGTGAAAAACTGTTTTACTGTGAAGAAGATTTAATCAATTCAAGATCCCTAATTAAATGTGTCTTACATTAAGAGCGATGAACGAATCAAGTGAATGAATGACTCAATCGTTGTATAAAACCCAAGAGGAGAAAAACCAAGAAAAGACGCGATTCTTCATTCCGATTTCTGTTGAAGTATCGTTCTTTAAAATCCAATTAAAAATCGAAATTTTAAGATAGAGACTTGAAATGAGGTTCATATGAATCTGTTAAATTATTTTTAAACAAATGAGGTCTTGTTTGAAGGAGAAATGTCAAAATTCTACGATCCTTTTTTGGCGAGTTATCGTAATCTGAACATGAAAAAGTCAATATTTTTCCACAAAACATAAAATAAAAAAAAACTTAAAGTCCGACGAATATGAGACATATCTTACTTTCTTCCCCACATTATTCTGCATCGATTGGTATCGGTCTCGACCCCATACCCTCAGCGGTTTCGGAGGAGATAGCGTGACAAGATTTTGGCAGCGGCGCGGCGGCGGCGGCGGCAGTTATAATAGAGAGACAAGTTGCGTACGTACGAGTATATCCGTAGAATAACGTATAGGTTGTTCAAGTTTATTAAAAAGTGAGTGTTGTTCAAAATAATTATTAATATTAATGTGATCAATCTTATCGTTCTTAATAAACGAGTGACTAAAATTAACGTCACATTTTAGGATGTCTCTTCTGTCTGTCTTTTAAAAGGCCCGGTACATAAGTACTTTTTATCTCTCAGGGTGATGATCGCAGTTCAGTGCCATGCAGTACTTTGTATTTAAAATTTCTGTATAGTGTTACTTTTATTTATGGGCAGCCGCGACGCTTAACATAACATCAGCAATTACCTTAATTCGACATCTAGGTTAATAATAAAAGACCGCTCAGCATTGGCGGCTTAACTAAAATCGACGTCTCGACATAGTTTGATCACTTCGAGGATCTCAAGATTTCTACTACAAAGGGATGCTGGTTATTCAAAGGAAAAATTAGACCCAAAGCCAATCTTACTCTGCTTCTTAACGGACAAGGTAATTGCGAATCTTGGTTTGTTGAAAGGTAATGTGAAACGGTAGATATTTATCTACATTTCTGGTACAATGTCGGTGATTTCGAGTCGATGACGGCAATGATGAATTATGATTTGTAAAGCTACATTTAGATGAATACAATTTATCGCATGAACGAAGCGAGAATTTAACAGAATATGTTCTTTTATGAGGCCACATTAGGGATTCCAATCCCGCGCGATCTTGAATAGATAGTTTACATTGTATATAATTAAGTAAATATAGCTATAATAAGTAGTGTGTACTTATTCTTTTTTATGACATGTTTTCTAGTGTATTGGTTTGTTTTTGTGTAAGTACCTACAATGAAGGCAATTCGACCAAGAGTTTAAAAAAAGAATCGAATGATGAGGCCTTGTAAATGTTGTTTCTTGTTATATTCTCTGCCGTACAAGAAACTCTCCATCTGAATGAACTGTTAAAATGCTTATTTTTGTTGCTATCTTTGCGCGCGTTGCATTATAATCATATAATTTTTATGCGTTCATAGAAAATGTAGTCGTTTGTCTTTGGGCGAGCACTAAGAGTAACATAATACATTCATGTTTCATGTTTACGTGTTTCAACTTGCATAATACACTTCTCATGTTTAATATAATATGTGATAATGCTTAAATCGTACTAAAAGTGCTTACAAATAGGTATACATATTAGCATTTTGAATTAGAGCGGTTGTGGTTGGAGTGCGTGCAAACACATACTTAATGCTTTTTAATCCTTCAAAGCGAGTGCTCTTTGTCAATTCCAACGTAAATTAGATTTTAAACACTCATAAATTGTAGTTGGCGTGTAATTATATAATAAAATTTAAGAAACTATATTTTAACAACATCTTATGAAACTTAGCAATTGTGTATATTTTTGATGACAACACAATAAAATATGGTATCATCGAGTGTGTCTAATAATGGAACTGAAAGGTGGGTCGCGGCAATCGGAATCTTCGAATGGTAAAACCATTGAGTTCATTAGCGCTTTTTAGTGCAGTAGGTAAACGCACTTTTATGAACGCGTTGTTTATGAACACGCGTTTTTTAAACTTTTCATTTATTGCATATGAATAATACCAATTTGAACAGTGTGATCAGGTTTAATGTGTAAGAATAAGTTAGACGGTAACATAAGTTTTTTTTTTATTTAAAAATAAAAAAAACAAATCACAATTTTTACATAAATATTGCACCATATAAACTTTACAGTTTGTGTTGGTGCTCACATTAGCTAACGCAGGCTTAATAATTACCTATACGTTTAAATAGGTACTAAACAATGTCTAAGGGAACGGCGACAGTAAAAAACTTATCACACCTCGGGAGGCACGGCTCACTTAAATATAGAATGTTTGTAGTTAGTTGTAAAATAATAAATATCACCTTTGGTTACTGTGTGTAGATATAGTAAGTAGTAAGTAGATATAGGTATTCCCTAGAAGTGTCGGAATGTAAGTAACACTGGATGATTAACCGAAGACTGATGAAAAAGTTTAATGTAATATTTAATTTCTACATATTTCACTTACCATCATGTGACCGACTTGCTCGTTTGCCACCATATTATTTAATATATTTTTTAAATTATTTAATTAATCTAGACCGTTAAAGTGCAGGGTTAAAGACGCATTTAATCTGTAATTTTGTCACTGTGCTTTGGATATCGGCAAATGAGCCCCTTGAGGTCTTAGTTTAGGAATGGCGAATCTTGATCTACATGTAATGTCAAAAGAGGTGCACACTTCACAGCGCGATATAAAATACGAACAACTGCTTGTTTTAGGTTAAAATATTATTTTGTTAATGAACAAATGAAAATGAACATTAAAATCTCTCTATTCTAAAAAAAAGTAACTAGCGCCGCTGCCAAAACTTTGTCACGCTATCTCCTCCGAAACCGCTGGGGTTATGGGGTCGAGACCGATACCAATCGATGCAGAATAATGTGGGGAAGAAAGTAAGAAATGTCTCATATTCGTCGGACTTTAAGTTTTTTTTTATTTTATGTTTTGTGGAAAAACCTGGGCACAGCCCCTAGTTTCTATAAAAATATATTCTCAAATCTTTACCTATATCCTAAAGGCTTTTCGTGTGTTTATTGTATAGTAACTATAAACACATATTCAATGGCACGCGCTAATTTTACCTACTCTATCAACTACACATGATTCCCTTGTTCATTTTCACGGTGGTTTGAGCATAGATATGGATGACTCACGTAATTGTAGTTCAATCTGTAAGGAAATCAAGCTTGCCACATTTGTATGCTGTATCATTAACAGCGCCTAAAGAGGCAATAATGACCTTTAACACACACGTCGAAAATATACCCTCAGATGAGTTGGCCTCTTGATTTGAAATACAAAAGATGGAATCAATAAAACAAAAATTTATTGAATAACTGTGGCAGTTCAATTCATTTTCAATTATACATTACTTTGCATTTTGATTAGCAACAAATCTATTGGTGGAATAATATTTTAGGAAAATCAACCGTTTTGCTTTCTCGGTCGAGTAACAGATTTAAAAAACTAATTAATTTGCCATTTTTGTTTTCTTATAAATCGAACTCATGACTACTTAGAGCACTTTGCTATATTTCTCATAGTTTGGGATTTGAACATACAATCCCATCTCAAAAATCCATTCATTTTATACAACGTTATAGAAAGGTGTGGTCATATTTATGGGTCGTTCTATACACCTGACATTGTTTATGTACTGGATCTTATCAAAATCTAAACAACCTAAAATGTCACGCTACTTTTAATTATTCGTTTATTACGATCGATCACATCGATCACATCCCTATACATCAGGTAAACCTGAGCGCGAATAACAATGCTGGAATGAGACAAAAGATCAGATTTTTATCATTTAGTGTTATTTAAAATTGCAAGTCCAAACGTTACTCTATCGATAAAAAATTCAATATTTTATTTATGTCCTCGAAATGCAATCCAATCGCGTATGTAGGGAGTGAAATACTTGTATCGTACACTATATTATGTTGCTTTAATCTGACCACAGCTTTCTGTAACACGTTGTATAGAAACGAATTAAGAACTTCTTCCTCGCGTAAAAAAACTTGAGTTTTTTTGTTATACCATAGACCGGCAAACGAGCAAGTGGGTCACCTGATGGTAAGTGATCTTCACCGCCCATGTAAGCCCACAATACCAAAAAAAATATAGGCGCGTTGCCGACCTTAAAGGAAAAGGATAATTAAGGGATTGGGAAAGGGAGGGTGATTTCTGCGGTCGGATATCTCACTCACCGTAGGAAACGCTGCAGCAAGCTGCTACTTTACGTCGGTCTTCTGTGAGACAGTGGTAACGACCCGGACGAGCCGGCCCATTCATGATATAGACAAAAGTGTCTAAAGCGTGACTCTACCACTCATAAACCTTGAATATTACGTAATATTCACTTGAGTGAATGAACAAGTGATTAAATGCAACAAGAAATATTTTGAATGTAATTAACATAGAATTGTGTAAAACTTTCAGTGCCCTCGAACTATGGGACACAAACCTGTGACAACGTCGCGTCATGTTGAGTTTTGTATTTCTATGTAAACGAGTCGAGTGTAGGTTTATTTGCAGCTAAAAGAGCAGTATGAAGATGTTCTAAAACTAAAGTAAAATGCAGTTACTCAGTGCGAGCTGTGTAATGGCTGCCTTTATCTTTATTACTAACGAGATCATTAGTTTAATTACGTGCTCGTGTAGACTGATAAAAGTTTTAGATTATAGGTGATAAAGGCGTAAATTACGCGATGGTCTATTTTTTTGTCGGAAGAGGGCGAATTCCAGTATGGTAGATAATAATAATAACAGCCCTGTGTTATATACACCCCACTGCTGGGCACGGGCATCCTCTACAAACGATAAAGATTAAATATAATGGCCGTTCCCAATATTCTGTTTACCGCTAGATTTACTTACTGGCTGGTTAATTTTTAACACATTTTTTATGGAATATCTGTCAAAACTCTATTTATATATTATATTATAGTAAGCAAATCCATCTATAAATAGAATATAGGGAACAGCCATTAGTCCACCACGCTGGCCTAAGCGGATTGGTAGACTTCACATGCATCTATTATTTTTATGTAAAAAATTCTATTATTCATGTTTCCTCACGATGTTTGCCTTTACCGCTAAAGCGAGCGATTAATAATAATGAATACACACTTTGAAGTCAGAGAGTGTTGCCGGAGCTGGTTATGAACCCGCGACATCCGTCTGGACGGTCTGAGTTTGAGTGAGTTACCAATTAAAACAGATATATACAGATATATTAGGTATATTGTATCTTCAAGTCCAATCAAGAAGTGGTTATGGAAGATAATTATAAAGAGGTGTTTTGTGGTACGCAGCCGAGGCATGAGTCCGCGATACACGATGACAGTAACACTGTATGCAATGAATAGGTACGTTTTGAGGTATGCGAGCGAAACATGACACCGCAAAGCGCGACCGTTTCCATATAATTTCATACAAAGTGGATTTGTAGCTATCGCCCGACTCGCGTCACGCGGCCCGGTCTCCCTGTCTCGGTATGACTCACACACCTCCTGAAAGGCATTTAGTATCATGCCAACACAAATTTTGATGTTGTTTGTTTTAAAAGTACATTTCGTCACAAAGCAGAGTCAAGCCAGACCTTTAGGATAATCCAGTAAATGTTCTGATTCAAGCTCAAAACAACGATACGCGTTGACAAAGTATGTACTCGTATGTACATCCTATTGTTCTGTTAACATATTCCATATATTGGAGGAATTGAGGAAAATAATTGCTTCAATATTACTTTGTGTAGGATTAAAAAAGGTTTTAAATAAGGTTTATTTCAGGTATTAAGGTTTTTCATAATAAATATTCTTTTGAAGCCATTTTATTGTCAAACATCAATGTATAACAATTTATTCAGTCGACTGTACTCGTACTAGTTAATTCAGTATTAACTGCCAGCGATAAGAATCTATCTGTTATTAAATTTAAATATCGATATTCGGGATAAAAGCGCGATATGTGAAGTGTACCTATATGTAAAACGTTCGGGCTACAATTATTATTGGATATGTTTTCCTACGGTGTAACCACGAGGTCAGGTGCAATGGAATTTTTCAAACCCGCAACCCATTTATCAATGTTGAATGTCTTCTCGCTCGATATTCCTTCTCGATGTCTTGAGAACTTTGTATGATCAATTATTTAAAAATGTATAGATGTAAAATGGAATATAAACTAAGTTTGAAAGTAGGTGTAAAGGGTTTATTCGGCCTTTTAATTTAAGGACATCTGAGGTATACCTAAGTTTAATTTTATTTTAGGTTTTTAACAGCGTATTATATTAATTCTCCCCAGAGGGGCTGACGTCAGGTAGGTGACTATCGAAAAAACTACAAGCCAAATCTTTCTGTAACAAATGAAAGCATGTAGCGACGACTCCACTGCGAGTGGGATAAGGGCAGGTGGAAGGAGAAGAGAACTGCGTATTGTATTATTTATACAATCCTGCGCCTCGTGCTGTCATCTATTTTTCCGGTTCCCATTCCCATGTAATCCCCCGAAATTGACCGTGCATAGATCCGGGAAATTAGCGTAGGGAAACCCCGGCTTTCATGGAGGGATTGGTACATAAACTAAGTAGAAAATTATAATAATTCATAATTTTTCAATTTATATGGCACAAAATAAATAGGTAAATGGAAATGCGAGATGAATTATTATGCAAAATTATTTTAAACTTGATTAACAATACATTGCAATAAATAACCTCCATAAATTATTTACGTGACCCAGTTTCCTGCAACGATGTTAAGCAAACCTTTCCGACCTTCATCATCGTTACTTTATTCTCAACAATTCTGCCCTCGAACACACGCCATCATATTGTAAACGTACCAACCTTTATAGGGGCATGAAGCACTTTGTGTTACGTGTTTCCCCTTTATTTTTAATCATGACATTGAACACGCGGCTGTTTCAACATTGGAATGGCGTGATTTATAAATTATTCATTTTAATTAACTTACATATTATTTAGCCTTTGCCCTCAGATCTGCCAGTGTTGAAGAGTCGGTTGCCTGGAATCATTTGGTGTACGCCTTTAGAGGACTAGAAGGATAGTACGTGAGCCGCACTTAATGACTTAAATTCAACTTAATTTTTTTTCAATAAACAACCGATTTAAATGGTATAAACACTAATTATTAGCTCAAACTTTTACAACTATATTAGCTCAGGCAATGTGGAGATGTTTGGAGATGTTTTAATGAGCACATAGCTACAGAGAAAATCGATATTTTATTATTATGTATAGATTGATCTCTATCACAAGAACATAATTAATCTAAACGAGAAATGATTTTTGAAAATGAAACAAGACTCATTGTTTTCGCGAACGGGGCCGTCTACAATAGTTTATAATTAATAATTATATAAAGTACAGCTTTACTGTAACTGTCTACTCTGTGCAGTATAAGTTCGTACTTCACAACATTTTATCTGGAAATCGATAGTCAAACTAAACATGTAGCATGCCCTTGCAAGATCATCGCAACCATATTGAGCTTGTTATCGAGCTCTTGGTAGTAAATTATAATGTATGAGTAGTATGTATGTTTCATAGTTGGTGACAGTCTGGCTTATTGAGCTGTAAATTGCATAACGAGCTCTGTGGCGTGGTCTTCCAGCGGTCGACTGTACCAAATAACCAGTCGAGCGTTAACATATTCGGGAACTACGAAATTCGAAGGATAGTTGTTCGCCGCTAATAACATACAAAACCTTAAGCATAAACCTATGCAGTTATTTTTTGATAATTTTCAATGTTGCTTGATAACATATTCATTAATTATTCATCGTTTGCATAATTTTTTTGTAATATACATAATTTAATCCTTATTATGTGAAAAAATTAACAACTGTAATAATTGTGGAGCGTAATTGGTACAAACAAAAAGTGACGGGCACGTCGCTCACCTGAAGGTAAGCGTCACGCTTACCTATAAACTTCAGCAACACCAATCAGAACTTCGACTTATGAAGTACCTACTACATGTCACGAGACTGTGCTCGTCAACCCGAGACATAAGATGTTAAGTCTCATAATAATGCAAGTCTCATAATAATGCATAAGAGAGTGAGATAATGCACAGTAATTTTACTGGTCTCAATTACCTTTAAACCGGGACACAACAGTGCTTATACACTGTTACTTGATGGCAGAAATAGACAAAGCAATGTACCTACCGAGATAACCTCTCGCATACGAGGAACCTACCACAGAAAGCTTGAGACAGTGATCAACCTGAGGAACCCGGTCCATTCATGTACAGCAAGAACAAAACTATATACAGCCTGACTCTACCAGTTTAAAAATGTCATAGTAATGTGCAATTATGATAGAACAAAGTTGCGTGCCACCCCATTAGCGTATAGTTTCACTGAAGCTTTAATAACAAGAGTTGCTTGGTTAACCCACGCAATCCAATATCCATTTCACTTAGCATATTATGTTTAAAATAAAGGTAATTAATGCAATTGAGCTTTAAAACAAGTAATAATAATTACTTATAATAGGTATTTATAAATGAAATTGCCATTCTGTACGAAAAAGCTAAAGTAATTTTTTCCACATTTTTTATTTCTATTAATCAAAGCGACCCATGCTATCCATGCATCTTTGCCTGTGCAGTGGCAATTTATCGATGCCCTTCGTGAAGAAATCGGCTAGACGGGAGGCAACAAACTCTTCCAAGGCATTTTATAGTAAAACCTATGAGGTGCTTGATTCTAATCCTAATTTCCAACTTATGCAATCACAATTCGTGTTTAAACGAGTTGCCTGGGAATGGAAGTCGTGACCGGCGATAAGCTCACCCCCTATCACATTATGGAACGGAAATAATCTCGGCAAACAATGGATGCACCTCTGCCTAACCCTTTGAGTATAGGCGTGAGCGTATATTATGTATGAACATAATTAGTCGCCACGAGTTCCCATCGTCGCATAAAATTTTCTAAAGTCTATGACTAAAAGTGGAACTTTGTATATTTCCAACCCCTCCCTACCTTTCTATTTGATTTATTTCGTTCCGGGATAAAGACAGCTTCGCATTCCCAGAGTCTCGTCGAGCTTCATTGCTCGGTGTCGAAATATGTGTGCCATTGTCGATGCTGGCTTACAGAAGTGACAATGGCGGGTATGTGAGCGGGATAGTCTCGATAGTCGGAGCCTTATTAAAGCTTGCCAATTGAAGCGACTCGTCGTCATAGCATACAGTAATAATAATTAATTATAAGTCAAGTCCAGCATTCTCAATTTCATATAGGTAGATCATAAAAGTCCGTCTCCACTTGTGACATTACGCCGTACCAAAATGTGACTGTGCGAAACACACGTACATACTTAACAAACTCTCAAGTGTGGACGGTAGTCAAATGTTACGAATTTAATGTCATATTCAGACAGAACCATCTCGACAAACAAAAAACTGCAATCAAATCGGTCAATTCGTTTAAGCGCTACTATGTCACAAACAGACACACACATAGGCAGACATAGGGGGTAGAACTTATAACACTCCTCTTTATTATCGGAGATGAAATACTAAATAAAACAGGTCGATGTAACGTCGCAGTGAAACAAACATTGTAGGTTTATGGTCTGCAAATACATTCTGGTTTGTGCAGTAGGCTTCCAGGGTGCAATTTTAACTTTTGCTGATGTATGTTGCCAGTTTTGTTTAGTTTACGCAATGTCCGATCCGACTGCTGTATCGTATTGAGTTTTATTATTTTAACGTATGTTATGAAAATATTTTATTATATTTTTATTATTTTAACGTATGTTATGAAAAGATTTTATAATATTTTTTTATGCCGGCAAACGAGCAAGTGGGTCACTTGATGATTACCATGAACATTCACATAACTACAGAGAAATAGACGCGTTGTCGACCTTAAAGAAAAGGGATGTTTAAAAGATTGGGAAAGAGAAGATGATTTGGGCGTTCGTATATTTCACTCAACGAACGAAATGCAACAGCATGCTGCTACTTTACGTCGGTTTGTGAGACAGTGGTAACAACCCGGTCGAGCCGGTCCATTCATTCTGTAGACAAAACTGTCTACACGTGGCTTTACCACTTATAAAGGTGAAAAAACAGTAGTGTTTTAAAAAGTTTTAATTATACCTGGCCTGTAGAATTACAGTTGCGTGTTTTTTATAATCGTAGCCGTAAATTAAGTAATAGTGTGCTTTTAAAGAGAAAATCTATAGTTATAAATATTATATATTATAGAGGCATATGGTCGCCTCATTCGTGAGGTCCTGGGTTAAATTCGCATGGGTAATCATAATTTCTTTTTAAGTTTTCGAATTGTAAATCACACGTGAATTGCCCGGATTGGAATTTGTGTTCGGTATAGCGTTAGCCCCGCCCCTATCACATCATGGGATGGAAATAAGCTCGGCGAAATGTGAATGCACTAGTTGCACCTCCGTCGACCCTATCATGTATAAAGGTATGAGCTTCTAAATAAATAAAATAAAAACAAATATTATAAATGCGTGTGTTTGCTTATTTGTCCTTTCACGCAGCAACGGGATAACAGATTGACATGGTTTTAGCATAGATATAGTTTATACCGCGCTGGCAGGGGAGCGACATGCTTTCTAACCCCAAAAAAATGTACGGCTCCCGTGGGATGGCTTTTATTAAAACCGTAGACAGATTACATTGCAAGCAAAGCTTCGAGCAAAAGGTAGTCACAAATAAAAGAGCGTGGCGTATATTAGAACGCGTACAGCCCTTAGGTCTTCGAATAATATAAATAATACTGTATTGTATAAACCAAGGAGATGTTTGTACAATAAATAACAATAAAACAGCGAGTCATAACTCATGGCAGTTACGGTTTGCAGTGACCTTTATGGGCCAGATAGTGTATAGATAAATGCTGTCTCATTTACCTCATTCAAAACTGCGTATATCTTATTTAAAAATGTTTGACAGTTGGAGGACTAACGATATTCAGATCTTGTTCACTTTATGGATGTCCCCAATATTCTATTTACGGTTAGATTTTCTTATTGGCAGTAAATTTTTGACACATTTTGTATAGATCTGTCAAAAGTATTGATAGTAAACAACTCTATCCGTAAATAGAATATAGGGAACGGCCTTATTCTTGTCAACGACCTACAGAAAGAGCTAGTAACGTACTCGTTAATGACGCTGAAAGGTGACGTGACGTAAAGGAGGCGTGACCGAAGCAAAGTACATTTTAGGTGGTAGAGCTACGCTGTAGAAAGTTTTGGATACAGCATGAATACACCGGCTTGACCCGGTTGCTACCACTGTCTCACAAAAATGACATGAAGAAGCAGCGTGTTGCTACATTTCGTATGGTGACGGAAATATCTGAAGGCCCGAATCCCCTTCCTCTTCTTTATACTTTTATCATCCCTTTTCTTAAGGACGGCAACGCGTCCACGATTCTTTAGGTATTGTGGATGCTCATGGGAGGTGGAGATTACTTACTTTCAGAAGGGTCATTTGCTCGTTTGCCGGCCTCTACAATAAAAATAAAATAAGAGACCGTGACGACAATGACACGTCCGCTTTTCATACAATTGTATAGGTACGTTTTAGGCATCGAAATAAGATAACTAGAACGATAACTCTCATATGAATCTGCCTAAAAATACAGCACCACTTACTTACACATGCAAAGGTAATCACACGTAACACTCATACACGCAATAAATATTAATGAACGTTTAAAATCAACTTGATTTCATAAAAGTTAATGTCTAAATATTAAATTTCTAGATCTGCACCGCGCAAAAAATTAGAGGTATCAAGTGTCAACTAGAGATTATTGTGCACATAGTTTTATAGCCTCGTCCCCTTGCACTATGAGTTTTGGTGGTGTTTTTTGCTTGAGTTACGTTTCTTGTTATCTTACTTCGATGGTTTTAGGTATGCAATCGAGACAGGACACGCGTTTTGTTTTTAATTATTAGTTTAAATGATGAGACGAGCAGTCCGCTCCGATGTGATGAATCTGTAGATCAATTCTCGTAATTTTAAATGTTCAAAATATCATTCCGATCTAGTCTCAGCGTCAAGAAAGTTGCAAATGGCATTCTCTTAAACCAATAATCAACGTCAAATGCACATAGCATTAGCAGTAGCATTATACCGTTTTGGATTCAGTCAACTTTTATTCTACATTCAATCTCATTACGAACGATGTTCACATTTGACGTTGATTATTGGTTTAAGTGAATGCCATTTGCAACTTTCTTGATGCTGAGACTAGATCGGAATGATATTTTGAACATTTAAAATTACGAGAATTGGCCTACTGATCTTAATAAACGAATTATTAAAATTAACGTGAAGTTTTATATGAAGTCTCAGTTTTGAAAGGAGCCGGTACATAAGGACCTACTAACTCTAAGGTGTATGTAAGAACCGTAAAATACGACCACACCTATGTGTATCATATTGTATAAAGGCGAAATACCATTCACTCACTCATAAATCACGACATATCAATAACTACTAAAGCTAGAATCATGAACTTAGGTTAGATGATAGTATGCTAAGAAAGGATTTAGAACATATTATTATGCTACTTTTTATCTCAGAAAAAGACATTTTCGAAGGCGGAGCCGCACCCGCTACTCTAGTGTTGTATAATAATGCTTATCCTTTTATATCTCATA
The DNA here is from genome assembly GCA_905332985.1 of Mimas tiliae. Taxonomy (NCBI): domain Eukaryota; kingdom Metazoa; phylum Arthropoda; class Insecta; order Lepidoptera; family Sphingidae; genus Mimas; species Mimas tiliae. The sequence continues at coordinate 11,445,737 of HG995239.1, read as the reverse complement.
ATTTCTCTTCAATAGAAGAACACAAAGGCATGCAATATCCTTTCAATATCCTTTCTAGAGGTGTGTGTGGACACTTCATAAGACTTATTATAAGATCTATAATTAAAATCTTAGTTAAGTTCGTTACATTATAAGACAATATTATTATCATTAAACGAAACGAAACGAAAAAATGGAGGAGTTCTTAATTCGACACGTATAATATTTGTTTTCATTTTTATATATAACCACGGATACCTTCTTAAGGAGTGATCAGCGTTTAAAAATTCATTCTTGGGGTGACGAACATAGCGCAGTTCCATGCAATACTTTGTAAGTCAATGTTCTGGGTGGCTTTGCTATTGTTTATAGACGAGCATGACGCCTACAATCAGGCGAGCGATCTGCTCGTCTCGACATTTAGGTGAATAAAAAAGTTATCTTTACAATATACAAATTGTAAACGAGATTCTATTGGCTGTTATAAGCTAAACATGAAAAGTAAATGTTAAAGTAAGGAAGTATTACACCAACAGATACCCATAAACACATCCAGGGAAATAGTAATAAAATCCGGCTGAATGTTATATCCTTTAGCCGACAACGATATATAATTATACCCCTAGAGGCCTAGGAGGTTTACGTGGTTTACATAACACGATTTATGATCATGAGCTTAATCACATAGATATGACATATACGTCGATCTATATAGAAACCAAGCGTGCCAAATTTTACTATGTATACTGGCGTTGAAATCACGGTGCGCATAGAACTTTAATTTGCGTCTTGTGCTGAATATTAGGCTCAAATACCATGCATGCATGCATGCATGCATGCATGCAATGGTAGTAGGTGCACACACAAAGTCTATTACATGGTCCGTGTGCTTACAGTATCGCTCATTTAAAGTCAAAGTATACCACTACGTTTAATAAAAAAAATAATTATAGCAGTACAGTCTCTCTGTCTGTGAATCACGTAAAAACGGCTGAACGGATTTCAGTACACGTTTCAATAATATGTTAAGCAGAAATTCAGGTAGTATAGACTATAAAAGATATGCAATAAAATTAAACCCATCAGTAAAATATTTTTATATAATTGCGAAATATTAACAAACTAGGTTTAAAGTAACGCCTTTATAGGCCGGTATATCGTGACTCACAGCTAGATGCTAGATTTGACCCACATATTAACGGGCGAAATTAAAAATAAAAGCTTGTAAAAAAGTTAGCATCTGAATTATTTAGTGAATGGATACATCTCTTTTGAGCCATGCCCAAGGCCATAAACAGATATCATAAACACAAGTCGTCATCCAGGCGAATAAGTAGATATAAAAATATAAGCAAGGCTAAAGTATGGCCGGATATATTTCACTTCTTCATACAATAATGGATGTTATATCGTCATATTTTACCTTTCCTTGTTTTCCATTTGTCGTATCTTCCGTCAACTTTCTCGGGAAAACATATTGAACGTATATATAAAGGTTAAGGGATTTTCATAATATACTGTTAGTATTTTTCCCGCGATATCGTCCTTATTTAGGTAACGGGCTTATACTCGGATCTGAATTTGCGTAAATGCGCTATAAACGTGAGCAAGATTCTAAATCTAGTCTTCCTCCACCTGTCCTCATCCTATTCGGAGCGAGATCGGCACAACATGCTTTTAAATACATGTTACAAAAAGATTTGGCTTGCAGTTTTTATGAACGGCCACCTGCCCGACGTCAACCCCTCTGGGGAGAAAACACCCAGACCCAAAAAAAATATTTGTGGATGACACAAACATTTTGTCTCGGTGCGAGAATCGAACCCGCGGCCACTCACTTCACAGCCGGCTACTCGTCCACTGCGCCACGGAGTCATGCCTGGATAAACATAAGTCGTCATCCAGGTGAATTCTGTAGGTAAAGACTCTAAACCTAGTGTAATTATTAAAAGGCACAGTGACTTTTCAGTAAAGCTCCTGAAAAAGCGGTCATAAAAACGGACTAAATTCGTGTCGAACTACGCACAATGTAAAGCATTTTAACTTGCACACTTTAGAAAATTTGCCTATCATAAGTTGAAGTTCCTGAAACGAGGAAGAGACAGGAGCTGCGTTATAAAATATTCGATATATATATTATTTATTTATTTATAACAAATAATAATTGGTTGTCGATAAAAAGATTACAATGGTGTATTAAGCCCTCTCCTCTCTATTCTTATACGAAAAACGTGAGAATATCACATAAAACGGTAATTTACGTCGAAAAGACATAAAAACTTTATTATTAATTTCAATGATGCGACCTCGTTAATGACAGTTTTTTTATTCTTACTTCAGTCATGCGATAAACATTGTCCATCTAGATGAGACTACAGGTTTAAAAAGAAAATAATATAGCTTTCCACCGGCCCTTGTTTGCAAGTGTAACACCCTGACTGGAATTAAAAAATCAGCAGCACCGAAAGGTATTATTTAAAACTGGTTCGGGGCTACAACAAAACGCTGTCACGCGCCACAGCGCACGTCAAACGATTTAGAAATACAGGATCGTGCACAACGTTTTTGATGAAAAAACTTAGCACACCCGTTTCGCTCAATGGCAGCATACAAGCTATCTCTGCTAATAGTGTCAAAGGCTTTATTTAAGTCGTAAAGGACCACGAGCAGAGGAGTTTTCTGCTCTACACCTGTTCTGTAGCTGGAGTTTTCTGCTCTACACCTGTTCTGTAGCTGGATATATCTATTTTATTGATAGTAAGTAGACCCGGTCAACTACCTACTACACCGTCTGTACGGAAATCAAATTGTGACTCCGGATATCCGCAATCTGCCTGTTTTTACATGTTGGTCAAGACGATGAGAGCTAACAATTAGACAACGATACCAAGCAGAGACAGTAGCAACAAGTAAGTATGTCTCAATGCGAGTTAATCACCTCGGTCGCCGTTTCTTTTGTACATAGTTTAAAAGGACTATAATATCTTAGGAAGTTAATCTTATATATGCCCTAATCCAGGTCATGGTCTACCCGTGTTCTTCGTGTCTCTTATGTTGTTTTATATTCTTACTAGTGTTTACTCGCGGCTCCGCCCGCGTGAATTTATTTTACGTGGAAAAAATTTATTTTCCGGGACAAAAGCTTACCCTATGTCATACTCCGGGGTATAACCTATCTTCTTACCAAATTTCATAATAATCATCTGTGTAGGCGTTTAGTCGTGAAAACGTAACAGACATACAGTTACTTTCGCATTTATAATATCAGTATGGAATGTATGGATTTTCATTTTATTGCAATTCCTTTTTCTAATAGGTGGCCGTTTTCTATCTGTCAGTAAAAAACATAAACTACGCTTAGCACTGCTAAACTATAAGTTTTCATGGAATTCTGCCATTTCATTAGTGTTGCAAGTTATAAAACCATCCCACCAAGAAAGGAACACATAATGTGAACTAAAAAAATATACGTAGCTTATTTTAAAACTATACATACTTACTATAAAAATTAAAAGTTAAAAATGTGTTATATGTTAACAAAATGGTTTCATTTTTGACTATCAAATTGTCAAAGTTCCATGTCTTAGATATTGTTTTTTTTACAGTAGGTATCACTCCTCACTTATCAGATGTAACAAACCTTTTTTATTTTTCTTAATCTAATTCAGTGTCGCCGACGGTTCAAAATAAAACACGCATTTAATTTGAACATCATGATCCGCAATAGCCCATTCAAAATTAACAAATGGTCTATTCACACCGTGGAAGAGCGAGCCGTTCGTGGTGTGAAATGATGAATTATTATAGTATTATACCTTCCAAAATATTTCCAATGGCTTGTTTAATATTGCCTACCGATATGTACACTAACGAAATCAAAGCGTTGTGGTCATATTACACCACAAAGCGCATTAACCACTGATTATTATTGCTGTTGAACTTCGCCATTGTCATTACATGCTAGGTATATATTTTATGTTAATAACTAATTGATTATTGCTGGGCATTGCGGTTGAAAATTAATTCAATACAAACGAACAAAATATATCTTTATACGCTGCTCACCTAATAGGAATATTATAGGCGGGTCGCAATTCGTATAACAAAAAAATACTACTACAAAATACATGTTTTATTTACGCACATTGTGCCTCGCGAATTTAGTCACACGATAGTGAGTGTCCACCAAGTTCAAGGAAGATAAGGGCGACGCACTAGCCGTGGTGTAATATTACACGAACCATTTAGAGCCCGAGAACTTAGACGCCCCAAAACCTATAACTATAACTATTAATAAATTCTATACATTTGAAATTTTGCATATCTAATAAGGAACACCTAAAATCCTAAAATTGAGTTGCCTGGGATTGGAATTAACGCGCGATAAGGCGATAGCATTATTTGGCACTTTGAGCGTAAGAACTAGCGGCTTAAATAAAACTCGATCTAATGAGACTGAAGAAAACTTATGAGCGAAAGTGTTGAAGTTATTTGCAAAGCTAATAAGTATTTTGTATGAATAAAATCAGTTTTTAACCGACGCGTCGAAACAGAGGAAGTTTTCAATTCGTCGGTATTTCAAATATATTTTTATGTATGATACGCATAATTACGATAAATATGCACGGATTTGGATTATGATCTTTTGTTTGAGTTTTTTTCCGTGGTGGTCCATATAAATTTGTCTAAGATCTGATGACGGTATATTAGAGAAACGGGAAAATTAAATCTTCTCAATGCAAAACACCAAATGCACCGCGATTCAGGTTTTATTGATGGAGATGATTTGGGATTCTCTCCACCCAATTTAAAGGAATGAACCATTACAATGGATTAGAATGAGATATTAATGTCACTATAGAGGCAGGTCCAATACCTCCTATAGCACCTAACAAAATAACATCGCATCTTGTAATTTTCAGTCTACAGTCTATTAATATTGCATTTTTCATCCCCGCTGTCGTGACGTTCCATGGCACAAATTCTGCTTTGAAAAACATATAAATTACCTTTAAGAGAATATTCATCAAAGTTATTAGTTTTAAGTAGTTTAAGGAAAATATAAAAGTATAATAATATGGAGTTACAAATAAAATTTTCTCTTGCCACAGTAAGTGACGTCCATTAACGTTAACTATTATTAAATCATTTCTTAGTATTCGATTATTTCCACACTCGAAGCCTGTTAATGCTCCATAATCCGTTACTGAATAGGTACAGAAAATGCTTTATGTTCCGTTATTAAGTACAGAAATGGTCTTAATTGACGTACCTATTTAAAAAAGTTTATTTCTAAGAAATGTCTAATGAATACTTAAACTTAATTGACATCTCGAAGTACAGTAGTACATGTAGTAAAATATACAACTGTTTGCGTGTTTCTACATCTTTAAGATGCTGCAGATTGCTAAACAGGTTAAGTAGAGTTTCACCTAGCGCGATGTCAACATCATGAATAATAGCGTTTGCTTTAACGGTGACGGAGTTAGGTGCGGCTTAAAGCGATAGCTCAGTGGGTAGTGATATAGATTGCCGAGATGAAAGTCGGAGGTTCGCTTGCTTTAACGGTGAAGGATATATCGTAAGGAAACGTGAGAAGTTCCCCGTAAGAATTTCGTAGGTATGCGAAATCTGCCAACCCACATTAGGCCAGCATGGTGGACAAAGGCCTAACCCCTTTCATTCAGTATAGAAGACTCATGCCCAGCTGTGGGATATTATAAATAGGTCCGAAATACTTTAATGGGCATTTAAAACTTTTCTAAAGCCCTTATTTAATTAATTAATACAATATTAAAACATATGTCAATAACATTAAAATAGTACAAGATTTCGTTCAATATTCGTACATCGTGGTTATGGACTGTGTTCAATACGTTTCATTGGACTAACAGCTTTCTAGGTGGGGTAGATCTCTCTTATACGAGAGACCGTCTGGGTAGAACCTTTGTCTATGTCGACAAACAACAGTGTGTTTGGCAGAAACACACACACAATAGGTACTATATGTTCATGTTTGTAGGACTTTGATGCTAATGAAATTACTGGTCATTATAAGCCTTAACATCTTTTAACTCGGGGTTACGAGCGCAGTGCATGCATGCAGTCATGCTGTACTTGTAATTCAAAGTTCGAAGTGGTATTACAACTGTTTATAGGCCGGCGTCACCATCAGGCGAGCGACCGACTCGCCTCGTCATTCGAGCAAATAAAAAAATACGTAATAACTTTTATGAATATTATCCCACACAAGGCTGTAAGTACTAATATCATGTTTACTTATTAATATTCATTCAAAATCGTAAGTATCTATAGTTTGGGCCCAATATCTGATATCATTATTCATTGGTATTATAATATTTTATTTGAATACGGGGAATACTGAGTGGAAATATTCATTCATATTTACAATATCTATTTTCATTTTCATCAGTGACAGGTCAAACATAAATCTGTAGGACCATTTGAAGGGTAAAGGTTAATGAAAACATCGTGCGGAACCGTCCATGCCTGAGAACTCTACATCAAATAAAGAGTTTGATGGTACGAGTATGTAGTTTTAAAACACGTGACGTTTGGGTAATGCCACTGTTCAATATCGACTCCCCTATTGGTCGTTTTCCATAAAATAGATATTGTAAAATGTATAAGAATAAACTGATTTAGTGAAATTACCTAATGTCTTGTTGATGATGTTGTTTATGATATTGCATACATAATTTGATATTTTTTCTCATCCATATATTTGTTTTAATTGTCATATCTATATGATCAATTAAAGATTTTATTATTTTATTTAAATTCTGTTAGACCAACTTTAGACCAACGTGATAAACTAACGCACTAACTACTAACACAACTCCTCTTATTAGTAGGGGAGGCGTGCCCAGCATTAGGACAGTATATAATAAAGAGCTGAATATGAGCTAATAATTGCCTATGAAATCCCTTAATAATGTAGATTGGAAAGCACATAGCTCCTACAGTAGATAGAATTAAATATCGCTCAGCATTTTTTCTTAATAAAACGGTTATAGTTATACATATCTAATTATTGTTCGTAGTATACATACTATCTGTTATATAAAAGATACAGAAACGTGAGATTTTAAAAGGTGTTGATATAATAGCCGTCTTATAAGAAGGGGTTTCTAGAAATTCAATCCCTAAGGAGAGAAAAGGAATAACAAAGTTTGCATGAGGAAATAATATTTTTTCGGTTAGTCCCGACGTGGGCGGAGCCACGAGCAAAAGATAGTCGCTTTATAAATACATTGATAATCACATTATTGTTCCGAATTTTATAAATAACCTAGGTTTTACGAAGTATACATATAATACCTACACGAAATTGAAATTCATGTTGAAACACTTGTGGATGTATGTACTTGAAGACTCATGGAAAAACTTAGCTCACGGACTGAACTAACAGGCTACCATACATAAGCAGCCTTATAAACAAAGATTAGAGCAAGATTAACTTGGTTCCAAGTTTTAAGCTTAAATTAAGGAATTAAATATTAATAAACACCTCCTCATGTACTCCCGGAATAAAGGTTATTTATTCCTTGGCACCACATAGTCTAACGAGTTTAACGTTCACTTTTGCCTGATCCTGATATAAATTCGTACCATGTATATGATATCACGGCCTCGAGACCTAGGCGCATACGGCGGCCGGAGTGACTGAAGCAATTCAATTACCTACATCGGCCTGACCGGAAGGAATGAACGGATCGTGTATAATGAATTCGATCAGTCGACAGCAACTGCAGTCGTCTGGATGTATCGATGTGTAATTAATAATAACAATATTAGCCCGATAGCCATATATTATACACGTCCCACTGCTGGACACGGACCTCCTCTACTGAATGAGACGGATTAGGCCTTAGTCCACTACGCTGGCTTAATGCGGGTTGACAGACTTCACATACCTTCGAAATTTTTATGAAGAACTTCATCATGAGGAATCATGATGTTTCATTCACCGTTAAAGCAAACGACTATTAACAATGAATAAACAGTAAACACGTAACTTAGAAAAGTCAGAGGTGCATGCTCTCTGGTTTCGAACCTGCGACTTAAGTCTCGACAGTCCGTACAATTCCCCGCTAACTATCGTTGCTTTACTTATGTAATTAATAATTATTATAACATAGCGTCGTGAACTATGGTTTTATTTGTTAAAACATTGTTGAATAGTTTACAATATTTAAAGCGATGTGGTTTGTAAAATCCAAATATATTTTGGTTAAAGCTTTAGTTCTTTTAAAAGTTTTACGTGGAAAATAGTACGAGTAATTAATCCCTTTTACGAAGCCAGTTTTCATCGTATAGTGAAACTGTTTTTTGTTTTTTTTTGAATGTATTAATGTAATAACACAATTCACTTCGTCCATTACTACCATCGTCACTACCTGATGAACGGAATGAACTGATGTTTCGTGTATGTGAACACATACGGTCAGGCTGAACTGAGGTTAGTCTGTTCAATTTAGCCTTTGAATATATGGTAGCCTTAATAGATTCATTAATAAAGTTAAGGTACTTTACAAGGTGATAGGTCTCTCGTAGGCGAGAGACCTTCCGTGTTGGTACCACCGCTTTGTTTATTTCACTTGGTTCGTGTCGTGGTCCTCTGTCTCAGTCGCGCACCTCTTCTCAATCTACCTTTTCTTTTTGTAGGCTAATTAATGTTCCAATCGTACTTGTAAGCCTTTTCTCAAAAATTACATAGGTACTTTTCCAGAATAAGGCCAACTTATTGGCGGGAAATAAACCAATACCCGTGAGGCAGCACAAAATGTCTTTGAAGAGTTTGTTGCCTCACGTTCAGCTGATTGCTCCAAGAAGGGCATCGATAAATTGCCACTGCGCTGGCAAAGATACATCGATAGCATGGGTGGTTACTTTGATTGATAGAAATAAAAAAGAAGAAAAAAAATACTTAACTTTTTTTCGGCCTGAACGGCAAGTTCATAGGCAAAGACCTATTTATTATACGTAATATAGCTTTATATAACTTAATACGTTACACCTAAACCCATAAAGTATAGTTATTAAACTAATAAAATGAAAAGTACCTACTCGTGGAACAGACTATATATTTCTTCGCACATAAACTAAAATATTATTATAAACTTATAATGTTGTGGGTTGAATATTATATACCTATTTGATTTGTCATTCAATATATTTACCGAATTCTAATTGGACGCTGTCCTTTGTAAACTACGTTGTCTGAATCGACCATAGTCATTTTGGAAAGCCACAGTAAACTTTGATCAAAGATAGTATAAAATAATGCTTTACAACCAACCGTCTGTCTTATAATAATAATTTAGTAGATTCTGTTCGGATGAGAACTTATTTTTATTGGGCAGATTGATTAGAATCTTGTTTAGTCATCAGCTATCATAATGGTTTGTGTATTTTTAGAGATCCTGTTGTGTAATTTTTGTTTTTTTATGCTCTTTGATTAAATAAATTAAATTCAAATAATATCTATCAATCCCTTCCGAGAATTCTGATGTGATACTACTCTAAAATTACTTACGGGAACAGCACGGTTGTGGTCGTCGACCAAGGTGTCGGTAATGGAGAGTTGGCCGTCATTCACAAGAATCTGCAGCCCCAGTCGGTAGACGCCGAGGATGCGGGGTGAACTCCAGCGTCCCCGAGACATGAGACTCAGGGTAAGTACCTCCCCCGGACCTACTGGCCGACGCACCAGCCATTCGAAGCGCTGCAACAAAAATAATTTCTGTTAGAAAAATTAATAAGGTCTAACACAGTCACACAAGTTCTGTGCCTATTATAAAATACAATTATTTTGTACCAGGACTAAGTGGGAGAGACTTTTGTTCTAACAACACCCAGACCTGGAATTCATTTCTTATAGCGTGGGTATCGAACCCGCGGCCTCTCGCTTCATAGCCGACTGCGCCACCGAAACTGACACCAAGGCGGCATTTAATATAAGGCTGCTAGCCTGATGGTATTTAATAATCCGAAAACATAAATCAATTGCCGTGCGTTAGTCTCGGTAGTCTAATCGGCTGAATTATGATGAAATTTTTTGAGTGTTTGTGTAGGTCTCTGGATGGTTTAGATTCAAAATTAGACCCAATAGGTGGCGCTGCTACGGCAGCGGGTTTAGGATTTCTTATTTATGTTTTTAATATTTTTCATATATCACCCACACCTCCTCCCCTCAATGTTTGAATCCTAATTATTAATTATATGTAGCGGTTGAAACTGCACGGTATAGCTAGTTGGTAATAAAGTCGACCGCAGAGTATCTGTGTACGTATCCTAAACTGATTCAGCTCATTGAATACAAGTTATTGAACCGCCACCAGCTTTTAGGCTCTCGAATCCAAATGGTGTCAACGGAACCCTATAACTAACCCGTTTGTCTGTCTGGTCCGTCTGTCGATTCTAACTTTAAAGGGCTCTATATTTAGAAACGTAACAGGTGCTTAAGGCCGGCTGAAATATTCACAAAATGTTATGTATTATGTCATTACGGTGATCTTACCGATATCTTAACAAATAGTAAAAATAGTAGTAGCTCTGTGTGGCGTTGGTTTCTGTTTATGGGAAGGTGTGGCGCTTATCATCAAGTGAGCGACCTGCTCGTCCCGCCATTCAAGTTAATAACGAAACAAAACAAAGATATAAGAAAGGAACTCTAGGTGCGCGAGTCCGCAAGTTAACTAAAATAATAATTATTATGTTATGCCCTAACAGCAAGAATATGCACAGATCCGAAATGCTGCTTCCTCAAAATACGAACACAGGGACAGGAGTAGCAAAACTACTGCAATACTCTTATTACTTCTAATTATGGTATAGCATGTTTGATACAAAGTCATAATAATATGGTATTCTAAATTGAAGGGCATGATCATTTATGAGCTGTTCTTTGTGCGAGGATATAGATACAGTAGTATCATGATAAGGAATATTCGAGAAGATACGAAAATTTTATTAAACGATTGTAAAATTATAGCTATCACAGTTGTAAATTGCATGGTTGTTATAATTCTTGCTTAATAAAGCTGTGAAATAAGCTGTGTTGCGACGCGTTGATTGATATACCTACCTACATCTGCTGACTATTACATCTATAATTAATGTGAGAGTGTGGTTTGTCCTTCTTCCAGGAAACAACGGAGCAACAGATAGATATGATTTTTAGGGGAGAGATAGTAAGTAGTACAGTTGTTTATGGGCCGAAGAGTGACTTATGCTAGGTACTTTTTCCCGGGAAATATGCTGGGAAAGACTTCCACGCCAGCGCCAAAAGTTAATAATAAATATAGATACGTGTAATATAGGTTCTTTACGGAACTTTCCGTCGAAGCAGGAGTGTTCAGTTTACGCAAAAGAAGTTTTAATGAGTGGCATTATAAATATTTGATATAATTTTACTAGTGAATCAACTTATTGATTCACATGAATCCGAAACCAAAATTTTTATGTCATTGAGTAAAGAACGCTAGGTATTTATTTTACAACATTCTTAACAAAAATGTGGAATAACTAGTGTAAACCAATATTTAACACTACAACCACCGATCTCGGCGCGATCCGCAACGTCAGGCAGTGCACAGAGCCATAGACACATTAGAAAAGTATGTATCTATGACCGAGCTTAAATAATAAATAATAGCATCATTCGCGTACGTTACAATGTTATTAAATATGTCAGTAAAAGGAGGAGAATGGAACTTAATAATATTATTTTATCCATCAATAAAAAGTCTCAACTATAAAAAAAAACTAGGTATGTGTTACTTTGTTCCGGTAGCATCACGCAAAAACTATTTATTTCTATGTTAGATGGATTTATTTACTTAATCCACTGGAGTACCGATAAAACTGATCACGTAAACGAAACTGCGGGAAAAAAATACTACGTAACATGACGATTTACTCTTTACATTATCGACTTAACTATGTAGATCATAATAATAATCTTAATAAAAATGCCACACAAAGACGTCAATCAACTTTAGTTCTCAATAAGTAATTCTTATTATGCGATTATTCCTCAAAGATGTCAATTAAGATTATTACTATCTAGTAATAAACATTTTTTTGGTATTCAGTAAAATTTTGAGAATAGTGACGATGACAACCTCGATGGGGTAGTAGGCAAGTAGCCGGCTGTGAAACGAGAACGGGTTCGATTCCCGCCCGAGATAAAAAAAGTTTGTGATCCACAAATATTTGTTTCGAGTCTGGGTGTTTTCTCTCTAGAGGAGTTGACGGCCGGTCTTAAAAACTACAAGCCACATCTTTCTATAACATGTGTTAAACGTTGCGCCGACCCCACTGCGAGTGGGATAAGGGCAGTTGCAGGAAGAAAAACATTTTGGGAATACATATAGGTAATTAAAATTTAAAAAATAATGATGTTCCCTTATTCTATAGGGTGGATCATACTTAATGTATCTAACTAAAAATCTCAAGGCACTTCATATGTGTTTCATTCATTCTTCTATGTATCGAAACGCACATAGCGTTGTAAGTTTAAAAAACCTTTTAAAATAATGCTTTTATGCCGCCATATTCAATTAAGTTCAAAGTCACTCACTGGTTTTTGTTCATAAAACCGTTCTATACGATGCTGAAACGAACGTAATTGAATTAAATGATCATACATACAATTTAATTGATATGGACAAAATCCTATCTGATAGTTTATCTATAAGTACATATACGGTAGTATGTCTGCCTGTGATTACGAAATAAAAGCTTTTTCATCAGCTTCAATGGTTATTTGCACGTTTGCAAGTTATTGAAAACTCAAACACGCTTTTTCCATGTTTTTGTCTAACTGTTTGTCCAGGCTAACAGAAACGAAAACAGCTGATATGATTTTAACAGCAGTTTCATTGGCAGATTTAGGACTTTCCAGAGAATAATTTAGTAAGGATAGGTATATTTTACTAAGGTAATATTTCGGGCTCTTGTGGAAGCGGAGTAGTGATTGTCATGCACGCAGATAAAATCTCGAGAAACTTCGTATGAGTAAAATTACTGAGCATTATGACACTTAACATACGACACTTAACATCTTGTATCATGTCTCTGGGTAACGAGTGCAGTTCAGTGCCATTCAGTTCTGTGTTATTCAAAGATATGTGTGGTATTGTTTCTGTTTATGGGCACGCGTCACGCTTACTATCAAGCGAGCGAACTACCCGTGTCGTCTTTCAGGTTAATAAAAAGTAGGAATTAAATGAAAGTTCACCTTTTTCCAATAATACGTCAGAATGAGAGTTTTGTATTCGAACGCGTCATATTTTATTTGGTAAGTTACATTTAGGTACTTAGAGGTGAAACAAGCGCTAAATCTACTTACTGCATAATGCGTATCAAAGTTTCCAATGAAATTTAAACCTGGAATTGATATTAATATTTGCATTGGAAGCGAATCAACCAATATTAATTTACTCGTATCATTGTACAAAGAAACATTTCCAATGAATATAAAATTATTTACATCATGCACTGAGGATCCGGTATTTGTGGTTTTATGTTCATTGCATACTCACAGATATTTGAATGAAAAGCTGGATTTATGTCGATAGTAATTCCTGGTTTATTTTGAAACTTGATAATATTATGGACTGAGTAGGTAAATATTTTGCATTGAATTCTTCTTCATACTGGTTGTAGGAGTGATGTTTTATTATTATATAAGTGGTTATTATTCTCCCGAAGGGATAGACAGAGGTGCATAGTGTTACAGCTATTGTTGACTGCGCTTATTTGCGTCCCATAATGTGATGAAAGATTGACCGTAACTTGAGAGTGCAATTTCTATGCACGGCGCAGCCAGTCTAAAAGTATGTACGTTGAAGTCATTGGCAAATACCGTTAAATTATTCAGCTAAATTGATGTTACCATACGAGAAGACATTTATTAACACCCGGTTTTTGAAAGGCTGATCAAGTCAACATTCATCTAACAGAACTTTGATTATGACACCGCTGTCAAATCACTTTGAGTTTCTGAAACATTATTATAAAAGCTTTATTCAATGATAAATGTAAAATATGTATAATAATAATACGTCACTCTAATAACGTTTACGTTTCACATTAATTTGAAAGCTATGTTTTTGGTTTTAGATGAAATTTGGCATACAGATAGACCAGGGCATGGATTAGGACATAGGCTACGAAATATAAATCGGTGCCAGTAAATACTACACCGTAATAAAAATTCTTAATATTTAGCGCTTCGTCCACCGGCTTTCCTAGAATGGCAAACAGTTCAACAATCGCTGTTCCTTTTAAAAAAAAAATACCCTCGCCATTGATGCAACCTAAACCTTTATAGGTAGGTAGTAATAAGACTAGTGCCAATAAAATATTCTGTATTATAAATACAGATGGGTCCATGGATAGTCCTTTACATGTTTTATTGCAATATTGACGATTCAAATCACATGCAATTTAGCAGTTGATCAAATGAACCCGCTATTTGCCAATTTCGAATCTATCATACTCGTTGAGTAAAATATATTTAATCATTGTGTATTGTGTGAATACTCAGCGGGGTTGAAGTCAGTCAGGCGGCGGGTCATAAAAATTACAAACCAGATCTTTCTGTTATATGTGTAAAAAAATATGTTGCGCTGATCCCATTGTGGCTGGGATAAAGGGTGGAAGAACGCGAATTATGTGGATATTTCGTGGGAACGACAATTGCAAGTGTAAATAATATATACGTAGTGTGTATTCGACACACTTCACGTTTAGAAAAACTTTATAATAAATAAGAGTAGGTAAACCATAATACTCACCTACACAAAATTGTATCGAGTATACACAGGCTGACAAATCTGTGAGGTCATCGGTTTAAATGCCCTGATCAGGCAATCACAATTATTTTGTTTGTATGAAAAATCACACATGAGTTACTCAGAATCGAAACTGTGCGCGATGTGACGATAAATTCGCCAATCACATCATGCAAGAGTAATGGAGCTTGATGAACCGGTGGCGCACTAGTTACACCTTGCCTTACTCCTTACGGGACACAGGCGTTATATTTCATTTATACAATAAAATATAGCTAAGATATTAAATCTTCCTGCCGTTAAAAAAAATAAAATTGAGTAAAATTTTAATTACATTTGCAATCTAAATGAGCGTCCTAGTTTGTGATTATTGATTTTGACAAGTGAACGCTGTTAGAATTATTATAATCCGAGTTATACAATGTAACAACTAACACGTGTCTAATACAGTTAAATGTAACTCTTGGGATTCGTATAATTTTTCATATTGTAGACGTTATAGTGTTTAACTATTATAATATATATAATATTACTGAAGAGTTTTAAATTAGTACTATAGTGTTTAAAGAGCAATTCTATGTTTCACAAAAATACTTGTTTTATTATCCTATCCCGCGACAATAATTAGGTACAACAATATTTGTAATTTTAAAAAGTGGTAAGGTCCGTCGTATGCGGGAGACCGTCTAGGTTAGCATCACCGCTTATATATTTCCACCAAGCAGCAGTATGTAAGCACCGTTGTATTTCGGTTTGAAGATCATTAAAGCTAGTGAAATTACTGACCAATATGAGACTTAACATCTGATGTCTCGGAGTGACGAGCGTAATACATTGCCATGCCGTCGTTTGTAATGGAAAGTTCTGGTTGGTGTTGTCTATTTATGGTGTGGCAATACGATAGAAAATTATCTGACTTAAATCCATCGTTACGTAAATACGCAATTTTCAAGTTGGTGTCACAAAGAAAAAACAAATGATAGACGCCAGTTGTAAAAATAAAATATATACAGTCAAACAATTTCATTTCCAAAAATAGGAATAATATCTTTAATGTAAGTAGCCAGTTCCAGTAACTTTCAGTACGGCCCACGTATATCTCTGAAATTCGCTTTGAGTACATGAGTTTTATACCATACCATATAATAAGATTTGCACCAATTTACATACGTAAATTGGTGCAAATAATGTCATATATATATACATATATATGACATAATTTTTTGAAAGGCGATATAGGCGCTTTATGTTGATCTTGTGTAGTGAATAATTGGGTACCGTATATAAATAAGCTTTATTTCATGATTATAATAAATCTTTATTTGCTTTTATGTTAATAATCCCTTAATGGAACTGCTGCAATACGTAGGTGAATATATTTTTGTTTTACATATATTTCGTGTCGTTGGGTTAATTTCATTTCCCAGCCTTCGCTATTGCTGTGGCTTTATGTATGGAGTAAAATATTAAAAAATAACTTAATTTCTACATAATTAATATATATCTAAAAATGTGTTCTGCCATTTTCTGAGCTTTATAAATATATACAACGTGGATACGCCATTGCCGAAGCGCAGTGCGTTTGATGTTATCCGTTGATGTGATTCCCACTTTCCCTCCAGGTATTAGTAGGTAGGTACTCGTCATTAGATCTTAACTAAATTTATTTGGGATCACCAGCGGAGTAAAGCCTATCGTATAGAGAAAGAATCATAAAAATCCGTCAACATTTGACATGAAATGTGAATAAACGTGTCAGAAATACGTTCTTATTTTTTTTTATTGCATAGGCAAACAAGCAAGTGCGTCACCTAATGGTAAGCGATCTCCCCCACCCTATGTACGCCCTCAATACCAACAGAATCATTGGCGAGTTGACAACCTTAATTATCCCTTTCCTTTAAGGGATTGGGAAGGGGAGGGAGATTTGTGCCTCCGGATATCTCACTCACCGTACGGGACGCAGCAGCTAGGTGCTATTTAACGCCAGTATTCTGTGAGACAGTGGTAACGACCCGGACGAGCCGGCACATTCACGCTGTAGACAAAACTGTCTACAGCGTGGCTCTACCGCTCAATTTATCAATATTCTATATTAAAATTATTTTTTGTAATTGAATAAATAACTCCACCCCGAAGGGGGTGAAATCAGGAATGAATGACTAAAACGCGTTATTTCACCGATTTTAATATCTCTTTAACTAAAAAATAGTAAACTAAATGGTTACCATGATGATACCATCAAATCAACATTCTTTATTTTATATTCACACTAGCTGTTGCCCGCGGCTCCGCCCGCGTGAATGTCTATTTCCAGGATTAAAGTAGCCTAGTGGGCGCATCAAGCGAGTAACGGTGAGAAACGCGCTTGACAAAAATACTAATGTCGCTATAAAAAAATAGGGGTTGATCGTAGAGGATTGAAAATTTAGAGTTGTATGTATTTTTTAATGCTGGTATTTTTTATAAAAAAATAAAAACAAAAAATGTTGTCTAAAAATATAAATAATAATTTAGGAGTGGACCACCCTTAACATTTAGGGGGATGAAAAATAGATTTTGGCCGATTCTCAGACCTACCCGATATGCACACAAAATCTCATACAAATCGGTCCAGCCGTTTCGGAGGAGTATGGGAACGAACATTCTGACACGAGAACTTTATATATAAGATTATAATTTTTTTGCGTCGGATTGATTTTTGAACCCCGATTTCACCCCCTTCATGCTGGAGCTAATACTTAATTTTATATGATTTGGGACCACCACCGAGGTAAACTCTATCATATACAAAAATAATAATCAAAATTGGTCAATATTTGGCTGAGCTGTGCGTGAATATACATTAAAAAAAGAAGTACAAACGATTTGAGAAACTTTGTTTTTATATGTCGGTGAAAAAATAAATAAGTTAAAACGAGAGCCGTTTTATTCAGCACCTTTATTACTGGGGTTTATCTTACTTTATAGATTCTGAGATTGTTTTAAGCAATGTTCTGGCATAATTTTACTTACCACTAGGTCGAGGTCGAGCGTCACAATTGTTGGAAGTACTGACGTTAGATTCACATCAATTAATAGTTTTGGAAGAATTTAATTTGAAAGGAGACGAATTGTAGACAAATATAACATTGATTCTATAGTAAAACTTTGTAAAATATATAACAAATAAGGACAAGTCCTGACGTGTTTAATCGTAATAAAATACGTGACTTTCTAGTTCATGAGTTTGTTTATATTGTTCAAAAGTTCTATTGAAATATACTCTATGTGTACGAGTATTTATTATAAAGAACTGAAACTTTCAAAGAGTTCGCGACATCGTCAGGTATTAAATAAAGCTTAAAGAGCTCTTCAACACTTGACGAGGTCGGAACTATTGGTAGCGATTCAATAAGAAAACGGATCGTCGCTTTGACAATTCAGCGAAGCGGCTTTGAAGCAGAAACACGTACTTGATAAACAATTTAACTAGTATCTGAAAAATTACGTCATTTGCGAGTTTCGCATACGACACCGACCAGAGGGCCAATTCTGCTATTTTAACTGACACTGCGAATGAATTTTAACCGAACTGAGTTTAGATTTTGAATTAATAAAAAATATGGCATTCTGCTCCTTTAGAAATTCGATATCATCTCAGTTAAATTGCATTTAAACTGTCAATTCGATCAACTTTCAATGTCTTTCTTTTGTTGAAATGATGAAATTAAAAATGACCTAAGCGACAAAATCAATGTTACCAACTCACAATAAAATACCCACAATATGACTAATTTCAGTGATTAATAAATTACGTAACAGGAGGTTATGATTTTTTAATTAACTGATTTGACTAATTCCATGTATTTTATTTATTTAATTAATTTATCTATTCCATGGCATAACTGAAGGAAAACGGCACAACAGCACCACTGAGACAGTCCTTTCCGGAAATAACCACAATCGCGATTATTTTATTAAAATCTGAAATTCTACCGAATTACGGTTTTTTTTATTTTTATATTAACACTGCTGAGGATATATTTATACTTATTATAAATTGTGCTAGAGTTTTGGCGGGAATTTTGATAGTGCGATTGATCTCATAATTTAATCTACACTAATATTCTAGAGAAAAGATTTTTTTGTATTTTTGTATGTAACAAATAAGCTTAAAAACTACTGGGCCGATTTCAAAAATAATTTGGCCGTTAGAAAGCTACATTATCACTGAGTAACAGGCTGTAAACTCATTTCTAATACTTTATTGAAATAACGAGCACACAAAGTCGAACAATTTTGACTACTTTTAGTTGCTTGCAGTAAAAGAGAATAAAGTTAACTGAATTTATCTGCAGTTAACTCAGTCACTTCACCTCAGTGTTGCCAAGTCAGATTTTTGAAAATACCGTGTTGTCCACATTAAAATACGGTATTTGCGCCAAAAATACAGTGCTTGATGGGAAAAAATACAGTGTATTTTACAGTGCAATAAAATGTCATACAAAAAAGGAAATAATTAAATTATTAAGTAAAATATAAATTTATTTTAAACTTTATATCCTAAACTAACTTAACATTTTATTTGTATATATCGATCGCTGCAGAAATGGATGGCTGCGATGATGATGATATCGGTTTAGTTTTTTTAATGTGTTTAATCAAAGAGTTTTATGTATACTACTAGACAAGCTGCGCGATACATAGAAATTGTACCACTAAGTTGCAGTCAATTGACTGTAACTAAATATTACCATCTCGCTTAATCTCAACTAGAACCCCTATTGCGCTCCCTGTTTGTGAACTGTCAAACTCCCGCGTTATGTGACGCAGATTTACTTCTAAATAACCTGTCTATTAAACAACAATAATACGAAATTTTTACTGTAAAAAAATACTGTGTCTCCATACACTGTATTTATAATAGATGTCCAGTAGATGGTGAAAATATGGTAGATTTGCTATAATTACAGTGCACTTGGCAACACTGCTTCACTTTTAGTCACATTTCGTTCTCAATTAATATTTTGACGTTTGTCTATGGACGAAATGTATTTTATATAGTTAAGTGTCAAATTTATTGTTACCAGAATGCCGTTTTGGTTCAGTCAACTTGTATTCTACTTTCGATATCATTGCGATCTAAGTTCTTGAATATTGGTTTAGCAGAATACCATTTGCAACTTTCTTGTCGCTGAGATTAGATCGGAATGATATTTTGAACATTTAAAATTACGAGAATTGGGCCTCAGAATGTATCACATAATTATGACGCTACTTTATTATTTTTTTAAACTTTATTGGTCTCGTAAATAAAAGATTTCTGTAACAGTTTCTCGCATGACATATGCGATGACAGTATGACAGAATACTGCCATCTACGAGGTCACACCTACAAATTCCGCTTTGAAATGACATGATGCGTTCACATAAATGTCAGTTTTCTGTAATATTCTTGTCTGAGTCGTACGATAAACTCTCTTCATTTAAATGAGATTTTAATTCAATATTTACCTAATTAGACATTACGAAGCGGGCCACAAAAGTTGTGAGATGTTAATGAAATAACGTAGATTTCTTTAATATTCTAATAAATGTTACTTACAGGAATAGAATCTAAGTTATGTTATTTACATTAATAAAATTATGTTTTGATACGATTTAGATCCAGTTTCTTCTTTCAGTTCAGAAAAATCGTAAGGTTCTAGGTTCAAATCACAATTCAGGCGAACACATTTTATTTTAGAGATTTCGATTCCAAAAACCACACATTAGTTGCCCGGTATTGGAATTTTTGGTCAGTATAGCGATAAGTTCATCCCTGTCAGATCATGGGACGGAAATAGGCTCGGTGCACTGTAGATGTAACACTAATTGCACCTCTGCCTACCGTTTTTCGAAATACAGGTGTGTGTATGTATTACTGAAATAAGGAAACATACCTGGTTCACATAGATGATCTCTTCGTAATCCAAGAGCGGCGCAGAATGCTTGACGGAGCCTGCAACAGAAAAACGTAGTTAAAATGGTCTACACTAAATCAGATATCCGATGATTATCCAGCTAATACTAATCGGTTTCAATGCTTCACATACGGTTGCAAACAAAGGGGCAGAATTAATACTGCAATGCAGAATCCACAAATATACGTGTGAATACTACGCGCTATCAATAGTTAGGTAGTAATCGTTTATTTATTCCCTAAACGCTTTTGACAATATGAATTAGCCGCTTAGAGCTTGATCACGATTCGAGGAAACCTCATGAGTACGTCGGCCGCAAATGCCTGTGCCTGATTGTACCAGGGCTACAATCGAGCGGACTGCCCATAAAACGCTGACTTGACATATTAGAAAAAGACATTAGAGTTAATGGTCTCACTACGGGTCGATTCCTAAGATCGGGGAAGTGGATGCATTGATACAATGATACACCCAACAGTCACACACATAGTTCTGCCCCCCACACTAGGTAAACCTGTATCGTGAGTATCAGGAACTACGAGGGACTTGCGGTCCCACAACACCCAGACCCGAAACAAATATACAAATAAACAAACACAAACATTTATCTCGGTGTGGGAATCGAACCCACGGTCTCTCGCTTCGCAGCCGGCTACTCACCCACTATGCCACGGAGCTGTTAAAAATGTATATAAAATATAAATGTAACTAAAATCTGATATTCACGAGAATTTCTCGTATGCCAGAGACGAGAATATAACATAAATGTCTGAATTTCGAAACTACATCTTTGGTTCCATTTGTTCCATTGTTTTAATAACATTTAGTACAAATGAATGGAAATGGGAATCGTAAAATCAAACAAGTTTTTTATAGATAGGCCGGCAATATAGGCAAACAAGCAAGTGCGTCACGCCTGACCATAAACAGAAGCTACGCCACACACAACTTTAAATTACAAAGCACCGCATGACACTGGACTGCGATCGTCACCCCGAGACATAAGTTGTTAAATCTCATAATGCCCAGTAATTTAACTGGCTTCAATGTCCTTCAAATCGGAACACAATAGTGCTTACACACAGTTGCTTGGCGGCAGAAATGGACAAAGCGGTGTTACCAACCCAGTTACCCTCTCGCATACGAGGGTTCTACCACTTTGTAAGCTGAGTCTACCTACCACCTTGCTATAAGACAGTGGTCAAGTTTTCCGTTACATTCTCGTATTTTTCGTGCGAGAAACTCTTCTCGTGTAAACCAAGCTTAAGGCACGATAATACATTATGAAAACGAAGAGTTGAGCTCAATCTTTGTTACAATGTTTTGGATAAATATTAATGTCCTATCTTTGAATCCAATATTCAACATAAATATTATGATGGTAGTTCGCGAAGACAACAGTAACAGATATGCTGAATGCAAATAAAGCTGATGTAGCCAATTAGTTACCAGTCGTATAATAATATTTAGTATGGGGTAGCTTACTGGTTTTTTTAAATTTAACTCAATAAGTTACGTTTCCCAAAATCTATTATCGAAGGATTTTTTAAAATCCACATAAAAATACGGCATTTAAGTCTAATGTAAGGAGTAATTGTGAAAAGACAGAAAAAGGATGCACAACTCGGTACTTGCGTCACAGCCATTACAGTCCGGCCTGCGAGGGAGAGAGTACGATGTTCCTACCATGCGACTCACTTTATTTATACAAATATTTATTTAAAATATTTATTGCAACTTAATTTTTCATCTGATTCTCTATTGCATATAAAATAATGTACAAGCAAAAACCTAGGAAATTATCCTACTGGGCTAATATATCCATCTCTACATTAGATATTTCGTGAACAAACTCGACGGTATTGTGATTGGAATAAATAGTTAGCTTATTTTGGAACTATAATCAAAGGCAAACAGACGTAGATGTTTCAAAGCGAGGTAATTATTTAAAAGGTATAAGCTGAAAGTGAATACCTCGATTGCTACATTTGATTGTCCTAGAAACTACTACGGGCTAGATATTAAACAAAGTTGTACCCTTTCCGCGTGCTGCTATTCCAGCGTAATGTCAGGGTCCGCCTTCTCGTACCATACATTTCATTGTTTGGTGTTATATGGGGCCACCTACCGTCTGACCTCTACTGGGAACCAAGGGTGGCTATTGCCTTGTCCGTTTATCAGCAGAGTACACCACTTTCAGTTGAGATCGGCTTTGACCTTTCATATTTACACTCCCGACAAAGTTGTACACGGACAAGTAAACTACGTGCAAAATAACTTATCTCGCCTAAAGTTAGTCACGAGTGGCGCCGCAGCTATTGTTTTCTGACGCTTTAGACATATTTAATGGAGAGTATTTAACGCACGACCGGGGCAAGAATTTAAAAAAACTGAAATTCACGAGACCGCGTCACGCAAATTGAAACTAAGATTGATAAGACGCGTTCTCGTAAATGTCAGACTTCTGTGATATCCTCGCCTGGGTCTGTACCAGAAAATCTCTTCATCTAAACGGGGATTGACAGAAGGTGTAAAATGGGTTATGCAAAGAATCCGGACATGTTATTTTATGCGTACCTACTGTATCATGTACTTATGTATCGTAAACTTTAAATAGAAAAGTATTTTTATTAGTTATATTGTCTGGATTACATTTCGACTCATTTTTAGTAAAATCAATCAAGTTGAAGGTAAGTACTTAGTGAAAAAATAAGATGGATTGTTTAGGGATGTTGTTTATTTACCCATATCATTTGTCGTCCCGCGATTGAACGGTCAGACTGATTTTAACAGACCATAGATTTATTATTTTATTTTTCGACAGCCCAATAGCATGTTTGACAATTTGGTAATGAATGTGTATTTAAGAACCTTGGAAAGCTAAAAATCACGGGGTGAAGGTTTTTATGAACTGTCATCGATACTTTGACTTATTATTTACTAACTTTTGCTGGCGGCTCCGCCCGCGTGAACGGCTTTTACTGTCTGTACTTCAAACCGAATCACGATAGTGCTTGCAGACAGCTTGGCGGTAGAAATAAACAAAAAGGTGGTCCCAATCCAGATGACATCTCTCATACGTAGGACCTACTATCTAACAGAGCTTTAAATGATGTTCATATTTTCTCAAGACGTGAGAGTAATAAGAGTATTAGTCTACCTCTAGTTGTCTCAGACACTCTCAAAAACGACCCATAAAAAGGTAAAGATTTATGTAACACCACCTAGTACCAAAATAATAAAGAAAAATTCATTAACTCTACCATACGATTTTCATTACCAGAGCTGTAATTGTAGCAGAGAGTGTTGGTGAAAGCCGAAACACTGGCGTATTTCTACGTCAGTAAGGCGGCTACGTAAAATTTATATTACACATTATACAGGTGTAAGCCCTACTAAACCCTTTGAACAGACACATTACGCTGGGTGTTACACCGAGACGAATGTGATCTTTTCACCGTTTCGCATAATATGAACCAAGTATACATAAATTGGGGTTTTGAATTTACATAATTTAACAACTCTCGTAAGTAACAATATACAAACAGGAACAAAAAAAACGGGCTATACATATAAAATTTATTTTTTGGAGGTGAAACTTCTGTTACTTTATCGCAAATTAAAGAATCTTGATAATCATACAGCATAAAGTACTATAATTTAGTACGATTATGAATCAAAAGTCAAAAGTCCAATTCTATTTTTGATTCCATATTGGATTATGTACCGAATTGGATTTTGGCCAGACGCAAACTTCTATCAAAAATCTAATATATTTTTACGCTGTTTCAGGGTACCGTACCTCAAAATTACTTACTAAATACTTTTAGAATGTGAAAATCTTTTTCTAAAAAGAGTACTAGTATTAAGTTGAAATCAACATCAGATATTGAAGTCAACAGGCCCTTATAGTTGTGAAAAGTTTAAGCTTCTTCAGTTGTTTATATTACGTGTTTTGATAGACTCTCTCTTCACAATTCTAATTCTTTATATAATTTACAAATAATAAAATCTTAATGTTACGTGATATCTCCACCAAAGTGGACCTATTTGGATAATTATTATAGTGTTCGATGGGGTTTACCTCAAGATTTATAGGAAATTTCTCTAGGCAATCAGCTCTGTAATAATACACAAAGACCATGTTTATCATGATACATCATCATTGTACTCTTCTTGAATCACTCGCACATATGTTTAAAGTCTATATTCCTTTTATAATACTTTAGCTTTTGGTCGCGGCTCCCCTCGCGTGTAAGTCTTTCCCGCCATATTGCTGGGATAAAATAGCATAGGTATATCCTATACGCAAATAGCAAACAGCAAATAGGATAAAGTAGCCTATGTCATTCTCCGACCCATAAACAATATCCATGCAAACAATGTCTATCTGTTGCTCTATTACTGTTTAAATGAAGGATATAAATCAACAAACACACTTTCACACAAAAAATATTTTGTTTCGTTCCTTATTACATACGCACTCACGCCTGTAATCCCTGAAGGGGTAGGCAGAGGTATAACCAGTAGGTACACCCACATTTCGCCGAGCGTATATCCGTCCCATGATGTGATAGGTGGCGAGCCTATCGCCATACCGGGCACAAATTCCAGACTCCGGGCTGATACTGAGCATTTCGTAATAGAAAAATCCTATATCACTTTTACCCGACGCGGGGATCGAACCCGAGACCTCAGCGTCAGTCTCAGTTGTAACGCGTACGCATTACAACTACGCCACCGAGGCAGTTCGTTCCTTATTATTATATTTAAAATACTGCAACTTTACTGTATCTGTGGTTTATGTAAGGTATGGTGAAGCCGCAGCTGTTGTCCAATAATCTTCTATTTCATATGGAAATTTCATTTTATTACACCTCTTGGATACTTTACGTCTGCATTTTTACTTTTGCATGTAAATCAAGTTATTAATATTTTTATTTAAGGAAAATTTGTCATTCGACTTGTTTTCGTAATGAGGGCGAATAAAGTTGCTCTCCAAAATGTTTTACTTTGCTTTACTCTCAGTACGAAATTTTACTCAAATCTTAAGGATCAATTTAGGGATTTGTATATCCAAAAAAATAACATAGTGATTATGTTAACTACCTACCTAAAGGTTTGTAAAACAAAATTATGTAACGGGAATTTTGTTTAATTTTTAATCTTAGACTATGATTAGTGGACTTAATAAAAAAAGTCTTTTCAGAATTAAATATTACTGGAATTATATTTGTTCTACCAATTACTCCTTCGATACTCGTTCCCAGAGTATTTTAATATAATTGGAACAACAAGAAAAGAAAAAGTTCATTCTGGCAAAGTAGATTCCCGCGATAATTAGCTTTTCCGCATCTATAAGTCTCCCGCAAAGTAACTTTTTGTCTTCAATGCAATATAATAATATTACGCCCCGTTGACGCTTTGTTTCTAAAGGAAACATTCAGTAATAAAAGGCAATAAGTTGGAAATAACGAAAATACAAACGAGGTCGTGAAGATGAATTCATGTAGTCCGCATAACAATGGGAGGTATCGAGAGATGCTCGGACCTTTTCTGTAACAGTTTTCGACGTCATTGTGTTCGTTAATATTGAAAAAAGTGTTGCCTAATATCGGAATATCTCTGTTTCTCCCCCTCTCTCTCTCCCTCTCTGTCTCCCTCTCTCTCACTCTCACTATCTGTGTGTGTGTGTCTGCAAATCTTCCGCAACCAGGCTGTCTGCAACTCCTCGTAATTAATAATAATAGATATCCTGTTTGACGAGCGCAGTCCAATGCCATGCATTGTTTTGCAATACAGAGTTCTGTGGCGTCATGCTCAACATCGGGCGAGAGACCTGCTCGTCGCGTCATTCAAGCTAATAAAAAAAGGTTTGAATGTGAAGTTAGCGGACTGAAAAAAACTTTTTTAATAATACCTACCATACCAAAAGCACAATATCAGCCCACCCACCCTTAGCGTGCTATTACTAGGTCAAATTGGAGGAGATCGGCATGTTTCTTTTGGAGGTCCCGGAGCCCTTCCAAAATTGAACTGAATTTGTTATTAGTATGAGTCTACATCCGTGGTGTATTCGCACTTTAATTTTCTTCTATTTGAAGGAAGACTGTAGGGCATAATTGTCTGTCAACTCCTTTCTGAAAGCGCTAGTGACGCCTAGCGTTAGTGAGACCTAGCGTTAGTGACGCCTAGCGTTAGTGACGCTACCGTCGAAACTAGAATGGTCTACCACATTACAAATGTGCAAAGGCGGTGGCATGGACACTGCAATAATAACGTCGCGTCTGACGATTGAAGCTACCTTCGGTAGTCTACCAAATTACATGAAAAACAACTATCAAAATAATGTAGATACCTAAACTACAAAAAGTAGGCTATAAAAGGATGATAAGTCTTTATGAAAATAAACTGTAAGAAAGCAAGTGCATCTTTGGCCCGTAATAAAGTTTGAACGAACAAAAGACTTTTGATATTGCCGTCAGTGTATTGTGCACTGCAACATATTTTTTGGAACGAGTAGACAGCGTCTATACGATTGACTAATAACTACAAGTAGAAGAAGGGTTGAAGACCAATCGTAAATGTATAAACCCATTTTTTTTATAGCAAAGGCAATCGAGCAAGTGGGTCACCTGATGGTAAGTGATCTCCACCGCCCATGTACGCCCATGTACAATACTAAAAGAAATTATGGGTGCGTCGCCGACCTAAAAGGAAAGGGATAATTAAGGGATTGGGAAGGGGAGGGGGTTTTGGCGTCCGGATATCTCACTCACCGTACGAAACGCAGCAGCAAGCTATTACTGTACGCCGGTTTTCTGTGTAATCTTTACTGCAGTATGTATACTGCATGTATGTATACTACTTTAACCTCACATAACAAGATAAGGTCGGGCGTAGACTGATTTCGTGCTCCAAATCAAAAATACTGCTAACAAAAACCCGAAAACATTCCTTAATGTAAATTAAGATAGACACGTAACGAACGTGCCATTTCAAGTCACCTAGAGATTTTCAATGGTGCGAGATATTTCATAAATATTTCACACGCAGTCAAAAACTTAGGTCTGGTTTAATAAAATATATCTTGTTTCTCTATTCTGTTTTGTATTTTATAGGTCTGCAAGCTCAAAGAAAATCTTTTTACTTATTGCTTCAAATCCTATAAATGTATATAGTAAATTAAATATTATGAAATTAGATATTAGCTCATAGAAGTATAGTAAATTAAGTAAGCTTTCTAAGGCGCCGCGCAACCATTGCAAGTTTCTGTTGTTGAGGGCTGCCACCCATCGACAATAGTTCGGAAATTCGCAAATGTTACTTAAAGAACAGACAAGTGATATTAAAAATATAATTGTTGAAATATATAGTCTCTCATTGGTTTGGTCACGTTTTGAAGAAATTACAGGAGTATGTCAGTCGCAAGTGCCTGTGGCAGACCGTACCCGAAGTACGACCCCGCACACACCCAAAAAAACGCTGGCTTGACAATTAGAGGGAGATATGAAAGCCGAGGATGCTCAAAACAGTGGAGGCGTCTTAGTGGGAAGGCGCACCCTGACCCTAGCTGGGATAACGCCAGGTAGAAAGAAAGAAAAGAATTGTTGACTTCGGTGTTAATATCGGCAACTATATATAACTATATATACTGCTGAGAGTGAGATATCCGGAAGCCCAAATCCACCTCCCCCCCCCCTCCTTCCCAATTTCTGAATTATCCCTTTCCTTTACAATCGGCAACGCGCCCATGACTCATTTGATATTGTGGGCGTACATGGGCGGTGGAGATCACTTACAACCAGGTGACCCACTTGCTCATTTGCCGGCCTATGCAATAAAAAAAATAAGGTCAGATTTTCAGACGCGCAATAAGTCCCACCAGTCTCTAATCGCTATTCCCTTGAACATTCTTGTATTATGGGCGTTCATGGGCGGTGGAGATAACATACCATCGCTCTGGCCGCCTAGTTCTATTTGATGCAGGACTAGTATAAGTTATATTAGTTTTCTAAAACGATGATGGTTTTCGTTTTCTCTCCATACGTCGAGTATCAATAGCCCCTGGTGGGAACTATGATGAATTAAAGTTAATAAACTGTTAAATTTATTTCATATTAATCGAATATGAAATTAGTTTTCAAGCGATTCTTTTCTTTATTACCGTATGAATTACTAGTTTGACACTTCGACGGTAGTAATTTTATACGAATTCGAAAACTGTGAACGTATTTGTAACTCGTACTAGGCCTACTGATTTCCGTGCTTATTCTCAAAAATCATAACCACTACTGGCTTAACCCCTGGAGCTCCTTTGCCGCTTTACCTAATTTTAATTTTAATTTTGCGGTACTCGTAGGAAGTCAAATCATACCTAAGCAGAATACTCTCCCGGGAATATTCGAACTCAAAACTGTTACAATGTTCCTGATTACTAGAAAGCAAGATATATACTTAGCTTGTACCCCGAAATCAGCGTATTTACTCTTAAATTATAAGGTATTATTTTATTATTCATAGGCACATAAAGAATGTTATCTAATATACATATTTAATTTGCACAATACAAAATGCTTGTAGGTAATTCGCTGACGCTGAGTCTGACAAGTCTCCTTATTGCAGTACGTGGTTTGGTTAAAGATACAATTTGGATAGAACACCTTTATACACTACACTAAGATCTAATCACTTTTCAATTATCTCTATAGTATTTGGTGTAACTGACAGGTCCTATTATTTGTTAAGGGGCTAGTCCCTACCAATATCTAGATATATGTTACATATCAAATTTACGTATATAATAATTTATCCACATAATATATAATTTAAAGGATGCGTAAGAGCGTGGATTCAGGCGAAGCCAAAACCCAACTTCTGGTATCCAAGACGCGGCGCTACTACGATAATACCGAAGTGTTTGGATCGGCTTGTGCTATCACGTAACTAGACCATTAGATGTCACTTCATTGCCAAATCTATTCCAATCCAAATATCTTTTATACATCACTACCATTTACAAAAAATACAAGGCGTTATTAATTAAGTACAATTAAGTTGGCGGTAACAGCTAAATTAACCCCATATTAGTTAGCAAGCAAGGTTCTGGGAAAGCCATCGTAAAAATTGAGTTTCCACCAGTCGCGATAATGCAATATAAACTTAATCGGCGACAGAAAATTAATGTTGTTTCAATTTGAGGTCCCAGAAATAAAATGATAAATTTCTGGAAAAAAATCTATTATGTAATTTTTTTACTTTGGCTCTAATTTCGGAATTGTAAACTAAGTTTCATTAAAGTTCCTGACACGATAAAAGCTTAAATATTTACAAATTGAGACAGTGGAAGTTTGTTGTGTTGAGCGTAATATATAGATATTTCAGTTCATCTTTACACGTCTCATGTGCGTGAGCTTGAAAATATTTTAGACTTGTGTGACAGACAGGTGTCAGCTTTATGATATAAAATTTCGGTAGATTGTGGTACACTCAGTCATTGTCTTGATACAAACACATCTCGCAAAAGATGTGCAAAGATGAACTAAAGTGATCCTGAATATAATAAGTCGAATATATAATATTAGGATGTTAATAAATTGGTCCCAACTAGCTCTAAGTAACTCTGCATATCGAACACAGAACAACCGACGCGAAGTAACTTGCCACTATAGGTTAATAGGGCGACTAATAACGGAAATTTAAATGAAATCACTTAACTGCTCTTAGAGAGTATATGTCTCTTCCTTCGGCAGCTTTCAGTTGTGAAATCAAGGGTTAATTGAAGGCCGCAAGCCTGGCTAGGCTGTACGCTTCACTTGCTAGTTAAAGTCGAATATATCCACTCTACAATGCCAGAGCCCCTATGATCTAATATCCAATGAAGCAACGAAGTTTGGAAACGTATAGTACGTATGGTAGGTATAGAATAGCCATTAAAATAATAATATTTTTAGTAGAAATTATCACTACTACACTCGGTCTATATTTTCTGTCTCTTTCTCTCTATATGTCTCTCTGCCCGCCTATTTACCCATATGGTGTTGGGGTCAGCCGTCTTTGCATTTTTCCTTCAATTCGCATTTTTCCTCCATGACGGTGTCATCGGAAACATTGTATAATATAAATGTTTAATGTTTCGTTGCAACACATTTGTCCATGTGGTCTTTGGTCTCCCGCTTGATCTTTTTACGTGCATGGACAGTTCCAGTGCCTGGTTGCACCGTAATCGGGTGGTCTTCTTTCGACACGTCCATATCCTCTCATCCTGTTTCCTGAAGCTTGTCTGCGATGTCACGTACTCCCAGGTTACCACACCTATACTCGTTCCGGAGCTTATCCAACCTTGTAACGCCACACAACCATCTCAACGTTTTTATTTCGGCAACGCGGATGCTATGGACATGTCCCTGTATGGCAGCCTAGGCCTCACTCACGTACCTGAAGACAGGCATTATTATAGTCTTATAAATAAGCTCTTTTAGCTTGACTAGATCTAAATCTCCGAATTTAGTTATTTAATATCGTTAATATAGCATAGAGACTACTAAATATATTTAGTATATTTTTATTGAATATTATATATTGTATATTATTTATTATAATTGTATTGTTATCTATTTTTATCTGTTTTCATCGTGCATCGTGTAATTATTGAATGATTTGACTGATAGATCATATACACACCATATATTAGTTTTGTCGAGCTTTTTAACGTAACGCTACGTGTTACAGACGCAGAGCAATAACATGCACGCAAGTGAAACCGCGACGACTACTAGTAAGTACTAATCATTGTGCCTCGCTTTTAAACCTAATGTAAAAGAAGCCAGAATATTAATTCCTTAATTACGGAAAAATGGTATATTCCGAAGTAAGACCGTAAAGCCGGTTTACAAGACTGTAAAACAGTGAAGTAATTAATTTCGTTATTCATTCACAGCTTTTCCTTTTCATATTTTAATAAATAATATTTTTTAGCCTCTTTTTGTGTAAACCTTAAATATGTTCTTTGAGTGGTAGAGCCACGCTGTAGACAATTTTGTCTACAGCATGAATGGGCCGGCTCGTCCGAGTAGTTACCACTGTCTCACAGACAACCGGCGTAAAGTAGCAGCTTGCTGCTGCGTTTCGTACGGTGAGTGAGATATCCGAAGCCCCAAATTCCCCTCCCCTTCCCAATCCCTTTCCTTTAAGGTCAGCAACGCGCCCATGATTATTTTAGTATTGTGGGCGTACATGGGCGGTGGAGATCACTTACCATCAGGTGACCCACAAGCTCGCTTACCGGCCTATACTATAAAAAAAAAAATGTTAATTATTTGTATGGACGTAATGGATAATTACAGAACTCATCGGGTGAAATTATTTAGTCGTCTGTTTTACTTTAAAATCCTTTTAATTTAATTTTCACAATAAATAGCTAGTTAGATTACCAGGCTCAACTGTAAGTTAATACAACAGATCAATTAAGGGATAAACTTTATAAATCAATTAGATTCCGTTTAAGTAAATAAGTAGAGTAGGTATCTGTGGGCCAGCTTTGGGATTACTTATTGATTACTTATTACTCTGTTTCTAATTATATAATGAAACGTCCGTTTTATAGTTACTGTTATAGGTATACTGTAGTTACAGCAATTTTGACAACTAGCAGCTCATATGTTGGCGGATGACCACAATCTAGTAGATGAGTTTCACTCAAGCCTCATTTAGATGGAGAAAATTTATCGCGTGACCGATTTAAAAAACATATTTTACATAAAATTAATGATCAAGACGCCATGTCATGCAATTTGAAAATAAGAATGTTATGACACGTCCTCACAAATGTCAGTTTTCTGCATCGAAATAGTCATGTTATTTTGATGGTTTTCTGTGATATTCTCGCCTGAGATGTACAGCAAAATCTCTCTATCTGAATCATAAATGGGGCTTTTAATATAAACAGATAACGGTTTAAAGGCAGATTTCCACTAGTATTGTCAGACGTGCGCATTAGTGACGTGGTCATCTGTCCATGCATACTCAAAGATCATTGCTCTATTATAGGCGCCATCCAACTACAACGCCATACAACCAACACTATTTATAGTATTGTTATACTAAAGATATTTATGTAAGGCTGTACAAGCGCTTTTACAGACTTTTAAGTAAAAATTGGGTCCCTAATTTTACAGCTTATGACGGCTTTAAAAAAACATCTCAAGAAAAATTCAACAAAACTATAATAAAATGTTGTATTTTTAACTCTTTAGGTTTTTGTCGTTTTTTTTTTGTATGTCGCATTGTTGAAAGAACTCAATATACTTAATTGTTAATTTTATGTATCAAAACACTTAGGCATGCTGCTTGGGCAGTGCCGCCGCGGCCGCGATGCTCTGTTAAATAGTCATAGATTTACGTTTAGGTGGTAGGTCCCTCGTATGCGAGAGGCAGTTTGGTACTACCGCTTTGTCTATTTTTGCCGCCAAGCAACAGTGTGTAACCACTGTTTTGTTTCGTTTCGAAGAAGAAGCAATTGAAGCTAGTGAAATTACTGGGCATTATGAAACTTTACAACTTATGTGTCGGGGTGACGAACGAAGCCCAGTGACATGCAGTACTTTGTAATTTAAAGTTCTGAATGGTGTTGCTTCTGTTTATGGGCAGACGTGGCGCTTATCATCAGGCGAACGACTGCTATTTTAATAATTCATTTAAAAAAAAACCACACAGACAGCATGAACGCTGCATCACTGAACCATCGCATCGGACACAACCATTGAAAGTCTGCCTTTATTCGTGCGTTACCTCTATGACGTAAATACATTATTCAACTAACTAAAAGTATGACCAGCACCTGTTTCTCCGAGAGATATAATTAATCCCCAAGGACTTAATCCTGGCAAATCCCGGCGAATTCGAGGGACAATGATCCTTCTCTACTCTGCATATTGCCTTAACTGAAAGTAATTTTGATTTAAATTACTTTAAAAGCATGCATGTATGTCCAGACTGCGTTAACATGAATATGTGTGAGCACGCGCGTGTGTGTATGTATGAGTGCGTGCGTGCGTGTGTGTATTGTGTGTGTGTGTGTGTGTGTGTGTGTGTGTGTGTGTGTGTGTGTGTGTGTGTGTGTGTGTGTGTGTCTTTGTGTGGGTGTGTGTTTATGTGTGTGTGTGTGTGTAGCATCATACTTTTATATAAGACATATAATAATGATGGAGAGCTCTTGACATCAATCAGTATCTTGTGCTGCATGGAGTGTCTTTTAACAATTTAATGACGAGACGACCAAGTCTCTGCACTGCATTCCCTTCAATACGAGTAGCTTCACTGCTGCTTTGCAACAGAAAAGGCTAAGCGGTGTACCCAGACCACCTCTCGCACTATAATTCTAAATTATGAATCTTTTACCCCTTTCTACAAGTTTTCATAACCAACAATGCTTTTAACAGAAACAATTTAATTTAAAACTCACGCGAAGGGTTATTACTCACTACTCATGTGCATTACTTTATTAAAATTAGTTTATTCTTGTCTTATTTTCTTTTTAGTATTCCTATATTTTTTTAT
The DNA here is from genome assembly GCA_905332985.1 of Mimas tiliae. NCBI lineage: Eukaryota > Metazoa > Arthropoda > Insecta > Lepidoptera > Sphingidae > Mimas > Mimas tiliae. Next base: position 11,411,431 of record HG995239.1, on the reverse strand, counting down.
ATATTATAAATATTACCATATAGGTAATACAGTATTGTTAAATTCATCGTAACAAACAATGGTTCACATTATTTAAAGGCTGTATCAATAGGGTTGATGCACGAACTTGATGTATACACAATAGAAATTAAACAAAAAGAAATATGTTACGAAAGCAAAATTGGTTATATATTAATTAATATTTCAAATATTGAGTAAAACGCGTGTGAAATAAAATGAAGGAGTAATGTGACCATCTCGCTATCTCGCTCACACGCGGGCGCCGCGTTATAACCATCGTATCTGTATGTACGTTATCATTAATGGCATGCGTCTTTTCATCGTCATGCCCTCCACCAGATTGAAATAGCCTATAACTTAAATATTGTTGAGGGGATTAATAAAATTCTTTCTATTATGAATTATAGGTATTGTAAACTATGATTAAAATCATAAAAATACTCCCATCAAACCTATTGTTTTAGTACCTACTACCAAAATATCAAATTCAAACGGTCGGGAAGGAGAGGTGGGATTCGGGGCGGAGGTATTCCTCACCGTAGGAAACCCAACACCAAACTGTTAATTCATGTCGGTTTTTCTATATGGTAGGTTCCTCGTATGCGAGAGGCGATCTAGGTTGGTACCACCTACCGCTTTGCCTATTTCTACCGCCAAGTAAGTAGTAATGTATAAGCAATGTTGTGTTTCGGTGTGAAGGACATTGAAGCCAGTGAAATTACTGGGCATTATGGGACTTAACATCTTATGTCTCGGGGTGACGAACGCAGTTGAGTGCCATGCAGTGTTTTGTAATTCATGTTTTTATTTGGTGTTGCTTATTTATGGGCAGGTGACGTTTACCATCAAGCGAGCGATATGCTCGTTTCGTCATTCAAGCTAATAAAGAAAAGACAGTAGGACTAACCCGGTCATGACGGCACTACAACTTATAAACGTATGCTTATCGTGCCTCGTTAACGGCTTCACAATAATTTTCCGATGAAGTTAAGCTATATTTGAATACCTGATTAAAAAATTACCTAAATATTTTTCTAGTTGTAATCGGGGGATTTTCATCGGGTAGGGTTCTAGGCGGTTAGGTTTACGTTATGTAATATAGGCAGCATTTCAATATCGGAATTTAACTCCGATATAAGTGTAATATTATAAAAATCTAAATTTTTGCGTTAAATTGCGTGGAATAAAACGAATTTATATGGATTTTATCACGATTTATTTTGTATACTTTTAACCGACGCAAAAAAACAAAGAGTAACTAGACTAATCACCTGTTTCACAATATTTCTTTCTGGCGTTATCATGGCCCATTTCACAAAATGGTAATACATTATAGCCGGCAGATTACGCATTATACAGCCAACTTAGGAAGTAGAAATTTTATATACGCTCATTGACAGCGTGATGATATTGTACATACTTTCTATATTTTATTTCATAACTGGCTTGATTATAATGAGTTATTTATTGTAAAATATTTCATAATTTTTAGAAATCCGTAGCCAATTGGCAATACGGAACCTTTAGAATTTGTAATTAAGTACGTCACGACTGAAATAAATTGTAATTAAATTGTTTATTGGTCATGTAGGCAATTAAAGTAGCGCTTATGACACGGCTCTCCGGTCGTGTGGTTATTAGGCCACTAAATAATTTATCTCCGGAACATTCTCTTCTAATAAGAGTAGTTAGGCCTTAGTTCACCACCCTGGCATAATGCCGCACTAGCATAATGCCACACTGGCGTAATTTCACATTAATTACTGACAAAATAATTCGCAGGAAACGTGCATAACGTTTCCTCAGGATATTTTCCTTCACCATTAAAGCGAGCGATAATTATAATGAATACTCACGTAACTTCGAAAAGAGAGAGGTGTATGCCCTGGGCCTGGGTTTGAACCCGCGACTTCTGACTCGTCAGTCCGTACCACTTCCCTGCTAGGCGATCGCCACATTTGTTCGCAACAACTTGGTTGGATTAAATGAAATCCCTGGTGTAGCTAGTTAAAATAAAGAGGGAAGTAGAAGCTTATGAATATATAAATAATAAAGTATTAGAGGGTCTAACCGCGGCTAGCGGTATCAGTAGCCGGCTGTGAAGCTAGAGACCGAGTTCGATTCATGCATCAAGACAACATGTTTGTGTGATTGACAAATATTTGTTTTCTCCCCAGAGGGTCAAACGGTCGGTCGTAAAAACTACAAACCAAATCTTTCTATAACATGCGTTAAAAATATGTTGCGCCATCCCCACTGCGAGTGGGGTCACTGATGGTAAGGTCAGGTGGAAGAAGATTAGAAGGTCTCATATTTCGCTGTACCATAAGACGAAGGTGTGATTATACAAGTACTCGACGATAAGTTCTATTTACTATTCGACCTCTACTTGCCCTAGAACCAGCGCTGCGTGCGTCGAAACACTGCAAAGTAACTTCGACATCTGTTTTATAAGAACTCACTTCATGCATTCTCGTTGCTGTTAAATAATAAGTGGCTTAGAGGACAATAGGTGAAATTGTATGGGCGCCGTCCCCAACTACTAGCAGGCTCCGTAAGTTTAAACGTACTTATTCATCGAGCCACGTCAAACTTTCAAGCAGCAGTGCACTGTTGTGTTCAGTTTGAAGGGCATTGAAACCAGTGAAATTTCTGGGTATTATAAAACTTAACATCTAATGTCTCGAGGTTACCGCGCAATGCTGTGCCTTTTAGTACCTTTTTTCGTAGCCTAGGCCGGCGAACGAGAAGTGGATCACTGATGGTAAGTGATCGCCACCGCCCATGTACGCCCACAATACCACAAGAATCATGGGTGCGATGCTGAACTTAAAGGAAAGGGATAATTAACGGGGGCTGACCCATTCACACTGTGCACAAATCTATCTAAGCTAACTGTCTCAAGAGAGAAAAGGTCTCTATTCATCTGTATCCATCCGCCTTTTTATAACCTTTTTCGTAACGAGAGGTTCATTGGATGATGTTTCAGATGTATTAATTATAGATAACCGAAATTAATAATTAACCGACAATAATCCACAGGAAGCTTATTGATTTTCTTTTTGGTAAACAATAGTCGATGCGAACGTTGCAGATATTCCGCGCATCATATTTTCATCAATTAATTGTACCTAGTACTAAACAAAAAAAAAATTAGTGATGTAAGTATGTTTCGGATAACTCCGCCAAATGTGGACCGATTTTAATGGTTCTTTTTGTATTTGACAGAGTGTACTCTGACAGTGGTTCCTTAAAAATTTGGTTAAAATGCAGATACTAATACGCACTCACGCCTGTAACCCCCGACGGGGTAGGCAGATGTGTAACCAGTAGGTACACCCACATTTCACCGAACGTATCTCCATCCCATGATTTGATAGGGGGCGAACCTATCGCCATACCGGGCATAATTCCAGACTCCAGGCTGAGCACTTCGTAATAGAAAAACCCAATATCACTTGTACCCGACCCTGGGATCGAACCCGAGACCTCAGCGTCAGCCTCAGTCGTAACGCGTACGCATTACAACTGCGCCACCGAGGCAGACACCAGATTCTAAAGTAGCATCAATAGTCGGTATACTGGACATTATACTACCATATTTTTGTTATTTTAAAGAAAACACAAAATCTAAATCAATTGGTAAATGTCGAGAATAATTTATTTTAAAATATAATTAGCCAACCGCGTCACACTATTTATTTTTGACCTCACTTTACAATGAGTAATTAATTTCGTTTCGTGACTGCGGTATCTAATTCCAGTTAATGTTATGTTATCATGACCTTGAACTAACCTCTAAACGACCTGATTTTGGTTAACACCTATTTTTTAAAAGAATTAGCGATTAAGCCTGCTGGGCAATTCTCTGAACTCCGAATTAAGCAGGTTTTTCGTTAGAGAACATATGTTTATTAGTCATTTTTGATTATATTTATATAAAATGTTGCTCTTATATTAGTTTTCTATTATGGCCTATGTATATTTTTGCGCTAAGTGTTATAATAGTTAAGTGAAAAAATTATAAACATGCAAAATCTAATTAATATGGCGCGTCCCAATGCCAAAACTTAACAATTTTAACCATTTTTAAATTACATGTACAATATTTTTTTTAAATCAATCACTGTGTAACAGTACTTCAATAATATACCTGTAATTTTCAACATAAAATAGTCTATTTCATAACAAACGATCGTTTTTACATAAATTTAAAAAATGTCCCAACGCATAAGCATAATTTCTATGGCTCATGCTTTCGCTAAGTACCTACATTAATCCTCGATACGTAATGGCTGACTCGATTCATGATGTATTTGCTGTAAGTTTCCGCCGTGCTACTGTGAAGTAAGGACGTCTGTAAGTCACTTGAGTAGCGAAATTATCATGATAATATCATCGATTCTGGATTTTGTACAGTATGTGATCTGATTTTTATGGTCGTATTTTAATGTACTAACATTTATTATATATTACTGAAATCAAAACACCAAATAAGAAACAAGTTCTAAAATGCTGTACTATATTTATTGCCCCTGACATTTGTTATAATTGTAAAATAAATGAATTTTAACAAGTAAATCTCATTTCTCTGGGACTAATTTTTCTGGTTTTCTCTGGCGAATTTACGCCAGATAAATTTGATATTAACCAACATTAACAGCTAACGAACATTTGACGCAGGGTGCGAGTAGCTGATTCTGAAATGAGAGGCCGTGGGTTCGATTCCTCCACCGAGATAAATGTTATTTTGATCCACAAACGTGTGTTATGGGTCTGGGTGTTGTGAAACTGAAAGTAAGATCCTGATACCTACGACATAAGACTCGATATCTTAGTATATAATCAGGGTTATGTATTTGACTGTTTGGTGTATCACTGACTTCTCCAAGAGCACTGTGTCGTGCATGTGGACTTTAGTGAAAATTATGCCGTGAAATATTTAGAAGAGATACAGTCATACCATTTCGGGGGCAGCCGCAAGCAAGTTACCTTACACACTGCAGTAATTTATTACAGAGAGGCTAATGAGGATGAACTTAAACATCAATCATTTTGTACCATTAGCAATTGTACAAGACACGATGTTCAGCAGTCTGGTCCCATATTGGCCCCATTCTAGAATACATAGCAGATAAAATCTGTTTAAATCTTGTGTATATTTTGTATTTGATTCTCCGTCAAGTCAATACCGGAATAAAAGGATTTTTCATGTAATTTCATCACTATATCAGTACATTAAATCTTTGCGCACAGTTACATGGAACTATAGCGAATCAAGCTAAAGCAATGGGGCGCCTGACGGAGTTGGAGCTACGATAAAACAAGCTGCTGACCTGCTCGTGGGATGGATATCACTGCCATTAACGATTTTATGAATGCTGTTTTTCAGACCGTCCGTAGCGTAGCTATAATGATAGTAACAGAATACGACGTATATGAAAAATATTTATTATTACCACAAAAGATCAGTGGCTTCGCCGGTCGCATGAAAATGCATCAAATCGTGTGGACGTTTGACTCAGATGTAATTGTTGCATGAAGGTTAATCTGTTGCGAAAATTCATGTCCTGAAGAAGCCATTTTATGTCCTCATGCAAAACATTTAGATTTTTATACACTGCCTTCTAATAATACGTATGATGTTGTACTATTAGGAGAATCTACAAAAGAGATAAGCTCATTACGAAAGCAAAACTGGACTAGGTAATATTCTGAAAGCAGAAAGGATGTGTGTCCCAAATGGGCATAGAATCGAGAAAAAATCCAGTTAAAATACTTTCATACATAATTCATTAAAAATAGAAGAAGGCAAACAGAAAAAAAATATGGGAAGGAGAATGTAGGTACAGATATATGAATGGGACTTGGCAAGTCAAGTAATGATGACATGTTGGAGAATTGAATAAATATACCATTTGGGGGAGATGAATCTGATGTTGAGGATCTAAGTATTTTTTAATTGGATTATTAAAGTTATAACTGGCTATAAGGATAACTGATATGTTAACTTTTGACATATTTTTACCAAATTATTATCTAGGTACCTCGAGTTGATTGTTCCTATTAAACTGTGATCATAATTATTAGGTAAGTATAAAGATTAGTTAAAAAAATATATATTTAAAGATATTATTTTTGTCCTGGTGCCTTATTATTAGAAATAAAAAAATAAGACCATTTAATGTCAAATTACAATTAATGAACGAGCGTAATGTTTTATTGGATAGAGTTTACGTTTGTGAAACCTTACTACATGCAGATTTTCAAATAATGTTAAATAAAAACAAAGACTGTTATATTAATGAAAATGTGATTAATTAATTAAAACTAAGAATACGCATCAAAAAACGCCATATAATATTTTTTTGTTAAATTTACTCATTTATATGTGCTCTTTTTCTCATTTATCTGGTGCCATCTCATTTAGCTGGTAATCAAAATTTTCAATACGGTATATCTTTTCAACCAATGAGTCAATTTATGGGCCTTCACTATCAATCTGTTTCTATGTGATATAACTTTGATATGAATAAGATAAATCGTGCAAAAATTGAAAAAATATATAAGCCATATAAATTATACAAAAACCTTACTTTTTAGAGAAATGCCCTGCTAAGGACGATGAATGTGGTTTCTTGAAATGTTGCTTATAAATAGAAACACTTTGCAGAAAACGACAACTAAGTAGTGAAGGGTTGTTCTGTTTCGAGCAAATATATCATATCACCTCGGTTATCAAACATGGTAGCAAGAAACTCCTTCTTTAACGTAAGGGCATGCAAAACATCAACCTGAAGGCCAATTCTCGTAATTTTAAATGTTCAAAATATCATTCCGATCTAGTCTCAGCGTCAAGAAAGTTGCAAATGGCATTCTCTTAAACCAATAATCAACGTCAAATGTGAACATAGATCGTAATGAGATTGAATGTAGAATAAAAGTTGACTGAAGCCAAAAGAGTATAATGCTACTGCTAATGCTAGGTGCATTTGACGTTGATTATTGGTTTAAGAGAATGCCATTTGCAACTTTCTTGACGCTGAGACTAGATCGGAATGATATTTTGAACATTTAAAATTACGAGAATTGGCCTTCTTGGCCCTGGATTTAAGGGCCCCAAAATACCAATACTGAAATCTATTATTTATTTAATATGAAACATAAAAAATTACGCTTGCAACTCATTGTACGTAAATGGAGTAAAATTCTTGGAAATTACTTTCTAACAGGTCTCCGAACTCGGGGGCCCCTTGACATCAGACATTGGGAACGCGTTTGGTGTACTGGCAGTACTGTCAGTATTGAATATATATTTCAAAACTTAATTATTTGTAAGAAATTACATATTTGTAATTTTTTTCTGATATTTTTATAGTTATAAAATATAAGGCAAACCTCAACCAATTGATATAATATTTTCAATTACTGGAAATAATTAAAGCAAGACTAAAGTTTTCCCGCTGCCCCTACCGCGTAACAGTCTTGATTAGATGGAAAGCTTTAGTTTCACCCATTTTCACCTATTTCATAATAGTATAGAACAAAATTCCACTGTCAATTTACTGTCAGTCAATTTTCTATATTGTGCTCTAAATTCCACCACAAACCCAATATAATCTAATCTCCGATGAGATCTTTGAGTTTCACACTTAAAGGATGTTTTATATCAATATCTAAATATTATAAATTCTTTACTATTGAGGCGCGGCTCAATCGTAAAGCCTCTGAATTCTTGAGAATTCTATGAGTATGAGATCCGTACGTGCGGTTAAAGTATTCACCCAGGATAATCTGATTACTGTCGTGAACAGATGTTATAAGACGAAAATCGTGGAGTTACCCGCATCGTCCCACTTGTTGCTGACATGTAAGGAAAAATAAACGAAAATAAACATATTACAAATTCTTTTTACCTTAATAAACCAATTCGAAAAACATCTGTAACTTTTAAATGCTTCAACAGATTTTCATCAAACTAAGAACCAGCTAGTTGGAACAAGCTTTCCAACAAATGAAACACATTCAAATATATCCCTTCGTTTAGAGTTTAGACGCTATGAAGCCAGTAGTATCTGCTGTGGCATCTTACCATAGAGATACACACACACTCCCACAGACAAAAGGGTCAAACTTATTAGACCCCTCTTTTTTGTTCAAGGCTAAACATACAATTATGATAAAATGATTCATTCTATATTCATCCTATATATTTGACGACATATAATTTCATATAATAATCACACAATTTTGTAAATAATCAAATAATTTTATATTCACGAGTCATATAGAACACGGCAATGTGGACGTGACCTAACACTTCGCAAGGTTAAAAGAGAAACATAAGCCAAATTATTCCGCAGTTTCCTTCGAAGGCTTTTATATTATTTACGCGTGAAGAAGTAATTTTGTAAGTGAACAAGCCAGCCTGGTCATGCCTATTTATATTAAGAGGGATTGGATTTAGTTGTATATTTGTAGTGAATGCACTATTTTATAATACCTTAAGTATGGATACTCCGTTAGAGCATAGAGCCACATAGAGCTGTCAACCTTGTCGGATGACATTGTTTTTTCAGTATTGTTAAGGTATTCCCTTTTTATTGGTGAATTGAGGGTGTCTGAGAAAATAATGTTGGGTACATTGGAATAATAACTGTGCGGTACAGTGGTAGAAGGGTGGACAAATCTTATAAAAGAGGTTGCCGCCATAACTGGAGGCCATTTGCCAGCTGTCAGTGCCTAGGGCTCAGTCGTAGTCTAGTTCTTAGTGATCAGTACTCAGTCGATAGTCCAAGAGTTTATTACGCGGTAGCTCTGCCGGTTTACTATTCAATCGTAGTTGTCTTGGTTATAATTAATTAGAGAACGGTCTCTAGAGAATCCTGACATGGGGTTATGGCCTGTAAAGTAGTAACATTGTAAAAGTGACTCGATAAACCATTTGTAGATTTGATAACCGACGTTTTGTAGTTTTTAAATAATGCTCGTCTTGTGTAACTTAAAAGTACCTATAATGTACTCTGTGGGTTGTTTTGCCTGTCATTAAATTATGTTCTCATGTAACGAACAATATAAAATTGGATTGGATTGGAACAAAAGTTTATTTATGTGTTTAAATATAATACAATATTTCAAAGCCTGTTTCACAAGTTTGTCTAGAAAACTGTCGAATGGCATGTGACGTGTCTCGTGTGACAGGACTGAATCGAGCAAACGCGGTCACCCTTTTATTTACAATTTATGCTTTTCCAAATAAAAATATACTGGCGTCAAACTAGGCACGTTTTGAGGTACTCAACCCAGATAGGGGAAACCGTTTCGCGTGACGCGGGTCAAGCGATAGCAACATGTCCGCTTTGGAAAATGGCCTTAAATATTCTGTTTACTCACAGATTTGCTTACTGGTAGTAAATTTTTGACACTTTTTGTATGAAAAATGTGTCAAAACTATATTGATAGTAAGCAAATCTATCTGTAAATAAAATATAGGAACGGCCATAAAAGTATATGGAAATGGTCACACCCTTATGTCACACCTGTCTCGATCACATAACTCTACCTACCTACTTATACAGTTGCGTTGCATATACTATAGCGGACGTGTCGCCGCGCCGTACTCAAAATATTAAAAAAAACCTTGAATATAGAGTTAAGCTAAGTGTGAAGTGGCAGAAAATGAAAATACAGACAGTGTTCCCAACTTAGTGGAAATATGCCTAGATTTGGTGGGCTGGACTCGTCGGTAGTATATTAATTTTGCTATCCAAAGGATAGTAGATGTTTTACTGGTTTAGTTAACTACTTAGTTAGTGGAAAGGAGTGTCTTCATTCACTAAACAAACAAATTAACATGTCTAGATTTTCGCATCATGGGTATACAATTTCACTGTTCATAGACATCCAGACATTTTTTTTAAAAAAAGACGATGCTGATGTTGAGAACATATTTTATTTGGTATCCTGAAAGAAACTTTTATAATTTCTCGAATTTGCCAAAAAAATAATCTATTTTACAAAATATGTGTGTCATAACAGCTGAAATATGCCTCATAATGTAAGATTATTCGTAAATTGCCAATACTGAGCGACGACAGCGACGCTCTTTCTTAAGTTGGTACTTATAAAGGTATAGTTTAAGCACTCACACTCTCTTGATTTTCTCTGTCAACGCCATTTATAAAGTTGCTAGAAAAACGAAAACAGTGCTTAACTAATCAGTGCTTGCATAAATGTGAACGTTTATAAATGAGGTCCAGAATGTCTACAATAAAAAAACTGCTTGTTACATATGTCTAGTTATGCGGTAGCTAGTTCGGATAGCTTAGCTTTTCGTCGGCCTAGTTTAGCTCTTAGTAAGCAACCCGCTTTAATCTTTGAACCATCAACTAGCGGAAGTATCCGCCACGGTAGGTACACTTTATATGGGCAGTTCACAATATGTAAGAAACTAACCAGACCCGGAAAATATCACCCGGAATGTTCGAATCATAACTATTGGGTGCACGGCATAAATAAATATTTGGGTGTATATATACCTAATTTATTTTGTAAAGGGAATAGGAGCGGCTAAACTACTATTGGAGATAATGTCTCTGAAATTCCTTTATAACAATTTATACATAAATTCGTATTATTATGTAGTAGCTTTTGTCTACAACTTTGTTTGTGTGATTATGTTTAACGGTACCCTAGGGAGCTGTACCCTAAACAATAAAAAAGTATACGGAGACCCAAATCGCTCTCCCTTTTATCCTTTTCGTTTAAGGTCGGCAACGCGTCCATCATTGTTTGTGTATGGTGGATGTTCATGGGCGGTGAGGATCACTTACCATCAGGCCTCTGCTATAAAAATGTATACCAAACATTTTTCTCTAAAAAATCTATGTACCTATTTCGCACGAGAATCGAACCCGCTATGGATAGATAAAAGTATTTTACGTTTAGGCATGATTGATTAACAAACATCCAAATAAGAAAACAAACTCACCATTGAAACTTTCATATTTTATTTTTAGGATGTATTCTTCTATTTTTTTATATCTTTACTTAGAATAGATACCAACCCTAAACCGACGGGAATACATGAAGCGAAAGTGGTATGTCAGGACTGCGTAAGGTAGAAATCCATATGCCTACTCCCTATGAAAACAGGCGTGATGTTATTTAAAAGATAGATTTCAGTATTTCATCGAAATCATAGCCCTAAGACAGTCTTAAAACACTTTAAGCTTCAATAAGCTTCTTATATCTAAAGCAGTCATGATCGGTTCAGATAAATAATATTTAATAAACAACTAATCCGTAGTTATTTTGTTCCACTGTAATAGACTTATTTTTTATTTTCTTTCTACCTGGCGTTATCCCGGCTTATTTCCAGGGTCCGCCTTCACAATAAGACGCCTCCACTTTGCCCGATTTAAGCACTCTTCGTAGTGGCACGATTGGCTCTCTTAAAACAATATCTAGACTGTCTAAATAAACGCCTACGTCAGTCATTGAAGTTACGGCATATATCTCGGGATGACAAACGAAGTCCAATGCCATCGAATTCTTGGTAATTTAAGGTTTTGTGTGGTACGTCTGTTTATGGGCATGTTTTTTACGCTTATCATCAGGCGAGCGACCTGCTTCTTTCTTCATACAGGCAATAAAAAAGAAACATCCTAAATCTAGCTGAATCTCTTCAGCTACCTCTTATTTTATCGGGATTAGTAACATAAAATCTGGTCAAGCACAGACAATATATTCCTACGTCCTCTCGTCCTCCTCTACATCTCTAAAAGTCTAAATACATTATGTTAAAATAGTTTAGTTAATAAAGTATAATAAATACACCACAGGAATCGATGCGCGATGTTTAAAATACTTTGTTTTAGGTGCGGCTCAAACCATTGCTAAACTTTTATTGTTGCGAGGTTTGTAAATAGTTTGAGTCAGGATCAAATGTTGAATTGTCTGTTCGCGTGACAGAGATGTTTTATACTAGAAATAAATAACGAATATGTTTGCCATTCAGCTTTGATGTTATGAAAAATAGTTGAAGTTAATAAGGGCAAAGGATATTCATGGATAGTAGAATAATTTTAGTTGAGATGGATCTGGATCGTTAGAATCTTCATAGATTAATACGAAGTGCCATTTTTGGCTTCTGCCATCCATATGACAGGATGAAAAGATTCTTTCACGACAATGAGCTAATCGCTTAACCCCGCGACATCAATTAGAAAAAGAAATGTATATTTTATCCGGATAAATAGGTTTTTTTCAACCATTTTAAGAACCATCTCGATAAAACCAGGTTTCTAACAAAAAAGCTGCATTCAAATCTACTCGTTTAGGCGCTACAATGCCACCGTCACACACACACACACACACAGACAGACAGACGAAAGGGTCAAACTTATAAGATTTCTCTTTTTTATCAAGGAATAAAAAAGTAAAAAGTGCTCAATATCTATTATATACATATAAATTTTAAGACTACTCTGACAAAAGGAGTGAAGAAGTTTAAAGTGACAAATAAAATAGGTAGGTACTTAGATATTTAATTTAGTAGCCGTTTTCGTTTAACACCAATTTTCTGTGTAATTTTTAGTACTCAATCATGACTACAAGATATATAACGTTACTCGTAAAAATACAAGAACTATTTGCACACGTAACAAATAAACGACTGCGACTTGTATTGCTTAATTGGGATTGACAGAGTCAAGATAGTCATCCGTCTAACCTTAGTACAGAAGATAAATGTTTGTAGGTACGTAATAAGAGATCTATCTCTTCATTCCAGTAGTGCTTTACGGTATCCAGATATAGCCATGTCGTCTGTGGTTCACACCCTGATCTCTATAAAACTTTCTACCATTAATAATAATACTAGCCTTGTTTTATACACGTCCCATTCCTGGGCACGGGTCTCCTCTACTGAATAAGAGGAGTTAGGCCTTAGTTCACGTTGGCCTAATGCGAGTTGGCAGACTTCACATACCTTCGAAATTCTTATTGAGAACTTCTTAGGTATGCAGGTTTCCTTACGATGTTTCCTTCACCGTTAAAGTAAGCGATAATTAATACCTATACACGTTGTTTAGAAAAGTCGGAGGTGTATGCTCTTGAAGCTAGTATTGAACCTGCGACTTTCGTCTCGACAGTCCGTAGTCCGTTCGCGGAGCTATCACTGCTCTCTCTGCCATTACAAGAGGAATTATGGCTTATAAATGAAAGTGCCATTCTTTCAATGAATGACCAGTAACGGCTTAATCAAGAAATATTGGCGGTCCATTAAGCTGTAGAACAGTTTAGCTAGTACATGTGTTCCCTCCTTCCTTATAATATGGGTTCCTTTAAACGGAGTGTGAATAAGCAATTAGGCAGAGCGGTTCTAGGGCGTAATTGTGGTGCCTTATGACAAATATATATCATCGATCGATACTATTAATTATTTTAGTCTTCATTATTATTTAAAAGTTAAAATTGTTTAGAAAAATATATAATTTGAAGAAGATATTTATTAAAGTGGTAGCGTCACATTGTAGAGCGTCTTGTCTTTAATAGGCCGACTCGACCGGGTTGTTACCACTGGCTCACAGAAAACCGACGTAAAGCAGCGGTTTTCTGCTGTGTTTAATACGGTGATTATGATATCCGGAGATCCAAATCCCCCACCTCTTCCCAATCCTTTAATTAGCCCTTTCCTTTAAGGAACCTAACCATCCGCCATAATGTGGGCATTCAAGGGGTGAGAAGTCACCATAAGGTGAACCACTTACTCGTTTACCGGCCTATGCTATAAAATATGTAGTTTTATTTACGACTTTTCTACTGAATAGATTGAAGAGAAAATTCATGGATTTGCTACATTGTGGACGCTGAACTCAAAAGTAATTTAGAATACTCGGTTAAAGTCATCGTATTTTGTGATAAGATCAACACAAGCCAATCGGGAACTTATTTCTCGGTATACCTGGAAAAAATTATTGGACAGTTGCTAATTGATAAATACTGGTATAACTTCACAAGAGTGTTTACTCACTGCTTGCGCTCCGATTCTAAGGAATGTTTGTATGCGGGGTAGCGCACTACATCTAAAGTCCGTTTTCCGGTGTCAAGAAAACCAGCGAAAACTGTCTAATAAAGGGAGATATGAGTTGATAAAGAATGCAGCGCTGACTTTTTTACTATTTTTAATACAAGTATCGTTGAATCGGTGTATAAATGTTAAAGTTTTATTCTTTCAACGACGATTTTAGAGGTGGATTATTTAAAAAATCGGGGCCATCTTTGGGCCATCTAGTGTATACCCTATCCGATAGAGAATCATCAATATTGGATCACTCTTCAAAAAGTTGTGTGGTTATCATACAAAAAAGATTCAAGCGTCGAATTTATGTACTCCTCCGCTTCGTGTTTATCGATAAACACCCCGCTATCCGATTAATATATAAAATGGCCGAGAAAAGTAATCGCCGATATACAGAAAATGTAATTCTGCCTTTTCCGTCAGGAATATGGTGTCATGATTTAATTAATATTACCTATAATGCAATATGTAAAGCGGACATAATTGAGTTTGCTCAAGTGTTCTATATCAACAAGTAGGTCGGATAATTCAATAAAATGATTTAATCATACCTATTAGGTCACGTCGCGTCGAGAGTGAATACATTTGTTTTTATCACAAAAATTACACACTCACGCCTGTAGTCCTCGAAGGGGTAGGCAGAGGTATAACCAGTACACCCAAATTTCGCCGAGCGTATCTCCGTTCCATGTGATAGGGGGCGAGCCTATCGGAAGGTTGCACTCTATCCCCGTCCTTGGCGTATCAAGGCGTGGGCCGTGGCTCACGTTAGCACACTACGTTTAACTGTATACCTTAATGGTGCAGTTAAAGGACACATGATAGGCGGATCATGTAACATTTGTTACTGTAATTTTCTGTTTTAGTTGTGAATACTAGATTAACAAGTTAAATGTATAGAAAGAAAGAAAGTAGGAGATCCAAGGTCCCATCTATCTCTGTACTAGTATTCATCAAAACTGTTTCAGGGATTTAGGCGTGAGCATAACAAACGATCAAATAAACAACTTTCGCTTTTAGGATTCATAAGACAATGTACAATAAACCCTTTTGGCATAATATTTATTATAATGTCAAAATAAAGTGCCTTTTTCGCCTATTAGCGGCATTCGAAGGCTGGATTCGAATTTGTGCCACCATGGCGATAGGCGCGCTCCCTCTCATCTCATCATGGGTCGAAAATAAGCTCGGCGTAACTTGGGTGTCGCACTAGTTGCACCTCTGCCTACCCCTTCCGGAATAAACGCGAGGGCTTATGTATGTATGTTGTCCAAATAAAATACAGATCTAAATATATATTATATTGAAATAGGAGCATTACAAAAATCCGCTCGCGAGGACGCGTGACTTAAAGATACAGTCTGGTTCGGCTCTGTTTTCTCACATTGAATAATGGAATTTAATATTTTTCTACGAAACTTTGGTATACAGTACACCGTGTTCTTCATAAAGCTATTATTTCAATAAAATTTAAATTCAATAGAGCACAATACTTTACATAAGCAAGACATAAGCATTAACTAGCGAAAGATTTTCAGCTAAGAAAAACTGGTCTCGGACAAGGATTTTTATTTATTTATTGAAGTAAGATACACCATTGGCTTATCACTATGCACTTAAACGTTAAAATTCAGTCTTAGTCTATGTGAGTCGTCTTTTAGAGTATACAACAATTTGGATGATCAAATTAAAACACATGTCCATCAAGATGTGATTCAACATTTACATGTTTATTATATTAAAAAAGTATACCTAAGATGTTTTATAAAATCCTTGTATTTCTGTAAAAAAAAACTTCACATCCCTGTGGATTTTAAGATGGGTTTTGAGGTGCGCGACTGAGACAGGAGACTCTGATGCAGTTTTCATACAATTACACAAAAAGAGGACGTATCGCTGTCGTCTGACTCGAAAGATACGTTTTGAGGTACATGACTGAGAAAGGAAATCACAACATATGATGCGAGTCAGGTGATAGAGACAAGTCGGCTTTATATGAAACTAGCATTTGCTCGCGGCTCCGCCCTCATGAACAGTCTTTTCCAGAATAAAAGTAGCCTGTAACCGCCGCCAGGGTCCCATCTATCTCTGTACCAAAATTAATCAAAATCGGTTCAGCGATTTAGGCATGAAAGCCTAAAAATCAAATTCACTTTCGAATTTATAATATTAGTTGTGATTGTATGGAAACTGTCGCGAGTCGCGCTCTTTTATCTCAGTCGTATACATCAAAACGTACCAACAAAAGTGGGAGTGCTGGTGGCGTCGTGTGTCTTGGTATCTTGTCTCGATCATCAGCTAAAAACGTGCCTTTTAAGTGTTGCATCTTAAAGTCTGCCAAAGGATATCACCACGCATTTACGTAAATCCATTGAGAATTCTTAATTTAAAATTAAGGCAATTTGCTACTTATTTAATTATCTTAATATACATTTCTCCTCTTTGTCTGTGCTTCGTTTATAATTTTATAAACGTTCCCATACGTTCCCTTAGCGTCATGCCTGCCCATAAACAGAAAAAGCACCACACAGAAGCTTTTAGTACAAAGCACTGCGTGACATTGTACTGCGCTCGGCACCTTGAATCATAAGATATTAAGTCTTATAATGCCCAGTAATTTCACTGGCTTTAATATCTTTCAAACTGAACGATAACAGTTTTTACATACTGTTGCTTGGCGACAGAAATAGAAAAAGCGTTGGTACCAACCCAAACGGCCCCTCGTATTGAAGAGACCTACCACCTACTATACGAAGGACCTATCACCTAGTATGATATAATTAAATACGTACTACTTAATTATAACGAAGTAAAGCGGGACAATAAATCATGTTGATGACTGTTTACTGAACAAGAAAGTTTCAAAAGTTCAGAGTAATTTATTTATTGATTATACATTGAAAATTGAAATAATTAAGTTTTGCAGTTAAAGCTATGATAGGGTTTCTATTATGTATGAGGTATGAATCGAATAAGAAACGATTGATTAAAATAATGCTACTGCTACACTTAAATATATAAAAAATACAAGGTTTTAAGAACAACGAATTAAATATGAATAGTTTTATGAGAAATATGAAAAAAAGCAAACTCAAAAGTTGAATAACCTATCGGTAAAAATATAGATTTTAAAAATACTGATATTTTAAAGGGATGATTGGTTTTTCATAAAAGCAGCTGAGATCAATTACGTTTAAATCAACTTTCAAAGCGGTCAATTCGTTTAGGTACTACGAATACAAACATAAATAGACAAACGGACAGACAGACAAATGGGTTTAAACTGATAAACACCCCTCATTTCTGCAGGGGTAAAAGAGGAAATCTTTTGCCGTTTAGAGTTTTTTAATAATAGGCAGTTCATGTTAATAAATAATAAATACTAATAATTATAATGTATTCGTGTAATTAACATAGGTCAGCCATAGTCCTTCCAGTAGACCTAGTTACCCAATTCATCAACTTCTCACCTCAATTAACCAGCAGAAATGTTTATCCTATAGCTCAACACGAACCGGGGACTGTCCTAGGGTAGACTGCTGTAATGTATACAGCGATAACCGTCAGGTGGTGTCACATAACAACATTAGATTAAATTTGTATAACGGGCCTCTACGTGTTGTGTTGTTGGCCCTATGCACGCCTACCAAATGTCCGGGCCTCAATAGTCCCGAGATATGGTAAGACATAACAATACCTCTTAATATAATTTATACCTATTATATCTATGTATTATTTTTCAAGCGAATGTTTTAAATAGCAGCAGCTGTTACTCAAGCACTCTACTTAAGTACATACATTTTATTTGTGAGTTGTATTATACCTCGAATTTGAATTTTCAAAGCAACAAGTTTTATGATATAGTTACTTTTGTCGTTTTACCTTTTACCTCGGGGTTTTAGTTGAATATTTATATTTTAATTTTCTTTATTTAAGCCACTGGATATTCCAGGTGAAAGTTAGTAAATACATGCTGTCAAAGATCCTAGGTTCGTTGTCTTTGAAACGTTTTTATATTTTTTTATAACGATTCCATAATGTAAATGTGAATCGTAAAAATATAAATTCATTTTTAAGACCAAATCAATCGAAACAGTTACCAGTTTTATATTCTTAACCTTCGAGGGTTCGTAGTTATATTGGTAACAAGTAAACTCTGCCCTCCCCGGTAGGACATAAAGATTACGGACTTCCGTTCAGTTCAGTTTTTCGGCATAAACTCGCGCGTGTATCGCGGGAACTACGAAGGGATGCAACCAGTATACTCACGGTTCGCCAAACATAATTCACATGATGTGATAGGTGACAATATTGGGTGTGTTGGGTTCAGAGTCTTATCCCAGGCAACACAGGTGTGAGCTTTCGAACTGACAACTCAAACAGAAATTATAATTGCCCAACTTGGGATTTGAATTCAGGCTCTCATTGATTTCTTAACCTAAGTACGCTACAACTAGACCAATGAGGTGATTAATTCTAAAGGATATTCCTTAATTGTTATTATAAAGTTAGTTAGTTTTAATATGTCTGAAGTTCTAAAGAAGCAAGTATTAAAGCTTTTCGAGTCCATTACTAGATCAACATCTTAATGAAATGTTAAAATCTTTGCATCGTTAATAATAGCCAAGACTGATGAATGATTATTGGTTAAAAGAATGCCATTTGCAACTTTCTTGACGCTGTGACTAGATCGGAATGATATTCTGAACATTTAAAATTACGAGAATTGGCCTTCAGATCGCCTTTCGCCTTCTTTAATACTATGAAAATATTACATTTACAAATCCAGGATGTATAAAAGATTTAGGTAAAAGAAGATAAAGGTTTTATGAAAAAGATATTAAAATTGGCAATTTGGATGTGGATCTCACAGACTTAGTACATTTTTATTTTATGAAGGAAAAAGAGACTTTTGCTTCGCGTTAAAAAAAAAACCGACGTAATTTGCTTTTTGTTGAAATAAATTGGCATTTGCCCGCGGCTTTGATCGTATAAAAGCTGCCTGGTCGCAAGGTACCAGGCAAGGGTCTATATAATACAAATCACACCTTAACGGCTGAACGGATTTTGATGAAATTTGGCACACTGGTGGACCAAAATCTGGATTAGGATAAAAACCACTTCTTATCCCGCAAAAAGACCTTCACGCGGTGGGAGCCACGAGCAAAAGCTTGTAATAAAATAAGAGAAACTAGTGTTGACTTCTATTTTAATTTTCACCCTCGACACTACCTAACGTACAATACGTATGGGCCAAACCTTCTACAAAATTTAAACATCATAGTTTTTGGCAGCATACTTTCCAAAGAGATGTAGGTAACTCGGATGATACCCAATCAATTTTAACGAAGCCTATTACAGTGACTGGATCAGAATACACGTTATAAATGTTCTAGGGGCTTTAGCTCGAATCACAAAAAATATAGCAATTTACCAGTTTACATAATCTAGAAATATTTCTAAGCACATCAAGTGCTTAATTTTTGTCTTCGACTACTTTTAGTACGAAATAAACGAGTACGTAGGTAATGTTAAGCATAAGATTTAAAACATGAATTTGCGATTACAACTTCAAGCAACCGTACCTACTACTAACTGAAAGACAAAAGTCGCACGGCCTTATCACGAGGCCCAAATCCCCTTTCCTTTCTCAATCCCTTTCGTTAAGGTCGACAACCCGTCCATGATTATTCAGGTATTCTGTATGTTCATGGGCGATGGAAATCACTTACCATCAGGTGAACCAGAAACACGATGGCTGCCATCCGCTAAAAAACATCGTCAGTTGTACTGTATTTAACTGTATTTCTTGATGTTTAAATAATTATCAAAATAAAGCACGTAATTCGGGCATGAGGCTTCTCTGACCTTTAATAATGAAAAGGATTAAGACTTAGTATTAATAATAAATAAATTAATGTAAAAAAATATCAATATCTTAATATAAACAACGTGTTATCTACGTATGTCCATAGAATTACGTACTTCTTATTAAGTTTATTAAAAAATGAATGTCGTTCATAATAATTTATAGTGAAGTTATCAATCTTATCGATCTGAATAAACGTGTTATTAAAATGAACGTGAATTTTTTGGATGTCTTGGTTTTGAAAAGATGCGGTACATAAGTACAAATTGTACGGTGTATGTAATGACCCTAAAATATGACCACACACACCTAACACACGTAACACGTTGTATAATTCTACTGTACGTGTGTATGTCACTGAACTCGTCCTAAACGGTTGGACCGATTTGAATGAATTTTGTTATATGCGTTTGGGTGGCGCCCTGGATGGTTTAGATTCACAATTGGACCCGGTAGGTGGAGCTGCTGTAGTTGCGGGAGAAACCGCGCGGGACAGCTAGTATAAAAGAAAGTCGCTATCTGCGTCTGTCTGTCAGACAAACGTCTGCTTTTTTCTCCTAACCTATGCAACGGATTTAGATGCCGTTTATACTATCATTTAGAAAATTTATTCCGGAAGGTTTATGTGTAGGTATAATACGCTATGTCCGATGGGAACAGTGCAGTAACATACCGCGAGATAGTTAGTAACAAATAAAATAAATGTATTGTACTAACCAAATAAGTACTGGGGTAAATATAAAATAGGCAAATTCAAATAAAAACTACAATCAGTCGCCTATCTAATTTAAATCATAGCACCGACAAGAGTATCAAAAGGTTTTTACCTGAAAGGTCGTGAAAGGTGTTTAGATTATCCATACGAGGCATTATAAGGCAACTATTATTGTCTGTAATTTGCCAGTGGTACATTTACCCCGTTACTTGATAAATTATGATGGTTGGCAACTAAAGGCTTGCGTAACAATAATAATAAATCATAGTTCCACAGGAGAGTACAATGTCTCAAGTCATAACCCGTGCGCGTCATTTAACTACGTTTAACCCCGAAGAATGTAGCGTGTCTAATCATAAAGTTTCAACAGGTTGAGCAGTGAACTATGAAAAACTGAATACAAGTTGAGGTGACAGACCGCATAAACTTTTGAAGTAAAAATGTATTTAGAATAAAACTTAAGAAATAACTTAAAATATGAGGACATCAACAACTAGGACAATAATTACTTGATTTTCTCACTTTATTTTCACTTCATTTACACTTGGTAGTTGATATTTCTATTAATAACTAGTTAATTTACAAATTGGTGATTTACTTTATACCAACGAACTTACGGACGGACGGATTGAATCATAGATTTTAATTATGTTCGTCAAATATGGCTACTTTTAATTACTCCTACCCAATAGCTGATAAGGGGTAAGTACCAAGTATTAGCACAATTATATCAAGTACTGGTAGCCGGTCAGTCGTCACCCCGGCGCTTTAACCGGAACCGCCCCTGCGCCGGCGTTACGGCCCGGTCCGACTTCATAATATGTTGAGGTCAAAGGCAAAGCACAGAACCCTCGAGAGGAGGCGCCGGGGCGACGACTGACCGCATACCAGAAATTAACACCTTTGTCTACTCAAACGGGGACACAGCGTTGAAAGATAATATTATATAGATAAAATAAGTATATCAGCTTTGTACCAGTACTTGATATAATTGTGCTAATACTTGGTACTTACCCCTTATCAGCTATTGGGTAGGAGTAATTTAAAATAACCATATTTGACGAACATAATTAAATCTATAATTCAATCCGTCCGTCCGTAAGTTCGTCGGTATAAAGAAAATCACCAATTTCAAGGGCGCTTCTTGCCTTGGGAACCCGGGATTGTCTCTAATGCGCCGAAGATGGCCATCACGGGGTTTTTGGTTGGTATTGCCGGTGAAGGGTGAATATAGTGTTAGGGTTTCAGCCCAGCGGTTGTTTGGATTTTCCATCTCTCCTCCAGGCGTATTTACGCTGGGTTGTAAGACTGATGAGTCCAACAGACCCGCCCTGTCACCACAGGGCGATACACTCGTTTTTCTCCGTGAAAACAAACGGAGATACGCTCGGCGAAATGTGGGTGTACTGGTTACACCTCTGCCTACCCCTTCGGGGATTACAGGCGTGAGTGCGTATGTTGTATGTAAAACAAAAAAGTTCAGAAACCTAATAACCGGCCAAGTGCGAGTCGCACATCGCAAAAAGATGTGTTCGTACTTATACCTAGTTTACCTTATCTATAGTTTTTTTAAAGATATCCGCTATAAAACTCATATTCTGTGAAATCTTCAGCCGGCTATTACAGCTCAAAAGATAGAGTGTTTTAAAACTTGTACAGACAGACGGTGTAGTAGGCTTAATAATAGGGTTTCGTTGATCCCTTTCGGTATGGAACCCTAAAAAGTTTAGTGCAATTTTGTTTTTCTTTATTTTGAGGCCAATTGCCTTAAAAATCGATATCGATGGGGTCCCGTGGTCTCAAATAGTAGATTTAATGTAAGAATTGAATAAAATGGCGGTATTCAGTTTGTTTCTTACAAGTTCTTCTTATTTAGTTAGTCTTAGTTACAAGGCCGATTGGCTTCAAAATTAATATATGTGATGCCCCGAGCCCATAAATCATAGACCTGACTAACAACTAGGAACTGAAAAACATGTCCGTAGTTTGTTGTTCTTTGTTTTAAGGGCGATTGTTTAATTTGTTCGTGCATCACTTAAAACCGAACCTGAACATATTACGTGAAACTACAATTAAAATAATATTTCGAAATGACTATTTCTAGCAAACGATATACCACGAACGGAGTGGCTGATACAGCTGGTTCATAATAAATGTTGTTTTAATTTTTATTTTTTTATATATTTTTTTATAGCAAAGTCCGGCAATCGAGTAAGTGGGTCACCTGATGGTAAGTGATCTCCACCGCCCATGTACACCCACAATACTATAATGTAATGTATTAATCGGAACTTCATCCTTATTTCCGCTTTTTATTAGACTAATAGATTAATATTACGCATTACTCATAACAATATCTATTATCTATGCAATTAAACAGCGTAATATGAATAGGCAGCCTCCGTGGCGTAGTGGCCGACTGTGAAGCGAGAGACCGTTGGTTTGATTCCCGCACCGAGACAAAAAATGTTTGTGTGATCCATAAATAATTGTTGCTGGTCAGGGTGTTTTCTCCCCAGAGGGGTTGACACCAGATAGGCAGTGGGACGTAAGAACTACAGGCCAAATATTTCAGTAACATGAGTTAAAAAAGCATGTTGCGCCGAACCCACTGCGAATGGGATAAGGGCAGGTGGAAGAAGAAGAATATGAAATCGCCACCAAACTTATTATATTACTGATTAATCTGGTAACGATATCTGCACGTTTTAAAAATCGGAATGTAGACGAAAATCGAATTTAAATAAACGAATAAAAAGAATCATTCGTTATTGCACCTCAGACAAAGAAAAATTAAAACTGTTGGCAAATTTCTAAATAAAAACTTTATTTCCAAAAAAATATATTGGACATTTAAACGTAACAAGGAAAATGTTGGTGAAAATAAAGCAAATAAGCAAAGAAAGATAGGAAACAGGGCGGGAGCCATAATGTGCAAAGTAAAAAAAAGTTGAAATATTTTACAGTTATAAAAAGTTACGAATCATAAATGATGAAGAATAATATTAAATTATAATTTATACGTACCACGAAACTCCAACCGCGCATACTTTTCGCCCTTGCATTTCAGCACCTTAAATCGGTTTAGTTTAACGACAAGCGACATGTTTTGGGGTTTTTTTAACCGCAACAGTTGTTAAAAAGGGCCACGGGGCCCTCGAGGCACCCGCGCCTTGGGTAAAAGTTAACTCAAAAGATCTAAATAAATTAGAACTTCACAATCGAACAGAACCTATGATATGACTTGAATATAAATTCACACAAGTTAGTGGAAGTTTCGCGAGGACACGTCAGCTCAGGACGACGGAACCCGGCGGTCTGACTTCGCACTGGCCGTGGAATGACGAAGGGCGGGCGGATTTCTCGGCGCACGAATGTACCCCTCTCCCGCCTCATGGACCTCTTCCCCGCAGCCCGGGCCAACTCCAAGTGCGAAATAGATAATGTTGGTTATCCTGTACCTGCGTTAATTTGCATCTCATTTATGATTTCAATATAAAAATATATAGTGATTTCTTAGGTTTACGCGAATATTACACATTGAAATAAAACTAGTTTATACGGATTTTATCGCGGTTTAATTTTTTTTTTTTTTTTAGTCGGGACTAAAATAAAAATTAAACCGCGATAAAATCCGTATAAACTAGTTTTATTTCAATAAAAATATATGGCCATCACAAAATAAATTGCATCAAAAACATCATGGCATTAAATAATATTGCATGATTATGGACAATAATGGTTGACATCATAAATTCTAATCTTCATGCATTCAGAAAACAGCAGAGATGAATGAGCCATATAAGAGTATATTACAGAATTCAAGCTTTAAAGCGACGTAACGGAAAATCAATTGTATTATTAGCTGCCAGCAAACTTCTACTTACAGACCTCAGACCTTATTTTAAATTCGTGTACAATTGCTTCTTGAGGCGTCCAGTAAGTAAGCACGTTTACTTATAAGTATCGATTGGATAATTGTTTTTTCTGCACAATAAGAATAAGTTTAAGGAAAGCAAGGTAAAGGCGAGGTAAGTTGGTTGGCAACGCAATAGCAAAATGCGATTTCACGTCGATATTTGGTAGGTATGTACAAGGTGGCAGGCCCCTCGTTTGCGAGAGGCCGGCTGGGTTGGTACCACCGCTTTGTCTATTTCTGCCGCCAAGCAACAGTGTGTAAGCACTGTTGTGTTCCGGTTTGAAGGGCATTGAAGCCAGTGAAATTACTGGGCATTATGAGACTTAACACCTTATGTCTCGGGGTGACGAGCGCAGTCGAGTGTCATGCAGTGCTTTGTTATTCAAAATTCTGTGTGGCGTTGCTTCTGTTTATGAGCAGGGATGGCGCTTACCAACAGGCGAGCGACCTGCTCGTCTCGTCATTCAAGGTAATAAAAAAAGGTTGTAAGCACAATAGAAAAACTAACACAGTTTAAATCATGTCCAGTAAAGCTAAACAATGCACAAAATCAAATAGCGGTCTACATTACAAATTTGGAGGTGACCACCGCGGACCGCCCAGTTAATCTGTTAAATTTCGACAATAACAAGTGGATAATTTGCAAAATGTTGCATTTTGTATTAATGAATATAAAGTATTAACTACGAGAGAAAGGGTTGTTGCCTGCCTACCTTCACGATTTATAACATTATCCTTTAAGATTCTTGATAATGTTTAATGCCCGGTTTCTATAATTTACGAACGTTGAACGAACGAGGTTGAGCGTTACAGAACGTCATCTGGCTTTTTCACAATGCGTTTTACGACTCGTTACTTTGACAGCTCGCTGATACATATATGGTCCATAGGTAGCATGCTGTCCGCAATTTAACTTACAAAACGTCTATTATTGGAATGGTTTTGATTTACGCCCCGTAGAAAATACTACCTAGTATTGGTAAAGAAAAGGAATCGTTTGCTGTTTATAGGACCCGGGCGTAAGTACATAGTAACAAGACTACTACTTAATACTTACTTCCTCACTTTAATTAATAAATAAATAATTTATTTAATATGACTGTCCTGACTACTTATAGGCACGAAACGGGACATTTAAAAAGTACAGTAAAATAACAGTTAAACGGCTGTATAAAACATACACTAATTTTAATTAAAACGTTCGATTTACATGGGTCATATAATATCAACTAGTATAAATAAACTAGTTTAAAGTTAGTTAAGCCTGATGATGTTTATATACCGTACTAGCTTTTGCTTTAAGGCATAGATTTTTTTTCAAAAATTATGCATCAATAAAAACTGCACTTATAGGACGGGTAGCTAGCAACTCACGCCCAAATTAAAATCATTCAAATCAATCGCATAAATGTAATAGTTTCTCATTAGAGCGAATTTAAAATCTATATCGAGAAAAGCCTTTTATGGCCCAAGGACTACCTGCTGCGTATTAATGGACTACCTATGCCATAACTAAGTATGTTTAATACATACATACGCAAGGGGCCAAGTTTCGCCATTGCCTTGTCCGCCAATCAGCAGAGTGTGCTGCCGAGATTAGCTTTGGGCATAAGATTTGGTAGCCCACTTACACTCCCTTCAAAAATATCATTAGACTAATAATAAACGATGGTGGAACTAGCAAGTTCAGTTAAATTTAAATTGTATTTTAGTGACCAATTTAATTTTAGGACCGCTGTCTTATTAACAAAAAGCTTCTAAATGGCCGACAAATGCGACGTCGCAATCGTTAAGAATACAAATTAAAAAATATATTGGCGTGGCATACACGACACTGAGGATCTTCCCTATTGTGTACATAGGCACGTGTGGTAGCAAAAATTATGCTCAATACTTTTGAGTAGAGAAAAATAATATAGAGGTTGCTAAATAACTTTTTACATAAGTCATTATCATCATTAGTATGTGAGAATATGCGTGTACAAAGTCGTGAAAAATGTGTACTCCTCCCTCTAACCCTTTAACTACAAGGTCATTTAACGATTGCCCAAATAAAATAATTGTAAAGGTAGAATTCGGTGAATGGTAAGGTAAGATTATTATTAATTACTTAAATAATTTAGACGAAGTTTATCCAAAGTGTCCATATTATATTACAGATTAACTCCCTGACAAGTCTAATTTGACGTGCTGAGTGAATCGTTAAATAAAATATTATATACTAATTGTTTTTGTTTAAACTTTTACATTGAGAGCTTTTTTCGTACGACACAGACGAGAATATCGCAGAAAATCAAAACTGTCATCGACAGACTCCGTGACGCAGTGGCCGAGTAACCTGCTGCGAAACAGGAGGTCGCGGGTTCGGCTCTGCACTGAGACAAATTGTTTATATGACCTACAAATATTGTTTTCGGGTATGGATGTTATGGAACCGTAAGTTCCTCGTAGTTCCTCATACACACGATATATATACGATTAACCTAGTGTGGGGTCAGGACTATGTGTGTGAACTGTGACTGTTGGGTGTATTTATTTATTTTTAGTGTTAAAAGAAACACGGATGCGTTGCCAACCTTAAAGAAAGGGAATAGGGATATGGGAAGGTGCGGGGAGATTTGTTCCTCCCGAAAACCTCTATCACCAAACGAATTGTAACAGCGAGTTGTTACTTTATGTCGGTTTTCTGTGAGAAAGTGGTATTGAACCGGTCAAGCCGGCCCATTTATGCTATCAAACATGCTATAGACTTATTTACCTACAGCGTGTCTCTACCACGCTGACTTGTTTTGTTAAATTCTTGCCCCTATTGTGCGATAAACTCTTTCCATCTAAATGAGACTTCAGGCAAATTAACCAAAATTACCTTTTGGTTAATTAGACGGTATTAGAATTTGGTTTAATTTCTAATTTATCTGTGCAATCTCGAACTGCTTGACTGATTGAGGTCTTATTCACATCACAAATTTGTTTTGTTGAGATGAATGGCTATAGTATAACACCGTGCCACTACTGATGGGAGCGAAGCAGTAATATGCAGATGGGTGAAACCGCGAGGAACAGCTAGTTTTTAAAATATATTCGTACTGACTAAAACATACCTGTTTTTATCCTTTGATTTGCCATTTTTTGACTTTCGAGGATAAAGGCATGAGCTTAATATTATAAATACTGAATTACTTACTAAAATTACTTAAATGCTTAAAGCCTCATTTAGATCGAAAGAGTTTATCGCACAACAGAGGCAAGAATTTAACAGAAAGAGTCCAAATAAGTCTATAGCATGAATGGGATGGCTTGACCGAATGATTTTGGTAGGTTTGAAAGTTTTTAGTATTTGCGTAAAATTATATATATAATCATACTGGTGGCGACATTGAATTAAGCCAAGCAGTGTTCCCAAACCTACCGAGTTTTTGGTAAATCTAACGATTTTCCATCCTTTCTACCGATGTACCGAAATTGCCGCAATGTCGTTAGTTTCTACCGATTTTTACATATCTTAATGGTTTGGTAGTAAATAGCATGTTTTTTTCAAAGTAAATAATTCACGTCAGTAGTAATTTCTATATATCGACAATAAAAAAAAAACTAGTATATTTTTCTGGAACAATTTCATGGAATTCTATAGAGACAGTCAAGTGCGAGTAGAACATGCGCCTGAAGGCTCCGCTACAAAAAATGTTTTAAAAACGGGTCCAATTCTTCTCGGACTACGTACAGTGAAAGGTACCGTAATCAGAAAATATGCCATATCTTAAAAATTATACAACCTAACTTATTGAAACCATTTTTTGTTAGAAGTACCTGTAATGTTCCACTACGTAGTATTAAAGTAAAAGGAGATACACTTTGGACACGCATATCTCACAGATTAATGACTTATATAAAAAGTCAATTAGCAACCTGTATATAATTTTTAAAGAAGCTACCACTTAAGCCTATGTGCAATGAAAAAAAATATCCCTCAGTTGCATACATATGGACAGCTACCCCAAAAAATATTTTACTTAATTTCAATACACTTTTGTCAAAACGGTAAGCGGTTCTTAGAATAAACCTACCGTCAAAATTTCGTCCTTATAGTGCTAATAGTCTTTTAGTAAAATGGCTGTGACATACGGACGGACAGACGGACAAACGGACATGACGAAATTATAAGGGTTAATTTGTTCATTTGGCTACGGAACCCTAAAAATGTGTCTATACTACGATTAAAGTTGTGCGTTTCAGGACTCACTCCTTAAACTAAATCATTGTTATTTTGATGATTCCTTTACTAACAAGAAATGCACTTTCAACTTGATATCTCAAGGTTTCTAAGAAAAAGACGGAATAGAGTGATCTTATAAGAGTTTCATTATTCCACTATGATGTGCTGATCCCCAAAAATGAACAAAAGTACTGCAGAAACAATGCGAATAACCTCGTTCTAACATTGTTAATGGAATAGACGCAGGCATAGTGCTCCACCGAACAGTATAATTAACAATGTTTTCCCCATATTGAATATTTACGATCGCTGAAGAAGAAAAGTATTTGTTTTTGAAATAAAATACATTTTCTTGAAGCAATAACATCCGCTAGTTTTTCTGAGATATATCTCGCAGGAATGAGCATTTCTAGGATTTTTCCAAAGTGGATGTACATTTTATATTTAAAGTATTTTTATATTTTCTTTTGCCGGTTGCACCAAGACATTAAAACATGGCGGCAAGCTTTAAATTTCTCGATTGGTGATCAATTGCTATAAATAAATATTAAATCAAATAAAATAATTCCAAAAGCGCTAGGTAGAACCACACTATAGGCAATCTTGTCTACAGCATAAATGGGTTCGACCGGGTTGTTGCCCTGTCTCACAGAAAACCGTGATAAAGTAGCGGGTTGCTGCTGCGTTTCATACGGTGAGTGAGATATCAGAAGGACCAAATCCTCTTACTCCTTCCTAATACCTTTCCTTTACAGTCGGCAACGCGTCCATGATTCTTTTGGTATATGGGCGGTGAACACTTACCTATTTACTCAGGTGATCTATTTACACAGTCGCCAGTCTAAGCTTTAAAAATTAAGAAGTATACTTTTTTTTAATGATATAGGTAGTGTCTGTAATCACCTGCAGGCTGCACTACCACCTGTCTTCTTTGTCTTCGGCTT
Source organism: Mimas tiliae (assembly GCA_905332985.1). Classification (NCBI taxonomy): domain Eukaryota; kingdom Metazoa; phylum Arthropoda; class Insecta; order Lepidoptera; family Sphingidae; genus Mimas; species Mimas tiliae. Next base: position 11,381,688 of record HG995239.1, on the reverse strand, counting down.
TTTCTTCGATTTTTGTCTTCGTTATTAGCGGATCACAGGCTCACAGACGAATTGACGGCCTTCGTGACGCAGTGGGTGAGTAGATAAAGTGAAGCGAGAGGCTGCGGGTTCAATTCCCGCCCGAGACAAGTGTTTGCGTGATCCACAAATATTTGTTTCGAGTCAGGGCGTTTTCTCCCTAGAAAGGTTGACGTCAGGCAGGCGGCCGGTCGTAAAAACTACAAGCCAAATCTTCCTGTAACATGTGTAAAAAAATATGTTGTGCCGACCCCACTGGGAGTGGGATAAAAGCAGATGAAAGAAGATTAGCCGATCACACTATCCACTAATATTATCCGCTTCACTATCCGCTTATCAGTCTTACGTCATATCGTAGAACCAAAATATCATTTCTGATATAGATATTTTAGTTCAACTTTGCACGTCTTGCTGTATGCGTGAGCTTGTAAATAGTTATAACCTTGATTTGTGTGACAATGAGGCAGCAGCCATTATCACATACATACATACATACATACATTGGAGCATATAGCAACAGTCTCTTAGTCATTGCCTCTTTATAAAAAGCACACGTACACGTAGCAAGATGTGCAAACATGGACTGAAATATGTACTAAGAGATCATAACAGGTAGTATCATATTGTCATGTATGTGGACATCGATATCTCGATACCAAATATGCCATGCGAAAGAAAAAATAGCTGGCGAAAATATATAGGTGATGTACACGTTGTCTTTGCTTCTAATTATACGCCTGATCGATTCTGAATAGCAATCAGTTTTTCAATACTTGTTCTTGGTATTTTGATAATTAAAATACAAAAGGGAAGGTATAAATGAAATACAAACACAGTCAAAACAAACCGAAGCGTTGTTTCAGCTACGAGTATATAGGGCCTAGGGCAGTTTATAAAATAAATAACTGTTAACATTACGGGATAGTGCCTGTTTCATTATATACAACTGAATGTGAAATAATATCAAGTAGGTAGTTAATAGTTTAGTGGTGTAGCTAGAATGGGTGGCACCCGCTATGCCGTGGTGACACCCAAGAAAGAAAACTGATATAAAAATCCGATAAACGTAAAATACGATTTTATTTAATTAACACTAATGAGAGTCTTTTACTTCGACTTACCCTTATCCCACTCGTAGTGGGATCGGGGCAACATGCTGTTTAACACATGTTACAGAAATATTTGGCTTGTAGGGTTTACGACTGGCCGCCTGCCTAAAGTCAACCCCTCTAGGAAAAATAAGAGTAGATATTAATGAATAATCAAGTTATAATATTATAACTTATATTCGACTTCTTGTCTCGGCATCGGCAGTCCGCATCATTCCCTTCTGAGCTATCGTTGCTACTATGGATCTTCTTTCACCTGCCCTTATACCAATCGCAGTGGGGTCGGCATGTTTTTATCACATATTATAGAATGCTTTGACTGGCCGCCTGCCTGACTTCTACCCCTCTGGGGAGAAAACACCTAGACCCGAAACAATTAAGTTCACAAACATCTTGTCACGGTAAGGGAATCGAACCCGCGGTTTCTCGCTTCACAGCCGGCTACTCTCCTACTGCATTACGGAGGCTATCCTTCGTTGTGTATAGCTACTACCTACCTTAGATAACTTGGTTAGTGGTTTCAAGCTAGATTTTCTGCACGTAGTTTTGTTTTTTATTGATTTAAATCAGACGTGCTGACGACCCACATTATGATAAGTGATTAATTCGCCCTTGGACATCAACAATGCCCGAGGCACAGCTAAGCCGCTGCCTACCGTGGATATACCTACTTGTTTAAGCCACATTTGAAGAAATACATAGCTCTAAGGATAACCCGCGGAGGGAAGTTCATTCCAGAGTCTGCGAGTGTCTGGGAGATGTTACTTTTGAAAATGCACTGTTATTGGAAGTAGATGGTTGCAGGCAAAATAGATTTTGTTCAATATCGAGTGGTGCGGTGGTAAATAAGAGACCATGGAATCATCTGAAACAGTTCCTCAGACTACTTCCAATCCGAGAGACTATCCAATGTCCCTCCACATGCCCATAGGTTCCAAACACTCCGTGAGACTAGGGTTAGAAAGATGGTAAAGCCTTGAGCTTAACCCTGTCAAACTAAATTTAGACAAAGAAAAATCATAAATGTATACACTAGCTACGTTTTATAAAACTTTTATAGTTTTGGACAATAACTGTTGATCGTTGAAAGAAAAATATTACTAACGACTCGCGACGCGACGTAGGAGGTACAATTGCTTTTTGGAGCTGTTTATTTTTATCTACATTGGTTTATGTTTTTTTGTTTGTCCCATATGCGTGCCATTCGATTGCGATGAAATGATTTGGTGAGTTGTTGTGCACACGTCCACTGAGTAAAAATCACAATAACGAACATCAACTACGTTTTTAATTGACACCTAAAAAGGGGGTTCTCAATTCATCTATTTCCTATTTCGTTTTTTTTGTATGTCCACGCATAAGTCCAACAAATGTGGATCGATTTGGACCTTTTTACATTCGATAAGGCTTCAGTAGTTGTCTCATTTTAACTTCGAGAAGAAATTCCACTCCTATTGAAAATGGAATTAAAATTTCATTTGTTTTTTTTACTGCGATAATATGAAAAGTGTATAAATACCTCTAAACTAATACCTACTTATATCAAATTCTGTTAATGGATCTGCTCTATATATAAAGAAAAAGAGGCATTGTAAGACATGTCGAGCACAGCTAGTTTCATATAACATTCAACAAGTACACGGTACAATGCGACCCAATAGGAATGACTTCTCGCCATATTGTAGTCTTTGCTTACTTACTGCTGACTTATTAACTGTTTACTTTACTAACTTCTACAAATTAGTTTAATGTTCATGGGCAGTGGAGATCACTTACCATCTACTGAGTCACTTGCTCATTTGCTGATCTATGCTGTAAAAAAACGTCAATAAAGGTTTATTTTCGTAATCAGTAACGGAGTATAAAGCATTTTCTGTACACAGTAACGTAGCACAAAATATTAACTAAGTAGTTCTGCGTGTAGAAAGAACAGAGTTCTAAGAAATTACTAATTGACATATAAAGTTAATTGACGTCACTGAGTGAGGCAGTAGGACAAAGTTAAATAATATATAAAATAAATAAATTTACAAAAACTTAAGCTTACAAAAACTTTAAACTTAGCGGCTTCAGAAATCACATAAAATAGTTCATCACATGATACGTTAACCACAGTAGAAATATTTCCGAAATCGGTGCCGGTGCTGGTCAACTAAAATTGCACCGACTCTACAAATACCTATACTCTACCATAGACGATGTTTTTTGTCGATGACTCTACTATCGCTCATATTAGAAACACTACAGGGATACATTTTTTAACACCCAGCAGTCACACGCACACAATAGCTCTGACCCCACAGTAAGATAAGAGTCTTGTGTCGTGGGTATCAGGAACTACGAGAGACCTTCGGTCTTACAACATCCAGACTCGAAACAGAATGGTTGTCAACAAAATAAATCTTTTTTTAAACTGATTGATGTCTACAAACTAGTGTAAATTACTCACACTTCATTGTACAGTGCATCACGTGGTCGCTAATGACCTAAGATATTAAAAAGCGACCTTAAATAAATTAATTAAAAAAAAATTAAAAAACTTGTGAATTAGACAAATATTTATTTCGGTGCCGGGATCGAACCCGCCGCCTCACGTTTCACAGTCGGCTATTCTCAACTAAACTAAAGACAATAAAGTTAATTAAGTTATTAAGTTTGGTTAATTCTCCTTCTTATTTGGGTCGGTTACAAACAGAGCTATGGTATGGTAAATAATATCCATTACAGTGCGATAATTATAAATTAGCGAGATGAGGGACGCTGTTGTGAAACACTCATTGGTCGATATCCTTGTTGCGTGGGTTTGACTGACTCTTGTTATTTTTATACTTGTTGTTACTAACTCTTGTTATTTGTTGTTCTCTTGTTGTGTTGCACAATAGGTATTTGTTTAATATGTAACCCTCAATTCTTCTGCTTCTTCATTTGGCCCGTATCCCACTCGCAGGTGGTTAGTTTTAACCGATAAATAGTTTTTATAGCCATTCATATATGAATGTGCTCGTACCTAATAAATGTGAAATACAGGACGCAAAGTCGAGCGTAGGTATGTAAAATAAAACTTGCTCGTCGAGGCTTGTATTTGTGTAGAGAGCCACCATTCTATCGTTTTATCATTTTTATTTTTATAGTATATTATATAAGACCATCATTCGGCCTGTGCTCCTGTATGGTTGTGATACGTGGCCTGTCCTCGGGTGCCATATCAAGGAGATCCACGTCGCGGAGGTGAAGATGCTGCGGTGGATGGGTAACGTTACACGACTGGGTCGTATACGTAACGAGTACATCCGCGGCAGCCTTGGTGTCCGCGACGTGGCTGACAAACTTCAGGAATTTATGAGACTATCCCACCCACAACACACCCACCACTGTAACTCCTGTGCACCAGGATCGACAGTGGCACGCATATTGTTGACACCGAGCAGTGAAGCTCGGCGAGTCTCTGGAAGTGCTAAATTTTCTTTGTCCCGCAACGAAATTAATCAAATAGGAAGTTAAGGAGGAGTTGGAAATATTAATTGTCCACTTCCATCCATAGCAAAGAGGTAGACAAAATAATGAACTAAGGAGGCATTAACCTCAGGTACAAGGACATTTACAACTGGAGAAGCCAGATGTAAAGCACCACGGATATCATTTTATTAAGTGGGTCCTATCACGTGAGCTGTTAAACTTGATTCCAATAATAGGTATGACAAAAACGCCTAAATGCACGGAAATTCTTCCTAGTTTCCACTAGATCCATATAGTATACAACTCCAGATGTTATTTGCATACTGTCTAACATAATGTTGCGCTCTTGTTGCCAGAGACTACACTCCCAAAGAATATGATGAGCGGATTGTTCGTACCGGCAGTTAGTGTAGAACATGGGCACGTGGGCGAATCAACCAACCTAAATAAGAACAGTTTAAACTTAAAGTTAAACTTCAGGAATGTTGCTTTAGGTGGTTTGGTCACGTTTTGAGGAAACCGCAGGAGTACGTCGGTGGCAGATGCCTGAGCCAGATCGTACCAGTATTACGAACTCGCGGGCGGCCCAAAAAGCGTTGGCTTGAGGTATTGGAGGGAGACATGAGAACCAATGGTCTCACTATGGATGCTCAAGATCGCGCGAAGTGGAAGCGTTTAAGTAGTTATACCTAAATGATTTCCTTAAAAATATTGTTACTACGGTGATTGTACTAATATTATATATCGTGGCTCTAAGTTCCTGTTAATGTGGGAGACATATAATAATATATTTTAAGTATCATTTTATACAACTTTATCAATAGATACCACTTAGTAATGTAAACAAACAGCTGTATTGGTACTATGACAAACATTACGTTGAAAAATAAAGTTGAACCATATTCTCGACTAGCACCACTAAGAAAAAATAACATTTTCTGAATAAACTGAACAACCCAATTGCCCTCGTAAATAAGTCAAAAACTATTTCCTAGCGAACCACGAAAGAGCAAATAAATTATACCGAAAATTACAAGAATAAACCGTCCCTAACATGGACAAACGTCAAATTGTTTGCAGATGTTTCGATGGCACGACCCCAGCCTCCCGCGCATCTGATACACTCATACACGACATCACTTTCCCATACGCCACATCCAACGCTCGTTTAAAAAGACTCTTTACTCATCGTCGTGGTATTTGAAACACATTGGATAATAATCTCGATTTCTACGTCACCGTTCGTGGGAGTACGCGACGTGCGCGTGAGTCAGTTGTGTCTTGATCCTCAGTACTGGCTGTTGTTTCTTTTATATTCTGTTTTTATTTTTAAATTTGCCGACACCATGCACGATACTATACGGAATCAGGTATTTGTTTTTTTATTAATGCTGTCGCAGCGATTGTATGTCGAATATTCACTTTGCATGGCTGGTTAAGCGAATATGTCGTTTTAAACTCAGTTGATTGATATGTCAGGGACACATCCGCATATATTTTCACGTGTTTCGTTTGTTTTGTAAATAATGGTATGAATTTTATTTCGTTAAAATATTTTTCGCATATTTTAAACTATCACTCATGTAGAGTTGCATTATTCGTTGCATAACTCGTCGTTAACCTGTAAACAACTATTTCACTACTTTTAAATAAAAACATCTATACTATATTACTTTATTGAATTCAAATAATATATTATGATTTTATGCTTTCCCTCACCTGAGTGTATTAATAATAAAATTGTAGGTGTACTATTATAATCGGACAGGTATAAAAACGAATTAAATTTAGGTACGTATATCTCATAGCCCATGGCCAAACATTGTGTACAATAATATTATGTACCTAAGTAAATATCCAACTATTTAAATCAACAATAATTATATTAAAATTTTTTTGTAATATTTAAATGTGTGCGATACTTATCGACCAAAGATAAACCGCTTCCTTTATTTTTATTCGTTGTATTTAAATAATTTATACATTAAATTATTTATGACATGTGGTCAAGGATATGAAATACATAATTATTTGCGCAGAACTGATATTATGGAAGAATTAATATTTCCCTAATGTTATACTTACCTACATGCTTCTTAAATATTAGATAACAATTATTTACATACATACATAAGCCCACGCGTTTATCCCCGAAGAGATAGGCAAAGGGGCAACTAGCGCTGCACCCAATATTCGCAGAGCTTATTTCACGTCCCTTGATGTGAGAGGTGGTGAGCCTACCGCCATACATGGCACAAATTCCAATCCCGAGCCGTTCTTATGTGTTTATTGGACCGAAATCTCAGGCACAAATTGTGACTGCCCGACCTGGGAATTGAGTCCAGAATCTCACGGGTTTCAGCCTTAGTACGCTGCTACTAGAGTATTAGACCAATTAGACGATTATTTATAACGACTAATTATAAAATAGTAATAAGAATTAATTAAATTAAGAAGTCGTTACATTTTTGAAGAGCAACTTATTACGGTTTATAAATAAATCATAAATTTTGGCTACGGCCTAACAACCTGAACCTTTCTATTATGGGACTTACATACATACTCACTCTCTTACGCCTTTACTCCTTGAAGGGGTAGGCATAGGTGTTACTAGTACACCCACATTTCGCCGAGCTTATTTCTGCCCCATGATATGATAGGGGGCAAGCCTATCACCATACTGGGTACAATTCCAGAATCCAGGCTGATACTAAACATTTCATGATAGAAAAACCCAATATCACCAATTGGACAACGTCTTGGCGGGAAAAAAATCCAATACCCAGGAGGCAGTGCAAAATGCCTTTGAAGAGTTTGTTGCCTCCCGTCTAGCCGAATTCTTCAAGAAGCGCATCCATAAATTGCCACTGCGCTGGCAAAGATGCATCGAGCATGGGTGGTTAAATTGATAAGTAAAAAAGAATAACGCTAACATTTATATGATTGGTGATGAGTTGAGCCTCGTGGAGTCGACCAAGTTTTTAGGTATAACATTAGACCCTAAACTACAATGGGGTCATCATATATCTGGTTTATCTAAGAAATTAAGTGCCGCTGCTTATGCAGTGAGCAAAGTACGCAAGCTGACGGATGTTGCCACGGCCAGGTTGGTTTACTTTGCATATTTCCATAGTTTGATGAGTTACGGTATATTACTATGGGGTGGTGCTGCTGACATCAATACTATTTTTGTTCTTCAAAAGCGAGCTTTAAGATCCATTTACTCGCTAAGTTCCAGATCTTCTTTGAAAGAATAATTCAAAGAAATAGACATAATGACAGTAGGCATCACAATTTGTATTCGCTAACTTAATGTATGTTCATATGAATACCTATAGAGAAATTTCCAAAAAAATGTGATATGCATGGAATAAATACTAGAAATAAAAATAACCTTTTTAGTCATAAAACCAGGCTCCACAAAATTAGCAACTCTTTTAAAGGTCTTTGTGTACGCTTTTACAATAAAGTTCTCAATGATATTAAAGAACTTAATATCGTTAACTTTAAAGCTACTATTAAGCGAAAGTTATGTAATAAAGCCTATTACAAATTTTCAGAATATCTAGAGGATAGAAAGGCTTGGGAATGATTTATTACAGTAAATCTTATAAATAAATCTATAAAGTAGCTATTGCTATTATGGGGATCTTTATGTTTATGAAATGAATTTTCGCCCTTTTCCAGAATTGGAGAAGCATGACTCCCATGGGAACCATTGGGAATTAAGAACTATATTCATTAAATTCATTCATTTAAATTCAGTTTGGGTATGTCATGCTCGCTAAAGTGTCTCTGCTTGCGGCGGCGTCGTGTGCCGGGTCGGTCACTTCCCTGTAACATGGTTGAGGAGGCCGATGGCTGACACATGCGTCATACTCGTGAACGGGTGCTGCTTGTGTGGACTGGTCTGCTCAAACTGTTATTTATTGTTATAGTTTTTTTACTTTGTGGTCCTAATTTATTCATCGTGGTCATGGGACTCATGGTCAATAATCATTATTTTGTTATAATGTTCCTCTTGGCATAAACTGAGCTGCTTTAACTCAAATAAATTGTAATGTACATAGTACCAATATTGTAAATCAGTTTTGAAAAGAGCAACGTTAGAGTTTCTTGTCTGTTCTTCTCTAGCGAAACAGCATTCCCAACTGGCGGTAGAGTTAAAATTTGACTGAATCTAAATGATGTATAACATTTTATGGATTCAATAAAGAATTTGAATTTGAATAGAAATAAGAAAGATGAAAAAAATACTTTATCTTTTTTCGTACAGACTGGCAATTTCCTAAGTAAAGATCTATTATTACGGAATCAGCCTATTTGTGTATATCATTCCAAAATATTGCGTAACGCTCGAGTATAGTTTGTAAGATGTCTACGCCAGTGAGAAAGTATTCCCATCTATACGTGATTAGTTTCACACCCATGCGTACTAGTCTTGTATGAAATGAAAATACGTAGTTTTAAACGTGTGCATGTTACTGCTCAGCTCGTAGCGTGATAATATATTAATTGGTGACGAGATGACAGCATAAAACTAAAACACGATCGCTACTAGTCAATCCAAATACTAAAATTACCAAATTATTTGTTACATTAAATTCAAAAAACTAAATTTTCAATCACTTAAATGCGTAAATAATGTAATTGATACACAGCACACTGTCATTAAATTATCTACTTAAATGATATATTATATTATCTACTATATTTCTTGGGTCGTACATTTTATTTGGTTGTATTTTAAGCATGTAGGTAAATCTGAATTGGTTTGGTCTATCTAGGTGAATCACCTAGTCAATGCTTAAGAAACTCTTGTTATATATTCACAGCATGCGTAAAAATTGTTAAAGTAGAAAAAAACCCAGTAGCTATACCGCTGGATGTAATTTGATAATTTTTGGTATTCGAACTACACGATACCCAATAAGTGATTTGAAGTAATGTCGTCACCAGTCGATATAAATCTGAACCATCGTCGCAACGATACAAATTATAATGTGAGTATTACATTAATCAGTTTTCGTTTAGAAGCTAAACGATCACAACAGACCCATCAACGATTATGTATTATTCAAAGATAAAGATTCGATACATCATCAATTCGATTTCAAATAGAATACTGTTAACTAAAATGTTTGACGTGAGTAGATATCAGTGGACTTCTGACCTTTGACTACTTCGTATTATTCATCGGGTAGTAATGAGATTTGGTTTGATAAATTAAGTTATTTCATTATATAACATAACGTTACCTAATCAATTTTGTGATATACTATTATTATAAATGTTTAAGCACTTTTGTTGGTTTCTTGGTTTTCTTTCATGATCTATTGCATAGGGTCTACTAGCTTTTTCTCGCGCCGGATGTCTTACTTTTTAATGTCTTTTTCCGGGATAAAAGTAACAATCTAGTCAATTAATACCTTATCAAAGTGATGGTCTATCTGTGTGCCTTTCATCCAATGAATTAGTGGTCTGTAGTTTCCTGACTAGTGTGTTCACTCGTCACGAAATGTAAACAAGGTAGGTACAATGGATCAGTGTGGCTTCCCTGCGAATCTTCAATTGCCAAATTTATTTATTGCCGACAATTCGGAAGGAATGATTACTAATTTTATTACCTATTGAACAATCACAACGCCTAGCTCCATCTAGTGAGGACTCGTTACAAACAACCAAAACGAAACGCTCAATATCATCGGCAAACAGTTCAAACAATCACGTCTTAAGATTACTGAATCTTAAGACGTGATTGTTTAACAAATACCCAAATTCAATAACTCACGAACATTCAAACTCACAAACACCCAAACTTTTACATTTATAATATTAGTAGTAATAATAGTGATGCTGACTGAACCCAGTCAGTGACCTCTAATTACTAAAATAGTAGTTACATCTCTATATAACCTAACCGTTAAAAAGCCGATATCAATAAGGTATTTGACTATGTCTCCTTTAAAACATTATTTTTTAAATGCAATCGACATTACTACGAAAAAGAATCAATTTTGCGAAAACAGAATTAAATTAGGGTAAAAAAGAGGCCACAGTTCATGTTTTAAATATTGGTATGAGCAATGGTGGGCGCATAGTGGGAATATTCTGGGTTCTGGGGCTTCTGTTTATGAGCTGGCCTGGTATTGTCCCACAGTCGAACCACCTGCTTATCTCATAATTGAGGTGAATATGTATAAAAAAACCGAAACCCGACTAAACGTTGCCAGTTCTAAACCTCTCATTGATAAAAAGCGGTTCTCGACGATGACTAATATATCCAAATATTCCCTAACACCTGCGTTCTCGAAAAGCGATCTCGCCAAAAAACACGTAATTTGTCATTTAATATATTATTATGTATGAATAAACATTCCAGTATGCCCGTCTGTTTATGAGTAACTCGCTAAAACTGATTAAAGTGATCCGTGACGCTTTCATATGCCGTGTGGGCACGACTTCTTCCATCTAATCTAATAATATAAAAAAATAACAAGCTGTTTTGAATGTAGAAGTAAATAATAATAACAATTATCAGTAATATTTGTATACTTAGAAATATAACTTTTCGAAAAATGATTTTCCAGGGATAACTGTTTTATTTGAAATATCTTAAGTAATCATGATACTACATACTACTACTACGAGTACTAGGTACATGATTACTAACAACATGAGATATTGTTACTTAAAATAAATAATAACTATTATTATTATTATAAGCAGCGGTATAGCAGTGATAGCTCAGGTGGGAGTGGTATGGACTGTCGAGACGAAAGTCGCAGGTTCGAAACCAGACCCGAGAGCATACACCTCTGACTTTTTTAAGTTACGTGTATATTAATTGTTAATTATCACTTGCTTTAACGGTGAAGGAAACAACGTGAGGAAACCTACATACCTGAGAAGTTCGCCATAAGAATTTCGAAGGTATGTGAAGTCTGCCAATCCGCATTAGGCCAGCGTGGTGGACTACGGCCTAACCCCTCTCATTCAGTAGAGGAGGCCCGTGCCCAGCAGTGGGACATGTATAATACAGGGCTAGTATTATTATTATTAAGCAGCGGTAACTCAGCGGGGAGTTATGCGGGCTGTGAAGAAGAAAGTCGCGGGTTCGAAACCGGCCGTGATAAACATGCATCTCTGACCTTTCGAAGTTACGTGTGTATTCATTGTTAATTATTATGCTTTTACGGTGAAAGAAACATCTTGAGTAAATCTTCATACCCGAGAATTGTCAATAAGAATTTCGCATGTATATAAAGTCTATTAACTCACATCAGGTGAACGTAGTGGACTAAGACTAAATTTGTGATTGAGTTTTCAATACGAAAAATCACATATTGTTGTCCAGGATTGTAATTTGTGTCCAAATGTTGTGTTTGTTGCTATGGAATGGAATAATTCTCGGGGAATTGTAGGTGCACTAGCCTATCCCTTCAGGGCTATAGGAGTGAACGTATGAATTAGAACCTTTGGCCATCTAACCAATAGTTTAAGATCAGAACGTTTTATAGTTACGTCTCGTTTATAGTTTATGCGTTCAACGACTTCGTGTCATCGCTTCGTGTAATGTATATCTACTATGATAATATAAAATATAATGGTGCTATTATTACACGTATAAAGATTAAAAAGCGGTGAAATAAACATTCCTTAGCGAATGATTAATATTTTACGTTAATTGCTTTGTTTCTCTTTTATTCCTATAAGTATCCATGCTATCTTTTCTTTCTGCCTGGCGTTATCCCGGCTTAATGCCGATCTTGAGCATCCTCCATAGTGAGAGCATTACCTCTCTCATCTCTCACTCCAATACGTCAAACTAACGCTTTTTGTGCCGTCTCCATGGTATCGGGTCGTGATCGTACCCCTAATACGATGTGGCTCAGGCATCTGCGATTTCCTCAAACCGTGACAAAACCACCTTAAACGACATTCCTGAAGTGTGTCTGCCTATATCTATGCGATTTTAAAATAAACAATATTCAATTCCAAAATATTCAAATATATTCCGTTTTCCTTTTTTATAAGCTATGTCAGGAATAATGTGATGGGGCCAAAACCTTACCTACTTCTTAAATAGGTCCCTCGTCTTTATAACAAGTTTTAAGAATTTACCAAAATGTTTTGCCAAGTCCTGTACAACTAGAGCGATAACCGACCGGTTACATACTGAGCCATTAAAACAAAACAAACACTCGGACTCTGAATGTGTCTGAATGTGTCGAGTGCTCATTAACGTCCTTTCTTTTTTTTCTAGTTATTAAAGTTGTAACTGAAGAATATTCTTCGGCCTTTTTAAGAGTACATTTTTTGATTTTATATATAGCTAAAGGTCAGAATTTTTTATGTCAACAATTTAACAATAGAAAAAAAACTTGATTGCTTGCTTGATTATTGCCGCACAAAAAAAAAATTACATACTAATTAGGTACTAGCTTTCCTCGCGGCTTCATCCGCGTAGAAATCTTACCCCTCATATTTCCGGAATAAAAAATAGCCTATGTCGCTCTTTGACATGTAAATTATAATATGCAAAATATTATACCGGTCCGTTGCTCCGTTGCTGCGCGAAAAAAGGAACAAACCAACAATCACGCTGTCTCTTTTCTAATATTTACATATTAAGAATACATTTGTATGGGCTATCTCTATCAACTACTATTTAAACATAGTAGGTAGGTACTAATATTTTCCAAAGACTGACTGATGACGTCATTTTCTTTTGTATTATTGTTGAGGTTATTCTATCAACCCTCGGGATAATTACCTATCTGGAATCAAGTTTCTATTAAGTACACGTTATGGTTAAATAGATTTCATGATAAAAAGAGTAATAACCATGGTTTTGTGTGTATCAGAGTTAAAATACAACACCGGTAAAACTAGAAATATTTATGACAACGCACAAAATAATAATTATTTTATTTTCAATTGACTGTACCTACAATAAGTGTAAAATAACTTGAACGGGTTTGAAGTTAGTCATTTCACCCGCTCTCTACGCCTCACGTTACCCTTTATAACGAGTTCATACGGTTCGATTTTTAACCGACTCAATAATTGATCAACTGCTAAATCGCATGCGATTTGAACCGTCTAAACAGACATTCAATCGAATTTATCAACACAAACCATACAGCATTTGAGTGACGAAACGAGCAGATCGCTCGCCTGATGGTAAGCGCAACACCTGCCCATGCATAAACAGAAACAACTCTACACAAAACTTTGAATTATAAAGCACTGTATGTTATTGGACTGCACTCGTCACCCAGAGATATAAGATGTTAAGTCTTATAATGCCCAGTAATTTCACTGGCTTCAATGTCCTTCAAACCGAAACACAAAAATGTTTACACACTGCTGCTTGGTGGTAGAAGTAGACAAAGTGGTGATACCTACCACCATAGAGCCTCTCGCATACGAGGGTCCTACCAACGTATATGTAGTTTGTGAGAAATCTGTCTTAGTAATTTATATGTCTATAAAATGTACATAATTACAGTTTGAAGCAGGTAAATGTACACACTGCTGTATGGGGGGAGAAATAGACAAAGCGATTCAAGTCAATTGATCTACTAAAATCAAACCGTGTATACCCGCTACTTTGGCATCAATAACCGCGCGGCGTCGCATCAGATCAGCTAAGTTATTTCGCATGTATAATCTGATCTAATTATTTGTCAAGAAAGTATGTGGGGATAATAATAATTTAAAAACCAGATTTGACATATTACGCCTAATATGTGGTGTACATTCAGGATTAGACACTAGCAGGAATAGCAATACATGCCGCGAAAATACTTAAATATTCTAGATAAAACTCATAAATAAGAACAAAAAAATCATTCACTTTAATTTTCCGGGTATTTTTTTTTTTTTACAAACAAAGGAAGTTGGATGAGACTTCCTTTCGACACGCTTTAACAATTTGAATTATGAATTTTGAAAATGATAAATTTTCTTCTGGACTGGAATTCTGGACTTGCGAGCTGAAGATAACATTTTGTTTGTATGAGTCGTGCCATATTACGACGAACACATATAATTTTATACAATGCTGTTTACATCTAATCGAAGGAACTTCATACTCATAACGCAATATAAAATGTGCGATACGAAAGTTATTAAATTGAATTCTTTTGGAAATAGTTTTGTGGTACAATGGCGAGGCCCTTTTAATGTTTAAAAATATCCAATACTTTAAATCAGTCTACTTGTTGATAAATTTTCGGCAGTTTATTTCTAAAATCTTGAAAGTACTCTTCCGTTCAGGAAATAAGAGAATTTGGCTGCTCTCCAAAACCGCTCTAAATGTAACGTGTTAATTCCAAAAATGTTACGTGTGCAACCCAAAACAATATTAAATGATATTCTGTTTCAAATGAATTTGAAAGCAATTACAAACTCATTTGCGCTTCAATAACATGGGACGGCATTAAAAAACTACCAGCTGTTTTTGCTGCCGCATTGCTTTCCAAATCTATAGGTGCTTCAGAACCGCAAATACAGTTTATAATCGCTATTAAATTAATTTGTTCAAACAAAAACACTAGCTACAACACATTCATTTAGAGTTACATCGTAAATGCAGTTAGGAATCTTTTGTACTCTTTTGTAGAATCTCCAGCTTTCAGCCAACGCGAATGTCACGGAATTAATCTAGATTTATCCGCGCTGACGTATCCTTAGGTATCTGAATGGCTGATTCAGACGTCCAGATATGGAGGGCAGAGCGATGTATCGTATTCATCAACAAACACTTTATAAAAACGATAACTTAAGATTTTATTTCGAGCATCATATTACTATTACATTATGTTTTTTGCTAGAGTACGGTTCGATCGCTTTTTAATATACTTTTCTGTCTGCAAGTTACAAATGTGTACTATCCAGATATAATCTGATAGTTATTTTTCTACATACAGTTTTGCACAAATTTACTTAAATATATTGGTACCTCTTTCTTACCTACTTGAATGACTAGTTGAGCAGGTTGCTCGCCTGATGATAAGCGCCTCGCCTGTCCATAAAAAGTGGTGACACCACTCAGAACTTTGAATTTCAAAGTACTGCATGACATATTACTTGTGTGCCCCGAGAGATAGGTTGTTAAGTATTATAATGGCTAGTAACTTCACTGGCTTTAATGTTTTTGAAACCGAACCAGAACACTACTTACACACTGTGGTTTGGCGGCAGAAATAAAATTCATCTGGAACAGCCCCTATATGGTACCGCCTATCTTCCGTATCCATAATACGTGGACATACATGCTGCTGTCCATTTTGGAATCGCATAATGTAGGTACTAATGTACAAGGGTGCTACTACAATCTCCCACTGCACTGCCGTGACCCCGTGATTCCATTAATCGCCTCTTACCACCAACAGAAGATACCGTGTTGAAATTCTCGAAACACCCCCAATTCATAAAGCTGTAGGTAGGTGTTCCTAACACAATCAATAAATTATCCACCAATATTTTTTTACTAATTGCCATGGTTCATTAAAATAAAATACCGTTTCGATAATCTCCTACTTATTAGAAAATAATAAAATGAAGGTACTAAATATTATTACATTGAAGAGCTAATAAATCCCTCTTCTCTCAGTAAACGTGGAGCTAATTAACGAGTTTCATGTTTGATAATCCGTAAGATGGAAAATCAACATTATTATCTTCAAATCCTTTAAAGGTACTAATAAAATGTAGTTATTTATGAGGCTTATACTATTATTTATCTATACATTATGTGCAAAGTGGCAAACGCTAAATAAAAACTATTTATATTTACTATTAACAACCAATTGTTATTAACAATAACGGTAACTTTTCATAACTTTGATAAACATTTATAATCTTAAAAGTGTTTGGTAAATTAATACATTTTGTACGACAAGACATTTTTGTAGTGAAATTACTTTCGACGCGATGAGCAAAGTTGAATTTGAATGCAACGAAAAAGTATGCCTGCTTCAACGTTTCCGCATTACGTTTGAGACGAAACTAAGTTCTGATGTTAGAATGGTTAAAAGTAGCCGCCAGTAAATATCTAGGAGGCCCGTTGGTCTTAAATTATACATCCAACCCTGGAACAAGTCTGGAAATGAAACAAAGGCCGCTGTTTTGTTTCCTTTATTTTGAGGCCCTTTGAGTCCAAAATCGGTATTCGGAGGTCTTTTGGTCTTAGATGATATGTTCAATATTATATTTGAAAAAGTTATTTTATAATATGTAACAGAAGTAGTGATTTTACGCTCTTTCTATGATAGCTCTACCACTTTTAAAAAGCTTTATTATAAATACGGGCATTGTGAGCGCTGCCAGGGCTCTTTTGTTTCACGAGACATAAAACCGAATGTTCCAAGCTGACAGCCAATCTTTAGTAATTGGAGAGGCACACAAAGAAGAATGAGGAAGATATACCTATAAAAGTTTTCATCAAACAACGCATTTTCAGTAAAACTACGATGTGATCTAAATCACCTTTTAATTGAAGTTTACGTTTCAAAGCCTTCAATCTCAACCACAAAGTTAATTAAAGAAACGAAAACCAAACTTGATTGTGCTACCTAAATAATATTAAACAGGTTCTTTATTTCTATTATTTTTACTGTATTTGTAAATTAAATATTAAATAAATAATTTATTATAGGTAAATAACTAAAATATTATGAATATTTAATTCCTATAAAATTTCCTACTTACAGTTACTTACTCGTTTAGTAGCTGCCTCCATGGAGTAAGCCTTCCCTATCTCCTTCCACAAGTTACTCACCGTCCCTATACAGAGATAATTAATAAATGACGTAGCAAATTCCGTGAGGACCGCTTCGTAAAAGCAAAGCACGTAACCAGTTCTATGTGCAATTAAAAAGGTGGTTAGTATTCTCGATTGCTATCAGATCAGATCAGCTACATCCACTTGATTTAAAGACAATCTGTGTACCTAGTGCAGTGTATTTTTCGATTCTTATCACGTCTATCCTATGTACGAGAAATATATATGAAGTTTATACGTTTCCAAAACGATCCACTAGGGACACTGTATAGATCTTCTAAACATTTGCATAAATACAGATGACGTGAAAACGATGTGTAAGTAAATCGTTAATAATCTTCTCTTATATATAATAATTAATGAATATATATTGTCCTCTACTTTTACTTATTCTATTGTTATGAAACTTTGGTATGTTTATTGTTCTAAAGGTTTATGTGAATAAGTAAATCTATCCATGCTAATAAATTTGTAACTTAACTGTAAAGCGAGATGGACGCCAAACGCAAGCCTATTACGAATAAAATACTAGGTAATAAGAAAGAAAAGAGGACATATTAGAATGCATGCCGGGCACGTCTAGGTAGTATGTGTATAGTTAATAGCAAGCCTCCGTGGCGTTGTGGGCGAATAGCTAGCTGTTCACGTAGCTGTAGTAACGTCGTGGATTCTATTTCCGCACCGAGACAAAATGCTTGTGTGATCTACAAATATTTGTTTCGGGTTTGGGTGTTTTCTCCCCATAAATTTCCAAATAGTGCGCGAATATCTCAATCTGTCAACATTGTATGAAGATTAGTAGTCGTTGGACAGTTGATCATTAAGTATTCAGTTTCGGGCGTAAGAGTGGCGGAAAGCCTAGAGAACGGGTAGAATGAACTTCAACCCGCCCAATTTATTTTACGTGTATTTTAACTGTATTTACATATCTATGTTCGTCTAAAGTTATCGTCTAAAGATTAAAGTCCCACTCCCTAGTAAAGAGAACTTGCCCTTAAACTTGCAGAGTTCCTAGTGGAACTAATCTCGTCGAAGTTCCTCGGGTTTGTTTTGTGCCATGATTTCGGTACAAACATAAAAGTCATATACACATATTGAACTACTTATTTGTGTACCAAACTATCCCCGAACGGGTAGGTAGAGATGCAATTAAAGGCTGTACCAGAGGTTGACCAAATTTATTTCTATTCCATGATGTGATATATGGGGAACCTATCGCCATAATAATATATAATAATATTTAGCTCTGTATTATATACGTCTCACTATACAGGCACGGGCCACCTCTACTGAATGAGAAGGGTTAGATTTTAGTCCTCCATGTGGGGTTAATGTGGGTGGGCGGACTATTGCCATATTAAGCACAAAATTCCATAACAAGCATCTAATGTGTGTTTATTCACGAATCAAAAACTCAAACACAAATTGCCATTGCCTAATCTGGGATTCGAATCAAGAACCTCCCCGGTTTCTCAGCGGTACTTGTTGGCCTAGGCCGTGAACGTACATAAGAATATATTATTTTTAATCATTACATAACTAATGATCGACAAGTACAAATAAAACCTCATTTAGATGGCGAGAGTTTATCGCACGATTAAGGCGAGAAATGAAAGAAAGAAAGAAAACCAATTTATTTATTTATTTATGACGTTATACAATGTAGAAAATCGTTTGTCGAGGCTTCGTAAATGACAGTTGTGTATGATATTCTCGTCTGTGTCGTACGAGAAAATCTCTATCGATATGGGGTTTTAATATGTGACGGAACAAAAAAAACATGTTAACAATATTATTACGACTTACGAGTGAGTTATTGTTTATTTATTAACACATTTCATCAAGCTATATCTGCTTCGTAAAAAGGCAAAATACCAACTGTATTTACAAAAGCCAGTTGTGATAATTACAAACTTGTTCTACATATCATTATATTATTACGGTATTTCCTTTGCCATTTCGTGATATTTAAACCCTGTGGTTTACAGCAATTAAAATAAACAATGCTTGGCGGATTAATAAATTATAATGGCGGCCTTTTGCATAAAACGGCATTCTACATCTATAGGAGAGGCTGGCAAACGAGCAAGTGGGTCACCTGGTAGGTGATTTCTGTCGCCAAAAACACCCACAATGCCACAAAAAACATGGGTGCGGACCACTTATACCATTACGCAGTGACGAAATACCATTATGCAGTGGCACAATGTGTTATACAATAAGACCGTGTTTTGTAAAAATAGGCTTTCGGTGGTTGCGTCAAGGGTCAGACGCGAGCGTCAGTGGCATCGACAGAGACGACCTTATAGTTAGAACTATAGATTAGATAGAAATCAAAGCCATTTTCACAAAAAAACATTCAGTCTATGTCAATTAAAATTATATTTTCTATAGTATTGTATTCGCAGTTAAAAATCGTACGCGTTACGACTGAGGCTGACGCTGAGGTCTCGGGTTCGATCCCCGGGTCGGTTAAAAGTGATATTGGGTTTTCTATTCCGAATTGCTCAGTATCAGCCCGGAGTGTGGAATTGTGCCCGGTATCACATTACATCATGGGACGGAGATACGCTCGGCGAAATGTGAGTGTACTGGTTACATCTCTACCTACCCCTTCGGGTATTACAGGCGTGAGTGCGTATTAATTTAATTTTTATTGGTAGTATAAAAATGCAATTCCACGTACCAAACACAATTCGTGCAGTGTTGTTGTTATATGATTTTTTAAGTGCACTCCTATTAGCGAGGCACGAATGGAAAATATAAAAACGACGGAAAACAAAATGGCACGTGGGCAGCCTTTTCAATCTAACTGAATTAAATTTTCAAAGTACCAGTTTTTTAGCGGCCTAAATTGAACTATAATGTAATTGGCAAACCGAAGCAACAACCAAGACCAATGGCGGAAGTTTATGTAACTTTCCCCCGAAACATTATTATTATTCTGAATAGAATTTCCTCATAGATATCATCAAGGCTATCAAATCTCGAATGTTTACATTTTGGCAAACCATTGCATAAAGGAAATAATAGGTGTCAGCACCCTCGATCTCGATCTTATAGAATAGTATATGAAAATTATTTTCAAGGTAATTTTGGACACGCAGTGGTAGGTCCCTCGTATGCGAGAGATCGTCTGGGTTGGTACCACCGCTTTGTCTATTTCTGCCGCCAAGCAACAGTGAGTAAGCAATGTTGTGTTTCGGTCTGAAGGATATTAAAGCCAGGAAAATTACTGGGCATTATGAGTCCCAACATCTTATGTCACGGGTGACAAGCGCAGTCCAATGCCCATGCAGTGCTTTTTAATTTAAAGTTCTGTGTTGTGTTGCTTCTGTGAACATGTACAGGTGCTTACCATCAGGCGAGCGACCTGCTTATGTCGGCAATCAAGCAAATAAAAAAAAGATAAATGTTGTTAAAACGGAACATAATGTGATCGAGTGTGTATGCTTCCATTTTTATAACATAGCTGTAGTCCACAGTTCCGTCCTCGTGAACCCCCCTACCCCATTTAAAATATAAACATTTTCAAACATTTGTAATTTAAACACAAAATACCTGAAAGAGACTGTTTACTGAAGACGATATAGGTACCATCCTCTGAAGTATTTTAAAGATTTCATTGTCGGGTCATCCATCTATGAATTCGGCTTAATACAGTCGACGAGCGTCTTTTAAGCTATTATCAGTTACACCAACACAAAATACCAATACATAATACTTGTTTTTAGTCAAATACAACATATTTTTTGAACTCGTAATCATACTTCATAAAATCAGAAATTGCCGAACTGACTGTGTCAAATAAATATTGACATTTGACAATTTTTTAATGTTTTTTTAATTATATAATAATTAATATAATTGTTTATCATTTAGTGTTGTCCAAAGTTGAAAGTCGATATCGACATGTTACTCATTCGATAAAAAAGAAAATTCTATAATTATTCTCCAAGCAATGCAATCGGATTTGGTACTATGGGAGATAAAATACTAATACCCTACACTATACATTGCTTAAATTTGCCCGCCCCTTTCTATAACACGTTGTATATAAGATAGATTTAAACAATGAATTTTTATTATTAATTTTACTATCGAAGCGTCCATTTCTGTATGTTTTACCTATAATAATTAATCAGGATAACCGTTTTTGCGACGAAAACGCGACTCTACATTCTAAAAGACTACACTACATTATAGTGTTTTATAAAAAAACGCCATGAAATTAGCCAAAGAAAACATATAGAAATAATCATTCTTACCTTCCCTCACTTTGTCACCATTTTATATCGGCTATGTATTCGCATTGAGCATATAGAACATTGTAACCATTTGCGCTTATCATCGAAATGCTTTATTACAAGTTGTCTGTTTCATGGATTCTTTTATATATAAAACAGTTTATTTTAAAAATCACAAAAAACTACGATGCAGATCATACAAAAGCCCACCGCATCGCCGAACATTGAAATAAGAGTACAAAAATAGTATTAGTTGGAAATAGTAGTCGCACGTGGGGGCGGCGCGGTGCGGTGTGGCGCGGCCGGCGCTGTCGGTACGGGACAGATGCGATACACGCGAAACCATTCCCCTTGTTTACTCATTCAACATACACTAAAGACTAATGTAAAACTAGCTTTTGTTACGAATTCTACTGTGTGAAAATTGCGATCGCATAATGTACCTATGAACCGTAAAAACCCCAACGTACACATAGTAAATACCTATGTAGTATCAAATGTGTGTAAATGTGCAAACAATGGAATTATCAAACCAGCCGTAAACAAGCAAATTGTCCAATATTCTTAAATCTTCCGTGACTTCACTCTGACACTCACTTCCCTCACTTTAGTAAAGGATTAATATTAAAATTCCAGCTGGAGCAAGACGGGTACGTCGTATTACAAGACTTCTTCAGACCGGCTGAATGCGATGAATTACTCACAGCTGGCTTGGATCTAACAAGAAATCTACCTGACAGTGAGGAGAGAGCTATATTTTCCACTACAGAGTCTGGTAAACAGGTAAGGCAAACTCCTTGCTGTTAACAATGTTTGGAGTTTTGGCGAGAATTCTGTACAGTGTGGTTAATTTCTTATTTAATTAATTCCTAAACTGTTTTATACCTAGTTGTGTTTGTTGTATAAATGAGGTGTGGATTATTGCATTCAACATTGACGGTGTTGAACAGTTTCTGGAAACATTGAAATAAGTGAATTTAGGTGATTTTTTCCAAGTGTATTGATCGACCTTGGTCGTTTGATCCGCTTGAAATCGTATATGAAGCGTCGTACTGGAAGAAACCACCAAAACTCCAACAGGACTTTGAAATCGGCCACATCGGTGTTTCATAGTACTTGTAAATACTTGAAAATAATAAATACACCTAAAAATAATCACTAAGCAAAATATATAAACACGACAAAGAGTATTCGCCATTAGATAGGAGATAGTAGGACAGTCTACTTTTCTACTGTATTACGGAAAGTTATAATAACATCATGTGAACTAGTTTACATACAATTAACATTTATATTATAAACTAGCCGTCTCGCGCGGTTTCACCCGCATCATATAATTGATAGTCAGAACCCGATTGCAACGCTACGTACCGGGTCCAATTGTGAATATAAAGCATCCAGGGACCCACTTAAACGCACACAAAAAAAACATCATCAAAATCGGTTTAGCCGTACCTACTCGAGTTTTGCACTTCGCAACAAATTTAAATTCGTTGCCGTAACCAAAGGATAGTAACAATGAGAAACGAATATGAGCACTACTACCATGCTGGATATCGGCCGCAATACCTCAACAACACACAAGTGGTAACGTCCACGCCACGCTGTAGACAGTTTTGTCTACACCATGAATGTGCCGACCCAACCGTGTTGCTACCACTATTTCACAGACAAAGCAGCTTGCTGTTGCGTTACATTCGGTGACTGAGGTATTCGGAAGGCTAAAACTACCTCCCATTTCCAATCCCTTAATTATACCATTCCTTTAAGGTCAGCAACGCGTCTATAACTTTGTGTATGTTCGTGGGCAGTGGAGATCATTTACCATCAGGTGAACCACTTACTCGTTTGTGGTCCTCTGCTTAAAAAAAAAACATTTGATAGCGCTATTGTAAGAAAGTACAGAGCTCAAATCGTAAAGGTCATTTTTAGTGATATTATCGATGATAGTTTTTTAATGATAGACGGGGCAACGGAGCAATCGGTTCACCTGATGAGCGATCATCGCCGCCCATGGACACTCAATACCAGAGGAATAGTCGGTGCGTTGCCGGCTTAATAATATTTTATTTTAATTATATTATAGCGTTATTATACCTACGCCTTTTGCTAATTTGCTGTTACAAAACTGGAAAAGAAATAAAATGTTTTCTTTGGGTGGTATTTATTACTTTTTTTTCTACATACATGCATAAGTTGAAGTCTGTATCCCCGAATAGGCAATAGTGCAACTAGTGTTGCACGCTCGTTTATAATATTTCATCCATAAGATGCTTTAAAGGGGTTTATTTTTACTTTATCTTTTACACACCATTAGATAATGCACAATACCTACTTAACACAATATTATAAAAATCAAATAAATATTAAATTAGGTGCTTACCTTTTAAAGTAATTTACAGCCTACACAAAACAATATCACTTCATAATTAACCTAATAATTAATTATTATTATATAAAATATTTGTATGACAATTCATAATCCATGTTCAATTTGCTTTAAAAATTGGTAAACACAGACTAGGCACAATGAATGAAAAAACTTAATGAAATATAGAATATACATACATACGCACTCACACCTGTAATACTTGAAGGGGTAGGCAGAAGTGTAACCAGTACACTCACATTTCGCCGAGCGTATCTCCGTCTCATGATGTGATAGGGGAGCCTATGAGCCTATCGCCATACAGGGCACATTTCCAGACTCCGGGCTGATACTGAGCATTGCGCAATAAAGAAACCCAATATCACTTTACCCGACCTGAGGATCGAACCCAATTAGAACTGCGCCACCGAGGCAGTTATTAGTATAGAATATACAACGTTCCAATATCATAAAAAACCTTCAAAGAAAATACAATATGTTGGTAAAGTTTGTATCGACAAAACGCATTCTTTTGTAACTCAATAAAGCTAGTTATGTAATATATTATATCTAATGAAATCATCATTAAGTTAAACAAAGTCTAAAACACATTAGATGTACTCTTCCACCATCCGCAGCACCTCATTAAGCTAATGATTACTTCAAACAAATAAACTTTACAATATACAATCTTAACGAACTGTTTTCAATTGTTACAGCAACTGAAAGACGCTTATTTCCTGAACAGCAACGATAAAATAAGTTATTTCTTCGAAGAAGCAGCAATTGGTCCAGATGGAAAACTTAAAGTAGACGCGAGTGTATCATTAAACAAGGTAAACGACATGTAATACTACTTGAAACACAGGCTCCATAGTAAAATTATATTTTTGGTGTACATCTATTTGTATTATGAATTGCGACACATGACTATACGCTACAATAGGTGCAGTTACCAAATTATAATAAATTAAAAATATTTAAAATATGTTTTTTTATTGTTTTTGATAGCGTAATGCCATAACATATCAAAACCGTATAATCAATAAATCGTGAATTGAATAAATAATAATCATCATTAGGTTTTGTACAGTCTGAAAAAATGCTGTTTTCAATTATTTTATTCTAAAAATACGTAATATTCCCGCCGCATTTCAGACAAGTAGTAAAAATTAACATTTATCGTGTTATTTACGGTATGATTAATGAGCTTGAAAGTAAAAATCATTACACCCGCTTTATAAAAATTAAAAAATAAGGTTAAATCAGCAAAAATTAAGTGTTTATTTTTGTATGTGGGGTATCTGTAGAATATATTATTATTGTGTCAATGTGATTTTATTTTAGTAGAGTACCTTAAGCATATAAAATATAAAAAGCTTAGCATCCATTGACTTTGAATATATTTTTATAAAACCTTTTTGGTCGTATTGTTAGTTGTATTTATGTTTAATCATTAAAAGTCGTAAAAAACGAGCAGGCCGCTCGCCTGTTGGTAAGCGCCACGGCTACCTTTAAACAGAAGCATCATCATACAGGACTTTAAATTACAAAGTACTGCATGGCACTGGACTGTGTTCGTCAGCCCGAGACATAAGTTGTTAAGTTTCATAACGCCCGGTAATTTCACTGGCTTCAATATCCTTCACACCGAATAACAACAGTGGTTAATCACCGTTGCTTGGCGGCAGAACTAGACAAATCGGTGGTACCAACCCAGACGGCCTCTCGCATACGAGAGACCTACCACCTAGCTTTCGAGTTATAAACTTGTTTTGTGTTTTAATGATATATACATTACCTGAGGTTATTGGCTATAGCAATGTGATGACATGAAATAATGTTTTTTTTAATAATGTACCTGTGTAGTCCACACTATCATTTCTGTTACGGTACTTCGAACAAAGTTAAATTCCTAAGTTATCACGATATCTTAAATATTTTTTTCTAAATTTTGATAAATTTATCGGCTTTATATTAACGTTTCTTCCGCATCATAATATTATTTTTATTTTAAGACACAAAATCGAAATAAAATATGTATCATAGACTTATTGAAATTCAATTTTACAAACAATGTGCTCGGCAGCTGTAAAGCTCCTCCCTTGAGTACGCGGTTGCAATTCTATGAACATTTTGCGATCGCTTTTATACGCCAATAATGGGAATTGAATTGAGAATTTCATAGAAAGAATTGGTTATAGCTTGGCTCTAAGACGGCCCGTAAACCTTTATTAATATTGTACAAAACTATAAACAATCAATAATTTTCTATGTGTTTCTGCCAAGCCGTAGACACTTTTAACTAACATCATAAATGGGACGCCCAGATTATGACCAATATAGGGTTGAGTAGGACACAATTTTTAAATGAGTTTGTAAGAGTAGTCTCTTTTTGTACTGAGCCAGTACAAACCCCTATATTAGTCATAACCTTGTTGACGCGTATTTATTAATTTAGATAAAAGTGTCTACAAGATATTTTAAATGAGGCGAGGCGTTTTGAAACTCCGCGGTACATTTGCAGTGATTTGTACTGCGCTATCTTACAATTACAAGTGTAATTGACATAACATATAAAATGACGCTTAACAAAACTTAGAAACCGACTTCAAAATAAAAACACTGAAAGGTCAAAAATAACAAATTCTATCTATTCTATTCTCTTTGGAGTCGGTGCAATATCCAAATCGGTTCACCCAGTCCAAAGTACTGAGGTAACAAACATAAAAAAATATATCGAATTGAGAACCTCCTCCTTTTTTTGAAGTCGTTTAATATAAAAGACGCGCCTACTATTAAAGTGAAGCATGTGGATCGCTCCTTCGCACTCTTTTACGAACGCGGACTGCGTTCATCATGGAAATAGTAGAAGAGTAACGTGGCATTAAATTTGAAGTAGTACCTACATGATAAAAACACGATAATAATATGTATGCAGATCCGTACAGCGTCCTAGCGGACAGTATTGGAAACATATTAACTTCATACACAAATGTCGTATACGAATGAAGGCACAGCTACGGAAGAGACACACTAGGGTTGCCGATTCGACTAAACTTTATTGAATATTAATTGAACTTGCTTTGTTTTTGGACATTTATCATTTTATGCCCACTTGCACGATGATTCTAAATTGAGTTAAACCCACTAAACCTATTTAATAAACGTCGAATCGTATGAAAATTTGATTTCGATAAGTTTAGTGATAAATCTCGATTTAGGATCGTCGTAGCATGCAAACCCGGTAATAAACAATAGTCGGGATACGTACTACAGTAAGTTAAATATGTATGAAAATCAACGTCAATTGTATAAATACGAATACATTTTCAGCATTGAATTTAAATTGCCTATCTTGATCTCTACCTCCGGATTAGTAATTACTTGAGATTAACCACGTCTAAAGACTAATTAGTGCACTTTCGTCGCATGCAATCAATATCAGAGTATCTCTTTGATGTGAAAACCTAGTCTGATTTATCAATGACTGTTAGTAAACGGTACCGATAGGTAAGGAGCTTATAACAAGCTCTTCATAACATTACATCTGCCCGTTGCAGTTCGATTCATATGCACAGACATCGTACATTGCAGATATGAAAATAATATGAATATAAACATTATCTACGAGTATGAACGTATTCACATGTGAAATATTTTGAAAATATATAAATAAGGCTGACGTTGAGGTCTCGGGTTCGATTCCCAGGTCGGGTAAAAGTGATATTGGGTTTTTCTATTACCAAATGCTCAGTATCAGCTCGGAGTCTGGAATTGTGCCCAGTGTGGCGATAGGCTCGCCCTCTATCACATCATGGGACCGAAATACGCTTGGCGAAATGTACACTACGTAATATTGGTTACACCTCTACCTACCCCTTCGGGGATAATAGGCATGAGTGCGTATATGTATTAAAGTTATTTATAGAGGCCGGCTAACGAGTAAGTTGGTCATCTGATGGTAAGTAATCTTCTCTGCCCATTAACATGCACAATACCTTATAGAGAATTGATTAAGGGATTAGGAAGGAGAAAGGGATTTGGGCCTCTAGATATCTCACTAAACGCAACGGTAAGCTGCTACTTCACATAGGTTTTCTGTGAGACAATGATAATAACCCGGTCGAACGTGGCTCTACGACTTAAAGTGGGAAATTAGACTAATTCGACTCTCAGGTTTGTTATTATTTAATAAGTCAAATCGCCTCATTGTTCTCATGGCAACCTACTTATGTTGATAAACCGTAAGGTCCTGAGTTCAAATCTCGACTAATAACAATTTGTCTTTAAATTTTCTATACGAAAAATCACACGAGTTGCTTAGAATTGGAATTTGTGCCGGTAATGGCGAAATGCTCACCCTTTATCACTTCGTAGGACGGAAATAAGCTATAAACGTAAATATAGCACTAGTTGCACCACTGCCTACTCCTTAGGGGAACAGGCTTATGTTAATAATCCAAATGTATTATTTGTATTGTTACAGGTCGGACACGCCCTACATCTGCTGCACCCAATATTCAGATGTTATACATACAGCGATCGCATCAAGACGGTATGCCGAGTGTTCGGTTTCAAAGAACCTTCCGTCGTGCAAAGCATGTACATCTACAAAAATCCGGGAATTGGAGGCGAAGGTACGTCTGGCAAAGTAATCTTAACCAGCTTTACCTTATCAGGCACCGGATTAAATTCGCATTTTCTATTTTCCTGTGGTTATTTAAAATGAAATTTGTTTGGGCGCGATGAGAGTCAAGTTTGAAACGATGTTGTGCTATACCTATATAGACGGCCTCTTACACACCAACCACCTAGTAAATTTTAGTTGCCTATATTCATATCGCACCTTAGGAAATAACAAGGGCATAACTTATTAACATTTTATACGACACTTATGCCCTTGTCTTATTGAATTTGCGATATGGAAACTTTGTAAAATATTATGCAATTATAAATTCCACTCTTAAGACTGAATCTAATAAGTTTAAATGTTAGAAATGACATTGAGTCCCGAGAAAAATCCTAAAAACACTGTTGACCCGCGGTTAAGCCGCGAGGAACAGTTAGTACCAAAGAAAGTATGACAAATTCAAATAGAAAAGTCACACTCTTACATAAATACGGGAAGAAAGATGTTTACTAGGTAGGTACATTAAAAAAGGTATTAAGGCCTGTTCCATAATATCTACGTAAAGTAAGCTACATGTAACTTATATATCATATCAAACCAAGACATGTTTTGCGTTTCACTAACGTCAAATAGGAGTAACTGGGACATTAAGTTCAGTAAGTAAATAAATAGTTAAAGGTCGGAATTCGGATGAACTGCCTAATACCTTTAAGTGGTGGATAAGTTGCTTGACGGATGATAGCTGTCAATAACAGTCATTGAAAAAAGAATTGACATTCGTGCGCTTCGTTGCACAGTAAAAAAATCGAACAAATGGTTTATTATTATTAAAATAGTTTCTCATAATACATATATTTGAAGGTATATCCATTATACCTAAATAATTTTATGTGTGATTAAAATACATTTTTTATAACTTTACGCGTTTCATGGAACGGAATGATAAAGGCGACGTTGCCAGGTCTGCTGATTAAATAGCAGTACCTAAGTGTTGAGTATTTAGGTATTCAACAAAATAAAGTAACAGTAAGAAGGTTGTGAAACGCAATCTGCTTTAACTAGAAGTTTTAGCTGTCATTTAATTAATTTGTTAGATAGCGTTTCAATACTTTACTTCAACATTGCTACTTGAACTTTAATTGGTCGTTAAATCTTACTTAAATATTGTAAAAAGGTCCATAATAATAATTAATAATAATTTTAGGTTATTAATTAATAATTAAATAATATTAATAATAATTAATTTTTGTTTCATCCAAACTTTATATATACATTTTGTTTTATTCTGTGTAGGTACTTACTTCGCTTTGCATGGACATCAAGAGGGAAACAGTCTTAATTCGGCTTTAGCCAAATACTTACTTAATTGGTTGTTTATTAATAAAATAGTTATTTTAGAAAAACATTCATACATTAAATGAAAAACTTATATATTAATCTGTCTATACTTAAAATGGATTTGAATAGATTATTTTTTAAACTTAAATTGATAAGAGTAAATTTTCTGTCACATACCCACACGGTCTCGTCTCTACATCACCCGTAGGTTGACTTAAATAATTCCTCTGGCATTAAGTCCAACCTTTATACATTTATAAATGAAATTTGAATAAAATAAAATACCAAAACACCCAAACCAGAAGAATCATTATTGTTTTGCTTAATGCAATGATTAGCATTAAGATTGACGGGATGATTGGCGCCCGAAAATTTCACTCTTTTTACGAAACACAACATTAAGCTGCCGGTTTACTCTAAGATAGAGTCAATCTTCTTTGAGACGTTAGCACACATTCATGCTGTAGACAAATTGCCTACTGCGTTGCTCGACCACTTCTACATTCTCTTAATATATTATTATCCACAAACCCTTATGCCATGCTTAAGGCAAAGACTAAATTAAATGTGATGTGTTGTTTAAATGTGTGTAGTGTTGCTTCTGTTTATGGGCAGGCGTAACAATTTCGGTGAGACGAGTGAGCAGCTCATTTCGTCATTCAAGGTAGTAAATAAAATAACTCTTATTGATGTGGCCGCGTAATACTTTTTGAAAAAAGAGTGGTATAACGTAGCCTCGTAAATGACGATTTCCTGTTACATTCTCGCCTATGTCACACGAAAAACGTGGTCTCTCCGTTTAAACAGGACTTTAGTCTTTATTATTGGATCTACAAGCCATGTAAACTTACACATACACACAAACTACACCCAAAAGACGACGAAATTCTGCACGCACCAATGCATTTTCACTCAAAATATAGG
Source organism: Mimas tiliae (assembly GCA_905332985.1). Classification (NCBI taxonomy): domain Eukaryota; kingdom Metazoa; phylum Arthropoda; class Insecta; order Lepidoptera; family Sphingidae; genus Mimas; species Mimas tiliae. Next base: position 11,350,802 of record HG995239.1, on the reverse strand, counting down.
TACACAGACCATTTAAAGTTTATATAGTACTGAACTTCGTTATTATCAAGGATGAGAGTTATAATTAACATCTGTTAAGTTTCTTTGCGCTGAGGGAATTGCTTGTTACAAAGTTGCCGCGCACTGAGTACGTGGTTTAAAGAAACATTTTATTATCTCCTACCGTTTTATTTCCAATGCAGACGAGCCTAATGCCCTTCTTTGTTCGTGTGCTTAACCCCTAAAAAAGAGGGTATAAGCTTGATTATCTATGTGTATTTGAATTATTTTATTTGAAAACCGATTTTTAAATTAATTATGATGGTCCTTAGCTATATTTAAAGAAAATAATTTAAATATTTTAAATAGTAGGTACAGATATTTTTCAAATTAATGGATTATTAATATTTCCGTGGACTTTGAAGGGGAGAGCAAGCCTATTTTTTTTACACCGTGCATTATGGTTTGCGAGATATCGATTTCGATAGCTATCAGCATATCTGATTACGAGAAATAATATGTACATGAAGTTTTCGTTCGTTTCCAATACAATCAGCTGGAGGCGCTGTAAGAGTTTGTATACATATTTTCGTAAAAGGACGATATGACATCGAATAACTGACAGAAACTTACACAAAGGGCACTCACTATTCTTTTCTGGGTTTCGAAGATGGTTTCAAAGGCCTTGTCATTATTTGGAAAATTATTTAAAATAAGACTATTAACGTTGTCCCTATGAATTTAACTTTCACCACTTATTGCCGTACTTATAGAAGTCAATTTATTTTTATTTTGAATTAGCCATTTCTTATAGTAAAACCTACAAGCCAATTCTTTCTGTAACATGTGTAAAAAACCATATTGCACCGACCCCACTGCGAGTGGGATAAGGGCAGGTGGAAGAAGATTATCTGATTTACTAAACGAGCAGGGTGCTCGCCTGATGGTAAGTGCCACGCCTGCCCATAAACAGAGCCAACACCCAACATAACCTTGAAGTAGACGTATTAGATTACGTCACCCCGAGACATGAGATGGTGTCTCATAATGCCCAATCACTGGTTTAATGTCCTTTAAACCAAAACACAACATTGCTTACATACTGCTGCTTGGCGGTAGAAATAGACAAAGGCACCAACACCGACGGCAGAATCTATTGTAAATTGAAATAAACTTAATATGTAGTAGGTATGTCAAAACTTGACAGATATCCGTCTGTAATATGAAAACATATAAGTAGGTACATAATACAATACATATTATATTGATTTTGCAAGCTTTAAAATATAAATGGAATTTAAGCTATTATTGTACTCCGCTTCAAAACATTTCGCTGTATTAAATATAAAGCCGTATTTATTTAATATTTTCCTTCAGTACCTTAACTGTGATTTTCCATTTGTTTTCTAGAGAACGTTGTGGACATGAACAAATAAATAAACTAAGAACGTTGTTTATTTATTTATTATTTTTACAATTAGACATTAGAAGCATTGTAAGTTTAGAATATATTTGTTTCCATAACAAATTGGGATTTAGAAAAATGAATGAATGCTTTTGTCATTTTAATAAGAAAACATGTAAAATTGTGATTAGTTTGCTAAACTGTTCATGTTAAAGATTACACTGTTTGTTTTCGAAATAAAATACAGAAAATATTACATTAAAAAAAATACGCCTTTGATCTCAGATTATCATTATATTAACACATTAGCTTTAAATTTTGCTCCCAGCTGCGACCGCGTGACCGTATTTTTTCGGTACATAAATTAGCCATGTCCTAACCTAAGTCATAGTGTACCAAATTTCATCCAAATTGATTATCAATCATACGAATTCACAAACTCACAAAAGTCACTAAAGTAGGCTACAGTATTATAATAATGTTAAATTATGACAAAAATAATACAAAACGACGATAGCGTATCAGGTATAACATGAGGTATAAAATGTTGTTAAGATGATAATAGACAAAGGGTGTAAGGCCGTAAATGGTCTTAGCTTAAAAATGCTGGTTTTCAGATAGGTCACTTTGGTTATATTTGGTCACATCATTTCGTTCATCCATTGCCTGTGTTATAATAACTTTAACCAACTGATGGTGTAGCCCACATAATCTTAAAGGTTCCAGTAATTTCATTGACTCCAATGTCCTTCAAAGATGTTTAACGACAGAAATAGACACAGACATTATTTATATGACCGTTTTCACCCTCGACGAAGAGTTAGCGTGGGACTATTTGTTATTTTCTTTGCAAAACTACAAAAACTTATCAGAAAAATATGAGCATTCTGAGCAATTCGGTACAGACTAGTAATAGAATATACAATGTGTTACTGAAAGGTGTGGTCATATTTTAGGGGTCATTACATACACCTTACAATTCGTACTCATGTACCGGAACTTTTCAAAACCAGAAAATCCAAAAATATCACGTTAATTTTAATCACTCGCTTATTAAGATCGTTAAGATTGATGACATCACTATTAATTATTATGAACGACACTTACTTTTTTAATAAACTTGAATAAGGTCCGTAATTCTACGGACATACGTACGTAACTTGTAATTTAAACACAAATTAACATCTGAAATAGATAAGCTGTTATCAGTTACACCAACACAAAGTACCAATACATAATACTTGTTTTTAGTCAAATACAACATATTTTTTGAACTCGTAATCATACTTCATAAAATCAGAAATCGCCGAACTGACTGTGTCAAATAAATATTGACATTTGACAACTGTTTAATGTTTTTTTAATTATAAAAAATTAAATGAAAGGAGGTCTATAGTATCATTGTTATCATTTAGTGTTGTCCAAAGTTGAAAGTCGATATCGACATGTTTTTCATTCGATAAAAAATAAAATTCTATAATTATTGTCCTAGCAATGCAATCGGATTTGGTACTATGGGAGATAAAATACTTATACCCTACACTATACATTGCATAAATTTGCCTGCCCCTTTCTATAACACGTTGTATAATACTAGAATAGATAATACTAGAATATTTTGAATGATATTATGTTAATTGAAGTTATATTTCAAAGTAAGAGATAAAAATAAGTGAAATATTATAAAATAAAGTCTCATTTAAATGGTGATAGTTTATCGCATGACATTTAAAGGAACATAACAGAAAACTCTTGTTTACGAAGCCGCGTCATACAAGTACAGTAAAAAAGAGTCGTATGAATGTCTCGGCAATGATTGTATTTGTATTTATGGTGGCTCGATTTCCCTACATAGAAAAATAGAAATAGTCTCCACAGTCAGGCCTTTGGGGCATCATGGCTATATTTCAGATTAGCACTTTTCAGATATCCACTTCTGCCCAACGCAGCCGCCCCTTGATAGTTCCACCACTTTTATCCCTCGGGTCCATTGCGTCAGGACCGTCAGGGTGGACAGCGCTCAGCCTGTACGTACGTACCTGCTGCTTGGCGTTGTCTGCCGGCATACTCGGCAATGATGATATTCTGTTATATTCTCGCCTACGCAACGTCGTACAAAAATCTCTCTCAAGAAAGTGTCACCTGCTGGTAAGTGTTCTTCACCATCCATGAACACTCACAATACCAGAAGAATCATGGATGTGTTACCGACCTAAAAGAATATAGTTCAGTACAAATTATTGTCACACTCAGACATAAAATAAGGTTAAAAATTTAAATTATCATCTCGGAGTTGAAGCAAACCAAATCTACGAAAGCGCTTGGCATCCGAATCTATGCGGTGGAGCGTTCGGACGCGCCATCGAGCTTCCAAAAAGCAACTAAATCGCTGATCGCCGATGCTAAACATATCGTGTGTGCTATGTCCCTTAAAGTGTGCCTTGTAATGATCTGTAACATTGTTAGTACTATCAGTGTGACGTAGGTTTAAGGAGTAGATATCAAAAAAATAAAAACGAAGATGATTTCGCCGAAGGATATAATTGGTTAGGCTTTGAATAATTTTGCCTCATTATTATTTTCAATCGCGCAATTGGTCTAAATGCGGGTGGGTAACCTTTTAGCAGATTAGGGTGGCATAGTGGCAAAATGTAAACATAGTGGGCCGCACATGTTCATGATTTGATCTTGATGATTTGAACTCTGTACGCTCATTGCTTCAAAATTAAATCAGAGAAGAAAATCAATGTTACTGATAACTTTTCAATCCCGAAGGTGACGTAAATGGTTATAGATACGAGCTTTAGTTGACCACAGGAGGAAATCTTTTCTTACAAAATCGGCACTAAATATACCCGAAATGCTAACTGCAATCCACAACCCAGTGAGTTTACTCGTATTATTCGCATCTGGCTGTAATTTATATACCTAGCATTAAACGAGACGAATGTTGGCAAGCTAAACGACAGCAGACACCCACTGCGCAATAAATTGTGGAATATGGAGTCTGTGGACTTCATTTATTAATATTTGAAAACTAATAAATCCAATGATAAACACTCTCTAACATAAAAATAATACCTACTATAAATATTGTGCATTTTGCAAGTTCCTACAGAAAATTGCGATAGCATTTCTTAAGATCGTATCAAGTTAGACGGGTGCGTCAGTGACAAGCGTCAGTGAGCCCGCCTCTGCTGGTTTGTACTTTGCACTATGTAAATAGATGAGAATCAATCAATCATTCGACGGTACGTTCCTAACGTACGGCGTCACTGGCGCCTACACTAGGCATTGTCAGGCGACGCGACGGTATCATTGACGTTCGCGCCGGACGCTTGACAGAAGTCTGTCTAAAGGTGGAAGGTCAACTGTTATACTCTCTCAACGACGTCAACACTCAGCACTAGCCTGCGAATTTTTATTAAAAATTGCAGCACAATCCTTCAACATCAATTATCGAAAAAAAATGCGAAATTTAACTACCTTTAATACCTACTATAAATATTGCTTCTAAAGTTATTTAATATCCAGAATGACTAATTTTAATTTAGTGCTGAGGTCTTGCGCTCGAGCCCCGGGTCGGCAAAAGTGATATTGGGTTTTTCTATCATGAAATGCTTAGTATCAACCCGGAGTCTGGAATTGTGTCCGATATGGCGATAGGCTCGCCACCTATCACATAATGGAACGGAAATATGCTCGGCGAAATGTGGGTGTAGTAGATACACCTCTGCCCACCCCTTTGGGGAGTACAGGCGTGAGTGCATATGTATTTATTTATATTTTTCAGTGGTTGCCCATCAAGACGCGACATACCTATACACAGAACCCGTTCCACCAGTCGGATTTTGGATTGCGCTTGAAGACGCCACTGTCCAGAATGGCTGCTTGTGGATGGCCAGGGGTTCACACAAATCTGGAGTACACAGAAGACTGATCCGCAACCCTGACAAGGAAAGCAAAGAAGCCCTCGTGTATGACAAACCCGCAGCTCTATACCCTCAATCTAGTTTCACTCCGCTCCCGGTTACGAAAGGTAATTTTAGAATCCTACTTCCTACTTTGGATATTTGTGGATTTGTGAATTTGGATGTTTGTGGATTTGTGAATTTGGATGTTTGTGGATTTGTTGTATTTAGTTATGTCTACAGCATGAATGGGTCGGCTCGACCGGGTTCTCGCTACTATCTCACAGAAAACCGAAGTAAAGTAAGAGCTTACTACTGCGTTTCGAATTGTGATTGAGATTACCGGAGGCCCAAATCCTCTTCCCCTTCGTAATCCCTTATTATTATTTACTTTTAAGATCGGCAACTTGTCTATGATTCTTATAGTATTGTGGATGCTCATGGGCGATAGAGACCACTTACTATCAGGTGCTCGTTAGCCGGCCTAAACTTAACAGTTTTCGAAATCGATGACAGTCTCCGTTCTTTCTACATACGTCCACTAGTAGCAGCCACTAGTGGAAACTATGATGAACTAAAATTGGCACCTATGTATTATGAGTGATTTTATATCAATCGAATACGAAAATAGTTTTTGAACGATTCTTTGCCTTTTTTTAGAGTGTGAATTCCTTGTCTGATACTTCGTCAATTTCAACTTCATTTTAAATTGTAATTTTAAACAGATGTAACTCGCACTAAACCTACATATTAAAGATCTTTCTCCCACCCTTTCATCGAAAGGCTATATATCTTGATGACATTCCGGTAATGTTTATCTACAAAGTCAATTCTAAATAAACTGTTTGTAACTTTCCAGGGACGTGTGTGCTCATCCACGGTAATGTGGTACACAAAAGCGCTCATAACAAGTCAGACAAGAGCCGTCACGCGTACACTTTCCACGTTATAGAAAAGAATAACAACCAATACTCACCAGACAACTGGCTCCAAGAAGGAGAGAACGCACCATTCGTAAACCTGTATACTACACCACAAATGGTGTAAAATATTCAAAGCTATGTTGAAATGAACAGTATGGATGTATGATCGATTCAAATGGTTAAATGCATCATCTTTCAGTTTATGAAATTACTAATAAACGTCAATAAAGGTTTTTTGTATAAAAATCTACATATTGACGCAAGGGAAACATAGAAAAAAATCAAAAAATTTAAAATTGAGAGATATCCTGAAAAGGAGAAAACTATGAATATTTAACATTAAAATAACTGAACACTTTATCTTGAAACCCTTTGAATGTCAAATATAATTAATATTCCAAACAGCCAATCCAACTAGTTCTGTTTCATCCTACAAGCCTCGAGAAGACTTTACTTTGTCTAAAATATCATTCAACAAAGCCTTCATCTAAAACATCAGAAATACGAGTTAATGTAATTCACATTTATTGCAAAATAAGAGACGATTTAAAATAATCAATTAATTTATGCTCGTCATTTACACAGAAAAAATATACAACTATAATAATAAGTTACAAAGATTTTATAACCACTTTTTAATGGTGCACAAACGATACAGTTATGTTTGCTTGGATTAATAATCTAATAGACTACTTTCACTATTTTTGCTATTTGTTTATGTATTTCAAACTACACCAATTTATAAAATTTTTCTGATTACCTATAATATTGTGATACTGTTGATTCGCTATTACGCGATGTTATTGTGATAATTTTAAATAAACAATACAATTTTATTTTATTGTGTTATTATTGTACTTTCTCGATAATATTTTTAAAGTAAGTTGGTGGTACAGTGGGGAATAAAGATGTAGGCGTGTTTAAAATTACCATAAGTACATAGGTAGGCAGCGGCTTGGCTGTGCCCCTGGCATTGCTGATGTCTATATGCGACAGTAACCACTTACCATCATGTGGGCCATCTGCACGTCTGCTTTTATAGGCCAATTTAAAAAATCTGTAAATTTTCGTTCCCCATTTTACAACTGGTGATGACACACTTGGTGCGTACCACCAAAAGCAATGGCGAAACTTAGTTCCCGTTGCGGGTTGGTAGAGTCAGACGGCGGCGTCATTATGACAGGTAGGTGGACCCAGGCATTAGACCGGACGGACCGGATCGGAGACGCCAAGCAAGAAGAAAAAAGATTAGTGAGCTACGTAAAGGGAAAAGAACAATATCGACTGATGTCGATTTAACATGTACATTTATCAGGTTTAACAGGTTTTTTTTCTTCATACTGTTTGGCAGTCATTAAGCTTAGTTGGTCTGTTCCTCAGAGTCACGGAAAAACAATAATAGGTACATAATATCTAGAAATAATAATTCGTAGTAATACTATTAGATATTCTGTGGTGCTAACATTAGGTATGTATTCGAGTGGATAGCGACCACCGTACTTCTTCTTCAGTCGTACACCGAGTGACAGAGTGGTCGTGGTTTATGATGAACGATGTTGGGTTATCGATTGTTACTGGGTAGTAAGCCTTCGTTATAGAAGCATTTGCGATGCGGGGGCTTCGGTTGGTTGCGTCGCGCGAGGATTCCACAATGGAACTTTGTGTGGCAGCTTTGATGAGATCTGTCCAGCACGTTGGACGACCACGAGACCGTTTCCCTTCCATAGAATCCTGGAAAATTACGTTAATTACGCTCCATCGACTCTTGCTCACGGATGACATGGCCGAAATATTTGAGATTTCGGCAACAATCTTTCTTGAATTTTGAGCTCTTGGAGTATGGAGACGTTTATACGATGCACAGTCCAGGGTATTGGCAATAGTCCAGCACCACATCTCCAGCGCATCGATTTTTCGGCGGTCCTGTAATCGTAGAGTCCACGTTTCTGCTACGTAAAGCAGAATTGGGAAGACTTCTCATGAGGTACACATGATGAAAAATTCGCCATAGTAGCTCGTTTAATCGAGTCGCGTTCCGCGGTCAGCCACTGTATATCCAGTAACTACAGGCCGGCAGAATTGGAGGACTATATTACATAATAATAGGTTGTCCGGTGTTATCCAGCCATATTGAATTAAATTTAAAATAAACATAATAGAAAGAAGAAAGAAAGAAAAGTAATTTATTTATCACAACACATTACACAACATGCATACATCTATTTAATAGGTAACTTGTCCGTTTTTAAAATTAATTAATCTTGTAGGTATAACTTTTAATACATTTCACTTCCCCTCACATTTTCAGCCACTGTATTATTTATTCTATAAATCAACATTGCAAGCAACTCACGTCAGTTAATTGTATGTATTGTTTTGTTTATTGTTTTCATAACGGCAATACTGAGGAGGGCACCGAAAATTAGCGCTGTTGACGTTGCTTCTACGAGTATACAACGTTGCAGCATTAAGCTGAGTGTCAGCTAATTTCCGCACATTATATTATGAAATATTATTAGCGACTTATGTATTTCATTCCTACTTTTAAGTTCAGAAATAAATTCATTTTATTTCTTTCTTCTCTAGACAGTCGACATTGTATTTTGACTGCATTATACTTACACCTGGTACAGAGTAGTCAATTTACCGTGCCAAGATGAAAAAACATCCCCTTAGCGTGCTGACTAATTGAGTACCTAAGTACATATTATTTATTACCCACGTACTCGTATCAATCAATGCACCAAACAATATATGTATTTTGAGCAAACGCGCCAGCGCCAATAAATAGAATACAAACTAAAGGTGATTATAAAAATAACGTAAACAATCAACAACTTTAATACCCTGTTATTCCAGGTCGGGTACGAACAACAAAGGCTTAAAATCTATTTTTGCATCTAGGTACAATTTTTCGTTCTTAAATTCAAATTAAACAAATTGAAGGCGTAGATTGTTTATTTAGTTATTAAATATTATGTTAGGCGGTGGTAAATAAATATGCTATTAATGTATATCTTCTTCCACCTGTCCTTATCCGCGCGATAAGGACAGGTGGAAGATCCGATATCCTGTCGGCGCAACATGCTTTTTAACACTTGTTACAGAAAGATTTGGCTTGTAGTTTTTACGACTGGCCACCTGCCTGACGTCAATACCTCCGGGAGAAAACAACCCGACCCGAAACAAATATTTGTAGATCATAGAAACATTTTGTCTCAATGCGGGAATTGAAGCTGCGCCCTCTCGCTTCACACCCGGCTACTCGCCCACTGCGCCACGGAGGCGCCATATTAAATACGCTATATTATAAAATATAATATAAAGACAAATATAATTATAATTTATAAGAACATAGGTAGTTATACAATCGCCGCGACGTTACACAAGGTGACACAATCTCATGTAGAGTGCATTTAATTTCTTTGGTTTACACCCAGCACACAGGATTCTTTTTATAAAATGGTAACTATAGTCACATTGACAATAAACATAAAACTATACACAGAAAGACAGGTCGTTTCCATTGTCACATTGTCAATGATCACAGAAAACCGACATAAAGTAACAGATTGCTGCTGCGTATCATACGTTGAGTGTGATATCCCAAATATCCCGTGATAGCTCAAAACCCTCTCGTTATTCTCTTAATTATCCCTTTCCTTTAGGCTTTAAGGTCGGCAATGCGCCCATCATTCTTATGGTATTGTGGGCGTACATGGGCGGTGGGGATCACTTACCTACCATCAGATAACCCAATTGCTCGTCTGACGACCTACGTTATAAAAATGATATTAAAGTGTAGGCATATGTACTACCTGAAGCTTGCAAATGTTTTTATAATATTGTTTTTAATAGTTTTATTTTTTGTTTTTTCCCTAATACTGTAAAGTGGTAAGAATCTTACAAATTTTGTAATGTGAAATCAAATATCAAGGTAGCAATTTTGGGCAAATGTTAACAGTACTAATCTTACATATGGTACTGTAAGTGAATTATGATAAAAAATCTCCTTTGAGCACTTCTTTTTGTTTCTGCTATATATTTTTAAATGCATTGCGTGTGTTCTACTACTGAAGTACTGAAAGAAACTCTAAGTACTTACCTACTTACTACAATGACGAGCCAGTGGTCAAATACAGGAACTCTATAATTTTAAAGTATTTCCTACTTAAATTAATTTAATCAGGTGTCATGTAAGCATATTTAAATAAAGGATTATTTTTATCGAAAAGCATTCATTCATTTACATGTGGTAAATTAGCATTGCAATTTGCCAAACGGTACACTACTCGTACTACATCACTATGACATAACCTTATGCTCGAGTAATTTTTCATTGTATATTAAGTAATGAAATCACCAAGATTCGGGAAAATAATAATTATATAACAATGTTAGTAGTAAGTGTAGACTCAAATTATTGATAAAATGCAAGATTTGCACGGCTATAAGAATATTAGGAAACTGCGACATGAAGCTCAGGAACGAGTAAAATACTATTTCATCTTATTAGATTTCAAATACTAATAAAAAGGAAACTTTTCACTAAGTTTTTGAGCCGGCTGCTGTAAAATGCTCCAGTTGAGCAATTAAGAATTACCAATATAAGAAGTAGGCAATATAATAACTGCCCTGAATTATACTGCCTCCCTTCTGTTCGGGTAAAGTAAAAATTTAGCATGGTGATAACAGAGGCAAGCGTAGCTGACGCTAGCTAGCGTTTGGCGTTTGATACAACCATCGAAAGACCGCCTTTATCACAATAGCCTTTATAGTGTAAAATTAATTATTTTAAATTAATTAAATTATATAAAACAAAGCGGCATTAATATACATTCATGAATTTTTACTTAGCTATTTACTACTACGTATTAGGTATGATTTACATGACATGACATTTATTTTCGAATACAATAAATGTATTTTAACGTTCCACATGGTAATAACGCTGAAAATGGTTAAATCACTACTTGCTTAACTCATCTCGGGCTTGTTTGTACAGCTTCCCCGACTATGTACTTACTTTATAATTCAGGCATCGATCAAATTGTTTTCTTTGCAGCTCTTTTCTACAACATTATACTTTATCACTGGGTACTCGACATTTCATGGGGACTTTGAATTATTTTAGCAAAAGAAGTGCCCCCTTTAAATATACCAATACTTAATGATATTTTGTATATTATTACTCTGATTATGAAAATATAAAGATATGACATAGATTATTATTCTTATGGATATGGTATGATTAATGCTATTTAAGTAATACTACTTACCTAACGGTAAGTGGCTAACGTTATGTACATGAGCATAACTAAAAGTCAAATATCTTTGCAATAAATCTTCAAAGATCAAAGGTATTGTAACAGATATCCCATTACAATGTTTGTTAAACAATTGATTAAAATCATAAAGTAATAATATAAAGTGAAACTGGGTTAAAGAGCTACGAAAAAAAATAAACAACAAGTTACATGACATTTGTTATTTCTAAATTGATAAAAAGAAACAAAATTATTTGGCAATATATTGTGCTGTTTGTTAATTAGGCCGCACAATAATTAAATTTAACTTAGATTAATTCACATAGACTTAACAAAAACCTTTTATTGTATTATAAAAATGATTATTATATTATTATGTCTAAACAGCGATGAGCACTCATACAATTGAAAAATGTACACAATAATGTAGCAGGAGTACAATGAACTACAACGATTTCGGTGTATATTTCATTGTCGCGTTTAATCGTCAGCGAGATAAAACTTATTTTGAATAAGTTTACTTCTCGCCCCTCGGTTATTATCGGTTCGCTAGGATGCGGCTAAACTTTTTATCGACGTAAATGAATCCGTATTACTTATCTGAATGAATTGAGTTGTTTGCCTTATACGTACTTATACTTACAGAAAGCAAATCACATTAAATATTCTGTAATTCTAATAATCTACTTCAATAGTAGATGCTTACAATGTTTGCTTCTATTTTAGTTTTGAAATAATAACACTATCAAACTATAAATATGTTAATGATTATAATTTCATTATTACTTTATAATGTTCCTCATTGGCATAAGTTGAGTTGTTTTTGTTGTGGCGGGGAAAAGCGACTTATTGCTACCGCCCCGCCCCGGGGGGAAGCGGAACGGTTATGTTGGGTTCACCAGCCTTACAACCCAACGTTAAGCCGCCCGGGAGAGATGGTAAAAACATCCAGGCCACCGCTGGGCCGAGTCCCTGACACTATATACACCCTATACCAACTAAAAACCCCGCGGTGGCCATCTTCGGCGCATTAGGAACTGCCCCGGGTTCCCGAGGCGAGAAGCGCCCCGGCTTCAGCCGGAACCGTCCCTGCGCGGTGCCGCCTTGCGACCCGTCTTCAAATATGAGGGACTCAGAAGCCCCCGCCACCGAAGGACGCTCTCGGCGTCAACGGCAGCAACGAGGCCAACCACCCGCGCTGCCGTCCATCCCGGGGCCGCACATACAAGAATGTTAAATATAAAGGTCTCTACAACAGCCCCCCGCTGCGCGCCCGCGACCCTCGATGGCCCCTATTAGTCATCTCTTACGACAGGCAGGGAATACCATGGCGGAATTCTCCAAACGCCCATAATCCACAGGGCGGGAGACGCCGGTCAGTCGACACCCCGGCGTCTCCTACGTCTCCTCTGGCGGCGGGAGGGATCGGCTCGTTCCCGATCTCTCTCAACACTCTCCTTCTGCAAGATTACGGCCTCGGGCATAAGTTGAGCTGCTCTAACTCTATTCAAATTTAATTGTATTATCGTATTGCAAATATTGTAAACTAATTTTGAAAAGAGCAACGTTAGAGTTTCTTGTCCGTTCTTCTTTAACGAAACAGCATTCCGAACTGTCGGTAGAGTTAAAATTTTACTGAATCTAAATGATGTATAACAGTTTTATGGATTCAATAAATATTTTCATTTATTGTCATTTATATTGTCACCTGACTAAACTAAAACTAAGTAAAAACAATTAAGTGAGATTTAATTTAAAGCAGTCATAGTTTAGCCAATCGACAGTACCCTGTGACACATACAGGGTATAGTGTGGTATCTATGACTGAATAATAATGAAATAACTTGATTTTGTGCCTTTACAGTCCAGCTTTTAATTGTTTCGTTTTCATATCTTTAAAAAAATCACTCTTGTTTCCAATACTCTTCTGCAGATTGTGATAAACTGACACGCATGCGAAAGACGGAACGGAGCCGAACAGACGTCGCCAATGTTCCATTTTAAACTATCAGTTATCATATATATATTTTTTCGATTGGATGACCGGCGACGGCAGTTCCTTCTTAGGCAGGTCTCTTATAATAAAGCTATACAATTTCAATCAATTTCTGTGTAGCGTCACCGACATTTACTTATTTAACTTTCATTGTTTCATATGAGTTTAAACGCACGCACTTAAATTTAGAGATAATAGTGTAGTGGGCTGTTAGATACGGGAGCGATACCAGCCGGCCGTTCACACTCGCCGGAGGAAACACGTATCAGTCGACATCAGAAGCCAGGACAGTGCACCAGCAGCCATGCGTCTCGCTACAGCTCTCATCACCCTGATCTGCCTACAATGTGAGTACTTCATTGTAGCACTGCGGCTTGCACCTATGCGCTATTGGAAACTTAAATATATAATCACCGATGCCAATGCTAGCTTCGGTGGGTTACAGTTGTAACGTTCATTGATATTGTCATTATTATGTTGCCAAAATAATAGCGTGTCTTCAATTGTTTATTTATAATTCATTCCATTTATCGATTAAGCTAGCGATTTATACTATGGTTATAATTTACACGATTTTTGTATCTTTAATTATACACTGACTTTTCTAAGTTACATGTGTATTCATTGTTAATTATTTTATTATCGCTTGTTATAACGGTGAAGGTATATGAAGTCTGCCAATCCGCGTTAGGTCAGTGTGGCCTTAACCCATTCATAGACGAGACCCGTACCCAGCAGTGGGACGTACTACTAGGCTGGTAATGAAGTATCTTTAGGCTAGCTTAGAAATGTAAGGTCGTTGGTTCACTTCCCGAAGCATATGATATGCATATGTTTGTACAAGTATAATCCTTAGAGACTGTACGTATACATTACGTGTGTATTCTCGTTAGTCTAGTGACCACCTAATTAGGCTGAGAAACCGTTAGGATCTGGAATAAATCCCAAAGATTGGTATTTGTACTCGGTATAGCGATAGGCGCGCCCGCTATCACATCGTGGGACGGAAATAACCTCGGTAAACCGTACCGTAATATTGCAACCGTAGGGTGCAGCATACGTTACACCTTTGCCTGCCCCTTCCGCGATACAGTACGTTTATTAAGTACGTGTTAATATCCTATGTTTTAGGACAATTTATTTCTAATTATAATACGTGTTTATACTTGCTACACCAGGATTATGGACTAAGTAGGTATGCCATAGTTTATAATAATAAATACACCCAACAGTCACACACATAGTCCTGACCCCACACTAGGTTAACCTGTATCGTGGGTATCAGGAACTACGCGGGACTTGCAGTCCCACAACACCCAGACCCGAAACAAATATTTGTGGATTAGACAAACATTTGTCTCGGTGTGGGAATCGAACCCACGGCCTCACGCTTCGCAGCCGGCTACTCGCCCACTGCGCCACGGAGGCTGTCAAGTTTGATGTATTTATTAAATTAATAATAAGTTTTTCAATAGCGCTAATATTACCAGCACTAAAAACAATTTGGGGAAATGGAGGTAAGTTACCATGACGTGATAAAAATTAAAACATTTATGGTATAACATTTATAGTCCATACGAAATTGCTTAATTTTTCAATGTTACCAGAATAGTTGCCACTCGACTTAATAATTTTGAAAAATATCATCAATCTAATAATTTGGACCTCCACAAATCTCACCCACCAACCGAAACGCAACAGCAAGCTGCTATATCACGATGGTTCTCTTTTTGCAGGAATTAAAAAACGAATTCTGCCAAGTCGTATAAATCTCAATAGCTACCGTTGTTTATAGTTCAAAACACAATCTTATTTCCAGAGTTACGATGCTTTCATAGCGTGTAAAACCAGATTAATTTTGTTTGTGTGTATTTTTCACAAGAAACAAAATAGGAAACGACCAGCCGCTATAGATAATACGATAACCCTACTATCGTGAACTCTATGAGAATTCTCAATAAAACGATATGTTTATAATAATATAATATATATCTACTTGTTTCATGATAGTCTATGCCCCTGGAGCTTACGCTGCGATCTACCTATTTCCGGCTAAACTCATTCTACTTACATCAGCTATATTGTAATAGTTACCTATATCTTTATTTTTTCGAATTTCTTTGTAATTCCTAGTTTGTTTCTATTATATTGTCACCAAATAAATTATTTTTTTCTTAAAATACTTTACGCCTCTGATCTGTCAAAGTGGTGTGCACCCTTATTTTAGTTTAATGGGACTAAAAATATATTTAATGGATTTCCCTTTAATTAAGGTCATTAAACAGGAATATTTTATAACCAGTATGGAAATTTTTGCACAATATGCAGAAAGGAAATTTAATAAATACGTATTATTTTATTTACGTTTTACTCAAAAAATACCAAAGTTATCATTTTCGGTTTTAGATTTTATTTTGAGTCACGCTCTCCCCTCCTCTCCCCTGTACACCCGCCGCGTATTGCGGCGTCTTTGACTATTGTTTATTACATTTTATACCCATGCACATTGCACTATTTCCATGATTTTTGAATTTCGCACACGATTAAGGGTGAAATTTGTTGCAAAAAAAGTATAGAACAAATTATGAAAATGCGATCTACCTATTACTGATACAGAACACAAAAAAATATCCGTTCCGGTTAAAAAATATTCCTGCATACAAAGGGTTTTTATTAACCTGAATGACGAAACGCTCACCTGATGGTAAGTGCCACGCCTGCCCTAAATTAGAAGCAATACCATACAGAACTTTGAATTTTAAAGTACTGCATGGCATTGGGTTACGCTCGTCATGTTGCCATGTACGCTTTATATTGCCCAGTAATTTCCTTCAAACCGAAGCACTTGCTTACACACTTCTGTTTGGTGGTAGAAATAAACAAAACCAATACGAGCATACGCATAAAGCATACGAGGTAGGTACCTACCGCCTGGCAGCAGGGTATGCATTGAACTCACTTTTTCTACTTGGCGTTATCTTGGTCTTTAGTCAGGGTCCGCCTAGCTACTTTAACGTTTCCACTTCACCTGGTCTTTAGCACGCTCTACAATGAGATCATTCTCTTATCTTCCTTTAGTACGTCAAGATAATGGTTTTTGATCCGACCGCGGGATCCTACTCCTGGTTCGATCTGGCGATTGACGTACATCAGACCGCCACGCTGCACTGTTTACAAGGATCACCCTTTGCTATAGATTAGACTCAGTAAAGTTTGAACTAAAACTACACTTTTGTCTTACATTTTAATCCGATAGCTAACATATTCAGTAAGTGAAAGAAGGCCTGAATCTGTTATAACTAGGATTAACTATTGTTGTTAACAAAAAAATATTGTCAATCTATTTCAGTAATTAATTATTAAGAATGGAACTTTTGTATCCTAAGGAGATAAAAGTGGTAGCGTCACTCTGTAAACATTTTTTCAACAGCATCAATGGGTCAGCTCGTACTGTATCACAGAAAACCGATGTGAAAAGGCAGCTTCCGATGGCGCTTCGTACGGTGAATGAGATTTCCGGAGGACCAAATCCCCCCACCCCCTTTCTATTTTTAAAAATACATGATCACTTACCATCATGCCTTTGCTGTAAAAACTGCTTAGGTAGTATTATTTTACATTTACCTACTCTTAATAAGTGGGAAGATAATTATAATAGATATATCTAACAATGTATCTATTCAAAGTATCGCATAATGAATTTACAAATATCTTATGCGCTATCAATACGTCACGAGAATAAACGATTTCATTCTTCATCTCATTCTTAGTCTTGGTTAGTTCAACAGTGTGTTACATTCATCCAACTTAAAAAAACTCACTAGGCCTCAACCTTTTCTGTATCACTATTACATTTTATTTGTAGGATGTACTGCAGCGGAAGTTTCGACAGATAAGACATCGTAAAGTTTATTTTATTAAACAACATTACATTATTCTATACCGGTCGTGCTACTGACCTATTCTATTTTACACGATTTCGAGTTCAGAACAGATCGTATTTTTCTTAATAACCATAATAAAATTGTACATATAAAAATATGATTTCCTTTATAATAATGTGTTTTCTAAACTAGCTGAAATGAAATACGAAGACATTCTCAAAAGAATGCGAAATAGCGAGTGATATCTATACTGAGATTATTGTTTAGTAATTATCATCACAAACAGGCATAAATATTATATGTTTTGAATCCCAAGTATGTCTAGTTAATAATTAATGTCGACAAAGATATTGTTGTTTTTCAATTAGGAAAAACAAGTGAATTGGCCGGCGTTCAACCCGCCCCTGGGTGGAATTAAAGTTCGCGAACCGTGGCCTGGTTGCAATAGCTTCCATTCAGCCTACTCATTCGAAGAAACCAGCGGGTGTTTAAAATAATAAATAATCTACCGAGGCCCACCCCTTCCTAAAATCCGGCTAGCCCCAAATATCCCACTAATCGCCACCCTGATGGCAACAGAACAGTAACATGCCGGCTGTGAAATCGCGAGGGACAGCTAGGTATTCATTAGAACACTCCACATCAATCAAAAATATAATGGTAGTTGTGGCTGCTGTCACCCGACTAAACTTAACTAAACTAAAACCATATTAAGTAGTTTTCAGTTTAGTCCGATTTTACACAACGAACTTTAAAGTCGATACTACGTCAAAACCCTTCAAAGTAGTTAAGAATATGTAAATTTTAAATTAACTTAAACGAAGCCATGTCACAAGTTAAAACTAAACGGTAACCTAAGCGGCAACCAAATTAAATTTACTGATATTTAAAGAACCAACGAATAGTTTCGTGGATTAAAACTCGCTATTAATTACTTCTTAACATAAGAATTTTAACCATTAAAGTAACCTAATTAAAGTCTTCAAACTAAAGTTATTTAAGTCCGTTACACAACCATTTGAAAGAATTAAACTGTTTAGTTCAGTTTGATTTAGTCTTTGATAATAGAGTAGTGAATTAAATTCCACGAAATTATAACAAAATTCGAATTAGGCACAATGGTTTTTAACAGATAAAATAATACATTATCTACTTTTCATTTCCATTGATAACTTTGTCATATTTTTATCATCCACAGAATTTTATGAAAAAGATTAACAGTCAAAATGTTATGCCATTAAAAGATTAAATTTCGGTCTGTGGTATACCGTGTGTGTGGTGTTACTCTATAGAGTATCAATAAACTCAGTTGGCATTAAATTAATCCGCCATTATGCACTTCTCTTTTATATATAATTAATTATTTCTGCCTGGCGTTATCCCAGCTTGTTACTACAGTCCGCCTCCCCATCATGATTTGACGTCGGATTTAGTATTATAGGTATTGGGCGGCCCGCCCCCAACACCTACAACCCGCAACGGTAACCAAGTTTCGTCATTGCCTCGTTCGTTAATTAGCAGAGTGTACCACGTGCAGGTTGGCTTTGGGCCTAAGATGTTAGTGGCCCACTTACATTTTATATAATATGATTAATTGTAGACTTTCATTACTACAATTTATTTGAAATCAGCCAAAGTGTTTAGTTTTGGGAAAATCTTTAGATACGTAAGTAACTACTTAATTAGGCAACTTGTCGATTTGTCTGAAACCCAGCAAAACCGCTAAAGTCATCGCGTTTAGTCATTTTCAAACAAAACGCAACAATTATCTTAATTACTATATTTTTTACAGACAGATTATTTATCATTTATCCCATAACGAGGACATTCTTTATTGCCATGTTATAGAAATATTCGGTGCGTAAAAAGAATCAGAATATGAAAAACTTATATAGAAAGCAAGCTGGGAAGGAAAATATAAAATTATATTATTCATATTTTAAACATTATTAAGTGCTGGCAGAAGTTTTATAATACTAAATTCTTTGTCTACAATATCTTTGTATTCAAAGATCAAAAATACTCAATTCTTCTTTCTACTTTTTCTAATTTCATTTATAACACAGTAAAACATAGGTATGTGAAAATTTATAAGTTAAGCTCGCGCCCGTATCCCCGAAAAGGTAGGCAGAGGTGCAACTACGCACGGTTACCGAGCTTATTTACGCCCTAAATTGATGGCGAACTTATCACCATTTTGAGCATAAATTTCAATCCCGGGCAACTCGTGTGTGATTTTTCAAGAAAAACTCCAGCACAAATTGTTAATGCCCAACCAAATGGATTCCAATCTAGTAACAAGCTGGCTTCTCAACGGTAGATACGCTACCACTAACAAGATCAATGAGGCGATAATTAATTTTAAAGAAAATTTCTTTAATATATGTACTTAAATAAACCTATATTTTTTATTTAATCTGAGATTGCTGAGCGAATTACTGTCGTAAATTATTTAATATCGTTAATAGTAGTAATGCAACTGAGCTATTATTTTTTTCTTGGAAATACCGAATTTATAAATATCAGTTATACATCTGACTATTTGAATATAATATTTAGTTAATAATTTTAAATTAAATGCAGTTAAATCTAAATTAATATGAACTGTCAAATAGTATTTTTTTGGTAAATGTAATATATCTTGTCATCGTTATTGGTGCTGTTTCTTTTAACTAAGTAGTTAACTACACATTACTAAAACATTACATTTCACGACCATATTGCCACCCTAGCTAAAGAATCATATAAGCGGCTTGGCTTTGTGCTCAGAACTGCAAGAGACTTCCGTAATATCCACGTGATTAAGATTATATACAGTGCTCTTATTCGAAGCAAGTTAGAAACCAGTGCTTGTATTTGGAATCCTTATGAAGTTACATATACAGCCCTACTCGATAGGGTCCAAAAAACATTTCTCAGGTACCTCAAGGTAAGCGTCAGTATGGGTGTTACCCATATTTATACCCCACTAAGTTTCTAGTGGGATGTCTAGGCTATAATACACTAGAGCTTCGACGAAACTGCTCTCAAATGAAAGTAGGCTGCGAAATTCTCCGCGGAAAATTGAACCTTTCGGATTTAAGTGATGAGCTGTGTCGATTATTTGTCCCAAATAACTATTGTCGCAGTAGGAAACACAAACTATTTGCTGTGCCATCTAGCCGTACGGTAGCACGAGCCAAGTCGTCTATACCGCGCGTTTTTGCCGCACTCAACGATCTTCCTGAGGTTGATCCCGACATAGACATATTTGCGGATAGGCTTTGTAGCATATTCTGCTCATGTTTAAAATTTTGCGAGCATTTGTATTGTTAATATTTTCTATTTATTTTCCTTAATATCTTATACTTCTCCTATTATTATTATTTTTGTACTCTATGTGTTATCCATACGGTATGTAATATATAAACATTCAATTAATGTAATTGGTTATAACCGTGTTAATTGAATTAAATAAATAAATAATATTTAGCAGACGTTTTGTTACACGTCCATATTTACGCCAATATTAATTATTATTATTTAATAATATAAATATTCAAGTACCAATATTGATGATTATGATTAATTACTGATAAATTAGTGTAAATGGGCCACCAACATATTAGACCCTTAAGCCAACCTCACCTGCACGTGTTCCACTCTGCTGATTAACGGATGAGGCAATAGCGAAACTTGGTTCCCATTGCGGGCTGTGGGGGTCAGACGGCGGGTCGCCTCAATCATGATGAGAAGGCGGATCCTGGCATTGGATCCGGATAACGCCGAACAGAAAGATAGAAAGACCAATAAATTATTGGTAAAATAATATATGTATTTTTATTACCTATGGCCTGTGGTATAATGTCCAAGTAAACGTTATTTTTATAACGAAACATATTTTATTGTAAGACATAATTTAGAAAAATGTTAACTTTAGAACTACCTATGTTCAATTATCACGAATATAAGGGTTAGGCCTTAGTCTACCGTACTAGCCCAACGCGAGTTGGTAGACTTCACATGACACATATGTGTCATCGTTTCGAAGGTACGAATTTCGTCAGCAGTTGGTACCACTCCCTGCTGCTAAGTACCTGAGAATGAGAATGATGTACAATGAATTTATTTTCAGTGAGTGTTTGGGCCTGTGAGCCTGAACAAGCCCACAACGGTTGCAAAATATTCGCTGGCTCCTGCACATGTGGCTACGGTTGCAAGACAGAGTTCATTTACAGGACAAGACGGTCTTGTTTGAATGCACTAAGAGGTAATGTACGAGGTTAGTGAGGCTTTAAATTTACGCCGATAAGATTGTTGATTCGCGTGGCTGTCTGTAAAACAGTCCGCACATTACAGTAATCTTTGAGAGTGTAGTCTCTGGCATTATGAGCGCAACAGTGTATTAGACAGTATGCAAATATAAGTATTTAAGTGGTAGAGCCACGCTGTAGACAGTATTGTCTCCAGCTTAAATGGGCAGGTTCGGGTTGTTACCACTGTCTCATAGAAAATCGACGTAAAGTAGCAGCTTGCTGTTGCGTTTCGTACGGTGAGTAAGATATTCGGAGGCCCAAATCACCTTCCCCTTCCCAATCTTTTTCCTTTAATCCTCATTCTTTAGGTATTGTGGATGTTTAGAGAGATCAATCACATCATCAGGTAACCCACTTGACGGCCTCTCATGTTTAAAAAGACATCTAGTTTTATAATATACCGGGTGTAAGGGAAACGCTTCCGAAAACAAAGACAGGTGGTAGTTCTGGTGTTTACAAACACGATACAACTAAAAAACGCGGAGAGTTAGAGTTAGATGTCAAAATTGTATAAAACTAAGTAACCGCGGCTACTCGCCCGCTGGGCCACGGTAGCCGCCAAAATGTATTTATTTATTTTATTAAGATACACATAACAGATTTTGACAATACTAATATGCTTATTATATTAGATATGGTTCTGAAGTCTAATCAAAATCCAATCGAAAGTGTATACAGCATTACTAGATTTAAGTGACATATAGGTATTTGTTATGTTCCACAGGAGTAGTGGTAGTGTCACATGAAGGTGAGCATCATCGATACACGGAATAATATAACATGATATCTGAACAAACAACTTAATGGCCTATGGATCATTTTAACACTTAATGATCTTTTGTTGTCTGCACGTTAATTATAGGGTTGCAGGGTGCATAACTACCTATAGTTAATCTGCCAAAACTGAAAATCGTCCAATGGGCAACAATGAGCGTTTAACAACAGCATCACTCACAATCACTCATCTCACCAATTTATAGTTGGTTGGTAGCTTTAATTTTTCACTGTGGAAATTTAAAGCCTGTAAACCTAAAAGTTCACAAATGCGGACAACGTCCACCTTCCAGAAATAAATACTGAGCAACATGGACACACAATTCAATACATAATAATGTAGTCTCGACATAAGTAAACGTCAAAGTCGCACAATTGTAGACTCACTATGATGAGCAGGCAATATTGTATAAAGTTGCTATTTTTTTCTAAATAACTATCTACATGTACCAGTATGTATATTCGTAAATGATCGTAATAAACATATCACTTATGTTATTTCAGAGAGAATTACAAACATTTGTTACCGAATGCCTTGCGTACGGGGCATATGCATTCAGACGGCCCAAGATCCCGGATTTACGTGCAAATGTGAAGGCACAGGCTACTACGGACAACGTTGCGAAAAATGTATGAGTATAAACTAAGGAATCTTGTATGTATGCCAAACCAAACACAATATGCAAAGACACCGATTTTGCCATAGTAGCGAAAGTGTCGCAGAATTTTTCGCGGTCGTGACGTAAGACATAATATGTCAAATCTCATAATGCCCAGTAGTATAGATCTTAAATAAAAAATTAACACTTAGGTACATTATGAATTATTCTCAAAACGAAACGAATTCCCACGATGAAAACGCGTTAATGTACTGTCTAAGAAGTAGCAAATCAGGTTCAATTATTTGAATCATCAAAATCTGTGCATAAAATGTAGACATTACACAAGTAACTTACATAGATTTTTAGGGAATATCTAATGGGCATTTCCGAATAGGGCAAATGTGCCAAAATCGGTGTCTTGCGGTAAACAAAATTCCATGTTTTAATTTACGTATTTTTTTATTTTAGTAATGTATACGTTTACATTCTCCCTAATATGACTGCCTCGGTGACGCAGTTGTAATGCGTACGCGGCACGACTGCTGTTCTGAGGTCTCGGGTTCGATCCCCGGGTCGGGTAAAAGTGATATTCGGTTTTTATATTTTGAAATGCTCAGTATCAGCCCGGAGTCAGGAATTGTGCCCGGTATGACGATAGGCTCGCCCCCTATCACATCATGGGACGGAAATAAGCTCGGCGAAATTTGGGTGTACTTGTTACACCTCTGCCTAACCCTTCGGGATTATAGGCGTGAGTGCGTATGTACGTACACATTATCTACACAATTAATTCCGATTCCACTCACAAACTGTAATATTATCTATAGACCAATACAGAAGTGTTGAATGAGTCTATATCTGAACCTAATGATTTTTTATCATTTTCAGCTTGCCCTGTAGTGCCGATGAGTGGCACAGTCTTCCCTCACGAGTGCATCGTTATTTGAAAGCAAAATATACAAGAGGAAAATATATTTATTGAAATTAATTCTAAGTTTAGTTTTATTTACATAGTTTTTCTTTGTTCAAATTGATGAAGGTAATGTAATGGAATAGGATGTTATTTACTAATTTATTTGTTAGTGACTTGACTGCCATTAAGGATAAGTACATCACTACGCTTTAAATAATGTGCTACGGCAATTTTCGATCATTTCGAAAATACGGACATGTGATGATGATAAATTAATACATACAACCCTGTCGCAAACATTAAATTATGCACTTTTTCGCTTTATTAATTGATAAGACCCGCATGGCCAGACATTCATCGGATATTCGTACTAATTCCTAAATAACAAACATTGCCCAAGCGTATGTTTAATCCTAGTGTACGTTTGTTTAGAAGGACTTAGAAAAAATATTTGAATATGTGTAAATACTTTGGCGTTAATATTGTAGATAAAAAATCTAACTTAAAAATAAGAATCTCGTTAATAAGCATAATGTATGCTATAATCTGATGAAATTAAATGTTTTTGTGGTTTTTTTTTGTTTCGGTTTTAATCCTAGTTATTAGGGTAGAGACGGTTGAACAGTTTTTGACAAAATCGCTTTCTACAATAAGATTTTAATTAATTAAACCGTTATTTCAAACCTACAAATGTATGAGATCGTATACGAGTTACATACGTATTTATTCAATCATTTAACAAAATAACAACAATAAATCATAACACTCATAGACGTTATCAGAAGAAACATAGCTAAAAATTTTAAGCCTTATTTAAAAAAGTAACCACTCATGTAATCTTATTAAAATAACAATACTAGCTAGGTACTTTGTTAAAAATACAATTTATGAAACAATAAATTAATAATAAAGAACAATTTAAAAATGTTTAGTTAGGTGAAAATATGAATTCGGATCGACTATTAAAATTCTGTAGTATTCTGCTTTCATATCCCTTTTCTTCTGCTTTTTGGTGTTATCCCAGCCTCCAGGGTCCGCTTCCCCACACTCCCACTTCGCCTTGTCTTGAGCATCCTCCATAATAACAGAATTGCTTCTCATATCTTTCATTCACGGGACTGTACCGCCGCCGCACTGGTATATATACGTTCTGACACAGGATTTGCGACTGCTCACGTTCAGAGTTCAGACCCATCTTTCAGACCGCTATTTTCCCCTTCCACAAATTCACCCTTTGCTTTATGTGCTATTAATTATTGTCCTCATAAATCTATACTGTCATCGGCATACATGAGCTCTCATGGTGGCTACTTAGTACTTTTGTATTTCCGCCAGCAGTAGTTTATTAGGGTTAAAAAGTTATAGTACTTAGGTATTTTAAGAAATTAATAAAAATACCTAGTTTCTTTTAACAAAATAATAGAATTAAGTAAGCATTAAACACTAACAAACAAATAATCGCATATATTTGTACTTTTACATTAATTTTAACTTATTTTACCAGGAAGACAATAGAGAACTATACGTCAACTGTCAAACTTTGTTTATGAAAGTAATTTGATATACTTCAAATACTAAACATTCGTCAAGAAACAAAAAATATGATCGTTCTGTTTCATTATTTTATACGATATCACCATAAGTAGCTCTTTTTCTTGTGCGAATGCGACAAACGCTATGAATTACTCTAGGTTATACTCCCTCTACGTCTGAAAGAGTGATGGCACCTGTCATTCCTTAGTGTTAATAGCAACCGTAGCGATGACTTAAACGTTATTAGCATTGATAAATTACCTATAGATAAAGCCATGGCGTGACCGCACATGACAGTTAATTTTTTGAAATGTTGCTACGTTACATAATTCCCCATTTCATGTTTGGGAAAAAATATCACAACTGTCAAATTCTTGTCTTTTAAGTTTAAACTCACATTAAAGTAACGAAAAACACATGTCCAGCATTTAGGAAAAACGTTGGTAACTCAAAACTACTTCTTCTTAATGAAAAATGTATTTTTTATAGCATAGGCCGGGCAACGAGAAATTGGATCACCTGATGGTAAGTGATCATCCATGAACGCCCATATAATACCAGAAGAATCATGGTCGCGTTGCAACCTTAAAGAAAAGGGATAATTATGGGCTTGAGAAGGGAAGGCGATTTGGGCTTTCGGATATCTCACTCACTGTATGGAACGCAGCAGCAAGTCGTTAATTAACATCGATTTTCTGAGAGACAGTGGTAACAATTCGGTCGAGCAGGCTCATTTATAGTGATTTCTTAGGTTTACGCGAATATTACACATTGAAATAAAACTAGTTTATAGAGAGAGACTCTCCCGTGACCACGAAGGCTGAAAAGCTTTCGAACCGTCGGGACTAAAATAAAAATTAAACCGCGATAAAATCCGTATAAACTAGTTTTATTTCAAGGCTTCTTTATACTGTACACAAAATACATGAAAAAAAATGCTTGTAGCTTATGAACCCGAACTATATGTATCACACATATGGGTAACTGAGGTTGGTAAAAAGAAATCACTATCTATAATCACTATCTATTTTAGTTAAGTATTAATTTACAAACAAAACAAAACTCTTATAAAATTTAATACAGCCTCCGTGGCGCTATGGGCGAGTAGCCGGCTGCAAAGCGAGAGGGCGTGAGTTCTATTCCCGCACCGAGACAAATGTTTGTGGGATCCACAAAACTTTGTTTCTGGTCTGTGTTATGGGACCACAAGTCCCTCGTAGTTCCTGATACCCGCGATACAGGTTTACCTAGTGTGGGATCGGGATTATGTGTGTGACTGTTGGGTGTATTTATTTATTATTATTTATTAGTGCGGGTGAATATTTTTAGTGGCAGTTTTCTATATCAGTATACCGTCTCAGAAAATCAGCATATTCAGTTTCATTATTTGATAGTAAATCGAACTCTTTTGAATACATTCTCATCTTACACTTTAGCTCTGCTACACCACTTTCTAACGGAGCTAGCTTTTTTACTAATCTACGTTTTGATTCACGCACAACACGCAATTTTTCATTAGTTTCTGATCTTGCATTTTGACCTAATATTTTTTTTTTCTTCTTATGGTTTGATGTCAATGCAGATGGACGAGGTTTTTCTGTAATGGAAACATATTCTGAAGTACCTGGAGGCATATTTAATTAAATAAATAACTTAAAATTTGTAAGGTGACAACATTTTTGCACATAATGCCAAAAAGGTATGCCATCAGTCAGCTATTTTTTTACATGTCTAAACTGCAAGAAACGGAATTTAAATATCATCAATCTCAAATCCACAGGAATTACAATATAAAAATCAGCTGTTTAGCAGCAATTTAATGGGGCGACCTGTAATATAGTTACAAAATTTTACCCAGCATAGATTTCGCTCAGTAGTTTGCAGTTCTTGTAAAACGTTCAGACCTTCTGAACTCACAACCTGTGATATAAAAAACTTTTTATGTGAACTCAACACTATGATAATACTAGTTTTATTGAGGATACTAAGGTAAACAACCGCCATACAAATATCTAACACCCAGACTTACACCCGAAACAGCTATTCAAATATACCATAGCTGCATGGCTGGGAATCAAACCTTAAGACCTTGACATTGTTTTTTTTACATAGGTGATATTTCACTAAAATGTTCATAGCACATTTTGGTATATTTCGCAGGCTCCCAATTCAACCTACATTGAAATACCTGAAATAGTAGAATAAAACATTGTTTGAATAAATCTGGGTAAATAAAATTTACAACCTGGCAGCACCAAACCTATAAACGATTTTAATTTTTGAGTAAAAATACTCTATTATTCTATATTCCTAATGGATTCGATGCTAAATCTTTCTTCAGAGTTCACTTATTTTTACATCACATGACATTACAACAGGAAAATAGTAACATTTTCAACTACTTACGAGTGAAAGATTATGCCGGCAATTTTTCGTTAACTACGGCTTTTACAGTCTAGCACACTATACCCCACCATTGACTTCTTTCGTGATATAAAGTATATTTTATCTTTTTCGTCTTTATCTCCTTTATTACCTCACAAAATATAATTAATAAAAATTTCTTTCGCCCGATTTGAAGTATGACAAACACTTTGACAAACAAAATAACGACGGGGACAAAAATAAGCCTTTTGTCTCTCTCTTTTACCAATGTTTCGTATCTTGCGATCTCTCTTTCACTTTATGAAGTAGAATAATGGCTCCATCTTTAGGTTTATAATCAAAGGTTAATAGAATACGTAATTGCTCTTGTATGCTGAGCTACTCTATGTGAAATGAATTGTATTCTACTTATTTAATCCATTAAAAACCAGTTGCAAATGCCCTGTCTACACGCTCTGTCATGTCGTGCCTGCATGCATAACTGCAACAGCACAAACCTGAGCTGTTGGGCAGTAGCGACCCTATGTACCCGAGTGCTCCCGGAAGATAGTCCTGTTCTTCAACTCTGGCTTGCCTTCTCTGGCCGGCTGGAGTGAATACTGGTGAGGAATAGATTGAAATCGTGAGAGCTTTATGCTCGTAGGGTGGATGTGAAACGTAAGTGGTTAGTGGGCAACGTGATGGGACCATAGGGGAACAAATGATCATTGTTTAAAGCCCAATAACACCGCTCCATCTTTTAGCCAATAATTTGGTATTGGCTCCCTTGTCGCTTTTTCTAGCAACTATTTTGGGAAGCCCATCTAGCTATGTTGATGAGTCCCCACCTGCCTAATATATTTGTGTTTTAACATAGGTAGTTCACGCAGAGGCCCACAGACTACTTAGAAAGAACTGACGTCAGAGGCCATAGTCATTTCCATAGACCCAATTATACAATCTAATAATACTTTACCTCATTAAACCAGTATTAATTATTAATTGTTGTCTATGCCTACAATAGTCCTACACCAGCCGAGGGCTGTACTTGGGTACACTTCTATAGTGTAAACAGGAATGGCCGTTGGGTGGTGTCACATAACAATATAAAAATGTCTAAAATTGTCACGCCTTCCAACAATGGTCCGGGATTCTGTAGTCCCGAGATTATGGTATGACAAAACATAATCATAATAATATAACACAGTGGTTAGCATAGATACATACGACGGTAGGTATAAATTATGCACTTCGGCAATCTTCGTTTTGTTACGAATTAATTTACAATGAATTGTCGGTTATCTGCAGTTATCTGGGTCCGATCAGATGCTATACCATGTCTGTAGATGTATATTATGATGTGTTCGTATTTTCGCAATAAACAAAAGTTGCCAAAGCGGGTTACATTAGTCGGAGTATCGTACTTTATAGGGAATTCATACTGGCAACACTAATTTTGACATTTGTTTGACTGTGTTTGATTTCGAAGACGTTTCATAATTCCACGAATCTGTTTAGTCACTTAATTTTAATAATAACGATGGTGTTTTGAATAGATTCGATATATCTATTAATTCTGTAAATTGTGATGCTAATGGCGAATTGTATTATTCAAGTATTTTGTAATACGGATACTTATTTCTAGAGTACCTATATAAACATTACTATACTTACCTAAATACCTACGTTCTAAAGAACACACGTAAGTACGAAATGCTTACCTACTTACAAACAAAGACTTGATAACGACGACTTAGGTAAAAAAAACGTAGTGTTTCTCGATGCATTAAATATGTATATTTTATACATAACCAGAGATTTATTGTACATAATATGTACTATAACAATCAGTTTTCGCGAAAGGCCTTGCGTTATGTTAAATTAAAAAGTTTGCAGTATGTACAACCTATTATTCATTTATAGTGTAACTAAAACTAACTAAGTAAATAAAAATTAAGCGAATCAATAAACATTTAAACATACATATACATCACATACATTCTTTGAAACTTATTGAACTACATATTCATTTAAAATGAGTATGTAAAAATTACTGTGGAATCAAAAACTTCCTTTATTGAAGTTAATCATTAAAGTGACACTGTAGTTGCAATAATATATCATGCTTGCTTATATTACTTATGTTCCTTATATTCTACTTACTATTAATAGTGTTTTGACAGATCTTCCATACAAAATGATTTTTTTTTATTTAAAGCATTATCTGGCATATGTGCAAGTGGGTCACCTGACGGTAAGTGATCACCACTGCCTATGAACACCCAAAATTCCAGAAGAATTATGTGTTGCCAATGTTGAAAGGAAAGGGATTGTAAAAGGGAAGGGGATTTGGGCCTCTCAATATCTCACTCACCATAGAAACACAGCAGCAAGCGTCTATTTCTGGTTGAGCCGACCCATTCATGCTGTAGACAAGAAAATGAAAATGTGTTAATAGTTTACTGCCAGTAAGCAAATCTTTTTGTAAACAGAATAATGGGAACAACCATAAAGAAATTGCTTTAAACAATTAGTACTGATTGATTCACTTTTGCACCTTGCACAACAATTGAATAAGTGTCAGTATATTGATAGTTATAGTGCCATTATTCAATCCCAATGTTCAGGGGTGTATTAATAGACAATTGTACCCAGTTTTTCAGTGGTCCTGTCCGGTTCCAATTAATTATCTTTACTGTCTTAACGCCATACGCGTCCAGAAATGTAAACAGATATGTACCCAATTTTTTATTAAGCATTTTGACAGCCTCTGTTGCAGTGGGTGACTAACAGACTGTGAAATGAGAGGCCGCAGGTTCGATCCCTGCAATGGGACAAATATTTGTCTGATCCTTAAATATTTGTCTTTGATTTGAGTTTTCAATAACCACGACAAGATAAGTATCTTACTGTGGAGTCTAGGCTGCAGTGGTGGATCCAGGATTTTGGTAGAAAAAAAGAGAATATACTATACCTACTTACAATGGAACAAGTAAGGATAAGCAATGAAAATTATATTGTAGGTAGTATATAGTAGTACATACTAAGAAAGTAGGATTATATCAAGATTAATTTGAGATTTGTCAGTGAACCCAAATGGTTTTGGGAGAGGCTTGAGCCCCATATACCAAGCCCCCCCTGGATCCGCTACTGTCATTTCAACTGCCTCATTTGCTTTTCCTCACCCTTTGCACCTATATTTGAGAAAACACTTAAGTGGGTCCTCTGCTTACTGTGTATGTGATTAGTCCATTTTAAAAATATAGTGTATCTTCTTTAAATGTATGTGTAAGAAAATGTCAAATTTCAGTTAACATAGTGGATATTGCTGGTTGATTTAAAAATGTGTGTTTACATTATTGAAACAATGGAAATTAGACACTAGTATTGAATACTCAGTTTAACTTAGGTACAACGGTTCATATTACTGTTTTGCCTACAAAATAAACATTATAATATCTTGAGTGCTGAATATGCATTTAAAGCAAATTGAATGTCAACATATCCATAATGTCTGGAACAATATTTCTTCCACAAACCAGAATACATATTGTATGTTTGTTAAAGTCTATTATGGAACAGGTCTAGTAATTTTATTTTAAATTAATTTCTACAATAAGTTTTTAAATTATAAATATTGATATAATACACTTTATAACTTCTAAAACCAATATTTTAATAATGAAATTCTCCCACAGAATGGGATTCACACGATATCAAAGATTTCTGGCCTTAATGATGGTGGTGACAGGGTCCATCAACTCCCTGAGCACAAAATGGGCTGATATAATGACGGCAAAAGGATCTGATGGTGTCGAGAGAGATTTTGACCATCCATTCCTACAGGTCAGTGGGTTCTTTATTTTACATATAGATACAGATACATAAACCCGAAGGGGTAGGTTGAAGTGTAATCAGTACACCCACATTTCGCCGAGGTTATTTCCGTCCCATGATGTGATAGGGAGTGGAGCTTATCGCTAAAATTTTCACAATTGCAGACTGCGGGTTGATACTATGCATTTCGTAATAGACAATCCCAATATTACTTTTACCTGACCCGGCGTAAACATTACAACTGCGCCACCGAGGCAGTCCTTATATTAATAAATTTGTAAATAATACAGAAATGAAACGGTGAGACAGAGGTGAGCAGTGCGATCCGACATCTATGGCGCGCATATTCATTGTTAACTATCGCACGCTTTAAAAATAAGTAAACCAAAATGCGAAAGTGCCAAATCTTGCATACCTAAGAATTCATTATTGAATTTTGAAGGTATGTGAAGTCTTCCCACTTTAGGCCAGCATGGTGAACTAAGGCACCTCGCTGAGTAAGGGGACCTATGCCCAGTGTGTCAGTAATAATATCATTATTAATTGGCAACAAATAAGTTTAACTGTAACTTAAAAAACACTTAAATACTTTTGTTATTCTAGTTCATCAGAATTTAAAATTATATGGGACTAGAGACAAACCCTATTGAATATAAAAATACTTATTTATTATAATTGGTCAACATTCTATTTATATCCTTTAATAAAGTTTGGTAAAACTGATTGCTGAAGACTTCAAGATGTTCACTGACTCCATTAGTTTTTATACTTAAATTGGTAAGGGAGTTTTGGAGGACAGCATTGTAATAAAGAATAAATTCAGTTTGGTCTAAAATCGTTAATTATTAGTATTGACTATGTTTATATTTTGCTAATATGGAGATGCGTTAATGTAATTCATTAATAAAAAATCATCCTAACAGACGGCTTCTATGTTCCTTGGAGAAATGCTGTGCCTCTTGGTGTTCAAGCTGGTGTTTTTAAAGACAAGGAATACCGGTGGACATAGCCTTACAAATGGCGAACAGGATTTTAACCCATTTATCTTGATGCCGGCAGCCATGTTAGATTTGGTAAGAGAAAATATGTATAGACTCAATGGCAGACTCTGTCTAGTGTCAATGGAATTTTTCAAAGTTCTAACCACAGGGGTTTGATTTAATTAACGCCGAAATACATTATTATTATTAATAAATTGTAAATTCCCAAACAAGTTGCAATCTCCTTACGGTTATTTATAAAGACTTTTTCTGCTTAGCGAATTTAGTTCAGCGAAGTAAGTACAGTAAGCGCAAAATAACTTGATCGATCTGAAGTTAGTCCTCACGCCTGACGACATACTTTAGTCTCTAAAGATAATAGTTGCGGCTACCGCCCCCGCTTATCACTAACTTCAGGTTGAACAAGTTACTTTGGGCTTATTATAATTACTTAATTACTACGCGTATTGTCTACAAATGGATCCTTGGTTTATGCTGAGCGATTGTACGTATATACCGACATACTTAGCACGCAACGAGCAGCGGTTTGCCTTATGGTAATTGATCTCCATCAGCCATGAATGCCCACCATACCAGAAGAATAATCAAAACGCTGCCGGCCTTAGAAAGGGGGCCGGCCTTGGGTAGACAGGGTAAGGACGCCATTACCCGTGACGCTTACGTTGTTCTCGCCCCCTACGGCATTGCTTTACCCACCTGCCTCTTGCATTAGTGACTAGCATTTGTGCGCGGAATATAGGTAATAAGCGCTTTTGACTTCCAAGGCTACACTTGCAAGCCAGGGCATTTTATGGGTTTGTTTATAGTGTTTGCTAATAGATAATATCTGTACCTACTTAAAGAATGCCATATGGAACAACACATGCCCTTTTCTGTCTGTAAAAATGTGTACATAATCTCTACTTCCACACCTCAAAATATTGACTAATGAATTGCTATTGTACAATGTGTATGAAAAAAATATTATCAATTTCAATGGTAGTTCATTGATATTGTTAATATTACTAAATATTATTATGTAGGTACATATAATTAGTTCGGAGTACAAGATAAGGGTATCGGCGAAAGGTCATCGGAACATACAGAACTAATATAGCTGTTGTGTTTTAAACAATTTTCGACCTTAAGTATTGTAACTGACGTTTTTCTTTTAATTGGTAATAATAAAGAAGTAAGGAAAGAAAATAATATATTCCAACAAAGTATTTCATACGATAGATATTCTGCAATAATGTCATCTGGGTAAATGTGTTTCCAAAGACTTAATTATTATGTAATATTACAACTAACAATATATATGTTTAAAACAGAATAATGTTAGTTCTGAAGATGGGAGAATACGTTTAACGTATCGGGACAAATGTAGTTTTGATTTATAATTATTATGCTGTGATTCTGCGGCAGTGGTATTTATGGTGGTAATCCCACTCCACTCATTGATGCTATTTTGTTGTTTTTACTATATAAAATCCCCAATAACCGAACTCATGATACAAACATTTACAATGGACAGGTCCGCACGAAAAAGTTCTGAGTAACTAAATTAGCATTCAGCATAGAAGTCTTAGAAACTCGTATAGTATTTAGCTTATGATTAGCTATTTACATTGGTTGAATATAATTAGGAATACACTAAGATACTAAACTAGTCACGAGAACTAAAACTTATATTCGGTCTGACTTACATTACGCAGGACTGTGTTCACCCGAACGAGCCCAATGTTATAGTACTTAAACAATAGTAACTTATTGCAGCTGTGCCATAGATAATCAAAATGGTTGATATGAAAACTCCTTGTTACTAAGTGCTCTTTTCTAACAGATCGGCACATCTATAATGTACATCGGTCTCACGCTGACGTACGTGAGCAGCTTCCAAATGTTTCGCGGTGCCATTATAGTATTTGTTGCTATATTGTCCATGACCTTCTGCGATCGCCAAATCACCAAGAGAGAGACCACTGGAATAGGTAAGAACGTGTGTTTCAATAATAATAATCGAATGTTTGTAACGATAGCGAATGTGAGAGCCTGTGAATACATTTTAGATATCAATCAATTATCATTAAACAATAACAAATAATGAAATAACGCCCGTATTCAAGAACAACACATAATAATGTAAGATATTTGCTACGCGTAGATTTGTGTATGCGAGATTAGTCTGTTATTTAATGATTTTTATGTGTTTGCGAGTGAAACTCCAGAAAAAGGTTTGAAAATATGTATCAGAGAAAAATATTGTTCAAAAGATATAAAGCAACGTTTTTTATTAATTACTACCACGGGTGTATGCGTGCATGCGTGTGTCTTTACGTACGTGCGTGCGTCCGATTTGGTTTTTTTTCTTGGTAAGCTGGTTTCATGGAAATGGTTCAAATCTTGTCAAGCCACTTAAAAGTTAGATATTTTTCTAAAAGACGTCTACGCCGGAAGGTTTAATTACTTTCATATTGTTGAAGCATATTATTGTCTTTTAGTAATTATCTAGGTAGAGGTAGATAATCTATAAAGCGAGCAAAGGTGCCCAAACATCCAAGTCATAACCGCATTGTTTGGTGGTGACATGAGAAACAAAATTCGCCCGCCAAAACATCCTTCGTATGTGCACACAACAATGCGTATACAAATGAGTATTGCTGTATTTGTTATCAAAACAACACACTGTCGATTTGGTCAGCTGTTAGAGATTACAGGCTTGTTACATTCAAATAAAAGATAGGGCGAAATAGAAACATAAAGGCAGATCAAACGTGCATTTTGTAGCAACATTGGTTTTTCTTTGTTAAGGACTTGCTGCTGAGTTGGGGTTTAAACTGTTTTCGGATGAGAAGCTTTCCCGTTTCGTTGCTATGTTTTTCAGGGTCCGAAAGGTGCTAAAAGGATCCTATTAAGACTGTGCACCATGCCAATCACCTTGACAGTTTGCGCCATTCAAAAATGACCGGAATGAAGGTTACACGCGGGTGCAGCGTTTTTAATGGTTTTTCTTTTGCTATTTCAACATTTTGATCAGAATGAAATAAAAAAACCGCATCCAAATCGGTCCATTCATTTACGCAGTCCAACGGCCATAGTTGTCGGGGGTTAATAACCTAATGATAAATCTGCAAAAAAAAAGCGTCGCTAGTAATTATTGTGTTAACAGACTGATTTTATTTAAATCCGTAAACAGTTGAATTTACTTTATCATTAATTTGTGTAGGTATTGATCGTTACGTCTTTCAATGGCCCTTCTATATCGACAACCTTTAAAAATTAACACATTTATGGACTTTTTCCTTGAATAATAAATATAATGTAAAATATATAAATTAAACTGAGTTACTGCCGCGTTCAGACTTCAAATTATGGGTCAAGCATTCATTAGCCTACATACATATGCACACACGCCTGTAATATCCGAAAGGGTAGGCAGAGTTGTAACCAGCACACCCACATTTCGCCGAACTTATTTCCATTCCATGATTTGATAGGGGACGAGCCTATCGCCATACCGGGCACAATTCCAAACTTCGTATTTCGAAATAGAAAAACCCAATATCAGTTTTACCCGACTCGGGAATGGAACCCAAGACCTCAGCACAGCAGTCATACCGCATACGCATTATAACTGCGCCACTAAGGAAGTCATTCATTAGCCCTTTCTTAGAATTCTATTATTTCCGAGAAACGTGAATCCAGATCATTTTTGGTCTACCTACTAAGTACATAAAGCATTTTCTATAATCAGTAAATTATAGAATGAATGACAATTGATTTTGTAATGAATTTTTACTTAATTTCTAAGTGCGGCAGTTAGAGCATATTTCAATGTGTAAACTTTATTTATCAAATACCATATAACGACGGCAAAATACATAATGATCACACTGTCGCATAAATTGTTATGATTTCTGGTATCTTTCTTTATTTTATTTTTTTGTTATTCTGACTTGTCATAAGCTTTATTTAAATCGCCTACGTCATAATCAATAAACTCTTTAATTATCATAATATTAATTTGAATTACATAAATAGAAAGATTAAATAACTAAATAAGGATAGTAGAAAGTGTGACGTCAAGCAGATGTCAAATTTCACAAAATAAATCCAAAAATATTTATGATTTTCACATCACATTCCTTGACTTATTCTAAAAGACGTCCTTTTGTATATTCATAATATATATATATTATGATAATGGATACTTTTTACAATATTAATTTCATCTGGATACCTTAAGCTTTTCTTGTGAAAAGACAAAACAGACAGGACCTAGAAATGTCATCACCATCTATATACGTGAGAAATTTAATCGGTCACGTTGTTGTCACCGACGAGGCATATCGCTATCATAATGAACTTATCGATACCTACTTACGTATGTCTTTGTTTTATTATTTCTATGTATTTTGTTGGTGGGAGGTAGTGTTGAGTAGGACATACAAGAAGCATTACATTTGTCCCGTACATGACGAAGTAATGTAAGAGCGGCTCAATTTTGTTGCATGTACTACTTAAATTTGATGTCTCATTTCTCTGTTACTACTCCCATAACACGAGCTGCGTGCGTGAAAGAGTTAGAACGAGCCTCGCCTCATTTGAAGTTGGACCTTGTACTGGCTCAGTACAAAAAAGAGGCTACACTTATAAACTCATTTAAATATCGTGTTCTACTCAACACTAGTGAGAGGTACCTTATTCATATTATTTGCACCTGATTGAATAGCGAACATCGGTACAGAATATGGTGAAAATCCCACCAAAGTGGGTTCGTTCCTTTCTTCGCTTTCTTGGGTCAGCCGGTGTATATCTAGATACTTTAGACCGGTATAATTATGGCGACAGTAGAATGACCCTGCATCTCTCAATGAGCGACAATATATTTGGACTGTATTGCACTTACCATCAGGCAGTAGCGGATCCAAGGGGCTCAAGCTAAAAGCATTTCGATCCACTGACAAACCTCAAATTAAACTTGATATTATCCTACCTTCTACTCTCAACTGGGTCAAGCCCCCTCCAAACCAAAATCCTAGATCCGCCACTACCATCACTTTGCGGTGCCACGATAAAAATATGTTGTTTCTGTTTTTCTAACGATAAAGTTATCCGTGCTTTTTTCTTGTTGCAGTTGCACTATGTTATTTTATGTTTTCTTACTAGTTTATGACGTAGACTGTTTATCAGTACAGTTCGCACACAGGAAAAATTTATATTTACTCAATATATCATAAACTTTCGTAAATCAACAATGGCTTGATACGCCATGGAATTTATTTCTTGCTCGAGGAGCGCGAAGCCGTGGATTCGATTCCCGCACCCGTATCAATATTTATATGATGCACAAATATTTGTTTCGGGTCTGAGTGTTGTGGGACCGCAACTACCTCGTAGTTCTTGATATGCACGACACAGGTTATCCTATTGTAGGGTCAGGACTATAAGTGTGCCTGTTGAGTCTATTTATTTATATATGTGGAATTTTGCAGTTGATTTGCTCAAATAAAGCCTTTATTGGTACTAAATATTTTTTTTCAAATGGCTATGGTTGTTTTATTCTATTTGTCATCTTATTGATTCGTTAGACCACTGTATGAATCATCGCAAGCGTTTATATAATAATTTAACTCATACAAACAATTATTGTAATTAATATGAATCATCATCAGATACGTCAGACATTGGAAATAATAAGAATATAACGGTCACTATGTTCTCTGCTGATTTTATCGTGTAATCGTTTACTACGAAATTACTAAATACATTATACATACTTAATGTGGCAGCTGGGTATTATTAGCAGATTTTTTATTGAATTTAACAAGATTATTCTACAAAATAAAAAACCGGTTTAGTGCGAGTCAATATAAGTATGTAGAGATGGATGTATGGGATGATGTCACTGCCATTATGATGCGTGTGTTACGAAGGGCATGCAAGATGTTTCCACTACGCGCCCACTGTTTTCTCCACATAACCCTATTTATGATTATAATTAATATATTTGATATAAGTTATGTTTGTACGTATACTTGGTGTCACTCTGTTTTTATTCAATATATCATACGAGCAAGTGAGTTACTCTCCTCCCCCTAGAATCATGGGCACCAACAATACCAAAATCATGGTATGTTGGCAACCTTGTAAGCAAGGGCTAATTGAGGGATTTTGGAGGGTAAATTAGGCCTCCGGATATATCGCTCAATGTGCGAAACACAACAGCAAGCAAGTGCTTCAGGTCGATTTTCAGTGTGATAAGAAACCGGCGGAATAGACCCATCCATGCTCTAGACAAAATCGTCTATGGCGTGGCTCATCACATTTTCAGTAATAGCCATACTGTTCCTATAATAAACGGCCATTCTAATACTGTTACCTACTATGTTCCGCCCCTAAAATCGTCATCTATGATAAATCCTATTACTATTGTAAATGTGGAAAATCGGATGTTTGTGAGTTTAGTTGTTTGTAAGTCTGTCGTGCATCTTTTTCCGCCTATTGACAACTAATCCTTCCATCAGATTTGAATGACTTCCAACTTATTTATTAATAGCCTTATTTATAAAATTCTCTAGACAATAAGGTTTTGGGTAACGTAACTTAAGGTTTAAAATCATAAAAAAGTCGAGTCACACCTGATTTAATATGCGTTGTTCCACAGTTCTCGTCGTTATGGGTCTGCTAGTAGTCGGTATAACTGACTCCTTGTACCCGTCAGGCGAGTCAAAGGGCAGGAACAGTATCATTACCGGAGACTTACTGATCATCGTAGCACAAGTGGTGTCCGCTTGTCAAATGGTGTATGAAGAGAAATATGTGACAGGTATGGTTTGTATTTTTTTTATAGCACACTAGTAAACATGGCAAATTGCCCGTGCAGGGTGCACTCCGCATCGAAGAAAATGTTAGTGTGATCATTAAATATTTAATTCGGGTCTAGGTGTTGTGAGGCTGAAAGTCGCTAGATTATTTGATCTCTCAACACTACACATAACCGTATCTTACTGTGAGATCAGGACTATCCATGTGGTTGTTACTTCTTTGTTATGTGTTATTTATTATTCCGGGAATTACTTATCTGTTACAAACATCTCTTTCAATGAAAATTTCCGTTGTACTTAAATTTAACATAGAAATTTCTTATCTCGCCGGAAGAAGTTTTACTGCAAAAAATGTAATAGGACACTGATAATTTCCAGGACTAGATATCCCTCCATTGCAAGCAGTAGGTTGGGAGGGCGTGTTCGGTTTCTCTGTGCTATCTGTACTACTGGTGATCTTCTACTGGACACCGGCGTTGCCTCACTTCGGTCACAACCCCAGGGGTACCGTCGAGGACGTCATTGATGGATTCATACAGATGGGTGAGTGAATAATTGTTATAGTTTGTGCGTTTCACCTAGACACAGTGACCTCTGAATCCTATTATTTGTGTGCACCGCATGACGTCTGTCAGTCTACGTCATCGGTCTACGTAATAAAATTAGAACGCTTGTTTTTTTTTTGTTTGTTTGTTCCTTAAGGAACCGGCTAAGATCAGAGACCATGCTGCCAAGTCATTAGTTATATTATTTTCTTATATTCCAAGAACGATGAAACGGGGGTGTGGCCGATTTCAAGGTCTTGTTGGAGTTTTGGTGTTAATTCCTTTCAGTTCAATGCTTCTTAGACTACTTTCTTCAAGCGGATCGAACGCACAAGGTCGATCAATACCCTTGGTCAAAAATCACCTAAATTCACTTATTTCAATGTTTCCATACACTATTCAGCATCGTAAATGATTATTGCACAAAACCACTACTTTTATACAACAAACACAACTTAAAACTAGTTTAGGAAATAATTAAAACAAGAGAGCCACCGCACTGTCAGAATTCCCGCCAAAACTCAGGACGCTTGGTTTCTATAAACATTTTTTTTTTGTTAAATTTTCTCTATGAAGGAAATGGCAAAGGTTTGTAACCATGCAGCCTAGTCTGCCGTTAGTTTATTCAAATCTGGGAACAATTTGATTAATCAAAGCCGTAATAAAAAGCCAAAGCCATGACAATAATTTTCTCTTAAAAGGCCGAAACCATGTCCTGAATCTTTTTATACAGAATAAATTCTATACCACAGATCACGGAATATATAGTGCATACGTCAATGTGCATAGAAACTAAGTGTGCCAATTTTTAATAAGTATACTCGCGGTGCGCATAGATATTATTGTGCGCTTTGCTGCGTTGCGCCGAATGATGCACTTAATCGCAGGATGTGTGTTCTCTACACAAACAAATCATATAATATATGTTATCCGTAATCTGTACCTGTATGTCTGTGATTATAAAATTGAAGAGTTAATAAAAATTAAATTTCTAATTTTAGGTAACAATCCTCTAATCATGGTAGCGACTCTGGGTACAGTCATTTCTATTGCTTTCTTCAACTTCGCCGGTATCAGTGTCACCAAGGAGATGTCTGCTACCACAAGGATGGTGCTGGATTCAGTGAGGTATGTACTTTACGCGTATTCTTGAATATTATACTTAATGGTAAACTGCTACGTATGTAGACTGCCTCGGTAGCGCAGTTGTAATGCGTAATTGTCACGATTAATGCTGACGCTGAAGTCTCGAGCTAGATCCCCGAGTCGAGTAAAAGTGATATTGGGTTTTTCTATTACGAAATGCTCAATATCATCCCGGAGTCTGGAATTTGTGCCCGGTATGGTAATAAGCTCGCCCCCTATCACATCGTGAGACGGAAATACGCTCGGCGAAATGTGGGTGTACTGGTTGCACCTCTGCCTACCCCTTCGGGGATTACAGGCGTGAGTGCGTATATATGTATAATGTTAGGTTTTTGTATTATGTCAGTACATAAGACATTAGCCTTCTCTACCCATAATTATCCCTTTCGTTTAAGGCCGGCAACGCGCATATAATTTTTTGGTATTGTGGTCGTACATAGGGCGGTGGAGATCATTTATCATGTGGTGACTCACTGGCTCGTATGCGGATGCTGTACAAAAATAAATAATAGGACATAATCTCAACTTGGGGAATAAACTCCTGGTATGTGTATGATGTGTAGGTATAATACTTTATTTAAAAAAAGCACCTTTTGAACTGCTGCCTTATTTTTATTTTAAATCCTAGATCTGCAAATTGACTGGATTGCGTTGCACTCCCCATCAAGTGTATGCAACTTTACTGAACCGAGGTTAAAAAATACGTTAATTAGTCGATAAATGTTACCCGAATATTGTGTAACAGGTCGTTATTATCAAATGACATCACTATTTTGTGTGATTCGTATTTTTTTATTTCAGGACACTCGTCGTATGGATGGTGTCGTTGGCAGTTCGCTGGCAAATGTTCCACTGGCAACACCTTATCGGCTTTGGCGTCCTTATTTTGGGAACTTGTGAATACAACGGTCTTATGCCGTGGAGCCGACGCACGCCTGTCGACGATGACGAGGAAGAAAATCAAGTCGTCAATACTGAGGCAGATGTGGCTGATGTCGAAGCTTAGATACAATGCATGGAGATTGTAAGACGTATTTTTTTGTATAGACATATGTTTATTGAATTGACGAATAACAATAAGACGCCACATATAATACAATTTACCTTATTTTTGATAAGCGAAAGCGATTGAAGAGTTTAAGTTTCTATGCTGGTTTTACTTCTGGGAAGCGACTTTAGAGCGCTATAAGTGGTAGCAACTTTCGGGACTAATTAAAAATGTATAGAATGGTCTGACAAAATTGAAAATCGATCATAGCGTGTTTGACAACAGCGCCATTCATCTCGCCAACTTATAGTTATGAACTCGCATACATAAAAATACACTCAAGTTATTTAAAAATACTCGATACACGGAATTCATTTTAAAAATGTCATTTTTGATCATAAACGATTTAAATGTTTCTTGTAAAAAGTTTTGATAGCCCCTGTGGCGCAGTGAGCGAGTAGTCGGCTGCGATACGAGTGACCGCCGCGCCGCGCCGGTTCGAACTGTGTTGTGGTATCTTAAAGTCCTTCGTAGTTCCTGATACCCACAGTGCAAGTTAGCCTAGTGTGGAACCAGGACTATGTGAGTAACTGTGGGGTGCATTAATATATATATTACTAATTAATATAATAAAATACAAATAAATAAATTGATAATTTTTATGAGTCGGTCATAGGGCGACCGAGTCTCCGTGTTATTATTAAATCTTATGTAAGTCATTATCGACCATAATAACACAATCAGTCGAAGTTTTGTTCAATAGATCTGTGGTTAATCTTAAAACACATGACGTGATTCGTGAAATCAAGCCTTGAATAATTGAATCGACTATTGGGGAATGTGACAAGTCGCATCATATTATGTAGCAGTGCATATGTGACTAGATGTACGATGTTATGTGGCGTCTTGAACGTTTATTTGTTTGTGGATGATTCCGAACATGCAATTGTTGACAGTCGCTAACCACAAGCGATACTAGTAATTTTTATAATCTCATGTGAATTTCGAATGTATTATGGCGTTCAGTGTAACACATTACTTTCGTTCTGCAATCATTTTCAGAATGGGAATAATTTTGATGATCTAATTGGAGCCGGCCCTAACATATCGATACTCGTTATTTTAATTGTCATAAGGGATGTATCGATATGATAAATAAAGCGGTCGCTCCAACCGCCCACTGGCTAGTGTATCCTGAAAGTAGTCTGGCCGGCACTAGGTTCAATATTGTGAATATTTTTATAGAATATATTAACGCAGTGCTACGGAACAAATTTCGCCATTATACATTAATTTGCTGGACTGTATATAATTATACTCGTGGAAGAACGTAAAACACAATATTAATTATTTTATATTATAGTAAACAAAAAGATTAATGGGTTATGATTTCGCGTACTTTTTGTTCATGACTATAGAATTACTTTAAAAACGAATTTGTTATGGGATAAAGCTAATCCAATTCTATTGTATAATTATATAGAGGTTGGTTTAAGTATTCGATCAAATGACAGTGAGCGTTGACGCCGGTCGAGCGTAGCAAACAATGAAAACGCGGAAAGCTAATCGTACTCACGTTCAGTGTGACCATATCTTCCCTACTTTGTTCGGGACTCTTCCAAATCCTGTCAAAGTATAATTAAAAAATTCCGATATATTTCTAGAAGCCCAATAAACCCACCAAATCCCTAATCTGTTCCTTTTAAGGTCAACAACACAACCATGATTCTTCTGCTATGTAACATAACGTACGTTCATAGGTGGTGAAACCCAATTACGATCAGACAACCCACTTATCCTTATAGTAATGCCGGCGCCATACACGTGAGCAAAGTTTGGGCACACATTTTTAAAACATTTGAATACATTTTGTGTGCCCAAATTGGAACGCAAATATACGTGCCAGATTTGTCTTCAAATAACTGCAAACACATTCAAATTTGATATCACTACTTTTTTGTATTAAACATTGCTTTGTACTAGCTAAGTGTGGCAGGTTGATCTTTGTTTACTTCGATGTGCGCTGAAAACCCGACTCTGCATGGCAAACTGCAAATGTGTGCTCAAACTTTGCACACATACGCAAATACACGGGCATTTGCGTATGCGCCACACTTGGTGCGTTTGTAGGCATTTGCGTATTTTAAGCTAAATTTGGCGCCGGTATAATACTGCCAAAAACATGCCACATGATAAAATAATGAGCCAATTCGGCCAAAATAACAGGAATCTGTGACATATATTCACTCGCGCTTACGTGGGATTTCATCGGAGCAACTCTATGTTGTCTTTTATAAGTAGGTATCGGCTACCGCCGACCGACATCATCGGTTATCGTCGATCGACTACTTTTAGCCTTATGTGATTATAGGTTTAAGTGTTTAGTGTCTTGACATATAAAAAATATATTATTATAACAAAGTGTACTGCACTAAGGCCCGTATTACAGAAAAATACTGAAATGAGCTCTTTGCTAAGTGTCGATTTCTATACACGTGATTGGTCTATTTTTGGCGCCAAACAAAAACGGACTAATCGCGTGTACAGAAATCGACACTTAGCAAAGAGCTCACTTGGAATATCGTTCTGTAATACGGACCTTAGACACGTCAATTAACTTTAAT
Source organism: Mimas tiliae (assembly GCA_905332985.1). Taxonomy (NCBI): domain Eukaryota; kingdom Metazoa; phylum Arthropoda; class Insecta; order Lepidoptera; family Sphingidae; genus Mimas; species Mimas tiliae. The sequence goes on along the minus strand of HG995239.1, from coordinate 11,306,009 downwards.
TGGCATTAGGTATTTTTTAAAATTCGTTTATTTCTATACTCAGAGCCAGCTAACGCTGTTAAGGCTGTCTGGAAGAAATCGCTGTTTGCGATAAGACCGCCCATTGTATCACCCTTACTGTATGATCCTCGTTTTATAAGCTACCTACTTTATTTAGTGTGTAATAAAGAATATTCTATCTATCTATCTAACGCTTTACGTTCTGTTACTAAGTCCAAAAACAATATTGACATCTCTGAGAAATATGTAATCGAATTCTAAGAAATGGCTAATAAATACTTAAACTTAATTGACGCCTCTGAGTACGGCAGTTAATAGATAAGTAATGATTAATGAATTTACTAAGTTGTCGAAATAGTATTATCGGCATAAATAAGGTACCAAAAAGAACATATTATTAGTATCGTGACTATCAATGTACAATAATAATAAACGGAATATACTGAAAACAGTTGGAACTGTTGCTCTACCGTCGTTTCCATAAAAATTATGCAGTAGTAACCGTTATCGTTGCGAAAAACTGAAATACTCAACAAGGATTGTATACAAAGTTGATTTATTAATGAATAATGATATTTGTGCTATAAATTCGAATATTATCGTACTATTTTGCTTGTATAAGATAATTATTTTTTTCACTTTTTAATAACTCAATGAATTTTATATAAATTTAAGAACATGAATTTCAAAACCTATTTATATTGTATAAGCAAATATGTGCCTCCATTTTTAGACAATTTAGACAATTTTTTTTATTGCGGTTCTATATTGAAGTGATGTCAATGTAGTTTTAGTTTATAACGATTATATTATGGAATCTGAATAAAATTTTATAATTTTTTTTTATTTATGAGACGTCACTTTAAACCCTTTGTCCAACAGACTGTGAACTGAGAACAATACATGTTGACATTAAAATTACGCTGCACTGTTTCATTTCTATGTGACTAGTTTCAAGCGACTCCATAAACTACATAATAAAGCGATTTGCCACGCCTTCTGTTCGCTGTCTGTTGGAAAAAGGCACATAAATGCCCAAAGCATGCGGCAATCAATGTACGGGAATTTCGCTGCGATTTATGAATGTCACTCATATCAGTGAAGTTTGCCATCTGGCCATAGAGTATACCTACCTAATACTAGATTATACTAGAACGCCACAAGTCGATACCTGAAGTTGTGGGTGTCAGATGGCGGATCACCCCATATAATACAAAATACCGTCAAATCTATGGTACGAGAAGGCAGACAATGACACTAGGCTGGAATAACGCCAGGCAGTAAGTATACAAAAATATATTGTTTCATTATCACTGGGATCTAGATTCCACAGCCTTAAATGAAAATAAACTTGCATACTACAAGTGGGCACGCCACACGTCGCAGCCCGTATACGAAACATAGATAAACATATTTATTCTCCCATAATAAGTACTAAATATTTATTTCCTTTGACCTAAATATATCTTCTTTCTTGAACAAAAAGTTAGCAACTTTTAGTACGCGTCGTATTGTCTAGCTTTATTAAACATGCGTACACGACTTGTGTCTTGTATGGGCTCTCGCGAGTACGCGAAACAATCAACCTGCTGTTGTTAAATACCGGCGAGAACGCACAATTTTACCGACCAAATTAAAATTAACCTTTATCCTCCATGACAACTGCTTGGCTTTACCAGTAGTGATAAAGGAAAACTTTATTTCTGTATAAAATACCTATCAGCAGTTCGACGGGTAATTAAAGGTCAATAGCCTAAGCTCATGTTTATTTTCTGCTAGTCTCTGAAGCATTTAGATTACACACTCTGTTCTACTTTAATATAAAGGTCAAATCCATTATCCTGTCACCTGGATTATATTCTGCTTTTAATTCCATTCTCGTGAACTGGTTCGCCCCTGAATCAGAGTGGAAATGTGGAGTGTCCTCCACACTCGATACACACGCGGTGTATCGTGACAAATAACAATTTTCGACATTTTCGTAAAATTATTTGGCACTAAATTTAAGCAAATTACTCTATACTTACCTACGTCGGGAAGTACATATTTCCATCGGCTATACGGTACCTACATCACTGGTAAAAAGAGACGCAGTGTTGTCTATTATGTCACGTGTTATTTAGTATTTTGTTTCGAGCTTAGCCAGATAATTAGTTAGGTACTTACTAGGTCCGTATAACATTACGTAGGTAGGGGAAAGTGTCCACCCTTCGTACACTTTTTCGTTTTATTTTTTTACTTCATAATTAACTGATTAACATCTCTGGTGTAATTATGTAAGTATCATAAATATATCGCAGATAATTATAAAATAATGCGAATATGGCTTGACATTGTATGAAATTTCGAGATTTGGGGGCCCTCTAAGACCTCGGCCTACACCGCTACTGCCCATGCCACATGGGCCATATGACAACTTGCACCACTTTTGTTAAAAATTAATTTCTTAATTTCTAAAGATCTGAGGGGCTAGCACGGAAATCTTGCGAAAAGTTATTCGAGCTGTCATTGACAACAATTTCTATGAGATTTTGGTACAGCGCCTCTATGGTCCGTAAAAGAAACTAATATATATGGAATATAGACCAATGATATTTAAGGAATTATCTATCGAGCCCTCGATACCTTTACATTACGATTTCGATAGTTTTCCGTGCTAGCCCCTCTGTATGTGATACCCAGTGATATGTATAAGCCTTGGTTGTAAGCCAAAACCTATACGACAAATTCACCGCTGGTTGTTTCTAGAAGGTCCCGTCGCTGTCCCGGCCTCACGCTCTAAGAGTGCATAGAAATAATAAAATACATAACACATACAAATAACCTACACTCACCCCGACTCCGCCAGCTTCCGAAACAATTTTCCACAACTGCGCCACTTTAAAATCTCTGTTTTTTGCCGACTTATTTACTATTTGTGTTTTCTCCTTGTATTCCGATCGCCACTTTTTTCAGAAGACCAAGTTCTCTCCTTTTTCCCGCTAGAGAGCGCTTGCAGTAGCCGGCGTAACAATTCATCCAATCATTATATATTTTCTGTGTGTGCCTTCTCACACCGTGTTGGTGGCAGAGTCCCCAACCCCATAAATAATTATAGAAATACGTTTTGAAATAAACTAATAGAATATTTATAATTTTAAATGCAACAAATGTGATGTATGTATGTGTGTACCGTAAATTCAATTGGCGAACTGTATCCGCTTCCTTCTTTGCTAAGTATAGATAATAAACATCCCCGCGCCCGAGAAAGGCTAAAAAGCCTTTATCAAATTAACAACTTCTAAACCGTATAGAAAATATAAATGAAAAATAATAACTTCAAACTAAAAATAAATTCTCCTACTCCAGTGGCAGCCTAGCTATTTTTACCACTGGCCTCAAAAATATCCCTGAGAGAGTTTTCAGCCTCACAGATCTGATCACCCCATCCTTCCCAGGCAGAAGTTCTATAACCCTCCCGCGTTTCCATTTAAGAGCAGGAACATTCTCCTCTTTAACTAAAACTAGGTCCCCTATCTTAGGCGGATCCGTCGGTGTTGTCCACTTATTGCGGTTCTGTAGACAATGCAGGTACCGGTCACTCCACTGCCTCCAGAACCTTTGAGTTATAGCCTGAACTAACCTAAACCGACCTAAACGTGTATTAGTCACATCTTCCAGATTATATTCTGGTACAGAAAGCAATGGTTTACCAACCAAGAAATGTGCTGGTGTCAGCACTTCAAGATCCCTAGGATCATTAGACAAGGGACACAATGGTCGAGAGTTGAGTACCGCTTCAACTCGGGCAAACACTGTAGTCAGTTCCTCATAAGTCAAAACTTGCTCCCCGATCATACGTTTTAATAAAGTTTTCGCAGATTTTACAGCCGCCTCAAATAAACCCCCGAAGTGTGGCGCCCCAGGAACGTTGAATAACCAAGTAATACCGCTCTTGGCTGCAACGTTCGTCAGGTTATCCTCAACTTCCCTATTCCGTAGATATTTATTAACCTCGTTAAGGTGTTTGTTCGTCCCTACATAGTTAGTACCATTATCGGAACGTATCACGCTCGGTAGTCCGCGCCGAGATGTGAACCGTGTTAAAGCCGCCGTGAATGCCTCTGTCGTTAAGTCTCCAACAACCTCTAGATGCACCGCTTTGGTTGCAGAACAGACAAATACACATAAGTATGCCTTCAACACTTTAGCATTTCTAAGACGAGATGACTTAATTGAAAATGGCCCTGCAAAATCCGTTTGCACTGTATGAAATATACCAGTTGCATTCACTCTGTCACTCGGCAACGAGGACATTATGGGTTCGATCGGTTTCGCCTTAGTCCTAAAACACGACATACATTTGAAAATACGACTACGAATGGCTTGCCGAGCCGAAAGAATCCAGTAATCTTTTTGTAAAATAGCCTGAAGGGCTGTTGCTCCAACGTGACTATGAGCTCGATGTGCATGGTCAATAATTAGCTTAGTCAAAGGATGATGATTAGGTAAAATAAGTGGATGTTTTGCCTGAAACGAGAGACTCGAATAGTCGAGGCGGCCTCCAACGCGCAATAAATCCGTGTTATCCACAAAAGGAAGCAACCGCCTTAACCGTGTGGAACACTGTTTGTTTCGTTTTAAACCATCTATGTCCGCAGCAAATTCCGTTTGCTGAACTAATTTAACAAGACGAACCATGACCGAATTTCGTTCCTTGACCGTCAGAACACCAGTAATTTTATTAGAGGGATTACTAACATTATTAAAAAATCTAAAACAGTAAGCTACGGTCGACTGTAGCATGACTAACGAGCTGTACCTATTAAACACGGGGTCTGGTTCCACAGTACCCACATGGACCTTTAACGATTTCCGCAATCCCGGTATGTCTTTCTCTTGCCTAACTAAGTCCACAGGCCACGTCGTTTCATGACCTTTAAGCCACTGGGGTGACCACCAAATAGTACATGCGATCAGCTCTGATGCCCGACATCCTCGGCTTGCGACATCTGCAGGGTTCATTTCCGATGGCACATGCCTCCATTTCAAGTCTAATCCGCAATTTATTATTTGAGACACCCGGTTCCCTTCAAATGTTTGTAAAGTATGAAGAGGCGTTCGCAGCCATGAGAGCACAATTGTACTATCCGACCAACAGTATAAATCTTGTACTTTTACATTTTTTTTTATTGATTTGAATACATATTTAATTAGCCGTATCAACAAGGCAGCACCCAGTAATTCCAGTTTCGGAATTGTGACCTTCATTTTAGACGGTGCCACGCGCGATTTGCCCATCATAATAGAAACCTTCACTACGCCTTTTTCATCTACGGCCCTAAGGTATACAACCGCGCTGTATCCGCTCTCAGACGCATCTGAGAAACCGTGCAAAGAACAAGTCTTATTTTTATTTGCCGCAAAACGTTCTATATTAATATTTTCAATTTTATGAATGTCAGCAACAATATTACTCCATTCCTCTAACACATCCGGTGGTGGAGTATCATCCCACGACAAATTTAATCTCCAAAGCCGCTGCATAAGAACCTTACCCTGAAATAGCACCGGCGCTATCCAACCTAGGGGATCAAAGGTCCTTGCCAAGGTTGATAAAATTATCCGCTTACTATACTTTCCAGAATCCGTCAGTTTACAATGGTATGAGAAGCTATCTTTATTCGGGTCCCATTCTATACCTAAAATTTTGTAAAAGCCAGTACCGTCCTCCTTATCAAAAATTCGTGGCTTCTCCAAATCATCAGCTGGAATGTCTTCCAACAGGCGCTCACTATTTGACACCCATTTGCTTAACTCAAAACCACCAGAAATAAGCAAGCATGACAGATCTGCCTTTAACTTTTTAGCTTCCGTCTCTGAATCCGCGCCCCCTAATATGGCATCCATGTAAACTGCGGATCTTAAAAGTTCAGCCGCTGCCGGGTATATCGACTCACCATCATGAGCCAGTTGACGCAGAGATCTAATTGCAAGATACGGACTGGACTTCATACCATATGTAACAGTGTTCAAGGCGTACAAGAGCAAAGGCTGATCCGGTGTCTCCCTCCAAAATATCAGCTGATATTTTCGATCCTCTTCATGGATCACGATTTGCCGAAACATCATCTTAATATCAGTTGTAAAGACATATTCGAACATCCGAAACCGACAAATAATCTCCATTATATCCCGTTGAAGCTTTGGTCCAGCATGTAACGTGTCATTTAGGGATACTCCCGTGGTAGTCTTACAACTGGCATCAAACACCACACGAATTTTCTCCGAACCCGTTTTGAATACACCATGATGAGGTATTACGTTACCTTTTCCTCCCGCATAGCTATCTAGTCCCCGATCATAGACAGACATATGCCCCATACGTTCATAATCTCGCATAAATTGAATATACTTTTCACGCAATGCTTTGTTTAAAACTAACCGCCTTTCCATTGCCAAAAACCGCTTCTTAGCTATTAAAACTGAGTCACCCAACTCGGGTTTATCGCCTATAAAAGGTAACCGTACCACATACCTCCCTGTCTGCTCATCCCGCTGATGAGTTTCCCGAAACCCATTTTCACATTCGGCGTCTTTAGGGTTAACTAAAACTGTTTCCGGAATATCTTCCACCTCCCAAAACCTTTCCAAAAGTTGGTCAGTGGTAATATGCGCGGTGAACACCGTTTGAGTCTGAAAGTTATCACTTTGAGGAGCCGCATGGGCTACCGGACCCATTAATACATAGCCAAACACCGTATTCATAGCGCACGGTAAGTAACTATTAACTTTTACATAACCCCCAGTCATTACTTCACCCATGAGATCCGCGCCTATTAAAATATGTATAGGCCGACTAACATAAAACTGGTCATCTGCTAAATAAATACCCTTATACCAATCCGCCAAATTCTGGGATAGTGTTTCAGCTGGTAGGTTGTGAGTGATGTCACTCAATATTATGGCCGTTGTTACCAATCTAGGGCGTTCCGAAAACTTAGGACATATGGCCAAGTTTACCCCTCCCCTGCAATCACTCACTGGCCTTCCCCCTAGTCCCGTAACCGAAACGATATTTGACTTAAATCGCTTTAATCCTAGCCACCTAACACAGTGATCAGTGATAAAAGTACTCTGACTACCCCCGTCTAATAGCGCGCGCACTTCGTGATATTCACCGAATCTGTCCATAACACGCACTACAGCCGTTGCGAGTAGCACTGTCCGCCGATAACTACCTAAAGCATTCCTTGTGTTACAAGCTGTTAAAGCCGCACCACCATCCACTGCTGATGGTTCCACTACTCTCGACGCTGTATAAGTAGATACGTTCGCGGGATACCGATCCGCTCCGGATGTGCCTGACCGACTTGGGTCCGAATTTGGAGCATGAGATCCCCCAGCCGCTGGTGAACCCCCCGACATCCCCCCAGTCGCAGCCGTCGTCGGCAAGTCAAAGTGGATAAGGTAGTGGTGTTTGTTGGATTTGCACTTAAAACATGACCAACCCGATTGACATTGACTGATGCTGTGTTTTCCTAAACACCTAAAACAAAGTCCATTTCTTTTTACATGCTCCTTTCGTTGGCGAGGACTGAAAGCTAAAAACTGTTCGCATTTTGATAAATGATGGCTTCCCCGCTTACAAAATTTACACCCAATCTGCTCACTCACAGATGTTAAATGGTGTACCCGGGAACTCGAAGAACTACCTTTTCCACAGAGACCCTCTCCACTGGATTCTAAAATCCTAACCTCGTTTTCCAAAAACTGAATAAAATCAGAAAAACTGGGCAATTCTTTGTCCGTGACTTTAGCTTCAAACCGTTTTTTCAAACTAGCATCAAGTTTTTGGAAATTTATGAAAAATAAAAGATAAGACCATGCCGTCACAGGAAAATTCATTTTTTCTAAGCCTTTTGTGTTCTCCAACAAGGTAATAAGAAATGGTTTCAAGGAAGAAAAGCTGTTAGTAACCCTAGTGGTTCCCAATAAATTATGTAATAGTTTATCCGCTAATAATCTTTTGTTAGCATATTGACGCTTCAACAGTTCCAAAGCTATTGAATAATTGTCACCAGTGATGGACAAATGCTTGGTTAGCATTTTTGCCTCTTCAGACAGAGACCCAAGTAAATAATATAGTTTCTCAGTGTTAGTCAGTGTTGCATCTCTCCCAACCAGTGACTCAAACAAATCCATAAAAGCCCCAAACTCCTCTATTTTACCCGAAAAAGTTGAAAGCTGAACCCTGGGCAAAAGAGCCCGCTTGCCCTTTGCCCTATCCGTTGAGGATGCAGTGCCATACTCCGATGACTGACAACTGCTCTCAGGAAACAACTCCAAATACTTCCGTTTCACATCATAATATTTCTGGTTATATACCGTATACCTTTTTGCAAATTCTTCCGAATCAGCTTCATCCTCCAAGTTAGCCTGGAGTTCTATATGATTAGATGAGAAGCCGGTATATATTTGTTCTAAATCCGCATATCTTAACTTAAATTCATTTCTTTCTTCCTCAGAAATAAGCCCTGACTGTGAGAGATCACAGAGTTTGTCTAAATTCAGTAAAGCTATATCATACTTCACCTTCAAAAGCCTAGGCTGAGCTTTAGGAGGCATTTTGAAAATTTATGAAAAAATATTATTTTAACAAAAACTCTCTCAAACCATATTAAGGTCAGGAATAAAATTATATTGAATTTAAAAATATATTGAGCTATAGAAATAAAAAACAAAACGTTGGATTTTCAAAGTGGATTCGAACCCGCGTTCAATACTACCACTGTAACTATACGCTCAAACCGCTAGGCCACCAAAGGTCTTATGTCAACAGCTAATGGTATGTCACAAATTTGAACGTCAACTGTTGAATAATCTAGAAATCACAAATAAAACCGCTTTTGAATTTGCGACAACTCCTTACAGTAATCTAAGATTATATTATTGTAATGAGAAAAATAATTATTACCGACTCATACAACCCGCAAAAGAAAGCGTGTACTTATTACACCAAAGGAACAGACGCCGTATTATGTATAATGTATGTATAATGTATGAAACAATAAATACCAATACCAAAGGGAAAAGCAATTACAAATATGTGTAGCCCTACCGAAATATAATATAATTCGAGTTTCTGTGTGCAGTATATTATTATAGCGCAATATTAGCACCTGTCCGCACAATCCAGCATTAATTAATATCTCCGCTAATATTCAATTTAATGTGAATTTCAGTCAATCACATACTTTTATCCGCTTAAGTATATTTATCTGAACGATATTATCCGTGCTTATGATACCGCATAAACTACGGATATGAGAATTTCCTTGACGAAAGTATTCATATACCGCCAGAATACTTCGACAAGGAACCGACCGCGTGTTTTTGTAATAGCTCGCAAAACCAAGACAACGGCAAGACCTCGTAAAAATCAATATCCGACTCGATCAAGACCAAATGATATGTATAAGCCTTGGTTGTAAGCCAAAACCTATACGACAAATTCACCGCTGGTTGTTTCTAGAAGGTCCCGTCGCTGTCCCGGCCTCACGCTCTAAGAGTGCATAGAAATAATAAAATACATAACACATACAAATAACCTACACTCACCCCGACTCCGCCAGCTTCCGAAACAATTTTCCACAACTGCGCCACTTTAAAATCTCTGTTTTTTGCCGACTTATTTACTATTTGTGTTTTCTCTTGGTATTCCGATCGCCACTTTTTTCAGAAGACCAAGTTCTCTCCTTTTTCCCGCTAGAGAGCGCTTGCAGTAGCCGGCGTAACAATTCATCCAATCATTATATATTTCCTGTGTGTGCCTTCTCACACCGTGTTGGTGGCAGAGTCCCCAACCCCATAAATAATTATAGAAATACGTTTTGAAATAAACTAATAGAATATTTATAATTTTAAATGCAACAAATGTGATGTATGTATGTGTGTACCGTAAATTCAATTGGCGAACTGTATCCGCTTCCTTCTTTGCTAAGTATAGATAATAAACACCCAGTTCTGGTAACACCATTATGAGTTTAACATGATTTTCCCGGCACCGGATCTCAAAAGAGACCGACGACCAGGTAGATTATAATGCACTCCAAAACTTTCTGTAACATTTATATAGTTTAATCATCTGCTGCTCTGACCCCAAGTCAGCGAGATTGGGGCAGGTAGAATATGAATAACCACCTTAACGCGGGTTCGATTCTCACACGAAGGTAAATATTTATTTAGAAGGAAATGTTGGCTATAGGTACTTATTAAATCTAGGACACAGTTCCTTAGAGTAGCGATTCCTAAAATGGGATCCGCGGAACCCAAGGGTTTCATTTTATGATGTCACGGCTAAGTGAATAAGTACCTACACTGGGCTTGATGTTGGATACGGTGTAGTCAAAATATGATGCCGACCGAAAAATGTGATTGATTTAGAGACACTTTGTATTAAACAATTTCACAATTATAAATTTGAAAGTATAGGAACGGCTGCCTTGAGGTACCGTTAAAGTCACGCAAGCAGAGTTGCGGACAAAAGCTAGTATATTATAAACTGATGGCCTACGCAGAATATCTCCGTTCAACCAATACCTACAACAGTTTGATGTACGATTCATCGCGTTTCGCCGCGTCGTCTCGAAGTTCAGGGATATGACATTGACGCAATATTCTCGCTGCAATGGTGGAATAATTCACGTAACTGAAAAATACATAATGTTATGTTTGTAATGATAAAAGTTTTAGACAGTATACGGACGTGATCGTACGTACGGAAAAGTAATCGTGTCACAAGGCGTCTGCCAACAGATGAACAACGATGTAAATGTAAAAAAATACAATACCTATAATACACAAGACCTACCTATAATAATAGTATGTACTTAATATATTAAGTATATACTTATTCCAATAAATAACTATTCCTGGATATTTACTGCAAACCGGCCATTCTCCACGTGTTCATGCTGCGTGCTCAAAAACGACCCAAATACCTTCGCTTGGATTAAACTGAATTTTTATGTTTATGAGGACAATTCTCAAAATATATTGTTATTACGTTTTGCGACTTTGCACAAAAAATATAATGCGACATTTACGCGTCATTAACCAACCTTAAAATTATTGACTCATGCATGACGTTTACACGCTTCAAGTTTGGGCGTTTTCGGACGAACGAAGTGAAGAAAGAAGACGATCAAATCTGAGTACCATATGAAGGTACTCAGATCACATTTGAGTGCATTTGAGTACCTATGCTTAGAGCATCAGAGCTTTGATTTGGGTTCTAAATTAAGCTTTCTGAATTTCTAACTTAGTTTTGACTCGGAACATGGGACATCTGTCCTCAAAAGTAACCACAGTACATAAAGTCTCTTAGACCTCTATTAATTTCTAACAAATTGATGAGTAGCTAAGCACTTAGCAGTGTCTAATTTTACTACTCAGAAATTAGTTCATAAGAACTCGCAGAATAAGAAACTATCACATACTAGCGAGATTATTTTCCTTGATTTTCCCACTACCTAGCGTACCTACCTACTATTTCGGTCATATTATTAGGAGCTCCTAACTTATTAAATGTGGAGTTAGCTTACGAATTGTGCTAATCTTATAATAGATAATAAGGCATAGAAAAATTTAAGTTATCTAAGCTGCCTAATTTTCTGTACAAATCTTACTTACAACTTCAACACATACAGGGACTTAAGCTATTGTAAGTTTTAGTACGTGTAGGTATCAAGTGACGTCACTGGCGTTCTTACATTTGTTCTTACTTTATGATCGCATCGCGTACATCATTAGAAGGGCTATTTTACACAATTAATAATTTTCGCAGCTTTTTTACATCATTTGAATTGAATAAAAGATCTAAGTTCCCACGACAATATTAATTGCATTTGCAACCTTCGTTCCTAGAAATGTGTTTGTAAGCAGTTAAACACGTTGAAAGGGTTATTTTTTTGCTGAGCTAAGACCTATATTAATGTTTCACAATACATTGAAATTGGCCACCCACTGTCCAGTGAATTCCCATGACATTTAATCCCATTAGAATAGAATTTCAATTTAGGAGAAATTATTCCGTTAATATTTCTGTGAAATTTCTTATTTCAGGATTTGTGGAGAAATGTATTTCAACCGTTGACTTAGTATTCTCAATCAACGATTTCAATACATGATAGACTTTGTCACAATTCGTGCATGGCACTATCAACTTGAAATTCGCATTTTATTTTATTATTCTTTTTTAGCCGGCGCTCAGAATATCTAACATAAATCTAATAAAGGTAACGAAATGCTGGCTTTGCTTTCTTGTTGCAGTATCTATGTAGTAAAATCCAAATTTAGATAGCGATAATGAAATTGTAGGCGTGCACGAAAAACTACGTTGTGACCTCTGAGAGGACGTCTTCGTCGTCCTTTTTGACCTCTACGGCAAGTTCATTACTCTGGGAATTGGGGCGCGACTGTTTATCTTTCATTTTATGAAGTCTGATTTTGGAGACTGCACTGACGTATGCTATTTCTATTGTTGTCTGGATAGCATTGAGACGACAAGGTCAACAGAATATAATAATGTAATTAATATCAGCCCTGTAATTAATTATAATATATATAATAATATATATGTAATTAATTATAATATTATTCCACAGTAACTGTCGGTCACGGTGCTTCCTCTACTAATGAGAGGCGTTACACCTTAGTCCACCACATTTAGCCTAGTGCGAGTTGATAGACTTTGTATACAGATATGCAGGTTTCCTCATGGTTTTTTCAGCGTTAAAACAAGTTATGATTATTAAAAATGATAAAAAGAAAATATATTTATTTGGTGCAAATCAGTCTGAAAACAAGAAGAAAATTTATATCGACATAAAAAACTAGGTGATTCGAGTGGCAGAGCCACGCTCTAGCGTCTAGACACTAGAGTCTTGTTTACAGCATGAATCGACCGGATTGTGCCCACGATCTCACAGAAATCCGACGGCGCGAATAGCTAGCGGCTTGCTGCTGGCTGCTGCGTTTCGTCCTTTTGTCATAAAATGTCAGCAAAACAAGTCACCTACATCGGTGTGGCCACTACTAAGAATATCATCAAATAAAAAGGTTATTTAAAATGTTGCAATACCGAGTAGGCAAGACATTAGTACTAAAAATCATATTAGCTCTTTGATTAGCTCTACACACGGAGGACGCAGAGCTCTACACAACTCTACCGTACTATTATTCGTATCAGGAGCTTGTACTTGTTTGCATATTATCGATATGAACACGTGTTGAGGAGTAATTTTATCATATATGTACTTATTTATAAATCTAATCTAAATAGGTGAATACTCGCCTAACAATGACTCATTGAATTCTAGCTAGACAGTCAGCATGGGCGTCCGCGACTGGTTTACTCTGATTTTGGTCTTTAACATTCTTTGCTCTTTAACACTAAAAAGGATACTTTTTAGGGTTCTGTACCCATTGGGTACCAACAAAACTCTATTATAGAGTCTACGATGTGAGGGCCGCGGCCGTCCATTTGTGATACGTATGTAGGGCTCTATCTATCGAAATAAGATAACGCTCTATCTTTTGAACGGTAATAAGCAGACAACTGAAATTTTCACATGATATTGTGTGTTATAGTCCTGTTGAGTATGATGTAGACTGCTTGGTAGAGTAGCAGCTACTGGCCACGTTATATGTAAATAAACGTCAGTGCGTAACCAACTGCCAAACGTTTGTCTTATTGTCGATATTATATTATATTGAATAATATAATACAATCCATATTTAACAAGTCCATATCATAAAAAATAAGTAATAAAACTAAAAGAAAAACTTTAAGGGTGTGGGTACGGTACATATGTAAAGAGTAAAGTGCACAAAATATGATATACAAAACGTATTGCATTTTAAGAAACTGTAATTAAGTACAAATGGTATGAGTTATACAACGTGTTATAGAAAGGGGCGGGCAAATTTAAGCAATGTATAGTGTAGGGTATAAGTATTTTATCTCCCATAGTACCAAATCCGATTGCATTGCTAGGACAATAATTATAGAATTTTCTTTTTTATCGAATGAGTAACATGTCGATATCGACTTTCAACTTTGGACAACACTAAATGATAAACAATAATACAATAAACCTCTTTTCATTTAATTATTTTATATTTTAAAAAACATTAAACAGATGTCATATGTAAATATTTATTTGACGCAGTCAGTTCGGCAATTTCTGATTTTATGAAGTATAAATGATTACGAGTTATTAAATTGTACTTGACTAAAAACAAGTATTATGTATTGGTAGGTAGTTTGTGTTGGTGTAACTAATAACAGCTTTAAAGAGGATCGTCGACTGTATTGAGCCAAATTCATAGATGGAAGACCCGAGAATGAAGTCTTTAACATGCTTCTAGAGGATGGTACCTATATCGTCTTCAACACACAGTCTCTTTCAAGTGTTTATTTGTGTTTAAATTATAAGTTACGTACGTATTTCAGTAGAATTACGTACATCTTATTAAAGTTTATTAAAAAGTGTGTGTCGTTCATAATAATTAATAGTGATGTTATCAATCTTATCGATCTTAATAAATAAGTGATTAGAATTAAAGTGATATTATTGGATGTCTTGGTTTTGAAAAGATCCGGTACATGAGTACTTACTGTAAGGTGCATGTAATGACCCTAAAATATGACCACACCTTTCTGTAACACGTTGTATATTATGTCTGCTGATTTATTAAGCTATGACCATGATAACTAAGTATTCATATACTTACTAAGTAATTATGGAAATGTCTGATGAAACACATTTATTTTTGCGTGCAATATAAATGCATTTATGTAGAAACAGTTTTGTTAAACCATGAAATATTGTGACATAACTAATGAGATTAATGAAATGTCGTTTTGTTCTTTACGATTCGATTTTTCTGTATAGGTAGCTATAAAAGAAATGTTGTCGACTGGCGGGAAGGGCGTTTTAAGCTGTAATGATTTGTCATAAGCGTCCTAAATAATCCCTACTATACTTAGTACGTCATGTAGGTATAATATCTGAAATACCGCTTTGGCCATTAGTATTTGGGGGCATCTAAAGAATTAATTATTCTTTATACTAATTAAAAAGTACCTATCTTGATTTGTAAAGCACACAACGAGGTTCTTATGCGCTGAAATCGACCTTGAAATGGACAATAACCTAGACGACGCTGCACTTTCATCTCGGGTGACGCCGAAACTCTCTCCCATGCGGCGAATATTATCGTCGGATTATGCCAATTGCCAACAAATAGGTAAGTAGGTAGTACCCATCTTATTTTCGCGTGGACTTAAGACCTACTCCAAGACTCGAAGAAGTCTGCTGGAACGGTAGGCGGAACTTGTAACAACTAAATACTACCTAACATTTTCCTTCAATTTTACAGAATCACTGCAAATGCATTATAAAGTGCAACGGTATAATAAAGACGATAAAATGTTACGCCATTTTACCTCATTATGGCGCCAAAATGCTACGTGTGGTGCGTCGTGTGCGCCCTACGTCATGTCAGGAAGCGTTCGCTGACTCATTCGGTGAAACTAGTTTGATACGTGATGGTTGGACTGTGTCCGCTGTTTACATTACGTATTTGCACTTCTGAAATATTAATCGAGATAAATTCTGCGAATACGTATTAATTAATATTTACGAATTATTTAGTAATTCAGACGCAGTCTATTACACCACAGCTGTTTAGCCAGCAATGACAGTTTCCTTAGGAATATTGTTTTTACATTATACAGTAAATACCTACTAGGTGATTATTCCTAGTATTTTTTAGTATGGAAGTTCACACAAGACCTGCATCAGGTTCGTGTGATTGATCTAGAATGACTGTGGACATGGAAACAAAGAAAACTGTTTTATGGGAGTTGGAATGCTAGTGGATACCTACAGTTTATTTGACAAGGTTTGACTCCGCGTCTGGATAAGCAATGCTGATGACTAGAGTAATAGTAGCTGTTGACCATATTTGTTGGCGATTATTATAGAGTTGGATGCTCATAGACTTGCCAAACTATATAACGAACTGCAATATACAAATAAGTAATAGCCGTATTAGATCTTACAAAATTAAGATTTTAATTGAATATTGTTTTGAACGTAATTATTACTTTACAAATCTATATTGTTTCGTATATTATCAAGTATGAGATCTTAGTGCGTGATTTTGCAGCAAACTTTAATATGTCACTCGGTAGAACTTTTTTTTTTGCCTGTACGACGAAACGAGCAGGTCGCTCGCCTGATGGCAAGCGCCACGCCTGCCCATAAGCAAGCAACACCACACAAGAACCTTGAATTACAAAGCAATGCATGGCATTGGACTGCGCTCGTCATCTCGAGACATAAGATGTTAAGTTTCATAATATCCAGTAATTTCAATGACTTTAATATTCTTAAAACCGAAACAATTAAATATCACTTACACTCTGCTGCTTGACGGCAGAAATAGACAAAGCGGTTGGTACCTCTCACATACGAGTCACCTACCGCATTGTAGGTATTTCCCGTATTCTTCCATAAATAATTATCCAAAGAAATTGCATTTCAATTCAAAATCCAGATGGACGTAGTAATCACGCAGTGGAATCAGATCATAAATAATTCAATCAAAGATAAAAATACTCAATCCTTGGAATGAAATTCGCAGCATTCGCAGGGGAATCCTAATCATTATTTCTATTCGTGATTCATCAAACAAGGAAACAGAAAATAATCGTGATATCTACGGAATAGATATTTAAAATATTTAGTTTATGTACCTACTTACCATAGTATCGTTTATCACTAATCTGGGTAATAAAGCCTAGCGTATCTTATTTATTACGATAAGATGTATTTTCATACATCTGCCAAATCAAATACCAGCTCCTTGATACGTAAATGTGTTTATTTAAAGATCTTAAGATGTAAGACATTTATTTCCGTTGTAATTTGGTCACTGACCTGGATATAAAACGAGTAAAAAATACATACTGTTGAACCAAATATTTTGAATCAATGCCATCGTCCAACGTCCATAGCTGTCAAAAAGGTCAGCAAATGATCATTGACCATCATTAACTGACTATGTATTATCTAAATAAATCGAGTAATTTTATTTTAATCCCATTATGTTTATAAAACCATTATTGAAATCCTAACTATTTTGTACCAACACGTCAAGTAGGATAGTTTGAGAATTGGGACGAAATTAAATTGAGTGAACCGTAGGGGCATTGTTTGTAATTCTGTCTACCCTTTTGGGATACAGGCGGACTTATGTAGAGCTGTTATCATTCAAAAATTGTTGCTTTTAGGAAGTTCTTGCATCGTTCATTTTAGAGTTCCTAGTGAGAATGTATGAAACTCAAAATTTACTTTAAAACTATGTTTACGATATTTATGTATTAAATACTTTCAAAGATAACTATTATTCCCCATAATCAATATTGCGCCATAGAATTGCACGTTGCGCGACATCGTCGAATGACTATCGCGTTCATGACCTCCAGAGAAGTTACGATCGCAACTGGTAAATACCTACACAACTAACGGCACTAATGTAAAATAACTTCCACAAATATTCTTAGCTATTAGGAACATCTATATTAGCAGAATAGGCATACAATTTAGCTTTGTTGCAGATTGCAGCTTTTTGTATATACTTTACGATCAATGTACCTACCTATTACTGATCACTAGACAAAACTTATTACGAAAGATTGTGATTTTAAAAGTAGATACTTACATATTATGCTTAACTAAGCAGATAAGTACTTAATATAATATGTGCTATAGTACTTCAATTAATGTTATGCGCTTCGGCAATCTATGTTTAACTTGAGAAAACGAGAGCTCCATAAAGCGCCATCAATAAAGAGCATTCATAAAATTATATTATGTAAGTAAGTTCTTTTCTCCTGACTGAGACTGACTGACAAGGCACAGAAGTCAAGACATTATTTGTATATCCTTGCTAAAAGATTTTACACAAGCTAATAACTTTAATCTTAATAAGTTATAAGTAGTCCTTATCATTATTAGAACAAATACGATAAAACCTTTTTTCAGGTCAATCAGAACGATATTCTTCTTGACTGTTCTTGACAAACTCAAATATTGTCAGAAATATGTAAAGTTTTAGTGAAATTTCTCATACATGGCACATAAATACATTTCAGTCCTCGCCTGTGTAGAGCGACATGTTTTTCAAAATCCTATAAGTACTTCGTTCCTACCATTCATTACAAATGTTAATATATCAAACTGTCGTAGGTATGGGAACGAAATCCCCAAAATATCAATGCAAAAGTTATTTTTCAATTGCAGAAGAAAGTGTGAAAATCTACACGAAGTAAGTTAAGTTCCTTCTATGCTGGGTCTCTTTGAAGTATCATAAAACTTCTTAATTATATAACACATTTCCATTTTACACAGACTACAAACAAGTCGATTGAAGTAATAGCTCAGGAAAAGTATATATTATCTGACAATCTGCAAAGGTATGAAAATACCATGTCGCAAATCACTGATGGTACGCACTACATTCGAAGTTGATTAGCTCAAATTGTAAAACATAATGTACTTTATTTATCTTACTTATTTAAATTCATGATACTCACAAAGGAAGTCAATAATCTAGTAAAAGACAAGAATGACGCTACGCCAACTGCAGTTTCTTCAATACCCCAGGTTACCAATTTACAGTGCCAATCGTTTCCTTCAACGCATATAGTAGAAACACGTTTATCTGTTATTATTTTTGGCAGTTTTGACGTAAATATGTATTTTTATCGGACTCTTAGTGTACTCTACAACTATTACCTATTTGCTATATTAAAAAAAATGTCACATGCGATGTTTCTCAGTTGAATTAAATTATAAAATCAAGTAAAAAAATAGCTCTGCTGAAAACTTACAAATCAAGGCGTACGACCTAATGTGCAGTAGACTTGTAGGTTTCAAAATGCATTTAAACGTTGAGTTTCATAACATTGTACGCATCCGTTACACTAACAACAGTTATACTGAGAAATCTCACACGAACATTACAGGCCAAGCTGTCCTATAGGAAGCAGCTGTCCTGTCCTACTGACTACTTGGAACTTATTCCCGATTGCCTATTGTATTGCTGAATCTTGTTTCACAGTGATTATTAAATGAAGAATAGTTCACCAATTTCAATTAATACAAATACGCAACATTTAAGGTCAAACATCAATTAATAATCAGTCTTATGTAGTTACTAAAAAAAAGTCTTATGTAGTTACTTAAAACTATTTTTTAAGCTAAAAATCTTTTCCCTATTTAGTTCACGAAGTGTACCACTGGCTCCATGTTGGTAATCCCCAGAATTTGGGAAACATTTTCGCCTAGACGCATCACAAAGTCTAATTGTTGGAAACAGGCAATGTTCCAACAAATGTTGTCTAACAAGTACAATATTCCTGTTTTTCCATACAACATGATTGACGAGAACTGTGGTAAATATCATGTATTCTAAGATAAACATTGTTTCTCCGCTGGCAAATTCAAAGTGGAAAGAGTATTTGATAATCCCGCATCACGTACAAAATACACTGTCCTACTGCTAGGCACGAGCCTTCTCTGCTAATGAGAGGGGCTAGGCCGATTAGCCGTTTGTCCACAACCGTGGTCTAGTGAGGACTTCATATGATTTCGAAATTCATAAGGAGAATTTTCAAGCACCTAACAAAAATGAAATTTGAATCCATTTATGATGTAGTGGGGCAGAAATGATGCAACTTAGGGAGGATATTTTAAAGTTTGAGTTTGATCTCTCAGTCGTGCCTCCGCGTAAGCAGAATAAAGGTGTAACAGAGTTCTAGTTACATAAAGTAGGTACCTAACATTTTACAATATTACTTACCATTGTGTTATTTGTTATCCAAATGGTAAAAATTCAAAAACCCAAACAGATAAACGAAATTTAGTTTTATGTGAGGAAAAATATCGCGACATCGTGGCTATCTATGATGCAAGAATATAAAAAAATACCAAGTAATTTTAAGTAAACCTTCTTTCAAAACTAAATTCCTTGCTATAAATAGCTTTGTGTAATAAGCAAAAAAATTAGATTTGTCCGATTTTTAATATTTAACACAAAATAATTAACTTTTACAGTTTATGCATAAAGTACCTATGTAATTGACTGTTTTGATTCGAATATTCGGATTCGAAAAAATATAATAGAAGCACTACCTAATTCTAGTTGTAGCTCCTGTCTGGACTGGACTAAACGCAACGGGAGTTGGCATAGACTGGTTAAATCTAGGAACGTGGACTGAAGTTGAGCCTGATTCTTTGCAAGATGTTAACGGCGACATCATCGAGACCAATCTATTTTATAATATAAATGGATGTAACCGCATGGCATGCTCTCTTGGAAATCTTTACGGAACACTCATAGCAAGTGCTACCAGTTTGATCCCTGTTTCTACTTACGCAAAGGTTAGTAATGTAGGTACGCAATATTGTCTACGGTACATTTTAGTTTCATAATATCAGTTAGTTTTGCAATTGTCCAATTTCACTTATATTGTTCGAGACCTTAAATTTATCTCGGATTTATTTTAGATCTACATCTTGCATGTCTCTTAAACGGGGTAACAGGATGCGGGTACTTGGGTACCCAAGTGCTATCATGTAGTAAAAATTAGAGATAGTGGACAATTATATTTTTATTACAATGTTAGACCCGCATTATTCCATAACGATGAAAAATCAATAACATTTTAGACACCCAATTATCACACGAATTCCCTATCAGATTTATTTGAAAAAGATGTATACTTCAAGAATTAAGAATACCTAATTATTATTTATAAGAGGCTCTCTGTGTAGAGTCATGTAGAGTTTTAATATTACATATTTTATAACTTCGTAGTTCGTAGATATATTATAAAGTTAAATAACCTGTAGCTACATAAAATATTATTTTGTTGAAACAATGTTTCGTTTATATTTTAATTTGAAAAGAGAACAGTTTATTAAATAAACATTTGTTCATTCATTCACTCGTTTTACTTGGACTACGTGACTAGTGCAGAGTAGCGCACGTTGTTCTCTAGTTTTCGGCATATTGATTTGATTACTCTCTAAAGCCCGCCCATTGAGGTATTTACTTATCTATTTGTTTAGTAACACTTTTAAACACTGTCTAGATCGTCAAACATTTTTTATATTCTAACTTTTGTGATCAATAAAGCAAAAGCTTTTTGGTATAAGTACATCAAATATGCTTTAAAAATAAATGTTGTTTTTAGTAATTACTTCATTAACTACCTACCTATGTACCTACCTCTCTCATCAATTTAAAAATCAACCTATGTTCGTTTATTTTGATAGAATTAAGTGTAACGTGTTAATAATAATATTATATGTAGATAGCAAGTTATAACAATAATATGGCATTCGGTCGTGTCACCAACCTCTCTTTTAGAGCAAGTTTTAAGTCTAGACATAATATAATTAATTAGGCTTAGACCACTCGAATTATCTCGAATGCTATTCAGTACTAAAGACCAATCAATCTAGTAACACATTCTGGGCAAACCTAACTCTTTTATACAATTGTGACGGACTAATATGTTGTCTACAGCCGTTGATTAAATTGAAGTCCCTCCTGTATCAAATACATCTAATCCCAGACTGAAATGTGCTTTATGTATTAGATATAGAGTGCGAATTTGTGTGATGATGGTGTATAATACGGGCATGCGCGGTGCTGTGGTGTCCAAAACGAACTGTTGAAGGTCACCTTGAGTACGATCTGCGGAGCAGCGGGCTCTGTGACGTGTAGACGCGCGGCCGCCATAAAACAATCGCTACGTGACCTAACGTGCGGACCACGTAAACCTATCTGCGGAGGATCAAGGAAAGGTAAGCTATCATGTGTTCCAATATGTCACCAAGTTAAAGATTTCGCTAAAAAAACAAAAGCACAGCTAATTGTACTGCAAATAATATTTTGTTTACCTACTCAGTGTTTGTATAAACAAATATAATTGGTATAAATCAACCATTAATAAAAGTTTCAAAGAATTCAGCATTAGAACCACTGCGTAGATGAATTGTTATTATAACTGAAATCTTTAGCATACCTAGGTACAAGAAAAGCAGGCAAGACCTTAAAACTTGTAATTTAATGTGTTTTGGCACAGCACAAAGTTTTCTTTTACTTATATATATTTATAATGTTCGTAATAAAATAATATTGCGTCCCTCGAAAACTTGTAAGTCTAGGTATGTACCTAGGTACCTAAAATCCTAAAAATATAACTTATATAAATGTAGAACTCCAAGCAATTCCTACCCTCTAACTGGCAAGTGTTTTCGTTTTCATAGTTATTCCTTTATTATTGTCTACTAATCATTGTTTGCGTAGGTAATAAATACCATTTAGGGTCTGTTTCACGATATCTGATTATATACTGCCAATTTAGGATTACAAATTTTACTTACGCACCTTAACGTATCCTCCTTCAGGCGATAGGTACCATTTTGTATTTTACTGTCGTAAACTTAGTTTATTTGAAAGAGTATGAGGTTTTACTTGGATATTGTGAAACCAGCGTAAGTACATAAATTAATAAGTAGAGTTACCTACTAGATAGGAAAGGTTTATTATGTCGCTATAATGTATATGTCGTACAAGAAGTTTAAAATTATAGATCGTTCTGAGAACGTGTCCATATTCCTTTTAACAATAATTATTATTAATATAACGAGTCATAACACCGCTGCCCGCGGCGGCTTGGGGATTGGGATTTCACCCTCGAAATCTGCTTCGAATATTCAGGCCGGCTACATTTCACGCGGTCGTTCATCAGCTGCTTGTTGCTTTCATTCACTCAATTCCGGTTATTCCGGTCACTCAGTACCCCGTTATATCAACCGCGTCGTCGCTCGTTTCATTCAGTTTGTCATAGAAGTTCGAATAGTGACTACGCGTGTGTTTTAAATAAAATATATTATCGATATATCAATCGCGGTGTAGAAAATTCGTTTACCTAATTGCATTAAACAATGGCGGAAAATAATCACAACAACGGACATAGTGAGAATGGCAGTAAGTCTCCGTAATTTTACTCATGGTTTCAAATAAATCTAATTGTGAAAAATAGTTGCGATGCGTTTGACTTCTTTTATTTTCGTTTTCTGAAATATTTTCGGCGAGACTGTGCATTTAGCGCATGGTGATTTATTAGATGACTGACATTATATTTTATATTATCACTTTAGTGTTTTTCTTCCACGACATATGATACGTACGGACGTACCTACCCATTAGTACCTACTCATATCAAATGCTTCACCGTTTTTAATTCTGCCAACAGTTGCATTACAAAATTGTCGGTATGCCTGTAAACTTTAATTTAGGACAATAATGTAATGGCATTTAATATATTAAATTCGTTATTTGAGGCTATTAGATAGTAGGCACCACTAAATTGTCGACACACAAACGGCTGTTGAACGACTTAATATTTTCAAACCTAGATGATCTTCAGGCTGCAGCACTCACGCCGAATAGATAAGATGCCAGTGGCGAGGGTAAAAAAAAACCCAAAGGGAAGCTCGCGTTAGTTGACGATTTATACGATTGAGCTAAATAAAAAAAAATGCTTTGTAGGTATCGTAGTATTCAATTATTACAATAATAGGTAACTTTGAATTCAATGGAAATCATAATAATAATTTTTATTTATTCATCTTTCGGTCACCCCTGTCAACCATAAGTCATAGCCCATCTCCAAGAAGTCCGTATCAAATATTTAGATAACTAAAAACCAATAAAGTATTTATACCGAAACTAAGCTATTGCTCTCAATATTATCAAAAGTAATATCAGCCCTGTATTATATTTGGCCCACTGCTGGGCACTAGTCTTCTGCCAGCCCCGGATCTACAATTTTTTTGAACCGGGGCAGGAACTTGATAGTGGTGCCCCTCTCTCTAGCGTTTGATAGATTACTGAAGATTTACGTTAGATAAATTACTTAAAAAACTATAAGTACAGCAAAAAATGATGCACAAAGGGCCTGTATGGCGCCTTTTTCTTACAAGTCTACGATGAGCTAACCAGATTTTCGTATGCTAGGCGCTTTGTGGAGCAAGATTTTTATTTTTAATCCATATTATATTATGGTTTGCCCCTCTAGATCAGGGCGTGTCCTCTGGGAATGAAAGGTGCCCTATAGCCCTATAGTCAATATTTACAATTATCAATTAAGATTTTTCGCCTATTATGTCGATTAAAAGATAGGCACATTGCAATTCATAGTAGGTTTGACAAAGTAATCGTTTGCCCGCATTATCGGGCTTGGGCAAAGATTTGCTTATGATAAAAGCAGAATTTATGTATGAATATTATGTAGTTTATTTAAAATCATATTATCTAGTCCTTAATATATCATGCTTTTCAATAATTCGTACGTATCTTCGATGAATCTCGGATAGGAATAGTCTTGTATGTAGTCTTGCCACTGATAGCTGTACTTATCTAATTTTTGTGGATAGATATACCTACGTAGTATTATACAATTTGTATAGGTAATGGTTGAAAACTCTATAAAAACGGCAGAATAAAAATGTAGTGCTCCATGTTTTTGTCCTCACCTCCTTTGCTTGGCAATGACGATCAACGAGGACCGTGTACGTAAACTATTCCATGATTTATAATTTTCATAAAAATTATAAAATATGACGTGCAATAAAATTGTTTATGGTGCAGTTCTCTGAATGTGTACTTTTTATGTAGGTAGACAGGTACTTATATATGTATAAGTACCTGCTATAAGTACCTGTCTACCTACATGACCTGACTAGATACCTCTTGTCAGTGTTTTGAGTAAGAACTAAGAACATAGGTATGTACTATTTCCAAAAAATATACCAGAAATGGAATTTAGCATCTTTTTCATGACAAAATAAAGCTTAATTAGTGCTAACAAATCTGGCAACAATTTAAACATAACTTTATATTCATAGAAATAACGCTCAAATTCGCACATGACCATGCCTATAATTTATGTGAGACCTTGGAAATAAGTTCCTAAACGATCGTCCAGCGTGTTCAGTCACATCTAAGTCATGGGTCGTGTAGTGCGCGGTTTTTTTAGGGAGGCGAAGTATGGGCAGTATGGCTCGATAACTAAACTGGCATTACTGTTGCTAGGCAAGATGGAGACACTGGCGAAGCTGTTGCAGCCGATACAGAAGAAGACTGATGACACCGGCAACAAAGTGACTGTGGTGGGGGTGGGCCAGGTCGGCATGGCTGCCGTGTTCTCAATGCTCACGCAGGTACGCTGTGCCAATATATACCTTTATATTATAACTAGCTTTTGCTCGCGACTCCACCCGCATAAGTATAGTTCCGGAATAGTTGTGAAACACCTGTATCATTATTTTTAATAAGCAATATTAAAAGTTTTTATACAAAGTTCAATTAAATATAGGTACAAAACTAAAGTAATTTAAACGGTGATAGGAATTAGGAGGTGTAGACTATAGAAGGCGGTCGAAGAGAATAACTTCAGAGCGGTAAAAATTGTCGACATTCAAGATTTGTTAATTAAACTTAAGTAAATAATTAACCTAGTCATTTTGAGACAGACATCTAAAATTCCATAAACTCCCATGAATACATAACTAAATAAACCTACGTATATTCTTTAATTAATGTATTGCCGTAACTATTGAGTTCGATATTAATATTTTGAGTGTGTCATCCAACTGCTGTTCAAACCATAATTATATTATTTAAGTTTCGATAGGGCGCGATAAATGGCAATTATATCACATATTGTAATTGGACATTAAACGAAGAAAATAATAAAATATTGTTTTAACCTTGACGTCTTCCGTAAATGTTGTGAAATCTGGAGATTTTGCACGTTATGTCATCACAGATCGATATTTTAATTTATAGATCAAACCTTTGATCATAGATTTTTGTTAGATTTTCAAAGTACGAGTATGTAGTCTCTTTACACGCAAGTATTCATCTTTCCAGAACGTTTCGAATAAGTTTTTGTTTACTAGGGCCACCACAGCACCTTGGTGACATGAGTATTTCAAGGCCTATCGTTAATCTAATTACTTACATGTATATTTTATTTAGGGCCTACTTCACAATGTTTCAGTAATATTTAACCATTATATTCTATTAACGTACTAGCCAGTTAAATATTTAAAATTTTAAAAGTTACTAGTAAGTAGAAGTCTTTCTTCCGGTACCTATTTATTTATATCAGAGTGACTTTTGTATTCGAACGCACCATATAGGTGGTGAAACAGGCGCTTAATATAATAAATTCTCTAATTGCAAGCACCCGCAATTCAACATTTACGATTATTAACCTGGAAATAATTTATATCTCCCTAGTTTATTTTAAGTATACTTACCTATGCTTTGCGAGTTAACTACTTTTTTAGAATGCGTGGGTTAGTACCACAGCTTTGTCTATTTCTGCCGTCAAGCAGCAGTGTATAAGCATTAAGCACTGATGTGTTCCGCTTTGAAGGAAATTGAAACCAGTGAAATTACTAGCCATTATGAGACTGTCTCAGGGTGACGAGCACAATCCGCACTTGCAGTGCTTTATAAGTTAAGGTTTTGTGTGGGGTTGCTTCTGTTCATGGGCAAGCGTGGCGTTTAGTATTAGGCGAGCGACATGCTTTCGTCATTCTAGCTTTTTAAAAAATCGGTTCCAGCAGCTGTTCAACATCTGTATCAGCCTTTAAAAAAATTATATGCTCAAGACTACCATGGACTTTATTATATATTTCAAAATGCATACAAATGAACTGTGTTGCGCTAACACTGTTTGTTATAACAGTTATAACAAACAGTGTTAGCGCAACACAGTATAATATAACTGCAAATATCCTACGCAAGCTACGCGGTGTTTCAAGGAAAATTTATGTTATGCCGTCATTGTTTATTTTTAAACTGTGCTATAGGTCTTCCCCTAACTTCGCTGTGCGAAATTATGTTATGATATGGTAGTTGTTCAGTTCTCAACTGACGAAAAAAACGGAGGAGGTTCTCAATTCGATGGGTTTTTTGTATGTATGATGTGCACCGATTTGGACGATTCTTTTTTCATTCGAAAGAGTATAGCTCAAAGTTGGGAACATTTTAAGAGGGTAAAATCAGCGATTAAAGGTTCAAAATTCGTCATTTATTTTGATAGGTAATTCTTCCACTAAAGATAGTGTAATAAAGACTTTAAAACAAACAAAACCGACTCAACAAAAACTAAAAAGCTAAAAATAATAAAAAAACGCAAATAAAAAATAAGAAAGCTATTATACTTAATAAAAGTAAATAATTTTGAGTTGGTGCTTTCACAACCATTACATTAAAAATAACACCGACTCAAAATTATTTATTTTTATTAATAGCTTTTTATTTTTAAATTTTTGTTGCATTTTATTGTGAAATAAGAGCAATCTATTTTTAGATAACTATCTTGAAGGTTTTTCGATGAATTTGCACGTAAGACATTTCGCAAAAAAATCACCCATTACAAACTACTATTATGAAAAGTAATTTCTTAAGTGCCAACTTTTTCAAGATTTACCTGAGTAGATAGGCTTTGGGCCAACCTCACATGCACGTGGTACATCTGGCGAAACTTGGTTGTGGTGTTCTGACGGCGGGTCTCCCCACATAATACTAAATTCACCGTCAAATCATGATGGAAAGGCGGACTGGCATTAAGCCGGGATAACGCCAAGCAGAAAGGAAGAATGCCATAATCAAATAATACTTACAACATTGAAAATGTACTACTTTATTGACTATAAAAATAATAATACGGGAATAAAACTTGTGAGAAAACAGTGAAAATGTACTGTGCTATAGGCCCATAGGTGTGCCTTCTAAGAAGTCATGTGTATATAAATAGACACATGATTTTTCCTTACTAAAAGTTAAGATCCCTTTGCCTTCTTTATAAGTAAAAATATTATAATTATGTTATGCAAATACATATCGTCCTTATCATTTCTTTAAAATGTTAATGTTAATGTTTTAAATGTTTCTTTCTTTTATGTTTACTACATGCGATAATAAATTAGTATTTTCAATACTTTTATCACATTATGAGGAATTTCTTTACAATAACCATCACTTTTAATTTTATATTACCATGCTCTTGCATCTGGGTTGGCGCAATATTTAACACATGTTACAGAATGATTTGGCTTGTAGTTTTTACGATCAGCCGTTTGCCTGGCATCAACCCATCTAGGGAGAAAACACTCAGGCCCAGAAAACACTCAGACCCAGAAAAGACAAATATTTGCGGATCACATAAACATTTTGTCTCTGTGCGGGACTCGAAACTGCCTCTCGCTTCACAGCCGGCTACTCAGTACTAACCCACTGTGCCACCGAGACTGTCAACCTGTACCATGCTCTTGTATAATTTCAAATAAGTTATAATATTTTGTGAAAACATGATTGACGGACGACGGTGTTTAAAATAAAATCGTCGCTGTAGCTATAATCTAATAAGACAAAACGGCACTTAGAGACAGCGCGTTAATAGTTTAATCAACTCTAATCACGCAAATAGCTCGCTATTTATAATGGATGCGCCACTCCTCTGCTAGTGAAGCATATTTTGCAAGTAATTAGTTACCGCGCTAACTTAGGCACCCTATTTTATTGTGACATAATATTTATTAATGCTGTAGCACCACTTTCGCGCTCGATTTAAAATTAGCTGTCATGGAATAAAATAAAGTACGCCAAAATTTTTCGTAGGACAAGGATTTCATCTTTGATGGAGGATTGGTACAGTCAATAAAAACTTGCCCGAGTGTAGAACATACTTTTTTGTAGCAAAACACTATTTCTCGCTTGATTTGAACCTAGCGGCCTTACTTATAGCTATAGGTAATGAAATAAAGTGCTTTCGCTTGTTATACTCGTAGGTTTCA
This sequence comes from Mimas tiliae, assembly GCA_905332985.1. Classification (NCBI taxonomy): domain Eukaryota; kingdom Metazoa; phylum Arthropoda; class Insecta; order Lepidoptera; family Sphingidae; genus Mimas; species Mimas tiliae. The sequence continues at coordinate 11,277,003 of HG995239.1, read as the reverse complement.
TCACTGTTGGGCGACTTTAGACCTTCAGATTTTATACAAAAAGCTTCTTGTTCTTTGATCCCATTAATATTTTTTTAGAAAAAGTTCTACCTATCAGGGGCTTCAGGGATGTTAAATTGAAACTTTCGAATTTTTGCACCGATTTTGATGATTCTAAAATTTGTACAGCAAAACTTTTAACAATATAGGTACAAATAACGAACTAAAAGTTGTTGTTGCAAAGCGAAAAACTAATTTTCCCCTTATCTAATGGAAGCAATTATCAATCGGTGCTATCAATAATTGCAATTCAATTCATATTATGTGTGGGTTATTACTTATTACCTATTCATTTGTCTGTTATTTAATCTGCGTTCGTATTGACCGATTCTTTATTGTATTCTTAGTACTAAGCTGGGAATTGGTATTCCATTTTGATTTGATAATTTTTGCTTCCTTAATAGCGATTTCACATCGTTCTATTTCAGTTGATCAACTGCTAAATCGCGATTCCAGTTTTAGCTGTAGGATTACTATAATGCCAAATTGAACCAGATTGGCAGACTGGCTCTCCCGAAGCGATGGCTTCTAATTGCTTGATCAAACTATTGAATCGGATTCACTGCATCCACATACACATGTATTGACCTGAATTACAGTCTTTAATATAGGCAGTCGGACGCGGTTTCCGATTTGGACGTCTGCGATCCAGCTATAGAATTGTTACATGTATGAAATACTTACTTAGTTGTTCCGCGCGGTTTCACCCGCGTGCAAATTACTGCTCCGCTCCCGTGGCGTTGTTAATTTTTTTTATACATCCGTGATAATTCGTTTGAGATTAAATTACTTTGTCCGATTTTTTAATTATAGCTAATTTCTTCGGAAGAAGATTGGGGCAAGATATTTGTTGTGTAAAAATGTTTTTTGTGAAGACTGATATTGCAGTTCAGTGAGTTCCAACTGAATATTGGTTAAGTATCTGATTATTTTAGTTAAACTGATTGTTAAAACGAAACACAAAAAATTGAAAATTTTAGTATTTACACTATTTACATAGTCCTGGTATCTGCTCTCAAACAACTGTAATAAACGTATAATTTTAAATTCGTATTCAGCACAATAGGGTAGTTTCCTATATTGAATTTTATACATTATTTTATAAGCAACAGAAAATGATACCCAAAAGAAAACCTTTTATTAAAACACAATCAAAATTGGTTCAGAAATGTGCCCGCAGTTATGAGTTTAAATGTTGGTATGAGGAAAAGTGGGTGCGCCAGTAGGGATATCTCACTATCTCGCTTGCACGCGTGCACCATAATGAACATTTTACACAGTGACGTCAAAGTTTGCGTCGTCTGTCATTTGACAATTACCCCTTCTACAGGATTTTAAAGGCTTCTAACTTATTTATTTTTGATCCTATTTATAAAATTCTTTCTACAATCGATTTTGAGTATCATAACTTATTGATTAAAATTATTAAAAAAATCTAGTCAACTACCCTATTGATAGTGGCGATATTGAGCTTGTCTTTCAAATCTTTGAGTGTGGGAAAAGGGTCAATATTTTTATTAGCTAATTTAATTAAAAACAAATTTAAAATACTAGGTAATTAGTAATGTACGCTCTTCTCTATTTTCCTCGGCGCCCGACATTCTTTCAACTAAGCGGGAATTCTGAAACGTGCTACACGGCCGCGGTCGTGTGCGCGGGCCACTCATAATACGATCGCGGGCCTTTTTCAACCGCAATCGTTACCGAGAAACGAGATTACTTTGGACCGAGTTCGGAACGGCGCGACGCGACGCAACGTGAAGTCGATCTTGTGTCCACCACGACCGATTTCGGTGCTAACATCGCGCCATGCAATAATCTGCAAATATTATTTTTATAAACTTTCTGTGGTTTTGTCCCGCAAATGATTGTATGAACACAAAGTATAAACTACCTATGCTTTGTACACGAGTTATCTCAGTAGATATTTCTGGCAATTTTTATTAAAATTACGACGCATAATCATGAAACTGTTGCCTTTTAAGAGTTGGTAGGTACACCTGAGTAAGATAAATCTGACCAGTATAGTTACTTTATCAAAATCCGCCATATTTTAGAACAGTATAATAATATTTATTTCTATTTATTGTGCTTAAACTTGTAAAAGGAATAGGACGTTCATGTGGGTGGCGCGCCTATTAGGACCTACAACTCCTAGCACCGTGCCGTGTTGTACATTCAATACCAATTACTTTAATGTATAATTCTAGAGCGGTTGCGTGGTAGGTACATAGAAATTGCGTCACTAAGTTGCGGGCAAATCACCGTAACTCGATATTACCATCTCGCTTACTCCTAACTAGCATCCTTCTCCCGCTCCCTGTCCACTGTCAAGCTCCCGCTTTATGTGGCGCAATTTTACTTCTAAACAGCCTGTCTAGATATCATACATTGAAGTCTTTGTTCAATATTCATGCTGTGGACAAAGGCCAATAAAAATATTACACAATTACGTTTTAGTTTGTGATATTTTCGTGTCTACCTTCAGTAGCAGTGGGTTTACAAATATTGCTGTCTGTCAGTCCTCAGTCGTAGAACATTATGCAAACTTGACAAAAGACACAGTCACTTTTTTTCTTTATGAAACAAATATATATATTGTACGAATGGGTATGGGTAGCCATAGCGGCTACATCTACCTGAGACAAATCTTTGAACAAAATTCAAATATTTGTTTTCTATCCGAGTTTTTGGAGGAAAAGTCTTTTTGTAGTTTCTAGAACATACACAAACGGTAACTCATGTCTTAATCTAGATAAAAAACAAAAATATTAAATACATATACTTATTATATTAACAGTCGCGCCTAGCTATCACGTTTTTATTAGCCGCTGCGAAATCAGATAATGTTGAAACGTTATTTTTAAACTGTGTGTAGATAAGATTAGTAAATGCATTGTTCACATCATAACTGAATGTCACAATTAAAGTTTGTATTTTCTCGGCTATTTTGTGTTCACGGGACTAGGGCAACAAATTATTACGTTGGTATCATGGGAATACCTACTGAAAAATTTTATATTTTACAATGTTTATGATTAAGTTGTTGATTAAGAAGAATGAAAGTCGTATAAATGCAGTAAAAATGAGAGCTCTGATAAGTATATGTGGTGTAACTATGAGAGATAGAGTAAGAAATAGTGAGGTAAGAGAGAGGTGTGGTGTGAGAGAGGATGTAGTGAGGAAGATAGAGAAAGGAATACTAAGATGGTTTGGGCATGTAGAGAGGATTTATGAAAGAAGATTGACGAAACAAATATACATGGCGAGTGTGAATGGTACAGTTGAGAGGGGAAGGCCTCGGCGAACTTTCATAGTTCACCGAGGAAGTTCAAGTTGGAGATATTCTCGAGAAAGGCCAGGTCAGGAGTACCCTAATCCGACGTGCATGTATGAAAAGATTAATGAGAGTGAATGAGGCCAAAGAGGTATGCAAAGATCATAGCAAGTGGAAATCCGTTGTCTCTGCCTACCCCTATGGGAAACAGGCGTGAGTCTATGTATGTATGTTTATGATTAGCAACGACGCGACACGGCGCAATGTAGGTACCTAGGTACTGTAATAAGTAAGATGTTATAAACATTTCATTCATTTTCAATCCCCTTGCATTTTAATTTAGAATATGATTACATTTTTGGCAATAAAAATAATACCTAAGCAGAGGGCGGCAAACGCGCTAGTGGGTTACCTGATGGTAAACTCTCCACCGCTCACGGATCGACAATACCTAAAGAATCATGAACGCCTTGCCGACCTTCAAGGAAAGTTATGTAAGGGGAGGGGAATTAGGCCTCCGGATATCACTCACAAGCTGCTACTTCACGTTGATTTTATATTCAGAGATAGTCAACAACACAACCAGTTGACGCGGCCCATTGATGACGTAAACAAAACTGTCTACAGCGTGACTCTACGCTGTCTTTATTTTTGAAGTTAATCGATAGGATGTCCCGTGGAACGTGGGCTTAAATCATTTTCTATTCTGATGTTTAGTGAATCTGTTTCGGAGTTCCCAGGTTTTCAGGATATTAAGATTCCAGGATGATTCTTGTTCAATTTCCTGGGACGTTCCGGGAACGCGAACCCGGTAAAAAATATCTGGTTACACTATTCTCAGACGACCCGTATGTCAGATTGTTATTCAACAACCAAACATCCGGGCCAACACATCCGTTCTAATACTACATTCATGTTTATGACCAATACTTTGTCAGTCGACTCTTCTTTTATTATTCCTATAATTTGGATTTAATCACATGAGTATGAATTTGAAAGAATAAGCGACGCGACAACGCGCGATATTTTCAACCACGTCGCCCACCTATAATAAAACCTACGTGATTTTAAAGAAGCATATAGCATGACTGACTTGACATTCGAATTTTGATAGATCCACCTACATAAATAACTTGCCAGAGACATTTCAAAGGTTAATAGGCACTCGACGCAATGTCGTTGTCCAATGAAGATGAAAAAGCTCTAGGGTGTTTTAATATTCAAACAGAGGCTTTTTGAGTGTATATAATATATATACCATAACTTATACCATCGGGAAAATTAGATTTATTTTAGTACTGAAATAGGTACCTTTTAGATTTTTGTCTGATTTTTCTTGAAATAGTTAACTTAAATTATAATATGTTTCTTGTTACGTGTCACTTCGAAGCATAACTACTCACTAGTAAGAGTAGTAAGTTGATAGGCTGTTCAAGTCGCATGCTATGTAGCAGTTGAGCAACTAAAATCGAACCGTGTGAACCTGATATTACGTGCCAGATTGACATGGTACGTAGGTGGGCGCTAGGCCATAGGTATTATATCTAATGAGCGGCGTAATACCTGACGCCTAAATGCCACAAAAGCAATGGTTAACACTAACCATCGTGCTTTTGTGGCAACTTTTGAACACACGTTCAACAATAGGCCCTGCGGCTGTAACTACCCTGCAAAAGATGTTAAAATACGATCCAAATATAAATTCAGCTGTTCTTTCCCAATTAAAATTTAAATCAATTTTTGACTCGATTTTAAACTGTGTGATACAATAATAATTAATGTGCTAATTGCAATTTTCCTGTTAGTGACCTACGTGCACATAGTCATCGGGCATTGCGTGCTGTTCCGACTTACTGTGTGTTAATTGATTATTGAATGAGTACCTATAGCTCACTGGCCGTTTTTCTCTTTATTAATCAAAATGACGAGACGAGCAGGTTGCTCACCTGTTGTTAAGCGCTACACCCGTCTGTTATAGAAGCAAAGAATTTTACAATGACAAATGGATGGCACTGAACTGCGCTTGTATTCGCCCCGAGACATAGGTAACTATTACCCAAGATGTTAAGTCTCTTAGGGCAGTCCACCAATTAGCGTTTAAGACAGTTATTTTTGAGAGTACCTAGTAGACATCTTATTTCCGTATATAAGACAGTGTGTGACTTTTATATTTGTGCGTGTCATATTTTAATTGGTTAGTATCATTCACTCAGGTGGTGAAACAAGACCTTAGTATACGGTGTGCTATCTGTCAAATATAGCATCATTATTGGTGTTATACCTATTGTATTTCTAATGTGTCTCATTATTTGTAGAGTACTTGAAATAAATTTAATATGGATGATTATTATTACGATTATTACTTTTGACTACCTGTTATGTAATGTTAACTTATATATTGTCTACAGGGCGTGACAACCAACATAGCGCTTGTGGACGTGTCCGCTGAGAAGGTGAAAGGAGAGATGCTGGACTTACAGCACGGTTCCGCTTTCATGAGGAATGCCAAAATCACCGGTAGCACTGGTTAGTACCTACACATCCATTTCTTACATTTTAGTACCATCTAATAGCAACTTATCAGAATAGTTTCTGTGTTCTGACGCGATGGTAACTTTACCAGCTGGTTTCTACATTAATATCTTAGAAATTCTAAGAATTCTATCACTCAAAGACACCCTCGCCAATACAGCAGCTCCAATCGCTTTCTCCTAGAACATTGCTGAAACTTTGTGAGCAGTCCATGGCACTTCGCTCATCACAACGAATCTATTGTATACATATAATAAAACAGTAGAGTGTCTGCTGTTTGTCTGCTAATATGAACGCGCATCGAAAACACGTAAAATTATGCGAGAAAAATATAGATACCAAATACCGATATAATACTTACATAACAATAATTACCTACACTAATAATAAATAATTAGACCGCTCTTAGGCCTCGCCATTGGTGGGTGAAACATTTATATTTTTTAATTTTACTTTCGAGAAATGTAATATTTAAAAATTTAAAGAAACCTTTTAAAATAAAGAGTAAATTAGACCGCTTATAAGTGATTTTATCTTGCAGATTATGCCGTATCGGCCGGTTCCAAAATTTGCATAGTGACGGCGGGTGTGAGACAACGCGAGGGTGAGACTCGTCTCGACCTGGTGCAGAGGAATACTGACGTACTTAAAATGATAATTCCTCAGGTATAGTAATATGTTATGACACTAAAAACAAAATATACTAGAGTAACCACTTCACTAAGAATCGAAGTATATTTAAAAATACATACAACCGTATCGGAGTTGCTTTTATGCCATTAATAAAATAGCCGTGAATGAATGATGTTAAAACTAGGTCTCTACTGACCAATTTCTTGTTAAAAATAGGTCCTAGATTTTATTTATATCAAAACCTTAAACATACAAACCATAGACTCACGCCTGTTTCCCATAGGCAGATACAACGGATTTCCACTTGCTACGATCCGTGCATACCTCTTTGGCCTCATTAATAATAATAATAATAACTTTATTTGGCACACATTTTTGTACATACACTTACAAATAACATTATGTAATTGATACAATGCAAATATAACAAATATATTTAGAAGTGTTTGTTTGAACACTGGTACCCATGGTAAGGTATCTTACCCTATTAGATATTATTATTGCCTACATCTATTAATTCTGGTAGTCGTTTACATTAATGCATAACATTCCCACCAACTGGGGGAAAGGATATGGCTATTCCTACTTTCTCGAAATGTCTGTATAAAATTTCAGCGTACAACATTGTTTTGCTATCTTCTAAAATGTGTTTCATTAGATTTTGGTGCTGCGAATCCGGCTTTAGGTAAAGTTTTTGTTTTAGCTGCTGAAGTACAGCCCCGACACGATTCTGATGATCGCGAGCAACCCGGTGGACATTCTGACGTACGTGACGTGGAAGTTGAGCGGATTGCCGAAGCATCGCGTCATCGGCTCTGGTACCAACCTGGACTCGGCGCGGTTCCGTTACTTACTGTCTGAGAGACTCGGCATCGCGCCCACCTCCTGCCACGGGTACATCATCGGCGAGCACGGCGACACCAGCGGTAATCATTATTGATTATATTTCCCATCAAACTTTAGTGGCACTCTGAAAAAAGTCAATTCATCCATCCTTTACGCCTCCTTTTGCCCTTTAGTATTTTAAAATAACTGCCACGCTGCGCCCCCGTGACTGCTTGAATGCTTCGACGATGTACTGAAAAAATAATTTATGAAGAATCATTAAGAATGCAATATGATTTTTGTGACAGTACCGGTGTGGTCTGGAGTGAATATTGCCGGCGTAAGGCTGAACGACTTGAACAAGAACATCGGCTCGAAATGTGACTCGGAGAACTGGAACGTTGTACACGAGGAGGTGGTGAAGAGTGCGTACGAGGTGATCAAGCTAAAGGGCTACACGTCGTGGGCCATCGGGCTGTCCCTCGCTCAGCTTGCACGCGCCATACTCACCAATGCCAACAGCGTACATCCCGTCACCACTTGCGTTAAGGTTAGCTACATATGCTTTACATTACCTACATATTTTTTTTCAGTCTGGCATTATCTCGGACAGGATCCGCCTTCTCGTAGTATGTTACAGACACTACGCAATATTTCATTTTCTTTACATAACATTGACTTCAATTTATACTTTTGACCGCTATTTTTTACTTGGGTTTTGTTTATATGTTTTACTTCTGTATTTGTTTTGTTATATGTGGTTCTGATCATATATATATACTCAGTAGGTTATATTATTACTGTTGTGACAGGGTGAGCATGGCATTAAAGACGACGTGTTTCTGTCTCTGCCGTGCGTGCTGGGCACGTGTGGAGTGTACGACATCATCCGGCAACCGCTTACAGAAACGGAGTTGCAGCAGCTGCGCAAGTCTGCACAGATGATGGCGAAGGTGCAGGCTGGAATCAAGTTTTAAACTGCCTCGCCACGACGCCACTGTCCCAAATTATCTAGTAGTACGCGTTACAATTCTACGATGGCATGTACCTTATTTACCTCTTCATTTTATTTGTACATGTGTTAGGGACGATGAGCAAGTCAAATTCTCAGTTATGATGCAAATGTATTTAGAATAAAATAGGCTACTACTAGAGCATTTGTTCGGACAGAATGCTCGCGACATCTGCTTTATGTGTCCAGTGTAATATTAGGTGCATTTTGAAAATCTCTACTTACGTGTTGTAGGTTTTTAAAAATATATTTCTATACGTATTTAAAATTCGTAAGTGTTAGTCAACATTTTTTCTATCTGTCAATACAGTATTATATGTGAGTGCAAGTTATTTTTAATTTTATTATTGACGGCTGATGTAATTTTATGTTAGGAGCCATGTTTTTGGACCTGTTTCATAATATATTATAATAATAATATATTAACTGTCGGATAACGCATTACACACCCAATTTAGGAAGTTCCAAATATCGATAGTGTTAATGCTTTTGTATTTTATGTTTATTTGAACATTGTGAAACATGGGCGAACAAAAATTACACCATCTGCTTCAATATTACCTACTATGTTAATGTAATGGTTCTGGATTAATGTTTTACACTCAGAACCATTCGGCGTCCCAAAAAAAAAAATACAGGTGTTATTTTAAGGTATAATTTACATAAAAACATAGTCTCAATCATTAGTACCTACGCATAGGGCCCTCTAGAGTAATAGCCAAATAGTTGAAAATGTCTTAAATTATTTGTGAAAATGTTTACTATTTTGTACAATCTATGTTTGATATGATTATAGTCAAGCACAATATTTCATACAGGTTTTCCAATCTACATGACAATGAGAATACATTGTAATGTTTTGATGAAAATACGATGGAAAATACAATTTGTAATGTATTTTTATATTATAAAATTTACTTCGTAAATACAATGCATTTCAATGTAATTGATTTTTTTAACGAGTAATAATAAAATATTGTAAAGCTATTATTATGTCGTATTATTACTAATATCCATTTAAAACTAGCTGTTGCCTGTGGCTCCGCCCACGTTTATATTTTAATGGGAGGTTAAATAATAATACACCCAATCCTAATAATTCTAGGCCTTCATTGGAGGACGATACTATTTATATTTTTAATGTTTTTTTTAGAAATGTAATATTTAAAAATGTACAAAATCCTTTTAAAGTAAAGAGTACCTACTGTACATACACCCAACAGTCGCACAGATAGTCCTGACCCCACTCTTGGATAACCTGTACCGTAGGTATCGGGAACTACGAGGGAATTGCGGTCCCACAATACCCAGACCCGAAACAAATATTTTTGGATAACACAAACATTTGTCGCGGTGTGGGAAGAGAACCCATGGCCTCGCTTCGCAGCCAGCTACACGGCGTAAAAAAATCTTTCAACGGGCTCCTGCATTAGGTACCTACACATTTTGATAAGTACCTAGTTAATTACATATTGTTAATAAATAATTGATACTAGGTGTTAAAAAAACTTATGCAGCCAATAATCGAATATTTAAGAAAAGAAAGAAAATTAAAACTAACTATGCGCGTCGCAGCAGTGCTATGACTTATGAGCAGTGATAGCTCAGTGGGGAGATGTATGGACTATCGAGACGAAAGTCGCAAGTTCGAAACCAGCCCCAAGAACATTCACCTCTGACTTTTCTTGCTTGCTTTAATGGTGAAGGAAACATCGTGAGGAAACCTGCATACCTGAGAAGTTCTCCATAAGAATTTCGAAGGTATGTGAAGTCTGCCAATCCGCATTAGGCCAGCGTGGTGGACTACGGCCTAACCCCTCTCATTCAGTAGAGGAGGCCCGTGCCCAGCAGTGGGACAAGTATAATACAGGGCTAGTATTATTATAATTTTATTATTATATTATGTTCGTCGCAAATACCTACAGATGTGGAGTGCTCAGCTCCTTACTGGGGTGGGGAATGTAGGCGACGCGCTTTTTAAATAACCAGCAGATATTATTAAAAACACTCCGCAACTGTATGTAGGTATCCTTGGGACGCGCGTTGCAGAACGTTGGTTGTAGCACGTAAAACGAGGAGATTAAGGATGGCGGGGTGAATTGGGACCAATTGGGACGAAACTTATGTTGTATATTACAAAGATGGATCGACAAAATGTCCTTTAAAGCTTAATTATTGTCCAAAATATGTAGTAATATATGTTTGTGCAAATGAACAAAAGCAGTTTTCCTATTCGCCTTTATTCCTTTATTCCTATTTTATAAATTTAGAAAAATGTAACGTTATCAGCTTTTCTCGAAAACATAATACTCTTAATTATAACTACAGGTTATGTGGCAGAAATCTCGATAGAGTAACACAAATACGCGACTTAGGTGTTCTTATGGATGCAAGGTTAACCTTCGTACCCACAGACTACTTAGAGATACTACGTATCAGACTGCCAACTGTAGAACAAAAAATTCATTAGTGAGTTTTAGTGTCATTTGACGTTTCTTTTTTTTCTGTCGAATACATAATCCACAGACTACATAAAATATGCTTACTCTACGGCTTATTAAATGCAAATGGCAAAGGAACTAGTAACGTACAGCTCAAAACGCTAGGCTTATACACCAGTATAATTTACTGTTTTATCTCATTTATTTAAGTAGAGGAAAATTAAATAAAAGTACACATTATTTACTAAAAGATTTATTTTTTAATTTATTTTTATAATTTTCAAAAGCCTTTTTTTGCATCGCATTTTCCTTGCTGAACTTTAGAGCTTTTTTGGCTCTACGGTAAAAGTCAGTTTGTTGTTTTGCCTTTGTATATTCATTGTAGATTAATGGGCATGTTGGTGTCAAATCTGCCACTTTCTTAATTAACCGCTTCCTGGAAGCTTTCACACTTCGGGGTTTATCCAAACCTAGAAAATAATAAAGTAGTTAGTCCAAACTCAAAGCTGATTAGTTAATTCCATCATAAATGATGTGAAAGTCTAGTATATTTCTTAAATAAAGTTATATATAATTTAATGTTGATTGTATTCCTGAGCAACTAATAAAGGTAACTGAGAAATTGCCCAGCACATCATACCTCTAGTGCACCAAATTCACATCATAGCATCTACTGCTTTTCCACATATTAAATCCTATGTATAATATTATAAATTTTATGAGGATGTATGGATGTTTATTATTCAAACACACATACACTGATAGCCCATGTTCTGTAATATACATACAAAACAATACCCTTTCTTTGGGTACATTAAGTAGTTGCCTAGGATTTGAGTAAAGCCACATCGGCAAGAGATAATCTAAGATAATACAGATTCACTAACCTGTAAAATGTGACCGGCGCTTGACATCTAATTGTCCAGACGTAATTATCTCTGGGTTAACAGAGTTTGCTAGAAAAGTAAAAATTATTGTAAAGTTCTTGTTCGGAAAGATATTAAATAAACAAATAATATGTCACAAGATAAATAAGAAATAAAAGGTAACACTTTATTACCTAAATCCAGACTGGTTAATGGATTTACTGGTAAATTCTGGAAGTCACTTGAGCCAGAAGCAATAATTTCTGAAAAATACACCAATAACTTGTTTATATTATTTTTTTATTAGGGATGTGTTTTACGAATATTTAGAAGCACAATGTTTGATCGCCTCATCAATTATCAACTATTGGTCTAGTAGAAGCATTCTTAGGCCGGGAAAATTACAATTTGTGTTTGAATTTTCAATTTGAAAAAAACATACATGAGTTGTCCAGGGTTGAAATAGGAGTAGGAATAGGATCATGAGACAGAGAAGTAAGGTCAGCAAACTGTGGGTGTACTAGTTGCATCTCTGCATACTCTTTCAGAGATACAGGCGTGATCTTATATTAAATTATTATTGCAATTTGTGTATATACAAAAGGTAGACATTAAAAATATTATATTTACCAACCTGTCAATGGTTCCAGTTAGACACAATATGTGTGGTCAATGTGTCTTTTATGTGAGTAGCTATGATCAGTATTAGGATCCATATTTTCTGAAATTGATAAAAAATAACAATACTTTAGTATCTAAGAAATCTATTGTAAACTCAAGTGTCATTATGTTACAATTGAGAGTTTTGCATCACTTGATGGGTTAAAAAATACTTTGGCAAGGCAAAGCTATAATAAGAAAGTAAAAATAACTGCATTAAGATATCACTATTCCAAAAACAGTGAATTGTTTTTATTAAAAGTAATAACATGTATGTTAGTGTAAGTGGGCCATCAACATCTTACATTCAAAACCAACCTCATCTTTTTGTGGTACACTCTGCTGATTAACAGCCGAGGCAATGGTGAAATGTGGTTCCCGTTGCGGATTGTGGGACACCAAATCGCCCCACAGAATACCAAATACACCGTCAAATCATAATGGGAAGGCGGAACCTACCATAACTCATATTAGTATACGGCATAGTGCAGCAATATACTACTGGCCAAACTATACATAGAAAATAGAATAATAGACTTACCAGCGTAATCCTGAGATAGTATTCCACTAGAAATCTCTTCTTCAGTAAACAAAGAAGGATATGCTTTGCCTGTGAGACGTGATTTGCAGGTAATGAACTTCTTTTCGAAATGTTTTTGACAAACAAAAAGCTTCGAAAGTATAATAGTGTTTTATAATGTCCAAAAACGCCGGTCAATGTCATTTGTCAATCAACTGTCAAATAAATCCGTCCGGCATTCGCTTACACGTCAGCCAATCACGGCCAAGAATTAAAACCCTAAATGTCATACAACATTAAAACAATATGGCGCTATGTCGAGCGTTTCGTTGTATGTAGATTAACAGCCGTGTTCGTACCTCACATTGACTATTGTCAAAAAAACTTTTTAAACAATTAGGATTTATATCAAAGAGTATTAAACTATATATGGAAATAGAGAGACCACTTATTGCGTTTCTATGCTAACCACATTGTCAAATTATTTCCTTCCCCAACTGATAGACGGCATTAACGGCAGTTTAATGCTACTATAAATCCGATAGATGGCAGCACAACCTCTATTTACCTGGTGATGGCGGTATAATTTAATAATGTAACAAAACTATAAACTAATAGTTCTAAAAGAGTATACGGCTGCAAAGCAGTTAAAACATCTGCACATGCCGTCGTATAATATTTTAAAACTATTAATTTAATTTTAGTTAAGATACACATACATCAATTGGAATAAATGATGATAGTGGAACAGAAAAGCGCAGTATTTAAAATAAGGTATAATTTATTACATGTTCATACAATGTAATAACAATATTATTTTATTATGGGTAAAAAAAACTTTAGTCAAAAGTACAACACAGTACAGTACTTATCATTGGGACAATTAAAATAAAACATATATTTTATGTTAACTTTTAGAAGACAGAAACTTACGAACAAATAACGATTAACCCAACAGTACTCTAATAATGTTATGTTTTTTTAAACATTTCTTATGCTGTGAGCTGTGGGCTGTGGCTGACCACAATTAAAGTAGAAAAATTGCATATTACATTTAAAATGTAAAGTTCTTACTCTTGAAAAAATAAACTAACTTTTAACCATGCACAAATTAAATATGAACTTTTTACAATTATTGGGCATTACAGCATCAATGCTATTGCAGTTTAGTAGTCAGTGATTGATATCAGACTTAAAAATGTTTAATTTTTAGCGTTTACCTAGTTTTTTTGGATCGCATTTTATTTGTAGTTTTTATTGTAATAAATTTATTGAAAGAATCTATAAAATCGATGATTAACATCGAAATTTTAGTCATTCATCCTCAGGGATGAATTATTAGTTCAAATGGGACCACCGCCACAGTAACTCCTACCGAATACAAAAAGAATCATCCAAATCGGCCCATATTTAGCGGAATTAGGAATGAAAATACACCTAAAATATATATACCTTCAGAAAACAAGCATTACTTCTACCATAACTCCCTTACTAGTGAACCAACCTATTGATTCACATAAATCCTAAACAAAATAATCCGTGATGATCGAATATACATAGGTTATCCATTATTTTTACATCATTGTTATCAAAAACTTAAAATAACAAATAAAAACCAACACTACTGCCAGGATGACCGCGACTCTCGAAGCTATGTGCGCACAGAGCTCAAATCATTTTGCGGATTGAGGTGGGGAACAGCCTTAACATTTGACGCAGTATTTCTGAAATAGTAAACAATTGGGAAAGGTAGTAAAATAAACATAGTAAATAATTAAGTCATGTTTGTGGCAATAATCTTTTAAATTAATATGCAAACATCAATAGTTGTGATCACCAACAATAAACATCCAAACTTTTACATTTATTATTGTATTAATAGTATATTATAGTAATCTCCACTACTTCGTGACAGACAACAGGTATTCCTATAAATGAAGACTTTCTTACTGTATTCAATTCATTCAATAAATTTATAGAAGTTTAATTACCTAATAATTACAATTATATCCTACCGGATACTAATCAATTACGTACTATTAAAAACATATAGGTAAAATAAAGCTTTTGTTAAAACTTATTAAAATTCAATGGCGGATCAGTGCTAGTTTACATGACATATAATTATAAAGGAATCAATTTCAAATACTATTATTCACTTACCACATTTACATTTACATACACACACATTTACATACATACTATATTTTACAGGCTTTGTGCATTGGTATAGCTAATGAAATTCAAGCATTAGTTATTTATTAAAGAAACAGTTTATATATTTCGTTTATGAAAATTTCAATTTGTATAAAATTTGGAAATTTGTCAAACGGAAAAAGGAAATGCTGAAATTGCCATTGCATACAATTTTTATTCTAACATGTCTAACACATTCGAAAAGAGTTTTTATTATTTTTTCTATTGAAAAAGATTATAATAATATGTGATTATTAAGTATGACAAAATTCATCGAATATATATGAAATAGTTAATTTATTTGGATTAGCAAAGCCGAATCTTATAACTTTTTGTTGTCGCGGGGAAAAGCGACTTATTGCTACCGCCCGCCCCGGGGGGAAGCGGAACGGTTATGTTGGGTTCACCGGCCTTACGACCCAACGTTAAGCCGCCCGGGAGAGATGGTAAACATCCAGGCGACCGCTGGGCCGAGTCCCTGACACTATACACCCTATACCGGCATACCAACTAAAAACCCCGCGGTGGCCATCTTCGGCGCATTAGGAAAGGCCCCGGGTTCCCGAGGCGAGAAGCGCCCCGGCTTCAGCCGGTACCGTCCCTGCGCGGTGCCGCCTTGCGGCCCGTCTTCAAATATGGGGGGCTCAGAAGCCCCCGCCACCGAAGGACGCTCTCGGCGTCAACGGCAGCAACGAGGCCAACCACCCGTGCTGCCGTCCATCCCGGGGTCGCACATACAAGAATGTTAAATATAAAGGGCGCTACAACAGCCCCCCGCTGCGCGCCCGCGACCCCCGATGGCCCCTATTAGTCGCCTATTACGACAGGCAGGGGATACCGTGGCGGAATTCTCCAAACGCCCCCAATCCACAGGGCGGGAGACGCCGGTCAGTCGTCACCCCGGCGTCTCCTACGTCTCCTCTGTCGGCGGGAGGGATCGGCTCGTTCCCGATCCCTCTCGGCACTCTCCTTCTGCAAGATTACGGCCTCGCAGTAGTGGGCCACCGCACGCCAGGACCTCCGACTGTCGACCATGGCGGATACCACTGCCGGCAGTGAGAGGTCTCCTCCGACGACTGCAACGAGAGCGCTGCGTTCCTCGTCCCAGGCTGGGCATTCCTCCGATGTATGTTGGGCCGTATCCTGCGGACAGTTGTCACAGTGGCGACACACAGCCGACTGAATCTTATAACTATTCTTAGACTTAATAAAAATAAAAACCTACCAGTATCATTTTATTTTTTATGATGTGGCAACTTCTGCTTGTTTTTTTTATTGTTTGTTTGTTCCATAAGGAACCGGCTAAGATCAGAGACCATGCTGCCAAGTCATTAGTTATATCTTTTCTTATATTCCAAGAACGATGAAACAGGGGTGTGGCCGATTTCAAGGTCTTGCTGGAGTTTTGGTGATAATTCCTTTCAGTTCAATGCTTCTTAGACGACTTTCTTCAAGCGAATCGAAAGCACAAGGTCGACAATACCCTTGATCAAAAATCACCTAACTCCACTTATTTCAATGTTTCCATATACTATTCATCATCTTTAATGATTATTGCACAAAACCACACCACTTTTATACAACAAACAACTTTAAACCAGTTTAGGAAATAATTAAAACAAGAGAGCCACCGCACTAAGAATTCCCGCCAAAACTCACTTCTGCTTGAGTTGGCGTTGTCATTCTTTGATGTCTGTTTACGCAAGATGTATTGAGTATTTCTATAAATTTTGTATTTTATAGAAAATAACTGTGCTGAATTTAATTTAATTGTGTTAAAATGTGTAAATTAATTATGTTATAGCTATTGTTACAAAAAATGCATTTTTTTTGTAATTTTGACAAATAATGTTTTATGGGTCATCTTGTAACAAGAGATTTAAACTATTTTAAATTTAGAACGAAAATGACAACATGTTTTATGTGGCACCCCCCTTTATATTGCGTGTTGGTAAACCTTTCAAAAACGCAATAACATAAAATTCTGTACAATAGTTTTGTTCGGAGCCGACTTGAATTTGCGTGTGCCGTCTGGAAACCCAACTTTAAATTACATATTAACAGGATAGATTTTTTTTATTTTTTATTAAAGCAGTAGATTACAGAACTGTCAACTGTCATATACATTCCAGTTATGAGGACTCACTTACACGTTATAGGCTTAAAGAGTTTTGGCGGGAATTCTTACAGTGCGGTGGCTCTCTTGTTTTAATTATTTCCTAAACTGGTTTAAAGTTGTGTTTGTTGTATAAAAGTGGTGTGGTTTTGTGCAATAATCATTAACGATGATAAATAGTGTATGGAAACATTGAAATAAGTGGATTTACGTGATTTTTGATCGAGGGTATTGTCGACCTTGTGCTTTCGATTCGCTTGAAGAAAGTAGTCTAAGAAGCATTGAACTGAAAGGAATTATCACCAAAACTCCAGCAAGACCTTGAAATCGGCCACACCCCTGTTTCATCGTTCTTGGAATATAAGAAAAGATATAACTAATGACTTGGCAGCATGGTCTCTGATCTTAGCCGGTTCCTTATGGAACAAACAAACAAAAAAAAATTTATAGGCTTAAACACGGCTGTTAATCTACGTACAACGAAACGCTCGACATAGCGCCATATTGTTTTAATGTTGTATGACATTTAGGGTTTTAATTCTTGGCCGTGATTGGCTGACGTGTAAGCGAATGCCGGACGGATTTATTTGACAGTTGATTGACTAATGACATTGACCGGCGTTTTGGACATTATAGAACACTATTATACTTTCGAAGCTTTTTGTTTGTCAAAAACATTTCGAAAAGAAGTTAATTACCTGCAAATCACGTCTCATAGGCAAAGCATATCCTTCTTTGTTTACTGAAGAAGAGATTTCTAGTGGAATACTATCTCAGGATTACGCTGGTAAGTCTATTATTCTATTTTCTGTGTATAGTTTGGCCAGTAGTATATTGCTGCACTATGCCGTATACTAATATGAGTTCTGGTAGGTTCCGCCTTCCCATTATGATTTGACGGTGTATTTGGTATTCTGTGGGGCGATTTGGTGTCCCACAATCCGCAACGGGAACCACATTTCACCATTGCCTCGGCTGTTAATCAGCAGAGTGTACCACAAAAAGATGAGGTTGGTTTTGAATGTAAGATGTTGATGGCCCACTTACACTAACATACATGTTATTACTTTTAATAAAAACAATTCACTGTTTTTGGAATAGTGATATCCTAATGCAGTTATTTTTACTTTCTTATTATAGCTTTGCCTTGCCAAAGTATTTTTTAACCCATCAAGTGATGCAAAACTCTCAATTGTAACATAATGACACTTGAGATTACAATAGATTTCTTAGATACTAAAGTATTGTTATTTTTTTATCAATTTCAGAAAATATGGATCCTAATACTGATCAAAGTAGCTAACTCACGTAAAAGACACATTGACCACACATATTGTGTCAAACTGGAACCATTGACAGGTTGGTAAATATAATATTTTTAATGTCTACCTTTTGTATATACACAAATTGCAATAATAATTTAATATAAGATCACGCCTGTATCTCTGAAAGAGTATGCAGAGATGCAACTAGTACACCCACAGTTTGCTGACTTTACTTCTCTGTCTCATGATCCTATTCTTACTCATTTTTTTTTTTTTTTTTTGTCGCGGGGTAAGCGAATTATTGCTACCGCCCCGCCCCGGGGGAAGGCGGAACGGTTATGTTGGGTTCAGCGTTAAGCCGCCCGGGAGAGATGTTAAATCCGAGCGAAAGCTGGGCCGAGTCCCTAACACTATATACAACCTACACCGGCATACCAACTAAAACCCCGCGGTGGCCTTCTTCGGCGCATGTGGAGCGGCCCCGGGGTATCCTTAGCGTACCTAAGGATTGCTACCGGATCCGCCCCTGCGCGGTGCCGCCTAGCGGCCCGTCTCCTTGTCGGGGGGGCTCAGAAGCCCCCGCGCACCGAAGGACGCCCTCGGCGTCAACGGCAGACACGAGGCCGACCACCCGTGCTGCCGTCCATCCCGGGGTCGCATGTACAAAAGTACCATAATGGCGCTACGACAGCCCCCGGCTGCGCGCCTACGACCCCCGATGGCCCCAATTAGTCGTCTCTTACGACAGGCAGGGGATACCGTGGTGGAATTCTCCAAACGCCCCCATTCCACAGGGCGGGAGACGCCGGTCAGACGTCCACCCGACGCCTCCTACGTCTCCTTTGGCGGCGCGCGGGATCGTTCTGCTCACGATCCCGCTCGGCGCTCTCCTTCTGCGAGATGACGCACTCGCAAAAGGAGGCTACCGCCCGCCAAGACCTCCGGCTGCCGACCATGGCAGACACCACGGCCGGCAGCGACAGGTCTCCTCCGACGACTGCTCTGAGAGCGCTGCGCTCGTCACTCCAGGCTGGACACTCCTCCAACGTGTGTTGTGCCGTGTCCTCGCGGCAGTTGCCACAATGGTGCCACCACGGCGGAATCCTCTTTTCCGGCTATGCGACACAGGTACGAGCCGAAACAGCCGTGGCCCGTAAGCACCTGTGTCAGCCGGAATGTAGGCGCACCGTGGCGCCTGTCTAACCACTCGTCAAGGACAGGACGCACTGCCGCGACAGTCCTCACACCGGCACTTGGGCTCTCCAGCCTGGCATGCCACTCCTCCACGGCAGCTCTGCGGAATCGGGCCGCAATCTCCCTCGGAGCCAATCTTTCTCTACGTTGGGACGCCCCCTCTCGCCAAAAGAACGCAGACGAGAGGTGCTGGGCGTCCAACTCCCAAGGGAGAGTACCCGCCAACAGGCAGGCCGCCTCATGGGAGACCGTGCGGTAGCCCCTGATGATGCGCTGTGCCACTAAGCGCTGCGGCTTACGCAGTAGAGTGACACAGCGGGCGTTCAGGGACCCGGCCCAAACGGGACAACCGTATAGGGCCATGGAACGCACGACTCCCGCATACAAACTACGGCAGGAGTTGCCGGGACCTTCCAGGTTCGGCAGCAGGCTTCCAAGTGCACCTGCTGCCCGCACCAGCTTCGGCGACAACTTCTCAAAATGGGCGCGGAAATTCCACCGGCTATCAAGCACCAATCCCAGGTACTTCATGGTGGAGCCGATGGAAATCCGCACCCCCTCCACTGTGATGTGGGCCTCCATAGGTGGCCCTCTCCGAGGCCCATGGAAACAAAGGGCCTCGGTTTTGTTCAGGGCCACAGTGAGGCCCAGTCGCCGAATTCTGCCCACCACCTGCTCTGTACCGACAGAGGCGAGCAGGGCGGCATCCTGGAAGGATCTCGCCGTCGCTGTCACTAAAGTGTCGTCCGCATAGCAGACGACAGCGACGCCCCGAGGATTGGCACCACGGAGCACCCAATCGTAGCCGATGTTCCACAGAAGCGGGCCCAGAACTGAGCCCTGTGGAACACCGCAGGCCATTGCTCTCCGGTGCCACCCGTCGGCGCCGGGATACACTACGTCCCTATTGGAAAGGTACGAGTGCACCAGACGCCGTAAATACGGTGGCACCACGTGGTACCGCAGTGCTTCGTTTATGCAGGCCCAGGGCAGCGTATTAAACGCGTTGGCGATGTCGAGTGACACCGCCACGACCACCTTGCCCCGGGCTACTGCATCCTCCGCCTGTGCCTTGACCCGCAAAATCGCGTGGATTGTGGATCGGCCATGCCGGAACCCGTACTGGCAATCCGCCAGGTCCGGGCCGACCCCTTCAAGGTGCTCGACGAGGCGAGCGTGTATAACTCTCTCGAACAATTTGCAGACCTCGTCGAGCAACACGATGGGCCGGTAGGCCGATGGCGACTCTGCGGGTCGGCCCTCCTTCTTGAGCAGGACGAGCTTCCCGGTTTTTCAGCGCGACGGGAAGACGCCCTGCTCCATACAGGCGGAGAAAAGGCCGCGGAGCCTCGGACCCAGGGACTCGAGGGCTAGCACCCAGGCTTTGTCGGGGATACCATCGAGCCCTGGGGCGGTGTTTTTGCCCCGCAGCCGAAACACTGCCGCCCGCAACTCTGCGGGCGAAACCTCGGAAACAACCCCTGCCGAACTCAGCGACGATGGCGCCGATGGACCTGGCGCCATCGGTGGAGGAGTGACATCCTCGGTGGCCGGGAACAAAGCCGCGACGACCTCTTCGACTAGGTCGCTCCGGAGACTCTGCGTCAGCGGGGGCGCCCACGGGCGACACTTCCTCATCGCCACGCAGTAC
The DNA here is from genome assembly GCA_905332985.1 of Mimas tiliae. NCBI lineage: Eukaryota > Metazoa > Arthropoda > Insecta > Lepidoptera > Sphingidae > Mimas > Mimas tiliae. The sequence continues at coordinate 11,255,776 of HG995239.1, read as the reverse complement.
GGACGCCCCCACGGATCGTTGTCGAGAGTACTCCGGAACTCCCTCCGAGCCGCAGACTTTGCCCCCGCAATTGCCACATGCAGCGCTCTCTTGGCCTCTTTGTAGAGGCCGTGAAGCAGCCGCTCCTGGTCCTCGTCGCCGGGCAGACGAATCCGGCGACGACGGTGCCTGGCGAGACAACGGCGCGCGGCCACGCATGAAACACGCAACCGCGTGAGCTCCGCCGTCCACCAGAACACCTGGCGCTTCTCAGGCTGGCGTCGGACACGGGGCATGGCTGCGTCCCAGACATGCGACATCGCCGCCCCGAACCACGCCGCCTCCTCTTCGACCCGTACCGGCCTCTCCGGTACAGGGAGCCACGCCTGGGCCAGAGCGGCCTCCTTCAGGGCCTCGACGTCGAGGCGCTTTACACCCCAACGCGGGCCGTCCGATCGCGGAGCGGTCGGTCCACCACCAGACCGGGTAATTGTGGACGAGGCGACGTCGAACCGAATGTATCGGTGATCCGACAACGTCTCCTCGTCCACCAGGACCCTCCAGTCCCGGACACGGTGGGCAAGTGCTGGGGTGGCGAACGTAATGTCCACCACCGAACCGCCATTGTGCCGCACGCACGTGTCTACCGATCCGCGATTCACGACGGCCAGGTTGGACGAGATCGCCCACTCCTCCAGGGCCACGCCGCGCCCGTCGGTCCTCGACGAACCCCAAGCCAGAGACTTGGCGTTGAAGTCGCCGGCGACGAGGACGGGGCGAGGCTGACTGCCTTGCACCACCAGGGCCCCCAGCCGAGTGAGAAAGAGCTCGAACTCGGCCAGGGATCTGTTGGAGAAATACACTCCCACAATCCAGACCCCCCCCCAACAGAACCGCCACGCATCCCGAACCCTTCGCTACCTATTCTTACTCCTATTTCAACCCTGGACAACTCATGTATGTTTTTTTCAAATTGAAAACTCGAAACACAATTTGTAATTTTCCCGGCCTAAGAATGCTTCTACTAGACCAATAGTTGATAATTGATGAGGCGATCAAACATTGTGCTTCTAAATGTTCGTAAAACACATCCCTAATAAAAAATTATATAAACAAGTTATTGGTGTATTTTTCAGAAATTATTGCTTCTGGCTCAAGTGACTTCCAGAATTTACCAGGAAATCCATTAACCAGTCTGGATTTAGGTAATAAAGTGTTACCTTTTTATTTCTTATTTATCTTGTGACATATTATTTGTTTATTTAATATCTTTCCGAACAAGAACTTTACAATAATTTTTACTTTTCTAGCAAACTCTGTTAACCCAGAGATAATTACGTCTGGACAATTAGATGTCAATTTTACAGGTTAGTGAATCTGTATTATCTTAGATTATCTCTTGCCGATGTGGCTTTACTCAAATCCTAGGCAACTACTTAATGAACCCAAAGAAATGGTATTGTTTTGTATGTATATTACAGAACATGGGCTATCAGTGTATGTGTGTTTGAATAATAAACATCCATACATCCTCACAAAATGTATAATATTATACATAGGATTTAATATGTGGAAAAGCAGTAGATGCTATGATGTGAATTTGGTGCACTAGAGGTATGATGTGCTGGGCAATTTCTCAGTTACCTTTATTAGTTACTCAGGAATACAATCAACATTAAATTATATATAACTTTATTTAAGCAATATATACTAGACTTTCACATCATTTATGATGGAATTAACTAATCAGCTTTGAGTTTGGACTAACTACTTTATTATTTTCTAGGTTTGGATAAACCCCGAAGTGTGAAAGCTTCCAGGAAGCGGTTAATTAAGAAAGTGGCAGATTTGACACCAACATGCCCATAAATCTACAATGAATATACAAAGGCAAAACAACAAACTGACTTACCGTAGAGCCAAAAAAGCTCTAAAGTTCAGCAAGGAAAATGCGATGCACAAAAAGGCTTTTGAAAATTATAAAAATAAATTAAAAAATAAATCTTTTCATATATAATGTGTACTTTTATTTAATTTTCCTCTACTTAAATAAATGAGATAAAACAGTAAATTATACTGGTGTATAAGCCTAGCGTTTTGAGCTGTACGTTACTAGTTCCTTTGCCATTTGCATTTAATAAGCCATAGAGTAAGCATATTTTATGTAGTCTGTGGATTATGTATTCGACAGAAAAAAAAGAAACGTCAAATGACACTAAAACTCACTAATGAATTTTTTGTTCTACAGTTGGCAGTCTGATACGTAGTATCTCTAAGTAGTCTGTGGGCTTAAATCTTTAGAAGCAAAACGTAACTGTGTAGATTGTGTATTACTTTATAAAATCATTCTTATCTTATGGACACCCCTTCACTTCTTCATCTTATTTATTTCAAAGTACTCCGCGGAGTTCAACGTCATTGCGGGAAAAAAGAATTATTTCACATACCCAGTAGTAGAACATGTTATTGCAGGAATATGTTTACAAAGCGTGCGTATGCAATCTTTAATGAATATAATGAGTTAATTGATATGTTTAATTGTACAATACCTTTATTTAAAAAAGCATTATCCTAAGAAAAGAAGAAAGAAAGGAATGAAAACAATACTAGTGTGGCCTATCTGAGGAGTGCCGTATTTTCGAGTCACTTTGTGAACTATTGAATTTTTGTACCATTCTTAATTTGTTTTTTGTAATTCAGTTAGGTATATTGTATAATGGCTACTAGAGGAGCTAAGCTCAGTTGAATATAATATGGATACCTGTATGTAATAAAGAGAGCTACAGGTTTTTTTTTGTAGGTATAATGTAAAAACGAAAATGTATTTTTATGTAACCGTTTGTTTCCTAAATAAAAAATAAAAAAGAACACGTTTTTTCACATGTTATAGAATAATTTGGCTTGGGAGTTTTTAAGTCCGACCGACCTGCGGTCTGCCTGACGTCAACCCCTCTGGGGAAAAAAACACCCAGACCTGAAACATATATCTGTGGATCACACAACCATTTTGCCTCGGTGGGGGAGTCGAACACGCGGCCTCTCGCTTCGAAGCTAGCTATTCGTCCAATGCGCCACAGAGGTTGCCATACCCAAGAACATAATAAAAAATACATGCTGTTCATGCATTGCACGAAGGCGCGTCCCATGCAACCCTCCACACTCTGAACCTCGCTGTAAATAATAGGTACCTACATGGCTATGTTAACACACTTGCGCTAACATGAATCATCCAATACGAGAAAATAATTTTACTAAAGAATTTACGAAATGCTAAATATTTACAAAGTTACCATATCA